>CM062816.1:790821504-791459480 GCA_031772625.1 Pinus tabuliformis | reverse complement strand
AACTTGTTTGACATTTTTTTTTACAAATTATCTTTTTCTAAGAAAATCAGGAAAGCTAGGGTCAGATGCAAAAAGCCGAAACATAAATTAGTGATTAAAAAAATAGTAAGTAAATAAATGCAAATAAATGCATAATTACATTAAAATCTACCCCAAAAAATCTGATAAATAAATACTAACCAAAAGATGACGCAGAACAAAAGATGATGCAGAACAACTATAAAGATTTGGATATTTACATAAATACAGTGAAAATCTGCCCAGAAAAACAATGAATACTAACCAAAAATCCAGAAAACGATAAATAACTATGAAAGAGTACAGCCATGAAAGTAGTAATCCCTCCCAGTGAAGCGCGACATTCATTCATGCATCAAAGTGCCGGTAAATTTGTGACCTCTTAGGCGTCTTCTCTCTTCTTATCTGATAACAAGAGAAAATAAAATACTATAACAGAAAACATGAAGAAACGCAGAAACATTTACAAGATAACAGGCAGCAACAAAATATTTGCAGGCGCAGAAACATGCAACAAAATATTTGCAGGCGCAGTGAATGAAGACCAAGGCCAAGATTATATAAGGCTGGATAGCGGATTTTCTCTGGTATCGGATAGCTTTTAGCTTTCTTGAACTAAACTTTTAGCTTTTTTAGCTTTTAGATTTTCCAATGATGAACTAACGGACAACTTTTAGCTTTTTTAGCTTTTAGCTTTTCCAATGAAGGACAGCGGAAAGGCTGCGCCCAACTGGTTTGCACCAACGTGGATAGATGACGTGGATGTGGAAAGAATTTCCTGAAAAGCATCCAGCTTTTTCGTTAAGAAAACCCAACAATTTCATGAAAAGCATCTCAATTTTTTTTAATAGACGTTGTGGTAGGCTCCTTTAACGGTTGATCAAGCTTAAACTTTTTTGAGATTCTGAGGGAGGGAATCTTTATGCTTTAGGTGCCTCTGAACGACTAGTTCCAAGTTCTTTTGTTCACATCGTCTTCTTCTATTTGCATCTGTATTTGCAGCGAATTTTGTTCACATCCTCTTCTTCTATTTGGAAGTGTTTTCTCTTCTGTATGTCAATGTTTGTGTGCCTGTGACTGTTCCTCTGTTTTACTCTGGATTGGGTGTCTATACTCTATAGCTTTTGATAGAAAACACTACATATTATTCAAATTTGAATTTGATTTCGATTTCTCGGATATGGATCAAGAAGAGCAGCAGGAAGGGATGAATGAAGAGCAGAGTTGTCTCATCATTTAAAATTGTAAGGAATTTCATTATATTTGCAGTAAAATTTGTTTCTCTTGCGTTGGGAATTTCATTGTATTTGCAATGGAAGTGCTTCCTGTTGTCGATGTCTATGTCACCGTGACTGTGGGTTTTTCTGGTTCGTGTGGGTCTTTTTGTTTTGTCTATATGCTTATGCTTTTGATATTAGTTAAATCTGAATTTGATGAAGAGATCAGCGAAAAGGATGCATGGTTAAACCTGAATTTGTTGAAGAGGATCAGCGAGAAGGATGCATGGCGAATGAAATGAAAGACGTTGTTGTTCGATGCCATCCATGGAAGTATTTACAGTGGAGAGGAGGAAACCAGGGAGCTGTAACCATTAGTGACAGGTTTGTTTCTTGTATTTATTTTATTGTATTAATCTCTTATCTACTGCCTTTTTAATCTTTTAGTTTTCTTTTAATCTTTTAGTTTTCTTTCCATGTGTTTGCTCTGTTCTTGGTCCTTAATCGCATTAATCACTTATTTATAATGTTTTTGGGTCTTTGTTCTCTGGTCTTGGTACCCAATTCAATTAATCCCCTGGAATCCTTCTGCTCAGTTGGACTGCTTTGATTTAAGTGATTTTATGAGTCTTCCAGAGTTCATCTCTAAAGGTACAGTAGCTTGTCTCCTCCTTCAGTGCGTGCCTTAGGCTAATCTTTTCCTGTTATAATATCTGATTAGGACCCTTTTCTTATTGCAGGAGGGATGTATTTAATGATGATAATACGCAGTGAGACAGAGCCTTATAGGCTTAGAGAAGGAAATGAGATCATTTCTAGGACAAGAAACAGAGTGAGAATGTGAATGATAGTAAACAGAGTAAAACATGCCTGGCCTAATGTTTTTCAATCTTTATGCGCTCTATTATTATTTAATCTTTTAGTTTTCTTTCGATCGGTTTGCTCTGTTCTTGGTCCCTAATCACATTAATCACTTATTTATGATATTTTTGGATCTTTGTTCTCTGGAATCCTTCTGTTCAGTTACACTCCTGTAGCATTATCACTCACCCATGTAACAACCGATCATAGTTACCTATAGCAGAAGGTTTCCATTCACCCATGTAACAACCGATCATAGTTACCTTATTTTGTTTGACTTGCGTTTCTAAAGACAGTAAAACAAAAACGCCTCATTATCTTCTCAGTAAAACAAGAAAGGCTCTCTATCTTCTCTCTAGTTAAGTTTTCCTTGTCTTCTTTTAATTGTTTATAATGGAGATAGACAAGTTTATATAATCTTAGAGTTATTAGAGAAAACCCCTAACTGAAAATAACAAAGTTATATTCAAGAACCATCTACCGAACCTTTAAACTAGGATTCACTATTTTTATCTATTTACACGTTTATGTGTGATACACTTTCTCTATGTCTAGGAATGTGCAGTTAAGCCATCATTATGCTATTTCTCATTTTAGGATCCACTATTTTTATCTATTTACACGTTTATGTGTGATACACTTTCTCTATGTCTAGGAATGTGCAGTTAA
This sequence comes from Pinus tabuliformis, assembly GCA_031772625.1. Lineage (NCBI taxonomy): Eukaryota > Viridiplantae > Streptophyta > Pinopsida > Pinales > Pinaceae > Pinus > Pinus tabuliformis. The sequence goes on along the minus strand of CM062816.1, from coordinate 791,456,715 downwards.
GCCATCATTATGCTATTTCTCATTTTCAAAAAGCTCATAGATATTCTCTCGCAAATCCAATACCCTCGTAGATAATTATAACAACTGGCTCTCTCTCGCAAATCCAAAAACCATTTTCAATTTATTGAGAGAACAATTTTCAATTTTCAATTATAAAAACTATTTTCAATTTGTTTTTAAATCTTTATGCTAATCCATTACTTTCTTTTTTATCTATTCTCCGTGGGCAGTCATCTTTATTTTTACTGTGTCTCCTCCTTCTACCCGCCTGATCTAAGATAGTGTTTTTAAATTTTTATGCTCTGTCATCCTTATTTTTACTGTGTGTCATTTTTACTTTTACTGTGTCTCCTGATCTAAGATAGTGTTTTTAAATTTTTATGCTCTGTCATCCTTATTTTTACTGTGTGTCATTTTTACTTTTACTGTGTCTCCTCCTATGGTACCGATCTGATCTATATTTTTACTGTGTGTCATCTTTATTTTTATTGTGTCTCCTCCTTCGGTACCGGTATGATCTAAGATAGTGTTTTTAAATATTTATACTGTGTTCTTCATCCATAATCCTATTAATCTCTTCGTCTTGTTTTAAAATATTTTTATCCTGTTTTTGGTCATTTATTCTATTCTATATTACTTCAGAAAAAAACACACACTCTATGCCTGATACCAAATCTCATTAATCCCTCTTCGTATTTCTTATCAAACCTTTCTTTTTCATTAATGCAAAAGGCATCTGCTGCCTTTCTTTTAAACGTTTTTTTTTTTAATTAGTGAAGACTAATTTTATATCAAGCATTAACATGCAATAAAGTCATTATTGTACATTCTTACACTTTTCTTATTACATTTTATGATTTTTTTTTGCTTTTGTAATTTTTAATATATAATTTTAATCTTTTGTATAAAAAATAGATAATTTATTACGGGTGCTACAAGAAATGTGAGCTAATTTTTTTTAGTGATTTATTATATTTTTTAGAAATGAATATTGTTGCCAATTAAAATTTTTGTATTATACATGCCTGTTTATATTGTAAAATGATATGCATTATTCAATTATATATTTATTCTTTTTTTTAATTATATAATGTAAAACAAATTATTCATGAACATAATTGTTTTATTTATTTAAAATATTTGAAATACATGTATTTGCTTATTTAACTATAAAAAACAGTGAAATTATCTTTCTTTAAAATTTCATAAATGTATGAATAATTGTGTTGTTGAAATAATATGATGATTTTTTTTTTTAATTGATAAGATGTTTTTCTTTGTTACATGATGTAGATTGTACATGTTAAATGATAAGATAATGATAATGATAGACAGGGGGGGGAGAGAGGGGAGGCGGAGGAGGAAAGAAAGCGGGGGTGGACGAGAGAGGGGGAGAGAGAGCAAGGGGGATAGAAAAATTGAGGGGGGAGAGAGAGAGAGGGAGAGAGAGAGCGAGGAGAGAGGGGGGGGAGAGAGAGGGGGAAAGAGCGAGAGAGAGAGAGAGAGCGGGCGAGAGAGAGAGAGAGAGAGAGAGAGAGAGAGAGAGAGAGAGGGCGGGGGTGAGAGAGAGAGCAATGGGTAGATAGAGAGATTGAGGGTGGGGGGGAGATAGGGCGGTGGGGAGAGAGTGGAATATATATATATATATATATATATATATATATATATATTCCACTCTCTCCCACCGCCCCCTTGCCCTATAAAGAGAGTGGGGAGAGAGAGAGAGAGAGAGTGGGGGAGAGGGAGAGAGAGAGAGTGGGGGGAGGGGAGGAGAGAGAGGGGGGAGAGAGAGAGAGAGCGAAGAGGGAGGAAAAGAGGTAGGGAGGATTTGAGAGAGAGAGAGTGGGGGGAGGGGAGAGAGAGGGGGAGAGAGAACGAAAGAGGGAGGAAAAGAGGGAGGAAGGATTTGAGAGAGAGAGAGAGGGAGGTATCAAGAGAGATAGAGAGAGAGAGGGAGAGAGAGAGAGAGCGAGAGAGTGGGGGACAGAGAGGGAGAGTGAGAGAGGGGGGAGAGAGAGGGGGGGGGGAGAGAGGGGGCAAAGAGAGAGAGTGTGAGAGAGAGGGGAAGAGAGAGAGTGTGGGAGAGAAAGATGGGGAGGGGGAGAGAGAGAGAGAGTGGGGAGGTGGGAGGAGAGAGAAGCAGAGATAGAGAGAGATAGAGAGAGAGAGGTGGGTGGAGAGAGAGGGGGGGAAGAGAGAGGGGAGAGAGAGAGAGAGAGAGGGAGAGAGAGATAGAGATAGCGAGAGAGAGAGCGGGTGGAGGGAGACAAAGAGAGGGGGAGAGATGGGGATAGAGAGAGGCGGGGATAGGGAGGTAGAGAGAGAGAGAGATCAAGCAAGCGAGGATGAGAGGGAGAGAGATCAAGGGGGGGGGGTAGAGAAAGAGCGGGGGGTAGGGGGGAGAGAGAGAGAGAGAGAGAGAGAGAGAGAGGAGTGTGGAGAGAGAGGGAGCGAGAGAGGGGGGCAGGAGAGGGAGAAAGAGAGAGAGAGAGATAAGAGGGGAGAGAGAGAGGGGGAGCTAGATGGAGACAGGTGGAAAGAGAGAGAGAGAGAGAGGGTGGAGGTGAGAGGGAGGTGGGAGGGGGTGTGAGAGAGAGAGAGAGATGGAGCGAGGGAGACAGAGGGAGCGATGGGGAGAGAGGGGGGTCGGGAGAGAGTGGAATAGAGAGAGAGAGAGAGAGACGAGGTGTGGGGAGAGAGTGGAATAGAGAGAGAGAGAGATGGAGCAAAGAGAGGGGGAGAGAGGGAGAGGGGGGGAGTGAGAGAGAGAGAGAGAGAGAGAGAGAGAGAGAGAGAAAGGGGGGAGAGAGAGAGACATAGATAGATAGGGGGAGAGAGAAGGGTATAGAGAGAGAGTGAAAGAGAGCAGGGGAGAGAGAGAGAGAGAGAGAGAGAGAAAGCAAGAGGGAGAGAGAGAGCGAGCAAGGGGGAGAGAGAGGGGGGGGAGGGAGAGAGGGAGAGAGGGGGGGGAGGAGAGGGGAGAGAGAGGGGATGGGAGGGAGGGATAGAGAGGGGGTGGGGAGGGAGGGAGGATTTGAGAGAGAGAGAGAGAGAGAGCAAGGGGAGAGAGGGGTGGGGGAGAGAGAGAGTGAGAGAGAAAGACGGGGGGAGAGAGAAAGAGAGAGTGAGAGAGACAGATGGGGGAGAGAGAGAGAGAGTGGGGAGGAGGGACAGAGAGAGACATAGAGAGTGGGGAGAGAGAGAGAAAGAGAGAGAGAGAGAGAGAGAGAGAGAGAGAGCGAGTGGAGAGAGAGAGAGAGGGAAGATATAGGGGAGAGAGAGGGGGGAAGAGAGAGAGAGAGCGAGAGAGAGAGGGGGAGAGAGAATGATAGAGAGAGGAGGGTGAGCGAGAGAGAGGGAGAGAGAGGTTGGGAGAGGGAGAGACAAAGAGAGAGAATGAGAGAGGGATAGATCGATAGAGGGAGAGAGAGATAGACAGATGGTGGGGGGGGAGAGAGCAGGGAGGAGGGAGATAGAGAGAGGGGGAGAGATGGGTGGAGAGAGAGAGGGGGGAGAGAGAGGGAGTGAGAGAGGGGAGATGGTGGGAGAGAGAGGGGGGTGGGGAGTGAGAGAGAGAGGCGAGGGTTGGGGAGAGAGAGAGTGGGAGAGAGAGGCAAGGGCTGGGGAGAGAGAGTGGGAGAGAGAGGCGAAGGGTTGGGGAGAGAGAGAGAGAGAAAGAGAAATATGGGGGCAAACAGAGGGGAGAGGGAGTGGGAGAGAGAGAGGGGGAGAGGGAGAGGGAGAGAGAGAGAGGGGGAGAGAGGGAGAGAAAGAGGGAGGGAGGGTGAGAGCGAGAGTGGGGGGAGAGAGAGGGAGAGGGGGAGAGAGAGAGACAGGGAGAGGAAGGACATGGGGAGGGAGGGAGAGAGAGAGAGGGAGGGGGAGAGAGAGAGAGGAGGAGAGAGAGAGGGGGGGAGGGGGTAGGAGAGAGACAGACAAAGAGAGAGAGAAAGCAGGGGGCGGGAGAGAGAGGGGGGTAAAGGGAGAGAGAGAGTGAGGGGAAGAGAGGCAAACACATAGATAAAGAGGGGGAGAAAGAGAGCGAGAGAGAGAGAGATAAAGAGAGTGAGAGAGATAGAGAGAGAGAAAGTGAGGGGGGGAGGGAGAGAGAGAGATAGAGAGAGGGAGAGGGAGAGGGAGAGTGGGCGAGAGGGAGAGAGAGAGAGAGTAGGGGGAGGGGAGAGAGAGAGGGGGGGGGAGAGATAAGGAAAGAGGGAGGGCAAGAGGGGGGGGAGATAAGGAAAGAGGGAGGGCAATAGGGAGGGAGGATTTGTGATAGGGAGAGAGGGAGCTATCAAGAGAGAGAGAGAGAGAGAGAGAGAGAGAGAGAGAGGGAGAGAGAGAGAGTGAGAGATTGGGGGGAGAGAGAGAGAGAGAAAGAGAGGGGGGAGAGAGAGCGAGAGAGAGAGAAGAGAGAGAGTGTGTGGGAGAGAAAGATGGGGAGAGAGAGATAGAGAGAGAGAGAGTGGGAAGGTGGGAGGGAGAGAGACAGAGAGAGTGGGGAGGGCGAGAGAGAGAGAGATAGAGAGAGAGAGAGAGAGGTGGGGGGAGAGAGAGAGCGGGTGGAGAAAGGGGGGGAAGAGAGAGGGGAGAGAGAGAGAGGAGAGAGAGAGGGGGGGAGAGAGAGGGGGGAAGAGAGAGATAGAGAGAGAGGGGGAAGAGAGAGATAGAGAGATAGAGAGAGAGGAGAGTGAGCGAGAGAGAGAGGAAGAGAGAGGGTGGGAGGGGGAGAGACAAAGAGAGAGAGTGAGAGAGCGAGGGGGAGAGAGAGAGGCAGGGGGAGTGGTTTGGTGGGGAGGGAGGTGGAGAGTTGGGGAGGTGGGGTGAGGGGCAAGGCGAAGGTGGAGGGAGGAGTAGGGGTAGGAGGTGGTGGGGTGAGAGGGAGAGGGAGAGGTTGGGGATGGAGGTGGGTGTGTGGGAGGGAGAGGAGGGGCAAGGGAGGTGGGGTGCGAGGGAGAGGGAGAGGGAGTTAGAGGGAGGAGGAGAGGTGGGGTGGATGAGAGGGAGAAAGGGAGTGGCAGGGGGAGGTGGGACAGGGAGGAGTGGTTGGTGGGGAGGGAGGCGGAGAGTGGGGAGGTGAGGTGAGATGGAAGAGGGAGGTGTTTGGAGAGGGGGATGGAGGGTAGGTGGGATGAGAGGGAGAGGGAGGAGCATGGGGTGAGTTGGGGGAGGGGTAAGGGGAAGGTGGGGTGAAGTGTTGGAAGGAGGAGGAGGTGGGGTGAGAGGGAGGGGTTGGGGATGGAGGTGGAGGAAGGTGGAGGGTAGGTGGGGTGAGAGGGAGAGGGAGGAGTGTCAAGTGAGGGGAGGGATATGAGGGGCAAGTGGGAGGTGGTGTGGGGTGTTGGATGTGAGGAGGTTGTTGGAGTGGGGTATTGGAAAGAGGTTAGAGAGGGAGAGGGAAGAAGGTGAGGGAAGCTAGAGGGAGATGTATAGGGAGAGGGAGGGTTGTGGGTCGAAGTAGAGGGAGGGGTTGGAGGGAGGCCATGGTGGGGTGAGAGGGAGAGGTTGGGGATGGAGGTGGGGCGAGATGGAGGGTAGGTGGGGTGAGAGGTGGGGGGAGGAGTGTGGGGTGAGGTGAGGGAGATGAGGGGCAAGTGGGAGGGGGGTGTTGGATGTGAGGAGGTTGTTGGAGTGGGGTATTGGAAGGAGGTTAGAGAGGGAGAGGGAGGAAGGTGAGGGAAGCTAGAGGGAGGTGTAGAGGGAGAGGGAGGGTTGTGGGTCGAAGTAGAGGGAGGGGTTGGAGAGAGGAGTTGGGGCAAGGGGAAGGTGGAGTGAGGTGTTGGAGGGAGGAGGTAGTGGGGTGAGAGGGAGAGGTTGGGGATGGAGGTGGTGCAAGGTGGGGGGAGGAGTGTGGGGTGAGTGGAGGGAGATGAGGGGCAAGTGGGAGGTGGAATGGGGTGTTGGATGGGAGGAGGTTGCTGGAGTGGGGTATTGGAAGGAGGTTAGAGAGGGAGAGGGAGGAAGGTGAGGGAAGCTAGAGGGAGGGGGTAGAGGGAGAGGAGGGGTTGGAGGGACGAGTTGGGGCAAGGGGAAGGTGGAGTGAGGAGTTGGAGGGAGGAGGTGGTGGGGTGAGAGGGAGAGGTTGGGGATGGAAGTGGGGGAAGGTGGAGGGTAGGTGGGGTGAGAGGGAGAGGGAGGAGCGTGGGGCGAGGTGAAGGTAGGGTTTGGTGGGGTGAGGGGAGGGGAAGCGAGAGAGAGGTGCGATGAGAGGGTGCAGGAGAGAGGATGGGTGAGAGGGAGAGGGAGGAGTGTAGGGTGAGGTGAAGGGAGGGGGAGCGGAAGAGGGGTGAGGTGAGGGGAGGGAGATGAGGGGCAAGTGGGAGGTGGAGTGGGGTGTTGGATGGGAGGAGGTGTTGGAGTGGCATATTGGAAAGAGGTTAGAGAGGGAGAGGGAGGAAGGTGAGGGAAGCTAGAGGGGGTGCAGAGGGAGAGGGAGTGGGTGTGTCGAAGTAGAGGGAGGGGTTGGAGGGAGGTGTAGGGGCAGGAGGGGAAGTGGGGTGAGAGGGAGAGGGAGTGACAAAGGGGGGAGAGGAGGGGTGAGAGGGAGAGAAGGGAGTAGTTGGGGGGAAGGAGGTGAATTATGAGGTGGGGTTAGATGGAAGAGGGGGGGTGGTTGTTAGAAAGGGAGGAGGAGCGGAGAGGTGGAGGCAGGGGTGGAGGGTATGTGGGATGATATAGAAAGGGATGAGCATGGGGCGAGTTGAGGGGAGGGAAGGTGGGGTGAGGGGCAAGGAGAAGGTGGAGAGGGGTGTTGGAGGGAGGAGAAGGGGGAGGAGGTGGTCGGTTGAGAAGGAGGTGGTGGGGTGAGAGGGATAGGTTGGGGATGGAGGTGGGTGGGAGGGAGAGCAATGGGATGGGGTGGGGTGGGACTCCTATAGGGAGGAGGAGATGTGGGGTGGGGTGAGATGGAAGAGGTGGGGGTGGTTGTCGAAGAGGGAGGATGAGGGGGAAGTTGGATGGAGGGGCAGGTGGGGTGGAGTGAGGGATAGGCGAGAGGTGAATGGAGGGGTTGTAGGGAAGGGAGGTGGGATGAGAGGGACAGGGAGGAGTGGTTGTTGGGGAGGGAGGTGGAGAGTGGGGAGGTGGGGTGAGATGGAAGAGGGAGGTGGTTGGAGTGGGAGGTGGGGGAAGGGTGGAGGTGGGATGAGAGGGAGAGGGAGACCCGTGGGGCGAGTTGGGAGGAGGGGAGGTGGGGTAAGGGGAAGGTGGGGTGGGGTGGAGCGAGAGGGAGTGGCTGGAGGAGGGAGGTGACTTGTGGGGTGGGGTGAGATGGAAGAGGTGGGGGTGGTTGTCGAAGAGGGAGGACGAGGGGGAAGTTGGATGGAGGGGTAGGTAGGGTGGAGTGAGGGATAGGTGAGAGGTGAATGGAGGGGTTACAGGTAAGGGAGGTGGGATGAGAGGGACATGGAGACGTGGTTGGTGGGGAGGTGGGGTGAGATGGAAGAGGGAGGTGGTTGGAGTAGGAGGTGGAGGGTAGTTGGGATGAGAGGGAGAGGGAGGGGCGTGGGGCAAGTTGGGGGAAGGGGAGGTGGGGTAAGGGGAAGGTGGAGTGGGGTTTTGGAGGGAGGAGGTGGTGGGGTGAGTGGGAGAAGTTGGGGATGGAGGTGGGGGAAGGTGGAGGGAGGGCAGGTGGGGTGAGAGGGAGAGGAAGGAGTGTGGGGTGAGGTGGAGGGAGGGTAGGTGGGGTGAGAGGGAGAGGAAGGAGTGTGGGGCGAGGTGAAGGGAGGGGTTGGTGGGCTAAGGGGAGGAGGAGGGGGAGACAGGTGGGGTGAGGGGAGGGAGATGAGGGGCAAGGTGGAGGTGGATTGGGGTGATGGATGGGAGGAGGTTGTTGGAGTGGGGTATTAGAAGGAGGAGGTTAGAGAGGGAGAGGGAGGAAGGTGAGGTAAGTTAGAGGCAGAGGGAGGGGTTGGAGGGATAGTGGGGGCGGGACGAGAAGTGGGGTGAGAGGGAGAGGGAGTGACACGAAGGGGAGAGGAGGGGTGAGAGGGAGAGGAAGGTACAAGGGAGGTGGAGTGAGAGGTAGAGGGAGGAGGGGATGTGGGGTGAGGTGAGAGGGAGAAAGGGAGTGGGTGGGGGGGACGAAGGTGAATTATGAGGTGGGGTGAGATGGAAGAGGGAGGAGGAGGGGAGAGGTGGAGGGAGGGATGGAGGGTAGGTGGGATGAGAGGGAGAGGGATGAGTGTGGGGCGAGTTGGGTGGAGGGTGTTGATTTGTGTAGCTTGGGAGGTACTCCAAGCCTTAGGGTTCAGGGTTTGGAGGGAAAAGCACCACAAGGGTCACTTGTGGGTTTGGGAGACAAGTATGGGGTTTTTCACCCATCGTGATTTAGGTCAAAACCATGTTGAATTTGAGCTTTGGAAAATTTGAGGTGATAGATCTTAGCGAGACGATTCCAACACTCCAAATATCACTCAAATCGGAGCTCTAGAAACGAAGTTATGAATTTTTGAAGTTGACTAGTAATTATTGGTTTTCAAGTCATGTAGGCTTGATGTAAAATTTAACCAATATATATGTCTCTTCGTGAATTCGTGGAGCCCTCATGTTGTGTATAAATATGAGGTGAATTGGATTCATTTGAAGCATCCAAGAGTGCAACATATCCTATAAGACAAAAACTCGATGGAGAGAAGGAGGCACTAATCTAGTCACAGGTTTGAGGAGTTGTTCGAGGGCTGAGGAGCTGAGGGGCATTACATTGTTGTTTGGGTTGAATTTTTGGGCTAGTTAGAGGAGGTTGGAGGCAACAACATGTTGTTGTGCTAGGTCGTGTGCCATACCAAGCAGTTAAAGCCTATTTAAGGGCAACGTTAAGGTGGACAGTGACCTTAAAGAGTAGTGTGGCATGGGAGATGCCTATCCAAGGTAGGTCGCAGCCCTTGAGGGCTTAAATTACTGACTGCATGGAGGATTGAGTGTTGTATTATGTGTCCTAGCCATAATTGCAGGAGCAGCAGTGCAAACAATGGTGACAACAATATTTTGTGGAGGGATGTTGGGTCAAAGGAGTTGACAAGTTTGGATCTTGATTGTAGCAGCCTGTTCGTGCCATGTGGATGATCTTCTGAGGACGGAGAGAGTGTTCCTAGGAGCAGAATTGACAATGACGTGATTGCGTGCCATTGATCTGATTGGAGGGCAGTGTGTTAGCTACCTAAAGTAGCCCTAGAGTAGCAGACAAGAAGGACATTGCTAGTGCATGGTTGGGTGAAGATTGCAGCCTTATGAGTAGCTCATTGATGGACGAAAGAGGCTACTAGAAGGCAGATTGGAGCTTAGGTATTGGTCAACCAAGAGAGTAGTTTGATGAGCTCTTGTACATGTAGCAGAAGTGACTTAGAACATTGTTAAGTGGCAGCCCTCTTGGAGTCTCGATGTGGAGGCCTTGATTGACTAAGGCACTACTAGTGAGTAACTCTGTCTTAAACGCAAGGACTATTAGCTTATTTAGCAACCTAGATAAATCCATGAATCAGAGAGAAATTGACCGCTTCATTACGTTATTTCAGAGAAAGGAAAACACAAATGAAATGAGATTTACAAAAAGGAAACATATTGTGTATTTCCGTGATTGGAATCACGAGAGAGTTTCACTAATACTTGAAGGGTCCAAATAACCAATCCATTTACATTCGGCAATCTATCACTCAAGTCCTTCGTGAAGGAGCTTCATAGAACCAATGTGGAACCACAGAATTTGGACCACTCCGGATGTAGAATTCTGGAAACCCACCTTATTAAGTGTCTCTTCCCCCTATTTATACAGAAAATGGGGGCTTTGAATCAACATTTACAAAATATCTCAGCCAAGTCCAATTGTCTGATTGACTAGCTGTTTTGACCTACGATAGCTCTACTGCCCAAAAATGATTTCCAAGGATTTGATTCCATTCTTGAAAACAAACGGAAATTACAGAATAATGAAAAGAAAAGGAAAACAGAAAGATGATGGAGGAAGTATCCCTCTGTTGTTCCTGTGAAGGTCCTTGATCAGGCCACATCTCTGCCACAATGAGTCCCTCTAGCTGCTCAGTTGGTCCTTGTTGCTTTTGCCTTAACTACCTGAATCGCCCGTTCTTCAAAACTTGGAGCGGTCAACTATCAGTTTAATGCCACAGTACATAAGCAGAGGACGCCTGGGCAGTACTTCGTCCTCCCTCTGCATGGAGCACCATGCTGGATCATTAAGTTCTCCGAGCCTCCATGTCTTCATTTACTCTGTATTCTATTTGATGACCGTTTTGTTGGATATACGTCGAAAAATACCCTCGCTGTCCCACTGAGCGAAAGCGAAATAGATGTTTTAATGTTCGTTGATGTGGGTCGTTGATCCGAGCCGATTCAATTTGGGTCGTTGATCTAGGCCCATTGATATCGCAATCATAATAGAGGAGAGGGTCTTTTTACCACATTTCATAGCACTTGTCGATTTTATGGACGCGAAACTTCAATAAAGCATGATACATAAAATATCTCATCCGGGAGGGTTCTCGCACATCACAATCACAAATTGGAAGGGACTTCGGCGGAGGAGGGACTTTGATGATCCCCGATTGTGATATCACAATCAGCGGGGGAAGGAATTATTGCAATCGGCGAGCGGAGCAAATATCGCAGTCGACGAGGCTGAGGAGGGACTTATGATATGATAATTGGCGGAGAACTTTTGTGATATGCGATATTGGCGGAGGAGGGATTTTTTCACAATTGGTGAGAAGGAGTGGTGACGGGACTTGGATATGGAAATCGACAGGGAACTTTGCGATATGTGATATCGCAATTGCAGAAGTTAAAAAGGGAGACAAATGGATATGTATCATAAAAAGGGAAGGAGCTGATAGCAATTATGGTTTGTAGGTTTTGACACTTAAAAAGGGTTTCGACATGATTTATGAATGGTTTAAAACATTTCAAAGGGGAATGGGAAACGAGACTAGAGTTGGATATACAAAGGGATTTCGACTAGAGTTGAAAATGGGTCACTAGAGTTTAAAAAACAAAGGAAAGAATGGGGTTTGTGAAAGAAATGGTTTTATGAGAATATGGAAATTTCTCCAAAACAATTTAAACTGGACTTGTTCTGCCTCCTTTATTCTCCAATTTGCAAAGCATAGCAACATATTTCATAAAATTAGTAGATAGATGAAAATGATTAATCAAACTAAAAATTATTTCTGGGGTTTATCATGGATAACATATGGATAGGAGGTTATCTCTATTCTGTTGTGCTCTTTGTACAACTGGAACTTTTTTTTGCAACGAGTGACAATATTGGCTCCAACTGGGGACAATGCCTTGCTGGAAAGATGCTAAGAACCTGCATACCAATAGCCTTCACCATTGGGCATGGAGTAAAAAAATATATAATGAAGCTATATAACCAGAAAATCTCCATGGAGTCTTGTTTGCAGTGAGTCCTTTCCTCATCAAACTGAAATGTAGAAAAATAAATCCTATCAACTGGAAAGTAAATGCTCAACTAGTGAGCTTATTTATATACAACTTCTACCTACGTATAGGGCTCAATTCACCTAAGTGAGTTCAACCCTCCAATGGAGCCAGGCCAACATTTGGGTGCTAGGCCCAACGCCTCACTGCTAAAATTTGAAAATCAAAACAAGCATGCACCATGAAAAATCTTCAACCGAAAAGCCTGATACATGCTCTAGGAACAACCTCTGTCATTGACTTAAGAATGTCGTCATGTAGTCATCTACAATATCACAGAACTGACAAGGAAGACTTGCAGCTGCCTTTTTTTTAATGCAAAGTCTATTGACCAATATCTTCTTGGTCAGGGCATCCACAAGTATTGTTCAGCTCCTCAGCTTTAGATTTTTCGAGAAAAACTTGTTGTTGGAAGCCTGCTCCCTGCTTACTAGTAAACAACTCCCTTTGAACATCCATAATAATCTCGTCCTCCTTTAAATAATATGAATCATAAATCGGAGGGGGTTCTTGATCTTGTTCTCCAGGTGAAGGATGTGCATTGTAAACTAGAGCCTCTTTGCTGACATCTTGGTGGGCCTCGTCTTCTTGTGCAGCTTCCCATGACTAGGCTTGTTGTGGCTCTGCATCACTTGACTCTCCATCAGAGTCATATACATCATAGGAAGGAGAAACATCAAATTCGGCCGAATAAGACCTATGAGGGTTTATTTGCAGCTCAATGATGTTTCTTTCTTCTCTTTCTTGCTCATTGGGTGATGTTTCTTGATGCGAGTAGATGTTTTCTTGGAGCGGAGCTCCACAAACATCTTCAGCAGGATCATTAACCTCAGGAATAGTTTCAACATTAAAATGTGCACAACAATATTCAAACAAAGCATTCAATGGATATAATCTTTTGCAGTAATGATTGAATGTTATGTGAAATCTCTTTAAGGAAGCTATGCCACCATGAGGTATTATCCTATACCAAACTCTAGCATCCTCATCTAAAGAATACATGAACAATTTCATTTGTACATCTTCAAGAAAAATTCCTTGTTGTTCCATGCATTTATGAAATTCTTTGAGGTGTTGGTCAGGCTTTCTATATGTGCCTCCACTGAATCTAGGCAAATAGGTATTCCATTCATGAACTGAAGGGACATGATTGGGATAACCAGCAAAAAAAAAGAAAAATCCAGTGGGGCAAATTTGTTGGCTAGGAATTTACGAATGGCCATTTTGAAAACCTTCCTAGGTGAGTGATTTCGGGTTCAAAGGTAGGGAAATTTTTCGGTTGCTTTAGCATCAGAGTGAGTAGGAGGTTGCTCAAAATCCAAGATGATCAAATAGAGATATGGATAGTGGAGTTGCGAGGATGTTTACCATAAAACCTAAACAGTGGAGTCGCCAAGGTGAGAGATCTTCAACCCACACTTCCCTTGCTCACCTAACAGAGGGAATGTAAAAATTTGTCGTACCCAGGGTAAAATATTTTAATCTGTTCCCCGGCAGCGACACCAGAAAGATGTTGTTGCTTTTAATGGCACCTGTAGCACAAGTGCTTCAGGAGACATAGAAAGCTTCCTAGAGACAACCTCTTTGTTAATTGTAGACTAGTGCCTAGGACATCTTAGATAGAGGAGTGCATGGAATATTTTCAAGAGGGGCTTTCGGTTGCACTCCAATTGCCACGTATTTGGAAAAACAGGATAAAGGGGGCTTGGTTCAATAAGCCTTTATGAAGGTAAACTCAAGCCGATACATGAGTCCAAATGCTCAGTGGGTAAATCAAGTTGATCACAAGGAGGAATGTTTGGTTCTGGTGGTCAACACACAACAATGAGCAACTTAATATTGAAGTTGTAGTAAAGGTGGAGAGGAGGAGAGAAAGGAGGGAAATAGATGTGTAGGGTTGTAAACAAACATAATCCTAAGCAACAATGTTCCAGTAGAAATATGGAAGAGGGAGGAGGTGGAATGGTAGAAACAACAGAGCGTTAATTAAGGTTTCATGCCAGATATATCATGGGTACCTTTATCGCCAAACAACATGAGTAAATCTGGGGCTCGCACAAGTACTGCATGTTAGAGACTAACATAAGTAACTTTGTCTTAAATGCGGGATTGTTATCTTATTTAGCAGCCTAGACAAATCCATGAATCAGAGAGAAACTGACCACTTCATTACATTATTTCAGAGAAAGGAAAACACAAATGAAATGAGATTTACAAAGAGGAAACATACTATGCATTGTCATGATTGGAATCACGAGGGAGTTTCATTAATACTTGATGGGTCCAAATAACCAGTCCATTTACATTTGGCAATCTATCGCTGAAGTCCCTCATGAACAAGCTTCATAGAACCAAAGTGGAACCATAGAATTTGGACCACTCCAGGTACAAAATTCTAGAAACCCCCCTTATTAAGAGTCTTTTCCCCTATTTATATAGAGAAGGGGGGCTTTGAATCAACATTTATAAAATATCTCCGCTAGGGCCAGCTGTCTAATTGACTAGCTGTCTCGACCTAAGATAGCTCTACTGCCCAAAAATGATTTCCAAGGATTTGATTCCTTTCTTGAGAACGAACGGAAATTACAGAATAATGAAAAGAAAAGGAAAATGGAAAGATGATGGAGGAAGTATCCCTTTGATGTTCCTATGAAGGTCCCTGATTAGGCCACTTCTCTGCCACAATGAGTCCCTCTAGCTACTCAGCTAGTCCTTGTCGCTTTCACCTGAACTGCCTGAATAGCTTGTTATTCAAAACTTGGAGTGGTCAACTATCATTTTAATGCCATAGTAGAGAAGCAGAGGACGCCTAGGCAGTACTTCGTCTTCCCTCTGCATGGAGGACCATGCTATATCATCAAGTCCTCCCGAGCTTCCATGTCTCCATTTACTCTGTATTCTCTTTGATGACCATGTTGTTGGATATACGTTGAAAAATACCCTCATCGTCCCACTAAGCAGAAGTGAAATAGACGTTTTAATTTTCGTTGATCTGGGCCGTTGAGGCGGGTCCGTTGGTATCGCAATTGCAATACAAGAGAGGGCCTTTTTACCATATTTCATAGTGTTTGCCGATTGTTTGGACGTGAAACTTCAATAAAGCACAATACATAAAATATCGCATCCGGGAGGGTTCTCGCACATCACAATCGCAAGTTGGAAGGGACTTCGGCGGAGGAGGGACTTTGACTTGTGCGATCCTCGATTGCGATATCGCAATTGGCGGGGGAAGGAATTATCGCAATTGGCGAGCGGAGGAAATATCTCAATCGATGAGGCTAAGGAGGGACTTACGATATGATAATCGGCGGAGAACTTTTGCGATATGCGATATCTACGGAGGAGGGATTTTATCGCAATTGACGAGAAGGAGTGGTGACGGGACTTGGATATGGCAACCGGCAGAGAACTTTTACGATATGAAATATCGGCAGAGGAGGGATTTTATCTCAATCAGTGAGGAGTGGTGATGGGACTTGGATATGACAATCGACAAGGAACTTTGCGATATGAGATATCGCAATCACAAAAGTTAAAAAGGGAGATGGGCGGATATGTATCATAAAAAGGGAAGGGGTCGATAGCGATTATGGTTTGTGGGTCTCATTGCTTAAAAAGGGCTTTGACATGATTTCTGAATGTTTTAAAACATTTCAAAGGGGAATGGGAAACATAGCTAGAGTTAAAAATGGGTCACTACGACTAGAGTTTAAAAAACAAAGGAAAGAATGGGGTTTGTGAAAGAAATGGTTTTAAGAGAATATAGAAATTTCTCCAAAACAATTTAAATGGGACCTATTCTTCCTATAATCTCCAATTTGCAAAGCACAACAACTTCTTTCATAAAAGTAGCAGATAGATGCAAATGATTAATCAAACTAAAAATTATTTCTAGGGGTTATCATGGATAACATATGGCTTGGAGGGTAGCTCCAAACATCTTTGTTCTTTTGCGTTGTTTATACAACTGGAACTCTGTTAGGTCCCTATGATACTAGTGATGCCCCCATTAATATTGTATTTGTATCCCTTATTAATATTATTGTGCCCTTATTGTCCCCATATTGTTATTACTGCGCCCCATATAATCCCTCTATTGTTATTTTTGTGCCTTTATATTATTATTGTTAGGTCGACTTGGTTATATTGTGACCCTTTAGACTCCTATATATAGAAAGGAGGTTTTGTCATTTGAATCATCGAAGAATTGTTCATTTGTGTAATTTAAA
Organism: Pinus tabuliformis; assembly: GCA_031772625.1. Taxonomy (NCBI): domain Eukaryota; kingdom Viridiplantae; phylum Streptophyta; class Pinopsida; order Pinales; family Pinaceae; genus Pinus; species Pinus tabuliformis. The sequence continues at coordinate 791,441,035 of CM062816.1, read as the reverse complement.
GGAGGTTGCACCCTCGAAGACGTTGAATTCTAAGGTGTTCAACTATCTTTTCTATATTTTTGTGAGTTGGTCTCATAACATGTGATATCAGAGCTTTGGATTCTAGGGTTTCGCTACTCCAAATAGGTCATCATGGAATTTTCGCTATAACTTTTTTTCTGCGATGTTTGAAAAGTGAAAAAAAAAAACCCATTTGAGACGAAATCGCACTGAACCTCGGGTCTGAATTTCAAATCTTTTCGCACTATATTTGCGGAGATATGATTTGAGGAAGTTGGTCTTTTTGCAGACTCCTGAATTACATTCCAAACAGGTGACCTGGGGAAAATCGTCATAACTTTCTCTCTGAGCATCAGATTGAAATTTCATCAGAAGGTATAGAAGGAGGACGGACTGTAGTTTCTTGTATATATTTTTCAGAGCCAAAGGTCGAAACAATGACATGTGGCATGTCGTACAAGTTTGCTCTACAGAACTAGTCTATAATCAGGTCACTGTGGGAGATTTGGCATAACTCTTCCCTGGAGAATCCAATCTGGATCAGACTAGTGGCATTGGAAAGAGGACGCAGAGGGCTACTATAGGTTGCAATTTCAGAACTGGATGATCCGAAATTACAGAGATACATTATTGAGCCCTAAAACTACATCTCTTCTACACATTTTCCTAGACTTTTTCCCCTCACCAGTACCTCATAAGCTATCAAAGATCATTGCATATTGATTCTAAAAGAGCATTTAAGTTGCTTTCTAACTATGTTTTTGTGTTTGCTATTTGAATTAGATTTTGCTCATTAGCTGCTGAATACAGCCACTTTCCGTAGCGTATTCGACTTTCTGCAACTGTTTTTGTTGATCTCTATATTACATGTGTCATCAAGAAAAACGAGGCACGTGGGCAATTCAGGAATGATATGGACATGGATCAATTCCTATTGGTTCAGCCAAATTCACAAAAGGAAGCCCTTGGTCAAATGGTGGTCAAACGAAGGAGTTATACAACAAGCAGGTCTCTGTTTTTCAACACGTGAAGGATCTGAGACCGTTCCTAGATCCGTGGGTTCATTTTGACAACGGTAGACTGTCTCCACGACGCAAATCCAACAACCATATTTTGATAGATTGAATGATCTTGGCAACCATCATGCTAAGCTCACGGATGTTGTCTTTTACGTGTCTTCTGTTGAAGTAATTTCATAAGAAAACAGTTATGTAATTTCCCTTATAAATAATGTTTTTGCAAATGCATGTAGAGTTAGTTTTTGATGTCGTTTTGCTGTTAGTCATTGTACTATGCCGTGAACTGGTCCTGCTGTTGTAACGAGAGAAGTCTCCCTCTACTTTGCAATATAATAAAACTCTGTTTTATATGACTGTGTGAGCGTAATTCCAGATTGATAGCGTGTTGACCAAGGTCGTGCAGAGGGCCCTTGCTGGCCGAGGTTTTGTTTTCCTTATTTCTATAAAGTTTTTACGTGTTGTTTCCTTATTTCCATTGCACATATTTCATAATTTGTTCACTTGTGTATATTTCATAAGTTAGTTCTGATGTTAACGTTACATTCCTGTACATTATTTTTCAAGCATTGTATATTGTTGCTAACACTGATGAGTGTGTGTTTCAGGATAGGCTAGGCCCGGGCATTTTCATGCAATTTTTATAATACCTAGTGACATGAGATTAGTCTCTCTGCTGACTTCGCTTTTCTTAGCTTTTTAATTTCAGTTGTGCTTTGATTCCAGTTTTATTCATTTGCTTTATTAGTTAGTTTAGATATCAAATTCCTCATATCATTGACGTTATCTCTAGAGCCATAGCTTAACCCCGAAAAGACTACTTGGCGAGCTATCGGACTATGAATGATGTGATTTGATTTTAGTTTTATTTTTCTGCAATTAGATATCAATTCCTCATATTATTGACGTTATCTCCAGAGCCATAGCTTAACCCCGAAAAGACTACTTGGCAAGCTATCGGACTATAAATGAAGTGAATTGATTTTACTTTTATTAGTTTGCAGTTTTTGATTTGTTTGAGTGCAATAGCTTAAATTTTATTTCTGTATTTAGATGAGCAACAGAGATAGAGATTTCATGATCAGTAGTTCATCATTTGTTTGATTCAAGTAACTGCACATTTACATTCTTGTTTAGCTGCACATTTACATTCTTGCTCAAGTATTAATTTCATCACTAGACTGTTTTGAGATCCTCTAAAATGTTAAGTTCTGGAAGTCATCGTAAAAGACATAATTTCCTTAAAATCTATACCCAAACTTGCCTTCTAAAGTATTCTTAAAACTTAGGAATAGGATTTCCATTTGCATTAGGAGACAAACCAAGATAAAACCCCAAAAACAAGATAAAATTGAAAATAATAAAAACTAAGAAAGAGGTTGCCTTGCACATATAGTGCGTCACACTTCATCAGTTTGCGACTCCCAGATTGATAATTAATGTAGCAATTTAGGACATACTAAATTGACTAAACATTTTGGCACCGTTGCCGGGGAAGTGTAACTAGGTAGCCGATCTCTTAAAAAAAAAGGCTATTGATAACTTCTTGAAGTATGCTCTCCTATTGCACCTAGTGTGATCTGGAAGATCAGAAAGAGAATTATTAGCCCAACATAAAAAATATAATAAATATATATATATATATATATATATATATATATATATATATATATATATATATATATATATATATATATATATACATACATACATACATACATACATACATACATATATATATATATATATAATAAAAAAATGATATGCATAGAGCAAGAGATTCTAGGGGAAGGTTTATAGCTAGGGCCAAAAGTTCGATTTTCACAACTCCAGCTACTTCAAGGCATAGACAAGATACACCTCCATCATCTCCGACTCATACTCCCAGCCTTAGGATTCCTGGAATTCAAGGGGCAGCAGCCGAATTAGGAGACTCTCCCACAATATCTATTGAATCTGATCTAGGAGAAGAACCTTCCTTCACTTCTACAGGGGAACATATTGTAATCAAAGAAGTAGAACCACCTGAAGAAGAGGAGGGAGAAACTCTTCCTCATTCACCATTAATAGAAGAACCAGAGGACTCTGAGGACTGAGGAAACTATCATGACAGAGGAAGTAGTAAATGGATTTTGAGGAGGGGGTCGAGGTAGAGGAAGAGGAAATAATGGAGGAGGTAGAGGTAACAATGGGGGAAATAGGGATGGAGATAACTTGTTTGGATTCCCTATAGCTGATGAGGAAACTCATATAACAATGAAAAACATTTCAACATCTGTCCTCCCAAACTTTTATGGGTTGTGAAGTGAGGATCCTGAAACATTTCTATTTGAGTTTGAAGTCTTGTGCCGAACCTATGATTATATGGAAGACTCTCAAAAAATCAAATTGTTTCCTTCAACATTGAAAGGAGTTGCTTTGAAATGGTTCATGGGATTAGTCACTCAATCTATTAGGACTTGGAATGATATGAAACAAACATTTTTGGATAGATACCTGGATTATTGTATGCCCACCAATCATAAGGATGAGGTATTCAAGATGATGCAAAGAGAAGATGAAAACTTGGAGAATTTACTTGAAAGATTTCAATACAACTTAAAGATAGCAAAAATGAGTAATTTAGATGAGGAAACCTTGAAGGCCCTTCTATTGAAAGCCATTAGAGATGAATGGATAGATATTTTAAACATGATGGGGAAGGGAGATATTTCTCAACTTCCACTTCATGACATAGCAGAACTGTGTGTCCATCTCTCAAGAGGAAAATCTAAAACTGGAAAAGGGCCGAGAGATCCTTCTCTTATTAGAGCAAACAAATCTGCAACTGAATCATTAAGTAGGGCAAAGATTTGCAATATGCTTGATGAGTTCAAAACTGATACACCCTTAAAATACAAAACAAGCAGAAAGCAGAAGTTGATGCCTTGGCCATCTTTTGCCTAAAATGTAGAAAGAAACATTCTCTAAGGAAATGTCCCTTGGATGAAAAAGTTGTAGAAACATGTATGATTTGCTCAGAAAACCATGAGACCAAGGATTGTCCTTTAATTCCTAGGCTCAAAGCTGTCTTTCAGGAAGATCCAAATTCGGTAGAGTCCCTTTGTTTTGTTTCAAGAAAGCCATGGCAGGGGCAACAAAATCAGGGATTTAACAATCCTATGAACTTTCAGCTCCCGCCAAATTGGAATTCTTGGCAACAATCTTGGCCCCAATCTCAAAATCCATACCGATCATGGGCACAAGGGATGCAAAATCCTTATGGGATATTTGCTCAATTTTATCAATATCCTCCATCTTTTCCAAATCAACAAAATCCACCAATTCCAAATCAAAACCCACAAATTTCATTACCATTCCCACAACAACAACCTTTTTAACAAAATCCAAATTCTCAACTCTTGCTTCCATTTCAACAAAAGACAAATCAATTACCAGCCCAGCCATTGCCAAATACCAACAACAAAAGTCCTCAGAATGCTTACATGGTAGAAGGAAAACAATTTCCTACCTATATGATTGTTCCTCTTAATGATGTCCAACTAAGATCTGGTAGAGTTCTAGAAAAACCTTTTATAGATGTTCAAGAGCAAGGTACCTCTGAGGAGGATTCTCTTAAAGTCAATAAAGGTTTCGATGAGGCATCTCTTCAAAACCCAACCATTCAAAAAGAAAAATAAAAAGAGTCAACCCCCACAACTCCTATAGTTGAGCAACTTGCATCTTCATCCATGCCTCCTTTCCCTGAAAGATTACAAATTGACAAAGGGGTGGAAAAACAAATCTTTTTGCTTGACTATGATTTTCTAGATGAATTGAAGAATGTCTGTATCAAGATTCCCTTGCTACAAGCCATTTGAGAGATTCCTATTCTAGCGAAAACAATAAAGGAGTTGAGTCTCAAAAGACCAGGAAGGAAACCAAGGGACACAAGAAGAATCCACCTGGTAGGAAAAATTGTAGATATCATGATGGGAAAAATTACCATGCAGAAGTATGTAAATCCAGGTAGTCCAATTGTCAAGACACATATAAATGGGATAGAAATTCCGAACACTTTGATTGACTTAGGGGCTGTTATCAACATTATGAGTAGACAGACTATGGAACAACTTAAACTTCCTAATCTTCTTTTTACACCCACCTTACTGCAACTTGCAGATAGATCAATAATCAAACTAGATGGTGTACTAGAAGATATTTCAGTCTCCTTAGATTCTTGGGAGTATCCTGTAGATTTCATGATTTTGACTCCCAAGAGTAATTTAGGAGGACATACACTCATCTTAGGAAGACCTTGGCTAGCCACAGCTGATGTTTTCATTAGTTGTAGATCTGGAGATATGTACATTTCTGATGGTATTTCAACAAAGAAATTCAATTTGTATCCTCCAGCAAAGGAAATTACAGAAGTAGGAGACAATGAACGAGTTGACGATGAAGATGTTATACAACCTGTCTTTACTGTCTCTTAAATTAGTAAAGATAATCAAATTCTGAACACACTAGAAAACTTTGAAATATCTTTAGAATATGACCACACACAATTTCAGTTAGATTCTGATATTGAATATCTATCATCAAGACAAATGTCTCTTTACTCTATGGAAGAGTTTGGTAGCTCTACCATTGAGATTTTTCCAGAAAAAACACTGAATATCAACAAAAATTTAGAAAATTCACAACAATAAGAGCTAATCAAAATCTTGCAGAAACATTCTACTGCATTTGCATGGGAGTAAACTGATATGAAAAGTATTGACCCTAAGACTTGCATCCATCATATCTATATCGAGTAAAATATTAGACCAATCAGACAACCTCAAAGAAGGATGAATCCAAATCTTAGGGATATAGTGAAAGAAGAGCTCCAAAAACTACTCAATGTAAATTTAATTTACCCAATTTCAGATAGCCGATGGGTTTCTCCTTTGGTTATAGTACCCGAAAAGAATGGTAAATGGAGGAGGGTATGCATTGATTACAGGGAATTGAATAAAGCAACTTTGAAGGATCACTTTCCCTTGCCCTTTATCAATCAAGTATTAGATACATTAGAAGACAAAAAGTACTTTTCATTTCTGGATGGTTTTAGTGGTTATAATCAAATTCAGGTAGCACCTGAAGATCAGGATAAGACCACATTTACCTGTCCATGGGGAACTTTTGCTTATCGAGTGCTTCCTTTTGAATTATGTAATGCACCCGCAACATTCCAAAGAGTAGTACTAGGAATTTTTTCTAATCTAATCCATGTAGAGGTTTATATGGATGATTTTACAGTTTATGGTGATTCATTTGAAGAGGCATTAGAAAATTTGGAAAAAGTCCTTATAAGATGTAAAGAAACAAACTTTTCACTAAGCCATGAAAAATGATTTATGATGTTTACTGAAGGTATTGTTTTAGGACATCATATTTCAGGGGATGGGATTAAAGTTGATAGATCAAAAGTTGAAGTCATCTCCAAGTTACCTATTCCAAATTGTCAAAAATATGTTCGAAGTTTTCTGGGATTTACTGGATATTATAGAAGATTTATAGAAAACTTCACTAAAATAGCATCTTTTCTCTTCAAACTTCTTACAAAAGACTGTGAATTCAAATGGGGTCCTGATTGCCAATCAACATTTGAAACTTTGAAAACAAGAATATCTGAAGTGCTTATCTTGAGAGGACCAAATTGGAAACTCCCTTTCCATATTTCTACAGATGCTTCAGATACAGCTCTAGGGGCTGTATTCGGACAAAAAGATTTAGTTCCTTATGCCATTTACTATATCAGTAAAAATTTAACTCCTACGGAGTTGAACTATACTGTGACTAAAAAAGAGTTCTTAGTTGTTGTTCATGCAATCAATAAGTTTAGACATTATATAAGAGACTATGAAACTTTTATTCATAATGATCATTCTGCAATTAGATATCTAATGAACAAACCCATTACTGATGGTAGAGTTACAAGGTGGCTCTTACTTTTACAGGAATTCAATATTACTGTGTTAGATAGACCAGGGAAACAAAACACAGTAGCTGATTTCTTGTCTAGGATTCAGAATACTAAAAAAGATTCTCCTGTAGAGGACAAGTTTCTTGATGAATATTTATTTGCAGTAACTACTAAGACTCCTTGGTATGCAAATATAGCTAACTATTTGGTTACAGGGAAACTACCTCCACATTTATTTCCTGGTGAAAGAAGAAAGATTATTCAGGAGAGCTCAAAATATTCATGGATTTCTAACGAATTGTTTAAAACAGGTCTAGACTTTGTGATCAGAAGATGTGTTAGGGAAGATGAAATGCCTGATATTCTCAAAGCATGCCATGATGAACCATGCGACGGACACTTTGCTGACAAAACGACAGTCTATAAAAACCTCTCTTTAGGATATTATTGGCCATCCCTCTTCAAAGATGCAAAACAATATGTCAAAAGATGTGACAGGCACCAAAGAGTAGGAAAACCTACCCTATCAAATGAAATGCCATTGCAGCCACAAGTACTCATCGAACCCTTTGAAAAATGGGCTTTAGATTTCATTGGACCTATTAACCCACCATCTAAACAAAGAAAGTATATATTGGTATGTACTGATTATGTCACTAAATGGGTAGAAGCCAAAGCATTATTTTCTGCTACTGAGCATTCAGTTGTTAGTTTTATTTATGAGGATATTTTTACTCGCTTTGGTGTTCCAAGAGAAATTATGACAGAGCAAGGAGGACAATTCACATCCAAACTGGTGGAGAAGTTGATGGAAGAGTACAAGGTCAAGCACAAAAAATCTACTTCTTACCATTCGTAAGCAAATGGTCAAGTGGAGTCCAAAAACAAAGTTCTTGAAGGCATCATTACCAAGATTGTTCATCTACACGAAAGAGATTGGGCTGAAAGGCTTCCTGAAGCCTTATGGGCCTATAAAACTACATGGAGGAATACAACAACACATTCTCCCTATGAACTTGTTTATGGGAAAGAAGTTTTGCTCCCCATTGAGTTCCAAGTTAGAACCTTTAAGATGGCAGTTCAATTGGGAATGAATCTAACAAAAGCCCAAAAGCATAGAATGGAGCAGTTGAATGAGCTAGATGAGATCAGACAAGAAAGAATCCTAAGAACTGATCTAGTTCAATATCAAAGAGCTAAGTGGCATGACAAATACATCAAGGAGAAAAAGTTTCAAGAAGGAGATTGGGCATTGCTATTTGATTCCAAGTTTAAAGATTTCAAAGGAAAATTTCAGACTCATTGGCTTGGGCCATATGATATTGACAAAATATTTAGCAATGGAGCGGTAAGAATCAAAACCATTGATGAACATCAAAATCCTCTTATTGTGAATAGCCACAGATTAAAGATCTATCATAAGCCACTCTCAAAGGAGAAATTTGTCAAAATCTTTCAAGATAATTCTGCAATAAGGCTGGTGAAGAAGAATCCTTCTTCTCCACCAGCCTAGTCTTTGTTCTTTTCTGTTATATATATATATATATATATATATATATATATATATATATATATATATATATATATATATATATATATATATATATATATATATATATTGTATAAGCCTGAAAACCAATCATTGATTGGCAGTCTTATATAGAAAATACAGGGCGAAAATCAGAAACTTCTGACGCCCTATATTTTCCAAAAAAAATCTTTCCTCATTTTATTCATAGTTTCATGTCATTTCACTTCATTTCACTTCACTCCATTTCATTTCATCATCTCATTTCGCCAATAAAATCGCTTTCATGACTAGTTTTCATATATCATTCACTCAGTCATCATTCATTTCCATCCATCTCCATTCAATCATATGTTCATTGTGTCAGTTTCCGCAACTAGAAACTGATTCCGCAACTAACTCTGTTATTCAGCACTGACAGTCAGATGTTAGCCAAATAATGATGAGAACTAAGTGTAGGTATGACAAAGGAAAATATTTTGAAGATATAAAGCACCTAAAGCACCAATGGGAAGCAGCTAATCAAAGGCTAATGGACGAAAGTGGCAAAAATTTCCAAGGTATGAGCAAGATTTATTTCAAATAGCATTTTAAAAAGCACATTCTATATAGTTATGAAACCACGGCTCCATTATATGTAATGATTAGCATTGATAGCTTCCATAACCACTCCATGACCTTTATATGATTTCTCCATGAACCTTGCATTAATTTTTAACGGCCTCATGATCCGCCTCCGAATTTAACTCGTGTTTATTTGTACGTTGGCATTCCACCTGTTGAACCGGGTAATTATGAGGACGTAATCTATTTGATCACGGCTCTGTCCTGCCGCACATTCCACAACCATTTTGAGAACATGCTCATGCTTATTCCGTAGCCATCTATCTCAAAAGCTAAGCTCACTCTATTCCCATACTATCCCGTTTGTTATTTCCAGCCTGTTTACACTCCTGTGAACTCATTCTCATTACCTGTTCTCTGCTCTTTCGTTTACGATTACTGGTTTTTCTCCACAAACCTTTGCCATTCCCCGCTAATACAGTCGATTCACCTTCGTCAATCCATTATTCACTCAGAGGTATTTTAAGGCAGGAGGTAGGAATGGGTCTTTTGCTAAGAGCAGAACCGGAAGGGCCCAAATTCATGGAGGGGTATCCCCAATTGAAAACCATACTAAAGAAGGCACGGTGGCTACATTTCATCCAAAAATTCAGAGGCTACAACAAAGAAGTTACAAATACATTTGCGAGGTCTTTTAATGGCGTGGAAGTTGAGGTTGGAGACCTTAAATTTTCAGTTACAGAGGCATCTATCGCTGCAGCAACGGAACTCCCACAGGAGGGGGAACGGTGGTTCAAAAACAAAATCTTTGATGAGAGGGCCTGGAGGGTTATCCTACACAATCCAGGTATGGATATAACCATTTTGAAACGTGGAATTCCTGTCTCTACTTTAGAAGAAAAGTGAGCTAGTCTATTATTGATAATCCATAAATTTATTACATGTGAGGGACAGTTCCGGTCCATGTATATGTACCACACCCGGTTGCTAATGAATTTTCTAGAAAATCAAACCATCAATTTTCCTTACTTTTTATTGAATAGTATGAAAAAGATGTCCATAACTGTACAAAAGAATTTGGAGGACATAGAACCCCACCTATACCATCACGGCCTTGTGAAAATTTTGATTGAAAAACAGTTGAAGGAAAAGAAATACACCTGGGAACAGTTTTTGGTTAGAAACTTCTTTCAAGGTCCACCTGAAACACCCGAGAGCAGCTCAACAAGGAAAAGTAGGAGAAAGAAAATAAGTGTGAGAATTTAGAACACTCCTCCTAACATAGCTAAAGAAACTAATAAGGAAGAGAAGCTGCTAGAAAGTAGGAAGGAAAGAACTGAGGTTAGGAAGCAAAGCAAATTAAAGGGGAAGAGAAAAATTGAAGTTGTCTATCAAACCCCAGAACCTTCCTCAGAAGAGGACCACCAAATACTTTCTGAAAGACTAGTTTACCTTCAGGAACAATCAGCTGCAGCAAAGAGGAAAGGGAAAGAAAAATAGAGTGTGGAGAAAGAAGACACTAGCTCACAAAATCTAAGGAGGAGCTCCAGACTTAAAGGAAAACTAAGGAAAGTACAAACTAAAGGGCCCCACTTCATTGATTTAGGAGGGGAAACACCGGAAAAACCTCCAGCAATCCCTCCTGGCCGTGGCCCACACCATACTCCTATTCCTCAGCCAGATTTTGAGATTAGTCCTTCTCAGCCAGATCTTGAGATCAGTTCTTCTCAACCAGATTTTGGGGACAGCCCAAGGAAGACTACACCTGAGATAGATCCAACCCAGCAAGTAATGTATGATTATATTGAAACGTTGGATAAAACTACCACAGATCAAGGCACTTCATCTGCCCAGCCTAACACAGCCCAGGAAGCTCTAATCCAATCACTAAAACAGGAAATTTTTGAGCTGGAGGTCCTAAATAGACACATCAAAAGAGAAAATGAAACATTGAGAGAGCAGAGCAGGTTGGATAAGATTATTCATGAAAACACCATGTTGCATCTTGGGCTGTGGCAGAAGAAAAATAGAAAGTTGAAGAAAAAGCGCAGGAGGTTGAGCAGAGCTCTCATCAACCTCAAATTAAAGTGCCTAATGAGGAAGCCGAGGATGACAGTGCTCCCAAGAAAGTAGAAAAGGAGACTGGATGTGTTGGCAGAGGTCTCAGAACACATGAACTGAAGGGAGAATGGTCAAATTTTTGGTTGCATGGGGACATGCAACACGTTCACAGTGGGGGTATGTTGAGCCCTGAAACTACATCTCTTCTACACATTTTCCTAGACTTTTTCCCCTCACCAGTACCTCATAAGCTATCAAAGATCATTGCATATTGATTCTAAAAGAGCATTTAAGTGGTTTTCTAACTATGTTTTTGTGTTTTCTATTTGAATTAGATTTTGCTCATTAGCTGTGGAATACAACCACTTTCCGCAGTTGATCCGACTTTCCATAGCTTTTTTTGTTGAACTCTATATTACAGGTGTCATCAAGCAAAACAAGGCACGTGGGCAGTTCAGGAATGATCTAGACATGGATCAGGTCCTATTGGTTCAGCCAAATTCGCAAAGGAAGCCCTTGGTCAAACGATGGTCAAACGAAGGAGTTCTACAGCAAGCAGGTCTCTGTTTTTCAACACGTGAAGGATCCGAGACCGTTCCTAGATCCGTGGGTTCATTTTGACAGCTGTAGACTGCCTCCACGACACAAATCCAACAACCATCTTTTGATAGATTGAATGATCTTGGCAACCATCATGCTAAGCTCACAGATGTTGTCTTTTACGTGTCTTCTGCTGAAGTAGTTTCATAAGAAAACAGTTATGTAATTTCCCTTATAAATAATGTGTTTGCAAATGCATGTAGAGTTAGTTTTTGATGTCGTTTTTCTATTAATCATTGTACTGTGCCGTGAACTGGTCCTACTGTTGTAACTAGAGGAGTCTCCCTCTGTTTTTCAGTATAATAAAACTATGTTTTATATGACTGTGTGAGCGCAATTCCAGACTAATAGCATGTTAACCAAGGTCGTGCTGAGGGCCCCTGCTGGCCAAGGTTTTGTTTTCTTTATTTCTGTAAAGTTTTTACGTGTCGTTTCCTTATTTCCATTGCACATATTTCATAATTTTTTCACCTGTGTATATTTCATAAGTTAGTTCTGATGTTAACATTACATTCCTATACATGATTTTTCAAGCATTGTATATTGTTGCTAACACTGATCAGTGTGTGTTTCAGGATAGGCTAGGCCCGAGCATTTTCATACAATTTTTATAATAACTAGTGACATGAGATTAGTCTCTCTGCTGACTTTGCTTTTCTTAGCTTTTTAATTTCAGTTATGCTTTTATTCCAGTTTTATTCATTTGCTTTGTTAGTTAGTTTAGATATCAAATTCCTCATATCATTGACGTTATCTCCAGAGCCATATCTTAACCCCAAAAAGACTACTTGGCGAGCTATCGGACTATGAATGATGTGATTTGATTTTAGTTTTATTTTTCTGCAATTAGATATCAATTCCTCATATTATTGACGTTATCTCTAGAGCCATAGCTTAACCCCGAAAAGACTACTTGGCGAGCTATCGGACTATAAATGAAGTGAATTGATTTTACTTTTATTAGTTTGCAGTTTTTGATTTGTTTGAGTGCAATAGCTTAACTTTTATTTATGTATTTAGATGAGCAACAGAGATACAGATTCCATGATCAATAGTTCATCATTTGTTTGATTCAAGTAGCTGCACATTTACATTCTTGTTTAGCTGCACATTTACATTCTTGTTCAAGTATTAATTTCATCACTAGACTGTTTTGAGATCCTCTGAAGTGTTAAGTTCTGGAAGTCATTGTAAAAGACATAATTTCCTTAGAATCTATACCCAAACTTGCCTTCTAAAGTATTCTTAAAACTTAGGAATAGGATTTCCATTTGCATTAGGAGACAAACCAAGATAAAACCCCCAAAAACAAGATAAAATTGAAAACAATAAAAACTGAGAAAGAGGTTGCCTTGCACATATAGTGCGCCACACTTCATCAATTTACGACTCCTGGATTGATAATTAATGTAGCAATTTAGGACATACTAAATTGACTAAACATACATCAGATTCAATATCAAGTTCCTAGAAAGTGAAAAAAGGTGTGTTGTTTTTTTTAAATTTTTGCATAAGCTTGGTTTGAAAAATTAGTTTGAAGGAATTCAAAGGGCATAGTAAAGCATTATTATCGGTAATTGATGCCCCGAAGAAAGAAAATGCAAACACCTAGTAAGCAACATGAAAGCTCTAGCATGACTCATGAAGAAGAGGAAGAAATGCAACATGATATATCAAAATTACGAGACCAAGTGCAACAAGTGTCACTTGCACAAAAAGTAACGGAATTTAAGATGGATGGTTTAAAGAAAGATGTAGAAGCTAATATGGATGGTTTAAAGAAAGGCGTAGAAGCTAAGATGGATTGTTTAAAGAAAGGCATAGAAACTAAGATGAATGGTGTGGAAGCTAAGATGGATGATTTGAAGATAGATTTTAAAACATGCATGGAAGATTTGAAGACAAATTTGAAGACAAATTTGACAAAGTTTCTACAAGAAATGCTTACTATTGGTGAAAGGGTAGTAAAGGAAATTCATGATGAGAATAAAAGAAATGTTAATCATGATTTCATAAACTCTAATGTTGGATCGAAGACCCACCATATTCCAAAAATCGATATGAGGAAGTTTGATGGAAAGGATCCCACAACATGGATACTACAGATGGAGCAATTTTTCGATCTCACTAATGTAAAAAACACACAAAAGGTATGTATTGCAACTTTATATTTGGAACCAAATCAGTTTCTATGGTATCAATGGCTTTGCTCTCGTAAACAAATTATCACTTGGGCAATTTTTACAGAAGAAATGACAACACATTATGAGGATACAAAAAGCAATGCTTTTTTTAGCCAATTGATAAGTCTCAAACAAAAGGGTTCAATAATGGAGAAAATTGAGGAGTTCCAAAAATTGAACATAAAGGTAAAAAATATCCCAGAGGAGCATAGGATTGATGTGTTCATAAGGACTTTAAAGGATATTATCCAACATGATGTTCGCATTTGGGGACCTGATTCATTAGAGAAGGCATTCAGGTTAGTAAGAAAAATGGAAAGCAAAATTATGGCAACCAGGAAGCATACCACTCACAACCATAAATATGGAAGTGTTGTTTCCCCTAGCCTTCGAAAACCTATAAGGTTGACACCACAACAATTGGAAGAAAAAAGAGCAAAAGGGATTTGTTACAATTGTGATAGAAAATACATTAAAGGTCATAAGTGTGCTGAGAAAAAATTATTCTACATAGATTATGAAGAGGAAGAAGAAAAGGAACAAGAAAGGTCAAAAGAAGAGGATATACTCCAGGAACAAAGCCTAGATAAAGAAGAAATGAATCCAACCATATCTTGTAATGCATTGGCTGGAATTACCACTCCCCAAACCATCAAGATAGAAGGACAAATCAAGAAGAAAAAGGTAATAGTGTTGATTGATTCAGGAAGTACCCACAATTTTATTCATTGTAAGATAGCAAAAGAATTGAATTGCTTCCTATATCCAACACTAGAGTGTCAAGTGATGGTTTTAAATGGAGGAACGGAAAATTTCTCTGGAAAGTGCCATGATATCAATCTATCCATGGGAGAATATGTATTGAAAATCCCAATGCTTTCCATTCCAATGGGAGGTGCTGATGTTGTACTAGGAGTCCAATGGCTACAATCCTTGGGTACAATATCTTTTAACCTTCAAGAAATTTTCATGAAATTTTATGCGGAAGGAAAGGAAGTTGAATTAAGGGGTATTGCAGGGAAACCGGGAAAGATAATAAGCTCTAACGGTATGACAAAGCCTCTAAAAAAGGAACAACGAGGTGTAATTGCATAATTATGTTGGCTAAATGTTTCCACTTTGAAATCATCTATTTCTCCAGATCTCCAAAAAGTCTTGGACAAGCATTCCAAGGTATTTGAGACTCCCAAAGGTATCCCACCTATTCGTGATCATGATCATGCTATTCATTTGATGCCAGGAAGTGTTCCTCCAAACATCAGGCCGTACAAGTATCCCTATGCCCAAAAGAGTGAAATTGAACGGATGGTTGCAGAAATGTTTGAGGCTGGTATAATTCAACCTAGCCAAAGTTCTTTCTCTGCTCCAGTAGTATTGGTGCACAAGAAGGATGGATCATGGCGCATGTGTCCGGATTATAGGGAGCTCAACAAGCTCACTATTAAAGATAAGTTTCCCATTCCTATCATTGATGAAATATTGGATGAATTGCATGGATCAATTTACTTCACCAAGTTAGATCTTCGTTCAGGCTATCATCAAATCAGAATGAAGACTCAAGACATTCTGGAAACATCATTTATAACTCATGAGGGTCACTATGAGTTTTTGGTCATGCCTTTTGGCCTTACCAATGCACCTTCTACATTTCAAGGTTTGATGAATTCCATTTTCAAACCCTTCCTTAGAAAATTTGTGTTAGTATTTTTTGATGATATACTAACCTATAGCAACTCTTGGAAGGATCATGTTGAACACGTTGACAAGGTGCTACAACTATTGGAAGAGAACCAATTATATGCAAAAAGATCCAAATGTTTCTTTGGAGTACAAGAGGTGGAATATTTGGGTCATATTGTATCTCATGAAGGAGTTAAGGTAGACCCTAGAAAAATTAAATCCATTAAGGAATGGGAAATCCCCATATCCATAACGCATTTGCGAGGATTTCTCGGGTTGACAGGGTATTATCACAAGTTTGTTAGGGTTAAGGTAGACCCTAGAAAAATTAAAGCCATTAAGGAATGGGAAATCCCCACATCCATAATGCATTTGCGAGGATTTCTCGGGTTGAAGAAAGATGCATTTTCATGGACTCCAGAAGCAACAAAGGCCTTTGAATATCTTAAAGAGGCAATGTGCCAAGCACCGTGTTACCTACACCAGACTTCACAAAAACCTTTTTTGTGGAATGTGATGCTTCCGGAAATGGAATTGGTGTTGTTTTAATGTAAGATGAAAGACCCATTGCTTTCGAAAGTGTTCCAATCAAGGGAAAGTATTTAAGCAAAGCTATTTATGGAAGGAAATGTTGGCAATACTACATGCACTTAAGAAATGGTGACCCTACCTAATGGGAAGACACTTCAAGGTAAAAACGGACCATGATAGCCTTAAATACTTTTTAGAACAAAGATTATCCTCTGAAGAACAACAAAAATGGGTCACAAAGATGTTGGGTTATGACTTTGAAATCATGTACAAAAAAGGGAAGCAAAATGTTGTGGCAGATGCACTCTCAAGAAAGGATGAGGATGTGGAAGCATTGTTGTGCGCCATTTCTATTATCCAACTAGATTGGATAAACGAAGCAAGGGAGGAATGGAAGAATGATGAAGAAGTGTGGGAACTTATTTGAAAGTTACAACAAGATTCCATCTAATACATTTAGATGGAAAAATGATTCCTTATGGTACAAAGATTGCTTATACCTTTGTAAGAATTCCCAACTCAAACAAAAGATTCTTCTGGAATTGCACGCTTCTCCCTTAAGAGGGCACTCAGGATTTTTAAAAACTTACCACAGGGTTAAGAAGGAATTTTTTTGGGATGGCCTTAAATCGAATATTCAAAAGTTTGTGGCGGAATGTTTGGTATGCCAACAAAATAAAGGTTAAACAATTAAGACACCAGGTCTATTACAACCTTTATCCATTCCAAGCCAACGTTGGGAGGAGGTTTCAATGGATTTTATCACAGGTTTACCCAAGTCTGAGGGAAAGAGTGTCATCATGGTGGTAGTTGACAGACTTACCAAGTATGCACACTTTTGTGCATTATCACATCCATTTAAAGCAAATACAGTTTCTACGACATTTATGGAAACAATTCAAAAGCTACATGGAAACCCAAAGATTATTGTAAGTGACAGAGATCCCATTTTTATAGGAAATTTTTGGACATAATTATTTTCTTGTCTTGGTACTCAGTTAGCTCATAGGTCATCTTATCATCCTCAATCTAATGGGAAAACGAAGATAGTAAACAAATTTTTGGAAGGATATCTTCGTTGCTTTATATCTGATAAATAGACACAATGGGTCAAATGGTTGCCTATGGCTGAATGGTGGTATAACACTTCCTTCCATACTGCAACAAAAATGACCCCATTTATGGCACTTTATGGATATCAGCCACCATCCATCACATCATATTTAAGAGAAAATTCTAAGGTTCAAGCAGTGGAACATCACATTGAGCATCAACAACAAGTTCTCCAACTCTTAAAGGATAACCTCGTGTTGGCGCAGAATAGAATGAAACAACAGGCAAATCAACATCGAAGTGAAAGAAGTTTTGATGTAGGTGACTGGGTATTCCTACGGCTACAACCATATAAACAAATGTCCGTCAAGCAAGCTAAGAAGGATAATAAATTGTCACCAAAGTATTATGGTCTGTACGAGGTGTTGCAAAAGATTGGTACTATGGCATACAAATTGGAGCTTCCTCCAGCTTCTTGAGTGCACCCAGTTTTCCATGTTTCATGTTTAAATAAGGTTATAGGCGACAAGCTCCCAGTTCAAACAATTTTGCCAGAACTTGACGAGGAAGGAAAAATTATATTGGAACCGGAAGCAGTCATAGAAACAAGAACTCGACAACTACGAAATCGATCCATTTGAGAGTATCTCATCAAGTGGAAGAACTTATCCGTTGAATATTCCACATGGGAGGATGAGAATTTTATACAGAAGCATCCAGAACCACTCAAGCGTTGAGGACAACACTTTTTCGAAGGAGAGGGCATGTTAGGTCCCTATAATATTAGTGATGCCCCCATTAATATTGTAGTTGTATCCCTTATTAATATTGTTGTGCCCTTATTGTCCCCATATTGTTATTACTGTACCCCATAAAATCCCTCTATTGTTATTTTTGTGCCTTTATATTATTATTGTTAGGTCGGCTTGGTTATATTGTGACCCTTTAGACTCCTATATATAGAAAGGAGGATTTGTCATTTGAATCATCGAAGAATTGTTCATTTGTGTAATGTAAAGGAGGTTCCCCCTCGAAGAGGCTGAATTCTAAGGAGTTCAACTATCTTTTCTATCTTTTTGTGAATTGGCTTCATAACAAACTCTCTTTTGTAGCGAGTGACAACAAGAGGGAGAGGGAGGGGGTTGGGTGGAGGAGGTGGATGGAGAAGAAGCTAGATGGTAGGTGGGGCAAGGGGGCAAGAGGATAGAGGGGTAGGTGGAGGGAGGGACAAGTGGAGGATAGGTGGGGTGAGAGGGAGAGGGAGTTGCATGGGGTGAGAGGTGAGAGGATAGAGGGGTAGGTGGAGCAAGGGGGCGAGAGGATAGAGGGGTAGGTGGAGGGAGGGGCAAGTGGAGGATAGGTGGGGCAAGGGGGTGAGAGGATAGAGGGGTATGTGGAGGGAGGGACAAGTGGAGGATAGGTGGGGTGAGAGGGAGAGGGAGTTGCATGGGATGAGAGGTGAGAGGGAGAGGGATGTTTTGGGAGGAGGGGAGGCAAGGTGGGAAGGAGATGGAGGGGCCAAGGGGGAGGAGAATTTGGGTGGGGTGACGGGTGGTAGGGAGGTGGAGTGGGGGGTCGTGGGGATGGGAAATGAGGAGCATGGGCGAGGTGGGATGAGATGTTCAAGGAGGTGTAGGGGAGGGGAGGTGGGTGAGAGGGAGAGGAGGTGAATAGGGGTTGGGGAGGGAGGCAGATGGAGGTGGTTGGTGGGGACTTGATGGGGTGGATGTGCTTTGATGGAGTTGAGGTTGGACGAAATTAACGACAGGGGCTTCCTTTACCGGGTCTCCTTCATGGATCTCTCCCTCTTCTTCTTCGACCATATTTTCCTCTCCTTCTGATAGTTAAGAGGTTGGATATGTTTCCATGCTCCTTGGGTCAGAATGATCTCAAAGGGGAGATATTTCTCAAGGTCCACTTCTATGCATATTTGGCACATGCAAATTGTTGGTGTTTCGGTTCCGTGTGATCTAGAAACCTTCCTACACCATTTCTAATGCCCCGCAAGCATTCATCAATCCAACAGGCCCACAAGGGAAAGTGAGGAAGTTTGACCCAGACAAGGATGATGGTAGTAATATCCTCGTCTAAATTGAATTTCGGGGACTAGGCATTCATATACATTCCCCTTGATCCAAAAAATATGGCCCATTCTGAAACACAATATCTTTATCCTCCTTACACTCGAGGAGAAAGACAAAATGGCCATTGCCCACTGCAAATACACCTAGGTTTCCTTTCATCATGGATTTATACGTTTTTTCAACTCATTGTCTGATCGACTTGGGTGAGGGCCACATGCCCATGAATTTCCCAACCAAGGCTTTGTTAGAGAAAGTCAAAAAGGTCTTTCGAAAGCCCAGATGGAGAGTGACCAATGGAATATTCTCGACCTTTCTATCAAATTTCTTCTAATGCTACTTTTGCCTGGCATTGGTTTTAAGTGTTGAAATCAAAGCACAAAAGGAAACCTCCTCGTCACTAGCGGGAGGGGCCCCTCTTGGGCCTAGAGCCATTAAGAAACAACAAGGAATACACTAATAGAGCAAAAGGATAGGTGTTGTGATGCATTGATTGCAACATGGGGCACAACTAAATATTAATAAACTTGTCACTTTGGTTGCACCAGATAATTTCAAACTAAACAATATCATATGTTGGATTAAATTTACTACCTAAACTAAAGGTAGCATGGAAAATGTTTAGTAAGCTAACAATTTTAATATATTAAGGGTGTGCCATTGATTTTCTTGTGTAGAGGTCATTCCTTCTCCAATTTTAGCCTTATATTTTTAACAGTCACAGGCAAAGGGCTCATATTCATGAAAATTCTAACACTTAAATGGAAGTTTCTGATAGTTAAGAGGTTGGATATGTTTCCATGCTCCTTGGGTCAGAACGATCTCAAAGGGGAGATCTTTCTCAAGGTCCACTTCTATGCATATTTGGCACATGCAAATTGTTGGTGTTTCGGTTCCGTGTGATCTAGAAACCTTCCTACACCATTTCTAATGCCCTTCAAGCATTCATCGATCCAACAGGCCCACAAGGGAAAGTGAGGAAGTTTGACCCAAACAAGGACGATGGTAGGAATATCCTCATTTGAATTAAATTCTGGGGACTAGGCATTCATATACATTCGCCTTGATCCAAAAAATATGGCCCATTCTGAAACACAATATCTTTATCCTCCTTACACTCGAGGAGAAAGACAAAGTGGCCATTGCCCACTGCAAATACACCTAGGTTTCCTTTCATCATGGATTTCTAGGCTTTGTCAACCCATTGTTTGATCGACTTGGGTGAGGGCCACATGCCCATGAATTTCCCAACCAAGGCTATGTTAGAGAAAGTCAAAAAGGTCTTTCGAAAGCCCAAATGGAGAGTGACCAATGGAATATTCTCGACCTTTCTAACAAATTTCTTCTAATGCTGCTTTGGCTTGGCATTGGTTTTAAGTGTTGAAATCAGAGCACAAAGGGCAACCTCCTCGTCATTAGGGGGAGGGGTCCCTCTTGGGCCCAGAGCCATTAAGAAACAACAAGGAATACACTAGTAGAGAAAAAGGATAGGTGTTGTGATGCATTGATTGCAACATGGGGCACAACTAAATATTAATAAATTTGTCACTTTGGTTGCACCACGTAATTTCAAAGTAAACAATATCATATATTGGATTAAATTTACTACCTAAACTAAAGGTAGCATGGAAAATGTTTAGTAAGCTAACAATTTTAATATATTAAGGGTGTGCCATTGATTTTCTTGTGTAGAGGTCATTCCTTCTCCAATTTTAGCCTTATATTTTTAACAATCACAGGAAAAGGGCTCATATTCATGAAAATTCTAACACTTAAACGGAAGTCTTTGATAGTTAAGAGGTTGGATATGTTTCCATGCTCCTTGGGTCAAAATGATCTCAAAGGGGAGATCTTTCTCAAGGTCCACTTCTATGCATATTGGGCACATGCAAATTGTTGGTGTTTCGGTTCTGTGTGATCTAGAAACCTTCCTACACCATTTCTAATGGCCTTCAAGCATTCATCGATCCAACAGGCCCACAAGGGAACGTGAGGAAGTTTGACCCAGACAAGGACGATGGTAGGAATATCCTCGTCTGAATTGAATTCCGGGGACTAGGCGTTCATATACATTCCCCTTAATCCAAAAAATATGGCCCATTCTGAAACACAATATCTTTATCCTCCTTACACTCGAGGAGAAAGACAAAATGGCCATTGCCCACTGCAAATACACCTAGGTTTCCTTTCATCATGGATTTTTAGGCTTTGTCAACCCATTGTTTGATCGACTTGGGTGAGGGCAAATGCCCATGAATTTTCCAACCAAGGCTCTGTTAGAGAAAGTCAAAAAGGTCTTTCGAAAGCCCAGATGCAGAGTGACCAATGGAATATTCTCAACCTTTCTAACAAATTTGTTCTAATGCTGCTTTGGCCTGGCATTGGTTTTAAGCGTTGAAATCAGAGCACAAAAGTCAACCTCCTCGTCACGAGGGGGAGGGCCCCTCTTGGGCCTAGAGCCATTAAGAAACAACAAGGAATACACTAATAGAGCAAAAGGATAGGTGTTGTGATGCATTGATTGCAACATGGGGCACAACTAGATATTAATAAACTTGTCACTTTGGTTGCACCACATAATTTCAAAGTAAACAATATCATATGTTGGATTAAATTTACTACCTAAACTAAAGGTAGCATGGAAAATGTTTAGTAAGCTAACAATTTTAATATATTAACGGTGTGCCATTGATTTTCTTGTGTAGAGGTCATTCCTTCTCCAATTTTAGCCTTATATTTTTAACAGTCACAGGCAAAGGGCTCATATTCACGAAAATTCTAACACTTAAACGGAAGTTTATGATAGTTAAGAGGTTGGATATGTTTTCATGCTCCTTAGAGCAGAACGATCTCAAAGGGGAGATCTTTCTCAAGGTCCACTTCTACGCATATTTGGCACATGCAAATTGTTGGTGTTTCGATTCCGTGTGATCTAGAAACCTTCCTACACCATTTCTAATGCCCTTTAAGCATTCATCGATCCAACAGGCCCACAAGGGAAAGTGAGGAAGTTTGACCTAGAGAAGGACGATGGTAGGAATATCCTCGTCTGAATTGAATTCAGGGGACTAGGCGTTCATATACATTCCCCTTGATCCAAAAAATATGGCCCATTCTGAAACATAATATATTTATCCTCCTTACACTCGAGGAGAAAGACAAAGTGGCCATTGCCCACTGCAAATACACCTAAGTTTCCTTTCATCATGGATTTCTAGGCTTTGTCAATCCATTATGTGATCAACTTGGGTGAGGGCCACATGCCCATGAATTTCCAACCAAAGCTCTATTAGAGAAAGTCAAAAAAGTCTTTTGAAAGCCCAGCTGGAGAGTGACCAATGGAATATTCTCGACCTTTCTAACAAATTTCTTCTAATGCTGCTTTGGCCTGACATTGGTTTTAAGCGTTGAAATCAGAGCAGAAAAGGCAGCCTCCTCGTCACCAGGGGGAGGGGCCCCTCTTGGGCCCAGAGCCATTAAGAAACAACAAGGAATACACTAGTAGAGCAAAAGGATAGTTGTTGTGATGCATTGATTGCAACATGGGGCACAACTAAATATTAATAAACTTGTCACTTTGGATGAACCACATAATTTCAAAGTAAACAATATCATATGTTGGATTAAATTTACCACCTAAACTAAAGGTAGCATGGAAAATGTTTAGTAAGCTAACAATTTTAATATATTAAGGGTGTGTAATTGATTTTCTTGTGTAGAGGTCATTCCTTCTCCAATTTTAGCCTTATATTTTTAACAGTCACAGACAAAGGGCTCATATTCATGAAAATTCTAACACTTAAACGGAAGTTTCTGATAGTTAAGAGGTTGGATATGTTTCCATTCTCCTTGGGTCAAAATGATCTCAAAGGGGAGATCTTTCTCAAGGTACACTTCTACGCATATTTGGCACCTGCAAATTGTTGGTGTTTCAGTTTTGTGTGATCTAGAAACCTTCCTACACCATTTCTAATGCCCTCCAAGCATTCATCGATCCAACAGGCCCACAAGGGAAAGTGAGGAATTTTGACCCAGACAAGGACGATGGTAGGAATATCCTCATCTGAATTGAATTTCAGGGACTAGGCATTCATATACATTCCTCTTGATCCAAAAAATATGGCCCATTCTGAAACACAATATCTTTATCCTACTTACACTCAAGGAGAAAGACAAAATGGCCATTGCCCACTGAAAATACACCTACGTTTCCTTTCATCATGGATTTCTAGGCTTTGTCAACCCATTTTCTGATCGACTTGGGTGAGGGCCACATGCCCATGGATTTCCCAACCAAGGCTCTGTTAGAGAAAGTGAAAAAGGTCTTTTGAAAGCCCAGATGGAGAGTGCAACCAATACACTAGTAGAGCAAAATGATAGGTGTTGTGATGCATTGATTGCAACATGGGGCACAATTAGATATTAATAAACTTGTCACTTTGGTTGCACCACGTAATTTCAAAGTAAACAATATCATATGTTGGATTAAATTTACTACCTAAACTAAAGGTAGCATGTAAAATGTTTAGTAAGCTAACAATTTTAATATATTAAGGGTGTGCCATTGATTTTCTTGTGTAGAGGTCATTCCTTCTCCAATTTTAGCCTTATATTTTTAACAATCATAGGCAAAGGGCTCATCTTCATGAAAATCCTAACACTTAAACGAAAGTTTCTGACAGTTAAGATGTTGGATATGTTTCCATGCTCCTTGGGTCAGAATGATCTCAAAGGGGATATCTTTTTCAAGGTCCACTTCTACGCATATTTGGCACATGAAAATTGTTGGTGTTTCGGTTCCGTGTGATCTAGAAACCTTCCTACACCATTTTTAATGTCCTTCAAGCATTCATCGATCCAACAGGCCCACAAGGGAAAGTGAGGAAGTGTGACCCAAACAAGGACAATGGTAGGAATATCCTCGTCTGAATTGAATTCGGGGACTAGCCGTTCATATACATTCCCCTTGATCCAAAAAATATGGCCCATTCTGAAACACAATATCTTTATCCTCCGTACACTTGAGGAGAAAGACAAGATGGCCATTACCCACTGCAAATACACCTAGGTTTCCTTTCATCATGGATTTCTAGGCTTTGTCAACCCATTGTCTGATCGACTTGGGTGAGGACCACATGCCCATTAATTTCCTAACAAGGCTCTATTAGAGAAAGTCAAAAAGGTCTTTCGAAGGCCTGGATGGAGAGTGACCAATGGAATATTCTCGACCTTTCTATCAAATTTCTTTTAATGCTGCTTTTGCCTAGCATTGGTTTTAAGCGTTGAAATCAAAGCACAAAAGGCAACCTCCTCGTCACTAGCGGGAGGGGGCCCTCTTGGGCCCATAGCCATTAAGAAACAACAAGGAATACACTAATAGAGAAAAAGGATAGGTGTTGTGATGCATTGATTGCAACATGGGGCACAACTAAATATTAATAAACTTGTCACTTTGGTTGTACCACATAATTTCAAAGTAAACAAAATCATATATTGGATTAAATTTACTACCTAAACTAAAGGTAGCATGGAAAATGTTTAGTAAGCTAACAATTTTAATATATTAATGGATGTACCCATTCCTTGATTGATGTAATACCACATTGTCTAAATTTCATATTTTGTATCTCTCCATTTTGTAATCTAGTTAACCTTTTTTAATTGAAACAAAATAAAATACATTAAAGAGAATCTTTGAAATATTTTTCCCGTGGAAAAATGATAACTGTCTATTAATTATAAAAAGTTACATACGTAGATGCAAATAATGCATTCTTTTACTGTCCCAAGATGCACCACTCAAGAAGTTGGTGCCCATATAATCAAACCAAAAAACTAAAAAAAAAATGGGGCTAAGCAAAAGAGCTTAGTCACCCTTTTCTCCCTTTTTTTTTTATTCTTTTCGCCATCCTCCTTGATGAGGAGTGGTTGTTACAATAATTAGTTGGTTCTCTTCTGTCTGCCTCGGATGTTCCTAATCTGAGTCTGAGCTCCCATATGTATAAGGATGTTTGAATCCTCCTATCTCCTTCTCCTTTCGCATTTCTTGGCTTGAGTGTCCTTCTACTCTTGGATTTTGCGAAATTGATACCATTGTTCCGTCCTGGTTCATTTCTTCATTTTTTTGAAGATGTCTATGGCTTTGGGATTTCCTCAGTGATGGGGATTCCCAAGTCCTCCTCTTCCTCTTCTTCATCAGGTTATGTTGTTGGGAATTTCCATCCCATAGGGTTTTTCACAGGTTTTTTTCCCTCCTGGGATCTTTCTTTGCCAAAGGACATGTGGTTTGTAGATGTCCAGTTTGAAGACAAAGACGACATCTAAATGTTGTGTTCTCATAATCGAAGAACTGGGTCCAACATTGGTTGTTGTGTGTCAGAAGGATACGGTGTAATGCCCCACTTAAATCGTATCCTGCAAATTTTATTAATGTTTACATTATCTGAAAATATTGAGAAATATTGGTCTAATATAAAATTCATGATTTCTATTATTCAAATTCCCAACTTACCTTCTCAAATTGAATCTTAGGTAGGATATGGTCTCCTTCCATTATTTCAAATAATATATATATTCATCTCACATTTCCCAATGTACCCTCATATTTACTAGGGAGAAGACATGGTCCTCTCCAACTCATTATCAATATATATATTCATCTCACATTCATCAATGTACCCTCACATTTACTAGGGAGAAGACATGGTCCTCTCCATTTAATTACATCTCACATTCCCCAATGTACCCTCACATTTACTTGGGAGAAGACATGGTCCTCTCCAACTAATTATCAATATATATATTCATCTCACATTCCCCAATGTACCCTCACATTTACTTGGGAGAAGACATAGTCCTCTCCATTTAATTATCATATATATATATATATATATATATATATATATATATATATATTCATCTCACATTCCCAAATGTACTTTCAGATTTACTTGGGAGAAGACATGGTCCTCTCCCATTAATTTCCCGATTTTATATTCATGTCACATTTCCAAATGTACTCCCATCTTTACTTGGGAGAAGAGAAGTCAACTGTAAGGATGGATGAGAAGTTAATGACATTAATGAGAGGTGGTTGAGATGGAGAAGAGAGGGAGGGTATAAAAAGGGAAGGAGGAAGGGAGAAAAGGGGATGTTGGGTCTTGCTTATGATTTTGGTGTTGGTTGTGATTTTAGGATTTGCTGTGATTTTTGGAGACCTTAGGAACCTGTGGAAGTTTATTGGATCGTTGAGAGAAGGGAAATATTGTTCATCTTGGTTTGGATCATTCATCTTCGACACACACACTACATCTGGTTGGACTTGGGCTCAGAGGGCTAGGGAACCTGTGGAGGTTTCTTGGGCTAGGAAGTATTTCCTAGTTGTCTGGGAGGTAAATCTAGTTGGGTTAGTCAAGAGGAGCTTTCAACAGGAGCAGCAGCTCAAAGGCATCTCCACCAACCACCGGTACAGGTATTCCTCTATAGATTACTCATGTAAATTTATCAAAATGAAATGTTCACTATAAGTTATAAGGATTGGAATGTAAATGGTAAAATTTTCATTGTTTAAAAGTCTTGTAAGAAAGTAAGTTATTGTCTCTTATTGTATTTAAATTCTAGAGAAATAGCTCTGTTAGAAGACCCTAGGATAGGGCTCTTACACATGGTATCAGAGCTTTGGTTCAAAATCTAGACCCAAAGCCCACTAAACCCATAGTTTATAATTTCCACAAGTCTCTTTTTCATTTGATGAGAATCCACACCCACGGCTACTTGCCTTTACTTATGCTAGGAGTCCGTATTCCATTCACATTTAGTTTGACTCTGCCATTTCCTCCACCAATTCGATGGCTAGTCTGAGGAGTTTCGGTGTTTTATAGTTGATTTTTTTATTGCGCTAGCCAATTATCTGAGAACAACGTATGGATTACACTTTCTGCAAGATAAATCTGGGCAAGTGTGGTTCATAGAGAGACCAGCAAAGTCTAGCAGAGGCGGTGAAAGGTAAGCTGAGCTTCCTGTCTTTTGTGATTTTATTTTACCATCACCTTAAACTTGACCACAAATGCCTGGAAATTGAGAATCCTCGTGCAGATAGAGAAGACCCCGAGCCACTCCCGATATGATGTTGCAGCGCTTCTACCCATCAAACTTATAGCGTCTGTTTGCATCTATATCCATACATATGCAGTGCACTAACCAATTATCATGACGGAACTATATATTTTGAAACAAAAATGATTTTTTTTATCAACACAAAAAAATGACACTGACTCACCGAATAGCATTCTATCGAGGCTCTTATTCCGTAAGTACTCATAAACAAGAAACCTTTGTTGTATTTTGGCCACAAGTTTAACTTCATTCAGAAATTCTTTCCTTCCTGGAATAGATTTTACGGACAACTTCTTCACAGTGATTTCTTTTCCATCTTCAGTAATTCCCTGAAATGTTCATATAAAAAAATTACTTGTATGGCGATTTTTGTCATGGACGCGGTGACAACATCCCACTGACTACTATAATTTAAGATTCTATAAACTGCTGGAAGCTTTCTTAGCCTATGTTACCTTGTATACAACGCCAAATCCTCCCTCTCCAAGCTTGTTATTTCCATAAAAAATTTCTGTAGCAGCTGTCATTGTTTCCATCTTAAACACTATTTGCCTATCCTGATGGATTATTATGTCTTCTTCGGCTTGCCCATCACCTATAGAAAGAAATTACATAGCTAAATCAGAAAATACAGGGACCGATATGGAATGATTTCTTACTTTGGTAGGTCTCTTTGAAGAGTATCTATGAAAATCGTTTTCGATGAGTAGTTTCAGACAATAGTCTAACAGAGCAGACTGTTCAAGCCTTCATATCTATTGTATCTTATTTTAACTGTGACAATTCATCATAGTAGATTTTGTACAGCCAGATAAGAGATATGCATTCTACGACGCCATAAGGGTTGTGGTGATTGTGCAATAGATATGGGCAGGAGTAGCACATATGCATCGGGTTTGACCAGATGCACCACTTGCTTTGGGCTCGGGTGAATATGATCAAATCCTCTGTCCTGAACAAAGTGTTCTGTTACAGCAGAAAATAAAGGCTATTTGACCGTCCTACCAGTTCATATAATCAAATTAAATACCTTTGTGTCCTCCTCGAAAGATGGCAGCCTTCAATCTTTTCCCTTTCCACATAGGCATGCCAAAATGGCCATGGGACAATGGCACACCAGTTAAAGCACATTCCAAATGATGCTCCCCTAAATTATAATCTACTCTGCAAATTATTTTATTTCCACGTTTCTCGCTGTAATTCGGCAGCCAACAGGCATTCCACCCAGGAAACACGCTATCTTCTCCCAATTCTTGCCTGCCCCAGGGTTTGTGGAGTCACGAACCACTAGGTGCGTTCCCAGATGCATCAATAGGAAAAGAGGGTAGATTTGCTCCGCCTGATTCCAGCCAAGGTTGTGCAATCTGCATAAAATTTAGACAACACCTAGTTTGCGTCCGCCACTGAACAATCTTAGAGTTACAAGAATGATAGACCGACTCCCATCAATGAAGGACACAAGTAATATATGACCATTTCCAATAATATTTCTCAATAAACTATTATGATAATAATGTTAATGTGAAGAATGTTGCTCCACAAGAACAAACATCTACAAAACAATGTTAAGAATATGGCAATGAGCAAGGGATTTGTTTGCATGAGGACATGCAAATCCATAGGCTTGGGGGGGATGTTGGGCCTCAAATATGCCCATTTTCCACCGTATAATATCACCATTCATAACCTAAATTCCTATATTTTAAACTCATTTTGTACCACAATTCCACAATTTGCTACCAATTCACGTCTTATGCTTTGTGGTTGAT
This sequence comes from Pinus tabuliformis, assembly GCA_031772625.1. Classification (NCBI taxonomy): domain Eukaryota; kingdom Viridiplantae; phylum Streptophyta; class Pinopsida; order Pinales; family Pinaceae; genus Pinus; species Pinus tabuliformis. Next base: position 791,411,904 of record CM062816.1, on the reverse strand, counting down.
TATCATTATTTTTCTTGAATTTTCAGTGATTAGAGATGAATTTTCTATGATTTTCTAATGATGGTTTTGCCAAGTTAATTTACCATAGGGTTTCATTGCCGAAATTCTTCACAAGTCAATTAAACTAGTTGTTATAGGTTAAGTACGGAATAAATTCTTGTAGGTGAAAAGCTAAACTTTCTGCTCAAATGAAGATGAATATCAAGATTTTGGGACTTGGATATTATTCAGAATACCCTCATTCAGGTAACCCAGAACCTGTTTGTCAAAATTCATCACCGTGAAGAAGTTAGGGTCAGCACAATTCTTAAGTACAAAATTAGGGTCGAAATTCTTTGCATACGTATATAATTGTTGAATGGTTTCGAGTCTGAATGGTTTCAGCGAGCAGCCACGTGGAGAACCACATTTTGGATAAGTTTCTTCATGCTCAAAAATGGAATTAGTTCCTCCAGCTATACCATGATTAGGATGAACCCAACCGTGACCCATTTGAAGACTCTCTAGAAGATTGTGTATGACTTCCTTGATGTATTTTCTTTTTCTAAATTCATTGGTTATGCTTTGTTTTCATCGGCTTCACCTTATAAAAACCTATGCTCTCTGCATGAACGCTAGTGGCAGTGGGCAGAAGCAAGAATAAGGACTGTATGTGATTTTGTTTACAATGGGAGCCTTGATGTATTTGTTGGAATTCAAGTTTTGTTGAACTTTAACACGTAATTCTGATTCTACACTTTAATCTTTGTAAGTATTAATGTGTTCTGATTTTTAAAAGAAGTATTACATTAATTTAGACTTGCTCCGGGAGTGGGAAGGCACCACCACGGCCCGAAAAACAAGTCCTGTAATTAGTATAAATTGTAGGAAGTATGTTTTATTTAATTTCGTAGATTTATCTTTCAATCCAAAATCATTTGCCGAATAGATCTCAGATTTACTGTGTCTCATTCCGCACTTCAAAATTTACTCTGCTTTTCGTGGATTTGAATGAATATATTGTCTTTATATCATTGTAAACTAGAAAATGTTGTGTTGATTGATGATTCTCGATGCATGAGTGGTTTCTCTAATACACTTTCATGGTTAATAACATTTAAGGGAGTTTTTTCAATTCAAAATGATACAAAGGTTAAATCATTGTGTCATGAGCTCGAGAATGTAATTAGTTTTATGATCTTGCTTCCTGTACATTTCCATTTGGTATTGAATTCTGTAGCATCATGTTTATACAAATAATGCTCAGGAGTAACAAGATGAGATATTGGTTGCATTAGTTATCGATTGAGTTTGTAGCTTAGTTTTGAGACTTAGTATAATCATAATAAGGTTGGATTAAAACTTGTAAGTTAATGTTCTTCGATAGGAATAATTTTCTGTGTTTATTTGAAGTAGTTTTAAATTAGAATAAGCTTTGATCTTGAGTCTTTTAAATATGAGTGTGTTAATTTAGGTAGTGTAAGGATATTAATTTGAAACTGTCATTTAATTTCTTTTAAAGTTTTTTTTTGCAGAATTGAATGCATGAGCTAGGATAGATCAAGAAATTAGTTGAATTCTTGTTGATTTATTTGATCCTGGGAATTTCATTAGTTGCAGTCTTGTTTGAATTGTTTATTTCCTTAGTTTAACATCGTTTTAGTGAAAATGAATTTTGTTGGATTGAAATTAGCATAAGCTTGATATTATTTTTGAATAGTAATTAGTTTTGTGTGATTTAAGATTTCTATTACTTATATTAAATAAATATTATTGCTTGGATTGCAATTAAGTTTTACTTACACTAAAATTAAGTTTTGATTGAAATTTACTTTACTTAGATTGAGGTTAGAATTGTTTAGTGATTTGCATTCTGTACCTAATTAAAGAATAGAAATTTCGTACCTAATTTAGGAATCAATTTTTTATTTCATGATGTTAATTTAGGTTAGATTCTATGATTTGTGTTACCTACGCTTGTTCCTTAAAGCTTACAAGTCCCGGATTGATAATTTAATGTTGGAATTATAACACATATAATTCCTCAACATTTTTGGCGTCATTTCTGGGGAGGTGCTAAAGGGATTAGAGCATAGTTTCTTTCACAAGTTTTTTTGTGTGATCTTAGTTACAGTGAAATCAGAGGGTGCAAACTGTACGTTAAGATGTGAGTGAAGAGCCACGCATCCACTATGGTGGGGTTGCTCCAAAATTTGGTTGTCCAAGTATGCAAGGATTTCAAGTTTGTTGAGTTTTATTGAAATTAGTTTTAATTCATTCAGATTAAAAATTGAATCTCTTTAAAGAAAAAACATTTTTGGGGTGTTGTAAGAACCCCCAGGAACTAATACATGTTGTGATACAGGGATGATCAACCAGCAAGAGAAATTCAAGAATGATTTAGAGCTTGAAGAATGTCCCTCGTAGCACTTTCTTAAATCCTAGCAGTAGCTGGGATATATGCTTATCAGGAAGAGTTCATCCTGACTGCATTAAGGAAACTATCTATCTCTCCACAACCAGAAAAGGATTTGGAAGTCTCCCTTGATTCCTCTTGCCTATCTACCAAGGAGATCAACCAATCATGTACCAAATCCAATGAGGAGCATCATGTTGAACCTTAGATTGAAGAACTTTCACCATGCCCATTAGAAATCCTTGTATGCATTCCAGAGACCAATTATCCAAGTTTTCCTGGCATCATCGAGGAGAACTTTCAGAGTGGTCCAAATGAATAAATGGGCCAATACCACCAATATTACATCAATCATTGGTTCCAGATCACAATCCATTCAAAGTACCACTCTCATATTCAAGTACTCTTTGTATCACATCTTTCAAACTTGTTGATTTTGCATTCTCATGTATATTCTAAATTTCATATGTTAAATCTAAGCATGAATATATCCTTGTACTTGATCCGCACATGGCTTCGTTGGAAGTTCTCTTTCACTTAAAGGAGGACATCTTTTCTCTAGTATAGTAGTAAAGTTAGTATTGTAAATAAATAAATGAAAATAATAAAGAGAAAAATAAGTCCTTTTGTGAAAACCAGTTTGTGTAACGCAACTAGGGAGGGACTTTGCTTGAAATCAGGTAACTAGCCGGCAAGGTTCCCAATAAAGTTTGGAAATTTGTATGAGTTATTAAAATCATGTATCTTTCAAATCATTATGTCTTGTACCCATGTTGGTTGATGTGGGATCCCTTAAGGTACACCTACCAACAAGCCTTGTCCCATCGACATCAAAAAAATATCTGGGACAAAGGTTAGGGTTAGATAAGGTACCTGGGAGCGTGCATGCCTTAATATCAGGTATCCTTGTCATCTACTAAGGAAATACATCAATTTTTCTTGGTGGATGAATTCTGCAGTCCATTCGACTTCGACAAATCCATTCATGGCTGGTAGAATGTACCTAATGCCTTGATTCCCATCAACAATCAAAGGGGGGATATCTCGAATTGGTTAACGACATCCTCAATGGTCAGTAATCCAATGATTCTTGCTTATTTTTGACATCGACACCATTTACTCACATATGAAATATTGCACATGGGTGTGAAGCGGTTGAAGACTATATGGTTTTGTGATCTCAACATAGATTTGCAGCATTTGGACCTTTGTATCAACATTTTCATTTTCATTTGCAATAGTATATTTATTTTAGTAAAGGCCTCCAAATAGCAGCCTGACCATTCATCTGTAGTAGCAGTCACCTTTACTCAATTGTTTGGGGACATGCAACTCCCTAGTCATGGGGGAGAAGGGGACCTTAAATTCATCCTTCAGCCTTCTTCAACAGATCAGATCAACAGTCACATCAGCTCCCGTGAATCCATCTTCCACTTCGTCTAGTAGCACCAAGCACATCAATAATAAAGGTAAAACTCGAGGTAAATTTTCCTTAAGATTCTCTAATTCATTAGAAAGTTTAGGAAACTTAATGATTCACCACTTCTCATTCCATGCATTTCATATTTCATAAATCATTATCCTTCTGTTATCCTTCCATTCGCCACTCGTAATTAAAAGACTTATTCTCTTATTTCAAGACCATGTTAAAAGCAAAATCCTTATGGTGCATTAATAAAGGCAATCTCTATAGTGTCTTCTCCTTTCATGATAACAATCGTTCTATTCATAGGATGAAGTCATTCCTTCCATAAAATGATAACGGAAACCACCTATAAACATTGGCCTTACGATGACAGAGTATGCAAGCACCTATTCACATACCTACCATCTCCATCATTGCCTCATTTCATCCATCATCTCTTCCTCATCCATCCCTTTCTTGTCCTTAATTTTTATTGCTCAATAAAATATTATGATATGTTAATGTGAAGAATGTTTCTCCACAAGAACAAATATCTACAAAAGAATGTTAAGAATATGTCAATGAGAAAGGGATTTGTTTGCATGAGGAGATGCAAATCCACAAGCATAGGGAGATATTGAGCCTCAAATATGGCCATTTTTCCACCATATAATATCATCGTTCATAACCTAAATTCCTATATTTTTAACTCATTTTGTACCACAATTCCACAACTTGCCGCCAATTCACATCTTACACTTTATGGTTAATTATCATTAGTTTTCTTGAATTTTTAATTATTAGAGATTAATTTGCTATGATTTTCTAATGATGGTTTTGCGAAGTTCATTTACCACAGGGTTCCATTGCCGAAATTCTTCACAAGTCAATTAAACTAGTTTTTATAGGTTAAGTACGGAATAAATTCCTGTAGGTGAAAATATAAACTTTGTGCTCAAATTAAGAGGAATCTCAATATTCTGAGAGTTGGATCTTGTTCAAAATACCTTCATTCAGTTAACCCAAAAACCATTTGTCAAACTTCATCACCACAAAGAAGTTAGGGTCAGTACAATTCTTAAGTACAAAATCAGTGCCAAAATTCTCTGCATAAGTACAGAATCGCTGAACGGTTTTAGGTCTAAATGGTTTTGGCCAACAACCACGTAAACATTTTTAGAGGTTTTAAGGATAACATAATTTTAGACTTTAAAATTTGGGCAAATCACTTTTAGAAAAGAGTGGAAATTGACGAATCATTTTTTTTTGGAAAAACCATGGAAAATTAGCCCACTTTGCAAATATTAGCCCCTAAATTTTCCTTGAACCCAACCGTGACCCATTTGAATACTCTCCAAAAGATTGTATATGGCTTCCTTGTTGTTGTATTTGCTTTTTCTAAATTCATTGGTTTTGCTTTGTTTTCATCGGTCGCACTTTATAAAAACTGATGCTTCTCGCATCAATGTTGGTGGCAGCGGGCAGTAGCAAGCATAAGGACTGTATGTGATTTTTTTTACAATGAGAGCCCTGATGTATTTGTTGGAATTCAAGTTTTGCTAAACTTTAACACAAAATTATGATTCTGCACTTTAATCTCTGTAAGTATTAATGTGTTCTGATTTTTAAAAGAAGTACTGCGTTAATTTAGACTTCCTCCAGGAGTGGCAAGGGCCCACTACCACCCAGAAACAAGTCCTATGATTAGTATAAATTGTAGGAAGTATGTTTTATTGAATTTCATAGATTTACGTTTCAATCCAAATTCATTTGTCGAATAGATCTCAAATTTACTGTGTCTCATTTCGTAATTAAGGATTTAATCTGCTTTCCGTGCATTTGAACTAATATCTTGTCTTTAAATCATTGTAAACCAGAAAATATTGTGTTGATTGATGATTCTTGATGCAATTTCAGGGTTAAGAACATTTAAAGGAGTGTTTTCAATTCGGAAGGATACAAAGGTTAAATCACAGTGTCATGAGTTTGAGAATGTAATTGGTTTTATGATATTGCTTCCTATACATTTCCATTTAGTATCAAATTCTGCAGCATCATGTTTATATGAAGAAATATCAGGAGTAACGAAACAAAATATTGGTTGCATTGGTCATCGATTGAGTTTGTAGCTTAGTTTTAAGACTTAGTATAATCATAATAAGATTGGTTTAAAACCTATAAGTTAATGTTCTTCGATAGGAATAATTTTTTTTGTTTATTTGCAATAGTTTTAAATTAGAATAAGCTTTGATCTTGAGTCTTTTAAATATGAGTGTGTTAATTTAGGTAGTGTAAGGATATTAATTTGAAACTGTCATTTAATTTTTTTTATTTTTTTATTTTTTTTCTCTCGCATAATTGAATGAGTGAGCTAGGAAAGATCAAGAAATTAGTTGAATTCTTGTTGATTTATTTGATCACGGGAATTAGATTAGTTGCAGTCTTGTTTGAATTGTTTATTGCCTTAGTTTAACATCGTTTGAGTGAAAGTGAATTCTGTTGGATTGAAATTATCATAAGCTTGATATTATTTTTGAATAGTAATTAGTTTTGTGTGATTTAAGATTTCTATTAGTTACATTAAATAAATCTTATTGCTTGGATTGCAATTAAGTTTTAATTACATTAAAATTAAGTTTTGATTGAAATTTACTTTAGTTAGATTGAGGTTAGAATTGTTCAGTGATTTGTATTATGTGCTTAATTCAAGAATAGAAATTTTGTACTTAATTTAGTTATCAATTTTAGATTTCACGATGTTAATTTAGGTTAGACGCTCTGATCTTGTGTTACCTGTGCTTGTGCCTCGAAGCTTACGAGTCTCGGATTGATAATTTAATGTTGGAATTATAACACATATAATTTTCCCAACACCCTACATTTGGGAATCTTTCAGTCCTAAACAAGAGGGTTAGGAACTAGAGAAATGACTAGGGATTCCCTACCACAGAGATCCCCATAGTTTGTTTGGTCCAGTTTCATAAAATAAAATGACAAGGCATGAAAATTAACACTAAATATGTACTTGATATATAAACAGAAAAGATAGAAAACCCTACAAAGAGCTAACTATGTTGTATTTGTGGGTTTAGAATAATTTTTCCAAAAAAAAAAAGATTGTCTAAAAAAGAAAGTATCTTTGAAAAGCAGTAATGTGAAGTAATACGAGTAAAAATAAATAATAAATAAAAATTATCTTTAAGAAAAATAAGTTATATTCCAAATTCTAAACAAGAAAATCTTGAACCAATTATTTGCATGCAACTAATTATTATATCTGTATATATAAACTTATATGCAAGAGAAAAAGAGGGATTAAACCCAAAATTATGGATAACTTGAATATCTAAGAAATACATTGTATTGAAAAAAAACATGAATAAATTTTCTTGGATTCATAAATAGAGAGATTTCATACATTAAAAATACTTCTTCCCTTCATCAGGTGGAAAAAATATACAATATACATTAAATAATTCCCTGTTCATACTTGAAAGAAAATCTATAGTGGAGGCCCATGACCCATTTCCTTAGGGAAGAAATTATGCTACATTCCAACAGATTAAAGTAAATCGAGACATAGATGGGATGAGCCCCAAACCATAAACAAGCTAGGGTTTAATAAATAGTACACTTCGACATTTTTATACAAGGTTTTAAGCCCAACAAGGTGAAAAAAGAGAGATACATGTGTAAGAACCAATGCCAGAGCTGAATCTTCTTGATAATGAAAATAAAAGAGTCAAATTTCCCCCCCTTTGAAACTTCACATTGGCAAAGTCACTGTACCTGCACTAGAAGGGAAGTTTTGAATTAGTAGAGAGATTGTAACATTGAAATATCTCAAGTAAAACTAATACATGCAATGAAAAAATATTATTATAATAGCTGAGAGGAATGAAGTCGAAACATGCACCATCTATACCTGCATTTTTTTAGCAAAAGTGGAAACAAAACTTTGGTTAGAAAACCTTTAATCAAACCATAAAAAGAAGCCATAGTCGACAAAGTATCATTCCTTCCTAAATGAGAATTAATGGGTTTCAATTACTTAAACCTATTGGCTAAGTCGAGTGTAGAAAGAATTAAGTTGAAAACCCTGATGTTGCGGACCCCAAGTGATGCCATGTGAAGAAAATTTCTACAAATAAAGTCATTGACCCAATAACACATGACAAATCAAGGGTTAAAAATTAATTCGAAACAATATGAAAATCCATTGTAATAACTAGAAAAAAATTCTCATTACAAGACAAAGGGATGCACAAACAAATTACCATAATAAAGTGGTCTACGTAGAGACCATGTTAGGAAGAGAGGATCTTGGTAAAAGAATGTAGAGTATGGCCATCCTATAACATGAAAAATAACACATATTTTCCAAGGAAGAACCCTTAGGGTTATAAACCATTTCCAAACCCCTTGCAGAGCGAGTTCCCTTTGAGAAGGTTCGAAAGGAATGAGAGTCATCGACACGATAGAGTATGATTAAATCATGATCATCAATGATGAAAACTAACACCGAAATTGCCATGAATAAATACAACTCGACATGCCACCATTAAAATGCATTCCATTTCATATACAAGACAATTTACACAGTGGACAAATTAATTAAATGACATTACATATAATGCAAACAATCATCATGGCATATCTTCCAACTGTAACATTATAATATGTGTAAGGATCCCACTAAAATGGAAATCAAGAGCATGTATAAACTTATGAAAATATGTGTTTTTCAAAGTGTATATATATATATGTGTGTGTGTGTGTGTGTGTGTGATCAAGGTCGCAAGGCCTAGTTGTTATGAGAATTAAGTACCCTAGGGTTTTGGGTTAGAACCCCAATAGAGCAACAGAAATCTACAGTAAGAAACACGCATACAACTAAGGAACATGCTTATATAAACAAACTATGCGATAACGATCATACATGGATGTCATTCGTTTAGGTAGTTCCAGCGGGGTTCAGACCCTCTGGAACTCCTAATGATCTTCGAATCTGCAAATCAACCAATTCAAACATACATAGCAACATATAGATAAAGCATTTTAATAAAATCAACTTTATATCATATAAGCAAATGGTTAGTTATATATCAAAATAACATTCAGACATGAATTACAACAACATCTGATGCATAAACAAAGTCAATCTCAGGAACAAGACAACGTTTCTTTTTATTGTAGAAAGCTATAACAAACACAGAAAGAGTTCACCTGAGTCTTCTTCTTTTGGCTCCAAGCGGAACCGTCTTCCAGATCTGTCCAGTCCCAGTCTTCAACAACCTCCTTCCATAACCAATACCATGATATCTCAAGCAAGTGGGAGAATATCAACACTAAAGGAAACAAGGGTTTCCTGGAACTTGGGGAAGTGCTTGAAGCATAGGGATACTTCAAACTCAGTCAGGGATAATCTCATTATAGTAATCCTATCTCTTCTTCCTTCCTTTAGGTCTTCCCATAGAAGTCTATTTATAACTCTCCCAATTAGTTTTAAAGTTGGGAAACAGTTGGGCCACGGGTACTAGGAGGTAAACAACAGGTAAAACCCGTGAACTTCGCCCATAATTAAGCAAATTTAATTTTTTTAAGTGTTTTGACACATATACGCAGGTTGGGTATTGACTAACCCGCGTGTACACGCTTTTATCTCAGGGCAAAGTAGCGTACAGGGAATAAAACATTGTTTTTAAAATATTTGGACCAAGCCTAGAAGGAGGGGTTGCCCTAAGCTATAAACCAAGCAGGGGTACACGATGACCAAAATATATGAGGTCAGAAGGAGTACATGATGACCGAAATGTATTAAGTATATGGAAAGGAAACCTGTCGAAACTGAGAAGGACTTCACCAGATTTCAACCTGCCAAGCCATCAAAAAGAGATCAGAAAGAAACAACTGTCTGAGGCGGGCATACCCATGCTCAGAAAAAGTAAAGCATGTCTACATATCAAGTACAAGCAGATCCACTATGTATAAAAGTATAAAGGACTAAAAGTACATAATGGATCATCTGATTGTGATCGAAAAAATACATGTCTGAAGATCACATATAAGAAGATGATCAATGAAGCTGAAAGATGAAGATGATCACTAATATCAAAAATTGATCCCAATAGTACCAAATGAACATGATGGAATAAAATGATACTACATCGCAACTCGGATGCTAGCATATAAGATGTTGTTGTGAAGGACTGCAACATATAAGGTGGATGGTGTCAACTAGCAGTAACAGGAGCAACTGACAAGTGAACCAAGACATGTTGATGCAACCCGAGGTCTTCACTGATCGCCGTGGTACATTTCTACACAATGGGAATAAATGAACTGAGGTCGACCACGTGAAAAATCATTTGATTACCGGTCATTGATGTATACCATTAACAAACATGAGACTACTCACTGATAATGATAATAAGAGTCAAGGTACCCAGTACAATCTAACAAGTGCGAATGAATGAGCTGAAGTCGAACACCTATAAGAATCTATCAATCAGGGGACAATGGTGGTTTCCCGCTGTCAATAGCGAAGGAATCTGCCACTGATGACTGCAAACCCCAAGGTACTGCCAAATGGACTCTAGATCTTCGTCCTAGAGCAATGAGTCATAGTCGATAGGAAAAGATCCGCTAGAAGGAAGGCATTAAGGCATCTTTCATCAATCTAGCGCAATTGTAACTTGTAGGCCAATAATGTGGAAGGAATCGGACAAAAAAAATATGTAATAACCCAACCGAAGCACGTTTCCGGCGTACACAAGATGTAGCTCGCACATGATAGAAACCCTCTGAACTAACCAGTAATGAAAGTTGAGACAGAGGTGAGGAATCCACCAATAGGGTCAAATGGAAACCAAGGCACTGCACGAGTCCTAATGTGTGATAATGAAAGTTGATGTCGAACACAAGGGAGACCACTCAGTCAAAGACCCATGATATTGATCGATGCTGAGCACAAGGTGACCTATCAATAATGAAAATAGGGCCAGGGTACGACTCTAGGCCTGCCCTCAGAGAAATATGTCATCGTCAATAAGGACAAGACCCGCCAGTGAGAAGTCAATGGAAACCTTCTCAAACTGGCACGAGCAAAGGACCAATATAACTGATGTGATGACAAACATGATACTAACAACCAAGGATGGCCGACTGAAAAATAGGTCAAGAGACACCACAGAGAGGCCGATTCAAGCTTACTTCCCTTGAACAAAAGCACGACTCAATGATGACTATATGGCAGCATATGATAACTATGTATAGGTTCGTCATGTAGGAGGCATGAACGAACTCTCCATATGATTGGAAGAGGTAACCAATCGGAGGAGGACTGACTCAATAACAAGGTTAAGGCGTACCTATGTCAAACTAAATCCCGCCCAAAATGGAGGAGAGACTTTCTTTTGAGTGCTTTATTCAAGGGCGACACAACTGACTCTAGTTGCGAACAATGTATGGAAGTGTTGTCCCGTTCCCGCTCTTTTTGGAATATATAATTTTTTTGTCTTTTTCTTTAAGCTGGAAAAAGAATAAAAGAATGCTATAGTACAGTGGAAAGAATGAGTGTCAGAGAAACAGATGATCTAGTTCCTGGGATGGAAACAATCCTATGCTCCATGCATGGAGGCGAAACTGATCAAGGACACTCAAAGGGATGTTCCTTCCATGGGTCAAAGGGTGTGTCAAGTTACATAAGCTAAGTGATTGCATGGTTGATTTTGTAGAAGAAATGGTCAAATAAGTGGCTTAAACACGAGTTCAAGTGAAGTCGGCTCAAGGCCAAAAGGTGCAAATAGTCAAAATGAAATGCAACAGTACAACTCAACAGAAAGGAGACTCTAGGGTGTAAAGCCAGAAATAAGTGTAGAAGCAAGGGGAATGTGTCTTCAACACACAAGTCATGGCGGGACTAAAGAGGACTCCCAAGCTTACTCAATATAACAACATGGGCAACCAATGTTAGTGATGTGCTAACTACAATGCCCATGTAAAGGATGGCTCTACCATTGCATCATGATTTCAAAAAAATCGGTGAGTGAACATGGCTTGCTAACCAAGACACGATGGGTTTGACCCTATGGCTAATGTATCACTGAACAAAGGCTAGTATGCAAGATGCAACGGAAAAATGGTTTCCCTAACCTATATGACAGTGAGTGAACGATACCTTCCATGATGGGTCAACGGTCATGGAACCGAAATAAGATCTTGAAGAAGTCTCCAAAATATCCTGAAATAATAACCCATTATCGACAATCCAAGCCCACAATTCAAAAAATTAATGAAACGAAAAATCAAGTTTTGAGAAAAAAATTTGAAATTTTAAAGCTATATATGGACTTTTAGACTCACAAATTTTTCATTTGCATTTGGAAAAATGTTGTGGATCAAAAAGGAACAAACTTGCCTCCAAAGAATTCGACCATTCAAATCGCGCCAAAGTTACTAAGTAACCCTCAAAACATACTTGCAATGTTTTGTGATACTTTTTAGAAGTTTTAATTAAGATTTGACTGTGGAAATTCTTGTCAAAAAATCCAACTCTGCGTACACGCGGGTTGGCTGTGACCAACCCACGTATACGACAGCCCTACACGCGACTGTGTGTAAAGGGAACCCACGTGTACACGAGTTGAAATTCAAACTCAAATTCTAATGGTTGAAACTTGTTTCTTTTCAGGATGACCATCACATGGAGAGAGAGAGAGCCTACCACAATTGACAATGAGGTAATGAACGACCAAAATGCACTAGATGCATTGAGAGGGTGCAACTTGTTGAAATTCTTCAAAATGTCGAACATGAAGCCCAACACACGCTTGCTCGAATCACTGATCCACTACTGGAGTGTGGAGGATGATGCCTTCATGATAGATCAGATGCCTCTCAGGATTGAGGTGGAAGACATTTACTTTATCACAGGTCTCTCTTGAAGAGGGGAGGTTGTGCATTCGACCGGCAGGACCCGGAGTAGTCTTTCAGTAGAAGACTATGTACACATATACTTTCATGGGCATCCAGAAAAGATTGGAAGTCAGATTCCAATCAAACACGTGGATAGTTTATCTCTAAGGATTATATTGTTTACGATTGCCAGGGTAAACGGATCAACTTCACTACATCAGGCTTCACGGGTGTCCATGAGCCTAGCAGTGGAATGCCTAACCACTGTGTTCGATTGGTGCACACCTCTTCTAACCAACATGAAGAGATAGTTGACCTCCATTAAGAAGGGTTAGAAAAAAAAAAAAATAATAATAATAATAATAATAAAATAAAAATAAATAAATAAAAATAAAAATAAAAATTTGGATATGGGACCATTTTATGCTCCTTCTTCTTCGAGAAGGTACATGGGCTACGTGCCAAGGTATTTGTCTTTATCAACAACTTGCGAGATCCATGGATGGGTAGGTGGGCTGACTTGATGAAACGCCTTGGAGGTGGGGACGTGCCGAGGACGACCTTCGATGAAGAGTTTTTTGCCTGGTGGGAGCAACAAATCATTGCAGTCGATGACTACCCATATGCTAGCATGGATTTCCGAGGAAATCCAAACTTGGTGTTGCCACCAAACGCAGCATGGGGAGACATAGGTAACAATTTTTTAAGTTTTGTCAATTTTTAATATTTTTTGTTTTTTAAATATGAAATGAACATAGAAATATTTTTGATGGGACAAAATACTGATAAAATGATCATGTTCCAGATGTGTGTCCAGTGAGGCCAAATGGATTCCCACGGCATAGGCGTCGCAGAAGAGACGCCGAAGAGGCCGCTGCTGAGACAGAGAGGGTCCTATATGTAGTCCGAAGAAACTTGGTGAGATTGACTCACCAGGTACCGATGATAGCCATAGAGGACCTACCTGAAGACATGCAACGCCGCGTGGTAGGAGTACCACGGGACTGGGTTCGCATGCTTCGGCGTGTGGCCAATGCAGTAGTTAACTTCTTAGCCACTCATCCTGAGCCGGGTCAATAGATAGACTGGACATGATTATGGGCATTTAGTCCCGATTTTGTATATTATTTTTTGAACACTTTATGTACACACAGGCAGTTTTATGTATATATATATATATATATATATATATATATATATATATATATATATATATATATATATATATATATATATATATATATATATAGATATATATATACAGTTCCAAATTTTTTATGTTTGCTTAATTTGATGAATGATTGATATGCCAATCTAATGTTTGATTAGCGATAGAATTTGCAAATGAATTTTCAAATCGTGGAATGTGCACATATGTAATATAAACAAATGATCGTTGCAACACCCTCACTCTAAAAAATTGGCGATATAAATAAGGATCTCGAACCCGATAAATGTTATTTAATCGTGACACTACCATGTGTGAGTCAAGATACACTACCAACGAATCAATTCCATAAGAAAAAGCTTCGGATAGTAAATTAATAACGACAGTATATTCGGCAATGTTATTTGACGCAGGACCAATACATACTCCCCTTTGACACCATCAACTGATTAGATGGATAATAAATCACCCAAGCTGTGGAAGCAAGATTCTGAGTGTGCTGACTAGCACCATCGGTGAATCCGAAATATACCAAGTCATCCATCAACACCTGCCAAAGCAGATCAAACAAATGTCGATATCACAAAATGGCCGACAAAATATGTACAAAAATACAAAATATACAAAAAAGCAATTGCTCGGCCAAGACCTAAGAAAAATACTTCTTGAGGTAGAGCCCATCTGGGGGCTCCGTCAGCTTGTTCCTAGAGATTTTTATAGGTACAATTTTCAAACTAATTGACATATTACCTTTGGCAAATAATTGTGCTGGAGCTAAAGGGTTTAACACTGCACAAATATCGCTAGTAAGCAGATTGGAGAAATTAGATTCGACTTCATGCAATGGAGGACGAAAATATGAATGATGATGTAAACCTTCCCAAGGTCGATCTACAGCCGTCATTGCTTTGAAAATTGCTTCGTCAGATGGAAAAACTGTATCTAAGAAATCCAAAGTAGAATTGGAGTCAAGGATCTAAAAAGGAGCCACATCACCATCTAACTCCTCCTCAGAAAAAGGAGTTGGATGGTTGTCTGTAGAGTTATCGATAAATTCATATCTAAGTTCTACTGCAGACATAGGAAATGCTATTCCACCAACCTGCCCTTCATCTGATGTGGTCGTAGATGAAGGTAAGGTCCCAGTGTTCAAAAAATAATGAGTTCAAAAGAACTCTTTCTGTAAAGGCTCCTTGGAAGATGAAATTGCATCGATTCTAGCTGTAGGAGGGGGAAGATCAAATATACCCATCAAGGAAGAGTACATCCCAACTCCTAAATTATATATAAGTTGACGAGGATTATCCACCAATGGAACGGTAGAATCTGAAGTTGCTTGAGAGTCACCCAGAGAATAATCTAACTGATCAATTTTAACAATCCTCCCCCCATGAGGGAAATAGAGGATGCGAAATAGAGATGAAACTATGGCATCCATCTCATAAATCCAATTCCTTCCTAAGAGGAGGTTGTAATCCAGGTTGGCATCAATGATTTCTACCTCAATATTAATGACCTTTCCTCCAACACATATAGGAAAAGTCGGGATACTTACGTGTGGCCTATGAGAATGACCATCAAATGCCATTAAGAGAGTAGGTGAAGGAACAGCTAAAGGTGATCCAATGGCCTTCCAACATGACATAGACATTACGGATGTGGAAGCTCCCTCATCTATAACTGTCCAAAAAATATTGGTTTTCCGGTAAGTAGACTTTATCTGGAAAGACATATGGTGAGGAAGCCTCTTTTTAACATTGAGCATATCAAAAGTAAGAACTAAAGAATTTTTTGGATCCACTGCCCCGATTGCTGAAAGCAAAGCACTTCTCTGAGCAGGACACGACTGGAGTACCTCCAATGCAGACATAGCGCAAGGAATTTGAGCGAGATATTATACAATTGAGCAGTTTTGGGCTGCCCTAGCACTAGGGTTAATAGTCGCACGCTTAGCGGAACCTTTCGGTATTCGAGGTATAGGCTCAGCAGAGGGTTGCACAATATGAAGTGGGTCTGTGGTTTTAAGAACAGATTTACCCTTAGATGTTTCTGTTTCACCATAATCGTGTGCTTGTGTAGCAACATCGACATGAGAACCCATCATTTAGACATTTGAGGAATTTTCCCCTTCCTAGTTGCCCCCTGCGGAGGTAGCAGGGTTTGAGCTTGCGCTAGCAAGTAATTGCTACCCTTGGGGAAAAGGGTTAGTCAGGACAACTTGGGAGCTAGAGGACCCTTGCTGCACTAGCAAGCGCTAAGCATCTTGAATCTTCAGCAGAGGTGATCCAAATGATCTCTATTGCATAACTTGCACGAAAATTTAACCTTCTTTTTGGACTCTTTTCTACCCTCACCGGCACCGTTGCCGAGCTTTTTCGCATTACCCTTCCCTTCCGGATTCTTCTTTTTACCTCGTCCCTTCTTCTTCCCATCGGATCTTTGATTTCCTTTGGGGTTAGAGGCCTAGACAATGTTTATGGAAGAAGGCTGGGAAGGCGTAGGAGTAGACGGTGCAGCCTAGTTAGAAGAAGCAGTTTGTAGAGACAACTGCTGCAATTGGTTCAAAAGGTTCACCGTATTTGTGTCAATTGATCCAACTATACCATCAGCGTGAGGGCTTG
Source organism: Pinus tabuliformis (assembly GCA_031772625.1). Lineage (NCBI taxonomy): Eukaryota > Viridiplantae > Streptophyta > Pinopsida > Pinales > Pinaceae > Pinus > Pinus tabuliformis. Next base: position 791,395,399 of record CM062816.1, on the reverse strand, counting down.
GCTTCGGTTTGGCTAAATCAACCTTAGATCTATGAGCGTCAGGTAGGATTTTCTGCAGAGTCCCAGACTGAGAATATATCAGTTCTAACTGTTGGGCTCGAAAAATAGCTTTCTCTTCCAAATAAACACCAGAAAGAGAAACATCCTTGGGGATTTCAGGTTGTAATGATTTTAGAAACCACTCGAGACGGAATTCTGGTGGAATTTCGCCTTTGATAAGCCTCTTTCTCCGTCTCCATTCCTAAATATGGTCAGAAATGTGAGTTTCCTTGTCTTGATAAAAATTGGCTAGAAGCTTCGTTCTGGATTCATAACGGACATGCAACTAAAAATGGTTCAAGAAAATATTAGCCAAATTTGCAAAAGAAGTAAAGGTTCCCCCTAGAGACTCTATATACCATTTGGCCGCATTCCCAGTTAAAGTGTGTTGAAATAACTTCAACCTGATCGAATCATCAATCAAGGAGTTGGATGAGCACCATAAATGGAACGTGGTTACATAGGCGCCCAGGTCTTCACCATTCTTCCCTTCAAATTTTGGAATATCCGATGGAAGTTTGGTTGGGACCGGAGGCCAAGCCAGATTGTACCTAATTGGATCATTTGTCAATTTAGTCAAGTCTGGCAAATTAAGCGTGGCCAGAAAAGGAAGTCATGGAGGACCTTCGGAATTCCATCTGGATTGGGCGAGGTTCCCATAGGTCTGAAAAGAATGACTTGGATTTGGAAAGGCACCAAGTTTCCCGAAGTAACTTGTAGAACCTACTGAACCAAAGGGTGATCCTTGGGGTGCAGCAAAACTCGAAGTTTAACCAACTCCTGCCGAAAATCCTCCGTAATCGGTGAAGTTACCCCCTAACAAAGTATTGAAAGGAGCTGATAGCCCCTGATAAGGGTTCCAAGCATTAGCAAAGGGTGAAAAATTTTGAAATTAAGTAATCGAGGAATATGACACATTCTCTTGTTGGCCGAAAAACTGATTCCCAACTCCTATCCCACTAACCGCAGGGTTAGTCCAACTCTGAAAGGGGTTACCACCTTGACTTGTGAAAGGAAAAGGCATAGACCCTACTGTCGGATTGGAATGTGGTATATGACCACTCTCAAATGGGAAACCCTGAAAAGAAGCCGTTCCACTCATCATGGATGTGGAGGCAGTTGATGGTATATTCAATGGAACTGAAGGAATACTTTGAGAGGGCATTCCAAAAGGGAAAAATCCAAAATTGGATGCATTAGCTTGAGAACTTCCACTCGTCGACGGAATGGAAGTAGACACAAATAAGGAAGTGCTAGGAGTGTTAGAAGGGATGGAAATAGTTCCTCCCCCTTGCACAGATATGGGAGTTTTCATGCTCGCAACACTCGTGATTGATGCCATGCTTCCAGCAGTGGTCATCAAAGGGATTGATGTGTGTGGACCTGGGCTTGAAGGCCTGTGAGTTAGAGTTCCAATGTATAACAATATGTCTGAATGATCGGGAGGGAGAGGAGAATTCGGATCCGCAACCGACTCTGAAATCTCTTCTACTTCAATACTATCTTTCGATTGGAAGAGTACTCGAGAAAGAACTGGTGTGTTCCTCTCTAACTTTGTGCTAGGACCGGGTCTATCTTGTGAACTAATGCCCCCAAGCGGAGGATCAATCTCCGATGTGCCTGCTGCCACTGGTTGAAACCACTGGCAAAATCACTCCTACGCCTTCTAGGAGAAGGCTCTAGACTCTTAGGTGAAAGCCCATGAAGTCTCTAGGACCGTCGAGATGGTCGGTCAGCCACTTTGAATTATTTTTATAAGATCTACTCAAAGACTTAAGAAAATTAAAAGCTAGGCCGATTAGGAGCACAAAACACACACTAAAATTATCCCTAAATAGATAAGCAATCAAACAACTTCCAAGTATTTCCGCTCTGGGTGATTAGGACCGGACACCAAAATACAAGAAAGTTAATAATAAGGGCCTTCCGAAAATAGATTGGGGTAATTATGCCCCAGGTCTACTAGCAAAGGTATCAGAAGTAGTTACGCTGACCTCCAGACAACAGCCTTTGCCGGTGCAAGGCCCCAAGCTTTGCAAGGGTGCCTTCCAGAAGTACTGCTGAATGGGTGCATCGTTAACCTCAGGTGCCACGGGATTCCCCTCTGTAGCCACCTGTGTTGGATCCCTAGGATAGGCAACTAAAGACACCAACTCGTATCAGAAGCCGGGCAGAACAGTCGTGAGGTAGGATCCGACAAGTAAGAGAGGGGGTATCTCTCGTCCTTATCTTCACGAACCCTCGTGCTTAACTCCCAATCACGGAGCTTTCCCAGTCTCCCTAACGCTATTGGATTTCACTATTTAATTAGACTTCTATGTTTTACAATTTAGAGTGGCCTTGGAGAGTTTACTCTCCTCTTGCCTAATCCAAGGCCCTTAATAAACCTAAAACTTGTTGGTGTATTCTGATGACAATACAAAAAGTTCTAGTTTATTTTATTAAGCGCTTGATTTTAAATGGTTGTTCTTTTAAGTCAAAGGGACAAATGGAAATGAAACCGATGGTGTTTGTATGATGCAAAAGAAATTAATGAAAAACTAACTTATATTAAATGCAATTGTTTGTTCTTCGATGAAAATAGATTTCTACTTGGGTTCTAAGAAACTTCTATAAAGCAAAAAAAAAATTATTTTCTTTTCTTATAGCACACTTCTCACTCACAAAAACTAAAAATATTATTGATGCTTTAATAATGCAAAACTACCCTAATGCAAGGTGTACATGATAATGCAAGATCCTAGATTACTCTAAAAAGAAATGAAAGTGATTGTTTATAGCTTTAATAAGCCAACTTAAGTGTTTGAAAAGAATACAAATTTCAAATACAAAATCTTCTCCAAACAAGAAGGACTAATAAAAAAAGATCACAAATCACTTTCACAAAATCAAAAGAAACCAAAATCAAACTTAGAAAAAGAAGACAAAAACAATGTTTTTAAAGGACTTTTCTTTTTCAAGAAACAATGAAAACAACCTTTCGAAAGCACTCTATATGCCACCAAAAACTCAAAGACCGAAAGAAGAGCACAAGGAAACATTGCAAGTTACCAATTTGACAACAAATGAAAACTTGAACAAAAAGGGCTTCAACTTGTACTAATCGACCCAAACGGCAGCAAAGAGCTTTGAGAAACTGACCAAGAAGTCAGGAAAGAAACACTTTCAAATTCATCAAAAAGAAACTTTCAAAAAGCAAGAAAAGGTGTAAGGCCACAAAATGACAGAAAGCAAAGCAAGTAGACGAATAATCAAGCTTGACACAAAGATTGAAAACAATCTATTGTTTCAAAGGACTAGAACAATCAAGAACCTCTATAAGAATTCTTGTGTGTCAAAACACAAATCATAAACTCACTCAAAAGCAAACCTAGGCCAAAAACTTTTCAAAGCAGAAGATAATTCAAAACAATAAGCTCACTGAATAATTAAATTCTAAAGGCAGAAACTTGACCACTCAGAAACCAAATAGACCAAGAAACAAATCTTTCTAGACAGAAAGATTTGAAAAAAGCATGCAAAAAATTGTATACGCCACTGTGTTCAAGCATAGAGGCATGTACACACACTTATAACAAAGGAAACTCGCATATATGAGAGTTCACTTCACAGAAACAAACGTTTGTACACTACTATAAACAGACAAAAGTGTGTATTCTGAGTTTTGCAAGAAAAATAAAAAACAAGGCCAGATAAAAAATATCATACTTAAGGTCTGAGTTCCTACATGACCAAACAATATTGTTACAACAAGCAAACCAAGAACTGAGCCCTGATTGACATTGAACAACCCAAACTAGGAAAAACAAGATTTTTATCCATAGTGGAGTCACTAATTCTGTTACGGGAATAAGTACCCTAGGGTTTTGGGTTAGAACCCCAACAGAGCAAGAGCAATCTACAGTAAGAAACACACATAAAACTCAGGCAACATGCTTATATAAACAAATTATGCGATAACGATCGTACCCGGATGTCCTTCGTTTGGGTAGTTCCAGCAAGGTTCAAACCCTCTGCAACTCCTGATGATCTTCGAATCTGCAAATCAACCAATTCAAACATACATAGAAACATATAAATAAAGCATTTTAATGAAATCAACTTTATATCATATAAGAAAATGGTTAGTTATACATCAAAATAACATTCATACATGAATTACGACAACATTTGATGCATAAACAAAGTCAATCTCAGGAACAAGACATCGTTTCTTTTTATTGTAGAAAGCTATAACAAACACGGAAAGTGTTCACCTAAGTCTACTTCTTCCGACTCCAAGCGGAACCGTCCTCTAGATCCGTCTAGTACCAGTCTTCAACAGCCTCCATCCATAACCAATACCATGATATCTCACGGAAGTGGGAGAATATCAACATTGAAGGAAACAAGGGTTTCCTAGAACTTGGGGAAGTGCTTGAAGCATAGGGATACTTCAAACTCAGTCCGGGATAATCTCAGTATAGTAATCCTATCTCTTCTTCCTTCCTTTAGGTCTTCCCATAGAAGTCTATTTATACTTCTCCCAATTAGTTTTTTAGTTGGGAAACAGTTGGGCTATGGGCACTAGGAGCTAAACAACAGGTAAAACCCATGAACTCCGCCCACAATTAAGGAAATTTAAATTTTTTAAGTGTTTTAACACATATACGCGGGTTGGGTATTGACTAACCCGCGTGTACACACTTTTATCTCAGGCAAAGTAGCGTACAAGGAATAAAACATTGTTTTTTAAATATTTGGACAAAGTCTGGAAGGAGGGGTTGCCCTAAGCCATAAACCAAGCATCACAAATACCAAGGGTGATATTTGGAACTATAACACTAGTGTCATACCAAAAACTCTAAATTACTTGGATTAGCATAAGTAGTTTTATGTTATCTAGTAATATCCTTCATAGACATAAAATACAATAGTGGTTGATTAAATAAATCCAAGAATGCATAATGGGGCAGAGTATTATTTTCCATGGACAATTATTATTAATAATATATCACATTCATGCCTGATTTTAGTATAAATAAATTAAATGATAAGTCCTATAGGTAGGCATATGAATTCAATAGAAGTGGTTAGATTTTCATTCATTACCTGCTTATATAGTGATGCTCAAAATGTATATAACTTTATATCCCAACGAATCAAATGAGTAACAAGTAATACTATGATAAGGAATAAACATGAATATGCAGTTTTGTTTTTTAAATTACTTTATTTCTTATATGAATTACAAATTTTATTGTGGTAACTTTATCACTTGAATGGGGGATGTTACAAATGGTATAATCGCCTAGGTTGCAAAACTGTGGCCTTTTAATATGACTACACTGTTGCTGACCAATGAATGAATGTTTGTATATAGTAAAGAGAGAGAGTGAGTAGTTAAGGAGATGCAAAGAATAAGGAGAATGGATAAACCAAAGGATGGAGAAGAAGAACTTTACATACAATTAGGATGAAAAAAGAAAATTTCTACTAGAGAAATGCTGGATATGATGTGAAAACTATAGAATAAATTGATTAAATTTATGTGTAGGACATGAACAATTGTTGAAAGACGGTGCAAAATAGGAAAAATTAATAAAAAACTTAACTAATAAGTAAAATCCCAAAACAATGAAAACAATAAGGGATGAAGAAAATTGAGGGAAATGTCCAAACATAAGACTATAAAGAAAGTAGTAGAAAGAAAAGAGTAAGTTGTTGATGCAAAGGAGCATAGCTCCTCCAAACTGTAGGAGAAGAAAGGAAAGAAGATGAGGGTAGAACTTCATGGAGAATTTCTAAAAACTAGACCTCCAACTTTTGATGGGGAAACAGAGGAAGTAACTAAAGCTTAGTTTCTAAATATTAATATATACTTCCATGTATATGATTATTCCATGGAGTCAAAGGCTAAGATGGACAAATACCAGTTACAAGGAAATGCTTCCTTATAGTGGGAGGAAATGAGGACTATCCATAATTTAAAAGGCAAGGAGGTTGATTGGGAAGAATTTCATAAATTATTTAAACTGAAGTACTTAACTGAGCATTATTTTGATGACAGAGTAATGGAATTTCATGAATTAAAATTGGGGCAGACGTTGATGGATGAATTGGTAATAAAGTTAACCCATTTATTGCATTATGTTCCATATATTGAAGAGGAAAATAAAAAGGTGCAACATTTTCTAAATTGTCTTCCACTTTCATTTAAGAAAAGGATTGAGCATGATAATTCTAAGACTATGGATGAAGAAATAAGAAAATCCTGAGTTTATAATCATCAAGCCAGGCAAGGGAGTGAAGGCCAAAATTCCTAGTCAGGAAAGAAAAATGACAAGATGCATCAAGGAATAAAGAGTGGAAAATATGGTCTATCTAAATAGTTTGGAAGGAGAAACAAAATAAGAAACTGGAACAAAAATAGTCCTCAAACATCCAAGGCATATAATCAGTCCCAAGTTGGGACTAAGCAAGAAGTTAATAAAGGAGGAAATGGCAAGGTAAGAGAACCGATGAGGTGTTATGGTTGCACAAAACCCCATTTATTGAGGAATTGTCTTTACACTAACAAAACTGTGCAAAATTTACAACATTTACAAGAAGATTCTACAATCAATGGCAAAGCCAAGAGTATCCCACACATTAATGAAACATTGGAAGGATGTCAAGAAAAGCATGAGTAAACAATGATGGAACTTGAATGTACCATTCTTAACCAAGACATTTAACAATCAATAGTACAAAATGGCTAATTAATTACTTAAAAAATTACTAAAATTTGCATATAAACGACCATTTTTCAGTCGGTGACCAATAATAGCTAATTTACAATATCTTATAATGCAACCAACTTTTAGTCTTTTTTAGCTTAGTCACTAATTGGTTGTCTCAATTTTATTGTCTAGTAGTATATATAGCCATAAATTTAGTCATTGATTTAATCATTAATTTCCATAATTAATGAACAAATATAAAACACAATATATTACTATATAATCCCCTGAAAACAATTAATGACCAAAGAAATATGACTAAAATGTTGGTCATGTTATAAGATACTATAAATTAGCTACTAATAGTCATATATATGCAATTTTTAGTCATCGTTTGAAACCAATCAATGACCAAAGAAATATGACTAAATTTCAGTCACGTTATAAGACACTGTAAATTAACTACTAATAGTCATATATATGCAAAATTTAGTTGTCATTTGTAATCACAAATTTATCATTTGCAGTAGTCATTTATCTTATTTTGGTAGTTTCACATTCATTATATAAATGACTGATTTAGTAGTTTATATTCATTTCATAAACTTTCATTAGTTATAATTATAAACAATTAATTTAGTGGTTGTATATTCATTTTATATGTGTTCATTATTAGTTAATATAAACTACTAATTTAGTAGTTTAATATTTATTTTATTTGTATTCATTTTTAATCAACACAAATGCAATGGTATGATTTTGCGACTATATTAAAAAATATCTTACAATATTCATGCTAATCTAATATGAAAACACACAAATCATGCAGCTTCATAAGTTGATAACAACACAAAAAAAAAAATATATCAAATACAATTGTAAATAAATATTTGAGCTACAATTTTTATTATATGAAATGCTAAGTATTACAATATGAGTTTCTAACTAAATCTTGATTGGGCTACAATTTACACATGAAATATTCTTTAATCACTTCAAACATTCCCATTGTGTTGCCAATGCAGTGCACATGTCTTTCCACCTTTCAAATCATTCAATAGTTTGCCTCTAAAAACTATGTAACTAATAGCATCCACCAATCGAGAGTCATGCTAAAGACTAGAAGCTCCATTCTTTGGATAGTCCAGGGCTAGAAGATGAATCCAAGGTCTTCGATCTGCAACCAATAGATATTCATTTAAATACTAATAATGTGATATGATCTGTTTTTTTAATTAAAATATCTATTAAAACTCTTATCACTATTTGCAATATAATGGGACTATAAAACTTCCTTTACAGCACATGGAAAAGTTTACAAAAACACTAAATACAATGGCCCCACTTAAACACTTCTTCTAATGATTCTCCACAACAAAAATTAGAAAACATTGAGATCCGCAAATTCATGCTTGAGGTAGGACTTCATACACTTCATAACAACTTTTTATAAAAATATTGATATTTTAGTGAAACTGTTGACACCTAATCCTCAAGATTGGGTGAATATAATGTAAATAGATAAATAAGTAATATGAACAGTCATCGGGAGAGGAAGTGAACAGTCTCTCCCTCATATATATAATGAAGACCTACCTGATGGAATAATACACACGAATCATTTTTGCCTTGAAGAGTTACTGCCTAGCCTGACATGGTGTCAGAGCCAGCTCCTTTTTTAGCTTTTATGCCCCTTGTAACTCCCTATTCTGCTCCTCTGCTCTCCATTTAAAAGCGCTGCTCCATTCAAAAGCATTGTCCATATAATACGTTGCCCATATAAATGTTGGTGTCAGTTTCCTGACATTTTCTCTAAAGCCTACCTGCACCATTGACTGCTACTGTTACACTGCTCGATACACACCTTGAACGCTGCTGCCATTCTCCAAAACAAACCTAAACCCTATCAGACAGCGCAGCGAAAATGCGGTGATATCCTCGGCCTTTGTGCAGTGAGCGATTCTGAAGAACGTCGGTACGATGAGCCATTGTTTTGGAGCCATTGTTTGAAGAACGCTGCGTTGAACAATTGTTTTTTTTCCATGTAAAACAATTCAAGTTCTTGTCTGAGCATTTACAGCGACGGGAGTGTGTCTGTATGGCACGAGGTGCCGCTTTATTCATTGCCTGAATCTCAAACGGACACGAATTCAATTTGTCGACAAGCGTGGACGACTCTGTGGCGTGGGTAAACTGTTTCTTGCTGTCCAGAAATGCTTTAACACCGGTGTTCTCGAGCGAATTGTAGAGGTGATCTACGAAGTTTTCCTGACCTCCCCTTGAAAACTGAGAAACAAATCATATCGTACTTCCTCATTTTGGAGGAAACGGTCCTTTCCAAAGGATTATATCTCGTGAAAGACAGGATGACAATCTGATCATAGCATGTCAATTGTCTGAATTCTAGTCGGCTTGAAGCTTTATAATTGACAATAGTGTCAGATATTTTTAAAGGGACGTAGCTATTATACAAGTAAATCGAATTAGTACTGCTTTGTTGCTTTGTTTCATTGTCGTATGAATGGCTTAGTGTGGTTTAAATGTAATATTACTTTATTTCAATAGTGGGAGAGTCTAACACTAGTTGCGTGTTTGCTGATAGATCCCATATCTCGTGAGTTACAGAAGTGAAAACCCCTGAAATATATTCTGTACCAAAAGCCAAAACCGACTCTGATCAGTATACTTTCGCTAATATATCATGCTATTGGTTAACGTTATTGTAGAAGAAGAAATGATGGGTTTCTGCAGTTAATCACAATAGGAGAGATTCTATACATTTATGTTGGCTCTTAAGCATGGAATTCTGTGTAAGACTTTCTTGAATGCTATCTTGCACAGGAGAAATTTCGGGGAAGTTAAGGTTATGCTGAAGATTTCCAATTGACTTTTGTAGACTGACTCATTTGTGGAATTACTTATACAAGTCTCAGTAGTTTTCTGTATATTCCTTTGGCAACATAGACAATAATTGCGAAGATGCCATGAAGATGAAAATAATTTGTTCACATATATCTTTGATATTTTTGTGAATTTTCACTGAGATAGCTTTGAAGATAAATTATTCTACATACCTTTGTCTCCATATATCATATATCAGAATCATTTTTGGCTAGCAGAAGTATTTTTACAGCACTCAGATTTTTCAATGCATTCAATCATATCTTCTTCTGAAGAGGTTGTGTTCCTCACTGATAAAGAAAAGAATCTTCCCCAAGATTCTTCTAGGGGAAGATATTTCAAAGGCAGGAGGGGCAGACATTCTCAAGGATAAAAGGCATATTTGCACGGCATTCGCTGCAAAAGAAATGGATCACATGATGCCTCTACATGCAAGCTACCATGGGACAAAATTGAGCAGCAAAGAAACCAGCAGAAAGGTAAAATTGATGATACAGACAAAGGTAAAGCACCTGAATCCGCTCACTATGTTGTGGCACAATGTAACATTGGAGTAAATGAAGATTTATTTCATGCTTCAATTGCTTCTTGGAAAAATGATTGGTTGCTTGATTTAGGAGCAACCTGCCACATGACTCATAGAAAATATTTTTTTGAATAATTTACTGACAATGTTGATGGAGCAGTATACTTTGCAGACCAATCAAAAATCAAGCCATCAGGGCTTGGCACAATCAGGCTTAAATTGCCTGGTCTTCCAGACTTTCTTCTGCACCATGTTCTATATCTCCCACAGCTGAAGAGAAACTTGTTGTCCTTGGTTCACATCCACCAGCAAGGTCACTCCATTCATATGTTTGATGGCAAGCTTGAGGTGAGAAAAGCATCTGACCACTCACTTGTCATGAGGGGAATAGAAGAAGAAAGGCTTCTCAAGCTGCAAGGAACCTCTGCTCGTGCACAACATTTCTCATACAATTCTCATCATGAAGAAGGTACTCTTCCATCAAGTTTATTATGGCATGCTAGATTTGGACATTTGAACTATGACAGCCTCCGCTTGTTGAAGAAAAATGGTGTTGCTGGTTTGCCTACAATTCCTAGGAAACTTAAGCAATGTGATGCTTGCATTCTAGGAAAGCATAGCAAACAATCTTTTCATGATTCACATTCAAGAGCACATAGAAAACTTGAACTCCTTCATTCAGATTTATGTGGTCCAATGCCTGTTCCTTCTGCAAATGGAAATAAATATATGATGACATTTATTGATGACTACACCAGAATGTGTTGGGTTTATTTATTGAAGAACAAATCTGATGCTTTTCAAACATTCAAGAATTTTCATAAATGGATTGAAAATGATGCACAATCTCATATTGGGTCTATTCGCACTGATAATGGAAAAGAATACACATCAAATGAATTTGAAAATTATCTTTGCCAACATGGGATCAAACATCAAACAACTGTACTTTATAATCCCCAACAGAATGGTGTAGCTGAAATAATGAATAGGAAAATCTTAAATATGGTACGATCCATGCTCTTCTTAAAAAATGTAAAGATAATGTTTTGGGCTGATGTTGTTCTATGTGCTGCATATATAAAGAATAGATGTCCATCTAATGTTATTAGAAACAAGACTCCATATGAAATGTGGTATGGACATGTTCCTTCGGTAAAGCATCTCAGGGTCTTTGGTTCCACCTGTTATGCTTTGATACCAAAGGTACATAGAAACAAACTTGGTGCTAGAAGTCGTAAGTGTATCTTCTTGGGGTATTCAAACACCTCCAAAGCATACCATCTCTATGATGAAGTAAATAAGAAGTTTGTTGTATCTAGAGATATAATTTTTCTTGAATCATCCAAAACTGACAATGTTGTTGAGCGGCAACTTGATCGCTTAGATAGATTCGCAAAAGCAAAATCATTTCAAGAATTTGATAATCATATTCCACATCTTGAAGGGGGGATTCCTATACTATATCAACATGTGGAATCTTCTTCTAAAAAACACTCTTCCCCGCATGAAACTCCAACAACGGATGATGCTTTAAGTGATGTAATTGATAGAATTGGGAGACTCAATCTTGATTCAATCCCAACTCAATCAACGGAGCAGCCTGGACCATCTGAGAAAGGTCCCCCAAAGTGGCTGACAAAAACACTTGAAAGTGTTCATCCTGATGAAGTTAGAAAGACAGGAACTAGAAATTCAAACCGGCAAAATGGAGGTGATGTAGATGACTCTAATTCACCTGTTGATATGGATGTTTCTTATGATTGTGAATTGAACTTGTCTATAGATCTTGAACCAACCTCCTTCAAAGAAGCTACTTCTCATGATGAATGGAAAGAAGCGATGCAAAAGGAGTATGATGCCCTCATAAAGAACGACACTTGGAAGCTGGTTGATCCTCCATTAGGAACCAAACCAATTGGCTGCAAGTGGGTCTACAAGAACAAGTATAAAGCTGATGGCTCACTTGACAAGCACAAAGCTAGGCTTGTGGCAAAAGGTTTTGCACAGAAGGAAGGGGTTGATTATGAGGAGACTTTTTCCCCCACAGCAAAATGGGCTACCATCCGGACACTCTTTGCCCTAGCAACTCAGAACGGTTAGAAAGTCCATCAAATGGATGTAAAAACTGCTTTCTTGAATGGATATCTAAAAGAGAATGTTTTTATGTCCTAGCCTGAAAGATTTGTTGTGAAAGGACATGAACATAAAGTATGCAAACTAGTGAATTCCTTGTATGGCCTCAAACAAGCATTGCGAGCCTAGTATGAAAAACTAATTGAGCATCTTCTGAAACTCAATTTCAAACATTATGATCTTGATGATGCAACTTTATTTGTCAAGAAAGTTGGAAAAACAGTTGTATATCTTGTGGTATACATAGATGATCTTTTGATGACAGGGAACAATGAAAGTTACATTGCATCCATAAAGAAGGAATTGGGGAAAAGTTTTGAAATGACTTATTTGGGCTATGTTCATTACTATCTTGGCATTGAAGTAACCCAACATCTGAAGTCCATATTTCTTTCTCAAAAGAAATACATTAGAGATCTGTTGAATAGGTTTGGCATGACAGAGTGCAATCCTCTTGCTACTCCAATGGAACAAAACTTAAAGCTCACATCTATTGAAGGAAAAGAATTTAAGGATGCAACAAAGTATAGACAACTTGTAGGAAGTCTCAACTACCTAACTACTACCAGACCAGACATTTCGTTTGTTGTTGGAATCCTCTCCAGGTTTATGCAAAAGCCTTGTGAGGGACATTGGTCTGCTGCAAAAAGAGTTCTAAGGTACTTGAAGGGAACTCAAGACTTTGGAATCAAGTATACACAGGTGGACAACTTCAGCTTGATTGGATACTATGATTCAGACTTTAATGGAGACAAAAAAACTGGGGCATCTACTTCAGGATATGCTATGAGTCTTGGATCAGGAGCTGTCTCCTGGAGATCACGCAAACAATCAGTTCCAACAGATTCCACAATAGAAGCAGAATACGTGGCAACAGCTGAAGTAACAAAAGAAATTGTGTGGCTTAGGAAAATTCTTGAAGATTTGCAGGTAAAACAGGTACAATCAACTCCACTCATGATTGACAATACCTCTACAATAAAGTTGGCCAAGAACCCAAAGTTCCATGATCGAATGAAGCACATCAATACTAAATATCATCTGATTCGACATCATGTTGAGGCCAAAACAATCCATCTCTGTCATTGTTCCACTAATGAGCAAATTGCAAACATCTTCACCAAAGCGCTTCGAAGAGAAAAGCTTGAACGATTCAGAATGATGCTTGGACTCACCAACTTCCCTTCAGATTAAGGGGGGAATGTTGACACCTAATCCTCAGGATTGGGTGAATATAATGTAAATAGATAAATAAGTAATATGAACAGTCATCGGGAGATGAAGTGAACAATCTCTCCCTCATGTATATAATGAAGACCTACCTAATGGAATAATACACACGAATCATTTTTGCCTTGAGGAGTTACTGCCTGGCCTGACAGAAACATTCAATCAAAGTATTTTAAAAAGATAAATAATTTCCTCTTTAACATGAGGAAAATAAAAGAAAATAAAAAGAAATAAATGAGAGAACTTACCACCAAAAATGTCAAACGCTGCACCATAAAAGTATTGTGTAAAATTCTTGCCATGCGAAATAAAAAGGTCAAATGTCCACTGCATGGTCACATTTGAAGCAATAATTAGACACAAATAACTAAACCAAAGATTTTGAAATGCACATACACACCTATATAAGCATGCATCTTACAACTTGTAGCTAGAAACTCAGTTTACTTTTACAAGCTATGGAGTACGATTTCCTTATGCACAACAAATGCATATTATCTTTCCTTGAGTGTTGACATAGTTGAATACATAAAAAAATATATACTATTGTTATTTATGTGTTTAGCTTATTTTACAGATCCTTCATAATTGTGTGTCTTAGAGATTGTCCATTCTATGTTTTTACAGGGTACAACATAAAATCAAGATTAACAAAATGATGTTTCAACCAAAAACAACAACGAAACCATACAATCTTCAAATGCTACATGAAAAATCGAAAGACGTATTTCATATATTATTCAATATTTCAAAAGTTACAATACATACATGACAGATGAGAGAGGGAGGTTAAATAAATTTAGTATATTCCACTCACTAAAGTGCTTATTAATAACTTAATGCACCATCATTAAGTTAACATGACTTAAATAAGCAATTATTAGATGACAAACTGTGTTAGGCATTTGTTGGGTTTTGTATGGTACTAACCAAAATATCTCGTAATTTGTTCACATTGTTTTGACATTATATTGGATTTAAACTTAACATTTCTGCAAATTTGGTTGAAGTAATAAAATGTGAAGTAACCCTGTTAATAAATAATTATTTACTTGCATAACAGGTTGGAAATGGAGCACAATTTTGTTGTCTAAGCCCATGCAACTTTTCACCTCAAACCCATTCTGTGTACACCTAACATCTGGCTAACCAGAATATCTCATAATTTGTTCACATTGTTTTGACATTATATTGGATTTCAACTTAACATTTCTGCAAATTTGGTTGAAGTGATAAAATGTGAAGGTTGGAAATGGAGCACAATTTTGTTGTCTAAGCCCATGCAACTTTTCACCTCAAACCCATTCTGTGTACACCTAACATCTGAAAATGCATGAGAATACCTTTTGCGGACACCTCCATTATGCCCACAGAAGTCCTAATAATGCATTACATAGAGCAATTTAGATTCTGTCCATTTATTTCTTCCTGACAAAACTTTTGTTAGTATTGAGACATAAAAATTCTTTTGTCCAAATATATATTCTATATTTCATCAATTAAGAAATATTCAAAGAAATAAGTACACTAGAAGGCTTGAAACATGGATTTCTAAGGATAAATAAATTGATACTTCTAGCATGAAGCCTTAACCAAAGAAAGCCTCAAGTATGGATAGATTTCAATTGTTCAAGCTAGCAATTGCATCATTATCAGCTGTGGAGAACTGGGGCATCAGCCTGATGGTAGATACTGAAGGCAACTAAATTGAACATCACTATATGACAAGTAGCAAATGTTGCATTCCCCTCAACTGCCATATCCTAAAGTCAAAATTTGTCCTATCAAATACAGTTAGATATGGTTTATGGAGCAGTAGATGCAAATCCAATGTGTAGTTCAATGTTATATTTCAATGTGTTTTTTGTCACCAGATTCTCCCATTTCTCTCATCATGTCCTATGCAGAAGCATTCTTTTGTTGATCCTTTTGGGCAAGCTTAAAGTCTGCGACTCTGTAGCTTCAAGATCTCACACCATGTGAGTTATGCGAACCTGCAGAAGATTAGTGTGAGGAACACGTAGTGTTGCAATGCCTGCTCTGCAATTTTTCCTCAAAAAAACATAGAAGTAATTAATAACCAATTTCTTGATAAACCAAGAATTCTTTCTAGCTCTAATATCTCCATGACCCAAGAGATATACAACTCCTGATTCTTTGGCTTTATGCATGGATGAAAGCTCATACTCAAGACTTTGATCATCCATAGGCACAACACTTGTGGGCAACCCTGATGAGGTACTAGCTTCTGGTAGTGACTCTGGAGGAGCAAAGAAATTCCTTGAACCCCTGTAATTTCCCATTAGGGGTGCCTCCAGGGAATCAAGGTTGCAACTTATTTCTCCTAGTAGTTTAGGATCCTTTGTTTCATTCTCTGATTCTGAAGTATACTGATCATCACTCTCCAATGAGAAATCTTCAGCCTCCCTATGGAGAAACTTTTCAAGACTTTCAATAAGTAGTTGTTAGAAGGCTTGATGATTCTCCTTTCGGACATCTTTGTAACCATACCTTGCAATACAACGAAACATGTGGTAGTTTCTTGGACATACTCATCTAAATAGAAAGCGCTCACCTTGTGTCACAACAGGAACTGGAACATACTTGATACATACAAATATTATGGTGGAATGAATAACTGGGAGACTTGTTACAAAATTCCCAAATATTGTTGGAACTCCATGAACGAGTTCATTATAGACCAACCAAATTTCAGAAACTCTTACTGTGCCAAGATTTGAACCAAGCTCTAGCATCAAATCCATTGAGATTTTCATCCTGACTTCACTTTGATACTTTAGGACACTTCCATAGTTCTAGATGTACATTACAAAAAGGAGGGAGGAGGCTAAAACCAATGGGAGCCAACTACCATCACTCACTTTCATCAATACAACGAAAAAATAAGTTAGAACAATGGTTAGAAAGAAAACCAGGAAACAAAGTGCCAAGAATAGGTTGGTTTTCCATATCAGAAGCATGAAAATAGTCACTAACACTCTGGTCACCATCATTACTCCCACCTCATAAATTCCTGCAACGTGTCTCTATATCACCACATTTGTGCTAAAAAGTGATATACATTTCAAGGTTCTACTAGCTGTTTTCCATGAAATTTACTTATTGGATGAGATATTACTCTGTAATGGTGTTATAAATTGTGTATGCTTGTAAATGCTGACTATTGTTAGAACTTAGTACTAATAAATCAAATTCATGTCTTTGTATAAGACTTACCATATGCATTTCCTATCTCATTTGTGCCCTTAAAGGTGGCATCTACAATGATGCAAAGAATCATCAGGAACCAGTTTATGATTGGAATGTAGACCTGGCCCATAAACTGCTTTGAGGTGTGTATGACTTTAAGCCTGGGGATAGCTTGACTTGCGATCAAAGCAGCAGTAGTGGCTAGCACAAGAATTGGCCAGAACGCACCAGCTGAATGATTTGGATATGAGAAAAATATATCTACTCATTAGTCAAAAGGCAATATGAACTATATAGACGAGCACAACCACAATTGGTATTATGAATAACTGCTAAGAATACAGGAACCTGTGATGCATTTCAAGTATAAGAATGATTTTTCCATTTCAAAACATGCTTATAATCCATGAAAAACATGCTACAAAGTCTATGCATGTTGTTAATACAGAAACTGATTGAACCTTTCCTGGAATTGAAGCGTAGAATTCTCGTTCTGCCATGCTTGGATTTGTTATAAGAAATGCATCTTGGCCCATATATGAGAGTAACAGACATGGGAACACCAAAAATGTGAAGGCTATCTGCAGCCAACATTTATTCATAAGATTATACTAGCATTGAAAGGCAAAAAAGCACAAACTATGGGGAAGACTCAAGGTGAAAAACCAAATCCATATAAAGTTGTACTACTGCAGTTCCCTGAACTTGAAAGAAAAGTATGCCTGCTTGAAAGAAACCTTTACAGAAAAGTATGGCTGCTCAAAAAGAAACCCTTACAGTAGCCTGAAGTTGTCATGCTCTACAATGAGCTTCTTTAAGCTCTAAGCTTACCTGGACAGATCTCACTGAGAAGTGACCCAAGTCAGCAAACATTGCTTCAGCTCCTGTGAATCAGAATAATAGTGCAAATTTTATTGGCGATTCCAGACTTTAGTTATTTAATGCAGAGATAGAACAAAGACAAGAATAGTAGGTTTCAGTTTCAATCACATGTTATGCACAACAAACAGTCTCCAAGAGAAAACCATGCTTGATTTGGATTACTCGAAAAGAAGTAATAGATATAGACTGGATTGAACGCCTTGAAAACACTATTGTCATATGAAATAATGTTGTAGAGACCAACCAGCCCAAGGGAAAGAAACCATATGAATAGAACTAGGCCATAAACAAGTCCCACTTTGCTAGTGCCAAACCTCTGTATGCTGAACAAGATGAGAGAGGGAGGTTAAATAACTTCAGTATATTCCACTCACTAAAGTGCTTATTAATAACTTAATGAACCATCATTAAGTTAACATGACTTAAATAAGCAAGTATTAGATGACAAATTGTGTTAGGCATTTGTTGGGTTTTGTATGGTACTAACCAGAATATCTCGTAATTTGTTCACATTGTTTTGATATTATATTGGATTTCAACTTAACATTTCTGCAAATTTGGTTGAAGTAATAAAATGTGAAGTAACCCTGTTAATAAATAATTATTTACTTGCATAAAAGGTTGGAAATGGAGCACAATTTTGTTGTCTAAGCCCATGCAACTTTTCACCTCAAACCCATTCTGTGAACACCTAACATCTGGCGAACCAGAATATCTTGTAATTTGTTCACATTGTTTTGATATTATATTGGATTTCAACTTAACATTTCTACAAATTTTGTTGAAGTGATAAAATGTGAAGTAAGGTTGGAAATGGAGCACAATTTTGTTTTTTAATCCTATGCAACTTTTCACCTCAAACCCATTCTGTGTAAACCTAATATCTTAAAATGCATGAGAATACCTTTTTCGGACACCTCCATTATGCACACATAAGCCCTAATAATGCATCACATAAAGCAATTTAGATTTTGTCCATTTGATTGCTTCTGGACAAAATTTTTGTTAGTATTGAGACATAAAAATTCCTTTGTCCAAGGATATTTTCTATATTTCATCAATTAAGAAATATTCAAAGAAATAAGTATACTAGAAAGCTTAAAACCTGAATTTCTAAACGTAAATAAAATGATTTCACTTTTTCTTTCGACTTCTAGCATGAAACCTTAACCAAAGAAAGCCTCGAGTATGGATAGATTTCAATTGTTCAGGCTAGCGATTGCATCATTATCAGACGTGGAGAACTGGGGCATCAGCCTGCTGGTAGATACTAAATGCAATTAAATTGAACATCACTATATGGCAAGTAGCAAATGTTGCATTCCCCTCAACTGCCATATCCTAAAGTCAAAATCTGTATGATTTCCTATCAAATACAATTAGATATGGTTGATGGAGCAGTAGATGGAAATCCAATGAGCAATTCAATGTTTTATTTCAATGTGTTTTCTGTCACCATATTCTCCCATTTCTCTCATCGCGTCCTATCCATAAGCATTCTTTTGTTGATCCTTTTAGGAAATCTTAAAGTCTGCAACTCTGTAGCTTCAAGATCTCACACCATGTGAGTTATGCAAACCTTCATAAGATTAGTGTGAGGAACATGTAGTGTTGCAATGCCTGCTCTGTAATTTTTCCTCAAAAAAGCATAGAAGTAATTAATAACCAATTTCTTGATAAACCAAGAATCCTTTCTAGTTCTAATATCTCCATGACACAAGAGATATACAACCCCTAATTCTTTGGCTTTATGCATGGATGAGAGCTCATACTCAAGACTTTGATCATCCATAGGCACAACACTTGTGGGCAACTCTGATGAGGTGCTAGCTTCTGGTAGTGACCCTGGAGGAGCAAAGAAATTCCTTGAACCCCTGTAATTTCCCATTAGGGGTGCCTCCAGGGAATCGGGGCTGCAGTGTATTTCTCCTAGTAGTTTAGGATCCTTTGTTTCATTCTCTCAATTTGAAGTATACTGATCATCACTCTCCAATGAGAAATATTCAGCCTCCCTACGAGGAAACTTTTCAATACTTTCAATAACTAGTTGTTATAAGGCTTGATGATTCTCCTTTTGGACATATTTATAACCATACCTTGCAATACAATGAAACATGTGGTAGTTTCTTGGACAAACTCGTCTGAAATTTGAATAGAAATCACTCACCTTGTGTCACAATGGGAACTGGAACATACTTGATACATACAAATATTATTTTGGAATGAATAGCTGGGAGACTTGTTATAAAATTCCCAAATATTGTTGGAACTCCATGAATGAGTTCATTATAGACTAACCCAATTCCAAAAACTCTTACTGTGCCAAGATTTGAACCGAGATCTAGCATCAAATCCATTGAGATTTTCATCCTGACTTCACTTTGATACTTTAGGACACTTCCATAGTTCCATATGTACATTACAAAAAGGAGGGAGGAGGAAAAAACCAATGGGAGCCAACTACCATCACTCACTTTCATCAATACAACTACAAAATAAGTTAGTTAAATGGTTAGAAAGAAAAATAGGGAACAAAGTTCCAAGAATAGGTTGGTTTGCCATATCATAAGCATGACAATAGTCACTAACACTGTGGTCACCATCATTACTCCCACCTCAGAAATTCCTGCAACATGTCACTATGTCAACACATTTGTACTAAAGAGTGATATTCATTTCAAGGTTCTACTAGCTGTTTTCCATGAAATTTACTTATTGGATGAGATATTACTCTGTAATGGTGTTATAAATTGTGTATGCTAGTAAATGTTGACTATTGTTAGAACTAAATTTAATAAACACATCATTTCTTACTATGGAGGTTTATGCTAAATTATTACCAGGATCTTCCTTTAAACAATAAGTTTGTTTACTTAGCAATTCAAGTGCTTAATGTATGCATTTTCAATGTTACATTAACATGTATCAATATTTTTTTCTAAGAACTTTTTGTGGTCATTGAAATTTTCTCTTCTTGTTATTTATTTATTTTGTAAATTACATTATTTTTCATGATGACTACCCCCTATGGAACATGCTTTATAGGATAAAATTAATTAATAATAATAATATTAAAAATAATAATAATTTTACCTGAGACTAATATCATTAATATTAATTGGAAATTAACATTTCTTATATTACTAAAGGTTATTACAATTATATTACGATTAATGACAATATTTTAATAATTTGATTAAAAATAATAATAATAGAATATAAAAATAAAATATAAATTACCCTAACCCATTATTGATAATAATATTCAAAATTTTAATTTAAAATTAATATAGTAATATTAGCTTAAGGTTAATATAATACAATAATATTACTGTAAATAAATAAATAATTAATTAAATAATAAAAATTATATATATATATATATATATATATATATATATATATATATATATATATATATATATATATATATATATATATATATATATATATATTATAACCGTTAAAGGACTTTTTAATCGTTGCATGTTTATATAGCCGTTGAAGGACCTGCATACTCTATTTAACGGATCGCTCGGATTTGTTCCTCAACTTGTCGACAAATGACTCTCTATGTGATTTTGCTGAAATCTCTAACAATCAAGTATGGATCACAGAAGTCTAAACTCTTTAAAGATTTATTATATTTTACACTATTTTAAGAAAGATTTTTATTATATATTTATACGATTTTAAGAAAGATTTTTACTGTATCTTTACAATATTTAAAAAAAATGAATAATTTGTAGTAACTAAATTATTCAAGATTATTTTTATTTAATAAAAAATAATATCATGTCAAAATTGTTCACTATAAACACCATAGCCTCCTATTCATCTATTTTCAATTTCTATTGTATTATCAATCAATTAAAATTGATAACATAGTATTTGAGATGGATATGAAAAGACTCCATCATCCATAATTAAGGAATAGTTTTGTTTTGTATAAAAACTTCTTGTTAAAGTGCTTTATAGTTTTCAACTCTACTATCAAATTTGAGTTTTCAAAAGTGATGTAAGAACATCAAACAAAAAATATAACGACACACTTGTGAATGAACATAGTGATATGATGGACTCATTTTATGGAGATGAAGATAAGTCGATTATAGAAATAAGGGTAAAGCAACATAGCTCAAGTTATTGCAAAATCCCCATTTTCATGTTTTATTTAGTTTGTAACTAATGACATTTAGGTTGCTTTCATATTCACATTGATACTATATCACCATGCCATGATGACCTAGACAATTGCATGGGAAAAGGGGGATGTGTATGTGTGGGTAGGGATAATTATTTGAATGTAAATAGAGGAAAAAGGAGATCCAACTACGAGTTGAGAAAATATTTGTGTAAAACTATCCTCAAGGCATTGGTTTGATACCCTAGAATCACATAGGAGCTTCTTTGGAAATGTTGAATTGTGGGACAATAAAAATATAACCTTATTAGGTGTATGAGAAGGAATTGGAAATATGAACTACTTGAGGGACTATGTACTAGTGAAGAGAGCTCACTCTTGTGCTACGCAGAGCATATGAAGGGGGCACTTAGAATTTGTGGGGATCTTGAGAGACAAACAAGGAATTTTCTCTACAAAATAATCTCTTGAAGGGTTTCAATTGCCCGTAATTACAGAGAATCAATGAGATATCACCCTTATGCTATAATGGCTTGGCCAATTGGTGGAAAATTATAGAAAGACAAGGTGCAGTTGTGCCTATAGTTGGGTGAAAAATCACTCACCCTCGGTTAGTTGGTTAGACAATCATCAAATTTAGATAAGTGTTCCATTTTTTTTTATAGACATCTTTTAATTCAAGTCAATGATAAGAAGGAATTGCAACCTAAATTTGAAATGACGCCTAATTATGGGAAATCTTTCTATCTTTTGCATATAGCAAATTGGTTTAATTTTCCTATGTATGCATTTCATGGGGATTTAAGCACCAAGATAATGATATGTTATGTTGTCATGAGAATGGTTAATTTCATACTTTATTGCATAGCCTACAGTCATATATATGGTTCAACAAATATTATATAAAAAATTTGTATGAAGTCAAGTTTCAATTGATAAAATGCATGCATGATTAAATTAATAAGTTTCATTATGGGATTCTTTCCAAAGGAATTGTAGAAACAAATGAATTTTTTGTTTGATGCATTTAGGAAATAAGATGAGTTTCCTAAGCATAATTTTCAAAGAATTAATATTTTAGATAATGTTGTAATACATTCTTCGGTTATTGTTGTCTTTCCTAAAATCTGAAATTTATGGCTTCAACCAGTGTGATAGTTAAAATATTAATGGTATTCAGTCTTAGCTACTGAAATACTTTGATTTTTAGTTATTTTCATTCTAAATTAGACAATAATGACATGCAAAGAGTTGAAAATTAAAGGTAATCATATCTTCACTAGAGATCTATTAAGTAGAATGAAGGCTAGAATATGGCTTGTCTACAAGTGGATTGGTGGCTTAAGGCTAGGCATCAATTTAAGAGAATCTCTATCTTGAAATAGAGATCCCACCTCAAGTGTTTAATCAATTAATAAGATTCTAGCTAGACCCTAAAATGGTTAATTGTGAAGAGGGAGTTCCTTGAATAGTTTACCTTAACTCAATTACATTGGCTTTTGTGGTATAAAAGACAAAAGGGAGTTATAAGGTCATTTTGAGACTCCTGAAATCTTGAGTAACATAACTTAATGTGACTTTACTAATATAAGAAAAGTAAATTTTAGGGTCTTAGGACCCTTGGCCTCTAGGCCTAGCTATGAAAAATATACAAGCCTGGACCCTACAAATCTAAACTTTAAAGGAACCCTTTAATAACCTTAAATAATATCTTAGTAATTTTCTCCCATTCCTAAACAAGTATAATTCTATGTATTAAGAACTATTATGGGATAATTTACTTATCAATTACCAATCAAAATCCACATTGAATGGTTGATACTTTAGTGAAAAGCTAAGGGATATATAATATCTTACTTTCTCCTAAGAATAACATGCATTTTCAAAAGTAAATAACACAAGGAAGAAATCACATAGGTGATTTTATATGTTTTTAGAATGTGTCCAATGGGTTGTGCTTGACCATGGGATGGCTCCACTTATTCACTGCCAACATACACAATCCTCCAACAAGAAATATCTATCTCATTCTTTCAAAAAAAAAAAAAATACGAGCTTGCATGATTAAAGCCTTAATATGATAATATCAAGCTAACTTAGATCCAAAAAATCTTATCAAATATCCAAAAGACATGCCTAAACACAAAGATATGCATTGTGTGTGGTGGGAGGAGAAGACCTAAAGTCCTCCTCCCTTGTCCCATGTCCACCTTCATTGAACAAGGATGATCTAAAACTATATCAAAAAAATATAACATTGTTAGTGGCTAATAATCCTCATTTAGGGTCAAATCACACTAATGTTGATTCCTAACATTAGAAAATGGTCTCCCTTTAAAAACCAAGGATTCTTATTATAAATCACCAACACAAGGATCCTTCTAGATCAACCTCCCTCCCTTAGCATTATCTCTCATACTTATAGACTCTTGAGGAGTTATCAATAGTTTGAATGACATGAAAAAACTAAATATAGGACTCATGCATGCCCTTCCTGTGAGCCTTTTGGATTTCATAAACTATAATATCTTGGTTGTATTCATGGTTTCCAAAGATTTGAGGGATGGATGTATATTTTGCATTTAGGGGAAAAGTGTGATCAATCACCCTTACTCCAAAGAAAATCCCATATGAAATATATATTTTGCTAATTAAGTGTTTTTTGAATGAGATATTAATGATATGGGAGTATATTTTGGTTGTCGATATCTATCTTGGCATATGGTCTGAAATATAGGTCTATTATTTCCCCATAATATGTGAGGTTAGAAGATATTTTTATAACGGAAATATATTACAATACTGAAATCACATAGTATTCATTCATCTTCACATTGTGGCATAATTATTTTCTATGTGAATAAATTTTGTTGATGTTGAACATAGAAAGATATTATTGGATTATCGTCCATTAATGAATGTCATTAACTAACACGAGACATCTCACCATTAATGTCAATGAGAGTCAAGATGCCCAAGTACATCTTAATAGGTACGAATAGGTGAGTTGTAGTCAATTCATTTAGAAGATCTGAGAAATAGGGGACATCGATGTATTCCAATTGGTTATTAGCAAGAGAACTTGTCATTAATGTATGCAAGCCTCGAGTTACTAAAAATAACTTTAGTCTCAACCCCAAACAATGTGTTGAAGTCGATGGGTCAAGACTGGTTAGGAGGGAGACCTTAACTAATCCCCTATAATCTAAGATGAGCACAAAGTAATGATGTACAGTGATGTGTGGTTTGACGGTAAGTCACATGGGCGAAGCCCGGGGAGACCGAAGTTCAAATCTCATTGAGTACAATGACTTGCTGTGGTGGCGGCTAGAGGGGCGGATTCCCCTTTCCCGTGAGTCTGCTCTTGCTAAAATCATAGGAACTTAGTATACCCGACTTGCAGGTGGTTGGTTATGCTCTTGGTGTTATAGTGGCAGCTATGAGGTTTGATCCTGGGTCTCCCATAGATTAGGCCTGACAATTACCGATTCACCATGTGGTTAAAAAAAAAAATGATGTAGAGGACCATAGATAAAAGATTTGCATCTATGAAGCAGGTTTTATTTTGTAAAATGAAAAGGACAATGAGGTAACTCAACATTGTAAGTGAGTTGAATAAATTTATTGATGGGTTAGGGATGAAATGCAAGTGATGCAGGAAAGTATAAAACTTGCTAAATGGAAAATGGTTTTGAAGTCATAATATGATAGTGGTAGGATGATGGAATTTGGGACTTCACCATGGAAGGATTGTAAGATTATAGGGAGGAAAATGAATGAGTAGAAATGAGATGAGGGATGTGATTTGACATGGTCTTGACTTCTTCATGTTCGTTTTGAAAAGGGAATTGGATTTTAGAAACCACTTGTCCATAGATTAATATTATTTGATCATCTTGGAACCTAAAAAAGATTAGCACTAATCTGCAATAAAACATAAGATTCTTGGAGGAGAGAGGTGATTAGTCTTTCTTTATACAATATATATGCAGCAAATTCATAAATAATGCTAATAATACAAATTCAAGGAAGATAAATAAAAATGAAATGAACTTTTACCTGTCGAGAAGCGGTTCACCTTGAACTACCCATCAATATTTTTGTTGATAATTTCTTTGTTTGATATCTCACTTGGGTGATTTGAAAACTAGGTTAAAGAAAATTCATATTACAAACATTTTTTAATGATATTATGATGTTTTTGAAGTCCAATTGTTGCAAAATCCATAAAAAAATGACCATTTTCTTCTTGTCTAAAATGTTTATGAAAATAAATTCATGACGTAGTGATCATCGAGATCTTTCCAACGACGCTTGAATCACCTCAAATGGACATCGTATAAGAAATCTATGCTAGGCTTATGAAGTTCTTAGGAAGCAATAAACAAATGTGCAAGGGTGCCACGTAGAAGCATTAGGGATTGCCACGCGGAAGCACTAGAGAGTACCACATGGAAATAATGTACTGTTGCTAAATCATCATTTGCGCTGAGGCTGCATCCTATTACCATAGGGGTACATACTGGTTTCGAATCTTCCATGCCATATTTCTTCATGATCTGCTTGAGGTACTTGGTTTGTGATAGAAAGATACCGTCTTTATTTTGTTGGACTTGTAAACCAAGAAAATATGTCAGCTCACCAAGCAGGGACATTTCAAATTCTTTCTGCATCACCAATGCAAAGTTTTGACTCATGGCTTCTTCATTGCTACCAAATATGATATCATCAACATACACAACAAGTATTAGCAATTTATCATTATCAATTTTCATATATAGATTGCTATCTGTTGATCCTTTTGAAAAACCTTGTTGATGGAGGTATTTGTCTAGACGATAATATCAAGCCCTTGGAGCCCGTTTAAGACCATAGAGTGCCTTCTTAAGTCTACATACAAGTTTTGGATCATTCCAAGGATGAATCCATCTGGTTGCTCAATATACACTTCTTCTTCTAAGTCTCCATTTAAAAAGGCAGATTTCACATCCCTTTGATATACTTTGAACTTCTAAAAGCTAGAAAGAGCAAGGAACATTCTTATGGCTTCAAGTCTAGCAACCGGTGCAAAAGTTTCTTCAAAGTCTATACCTTCTTGTTGAGCATACCCTTTACAAACAAGTCTAGCCTTGTTTCTAATAACATCTCCATTTCCGTCAAGCTTGTTTTTGAATATCCAGTTGGTCCCTATGACATTCTTATCATTAGGTCTAGGAACCAATTCCCAAGTGTTATTCTTTTCAATCTACTCAAGTTCTTCATTCATGGCCTTGACCCATCATTCATCTTTGCATGCTTCACTTACATTTCGTGGTTCAGCGAAGGAGAGCAATGCTAGATAGCTTGAATCTTCTGTTATAGTTCTTCTTGTTTGAACACCTGCCTCTTTCTGCCCCAAGATTTGACTCTCTGGATGGTTCTTCTGAACATACCTAGATGGAGTATTTTCTTCTATTCTTATCTGTTCTGGTGCCTCATACGTTTCTTCTTCAGCATTAGTCTGGTCTGATGTTGAAGGATAGTCCTCTTCATCTTCAAAATCTTTGGTTTTTATCTGTTTTGAATTGTTGCCTTCTTCATCAACCACCACATCAATACTTTCAACAATTTTTCCAAGTCTTTAATTGTAACACTTATATCCTTTATTGCGAGAAGAGTAACCAAGGAGAATGCCTTCATCTGCTCTTGGTTCAAACTTGCCAAGATTTTCATCAATCCTTTTGATGTAACATTTGCTTCCAAAAACCTTGAAGTATTTTACCGTATGAGTCTTACCATCCCAAAGTTCATGAGGAGTTTGAGGGCTATTTACCCGAACGTTTGTTTTGTTGAGAATAGTAATGGCAACAAATGCATCTTCAACCCAGGAGGTTGCAGGAGTTCCAGATTCATCAAGCATAGCATGAGCCATTTGTTGAACCATTTTGTTCATCCTTTCCACTACTCCATTTTTCTAAGGAGTCCTTGCTGTAGAGAATTCCCTTCTTATTCCATGTTCTTCACAAAAGTCGAAAAAATCATCCGACTTAAATTCCCCTCCTCGATCAGACCTGAGGCATTTGATTCTGCGATCTGATTCATTTTCAACCAAGGCTTTCAAAGCTTTGAATTTTTCGAAAGCTTCGTCTTTATGCTTCAGAAGTCCTATCCAACACATCCTGGAAAAGTCGTCAATGAATAATATAAAGTATTCTTCTCCTCGATGTGACTTTTTCCTCGATGGACCACATAAATCGGTATGGACAAGTTCAAGTGGCTTACTAGGTGATGCTTCCTTCTCAGGGAAATTAGTTCTGGTTTGCTTACCAAATTGACATGATTTGCATATTGTATTATCTGGAATTCTGATGTCAAGGAGATCACGAACCGCCTGATATTTGCATGCTTTCCTTATCTGAGAGAAGCTTAGATGCCCCAATCTTCTGTGCCATAGCCAATGTTCATCATTCTTGCTTAGATCACATTTTTGTTGTCCTCCCTTGAGCATGTATAAATTATTTGGAGTTCTTATGCCTTTGATCATTGTTTCTCCTATATCAAGCTCACGAACAATACATCCATTTGATCGAAATATTACCTCATTTCCTTGATCACACATTTGGCTAACACTCAATAGATTATGCTTTAAGCCATCAACATACATAACATTTCCAGCTTTGACTTTTTCTTTCAAAAGAATAGAACCTTTACCTTTTATGAATGCAGGTGTGTCATTTCCGAATGAGACCTTCCTTTCCTTTTCTAAGGCACTATATGACTGAAGTTTTTCTTTATCACCTGTCATATGTTTCAAACATCCACTATCGATGTACCACTGATTTTCTTGTCCTTCCGCATATAAGGCTATACCACATCTTTCTGGTTGTGGTTCTTTCTTTCTCCAAGTTTTGGGACCCAATGAAGGTTTCTCCTTCTGAGATGTTTGCCAAAACTTACTCCTGCATTCAGAATCTTCATGACCGAAGTTGTTACAAATAGAGCATTCTATTTCATTTTCAAGAGTAGAAAAGTTATTGTAGGTCCTCTTCATGATCCCAGTCACACTCCTTTGATTTCATGCTTCTCGAGTCATGATGGTCTTGTAGGCAACACATTGTGCAGCTTTGTGTCCAAAGTTATGACATGAAAAGTATTGGCCATTAAAGAAATTCCTACGATTATCAAATCTACCATCCAGGTGATTGTAGTTTCCATTGAAATTCATTCTTGAGGCAAATTGAGAATGATTTACCTGCGGTTGGTTGTAGCTTCTGTTCATCCTTGAAGTAGATTGACCCTGATTTACTTGGTGATCTTTGTTCATCCTTGAAGTAGATTGACCCTGATTTACCTGGTGATTTGCTTTATGCCTTTGCTGACGATTGTCAACATGTTCACTTCTCCTTGCTGCATCAAGATAACTTTTAGAGGTGGATGGCTTCTGTGCTTGAGATGCTTCTTCAGTATATCTAAGACTTGTCTTGATTAGAGGAGAATGCTGCACTTTGATAATCTCATCTAAAGTTTCGGATCCTTTAGCAAATCTAAGATTAAGAGCTTTTGTTTTCTCAATATCTTTTCTAAGTCCCACAATTTCACATTCTAACTTTTCATTGTGTTTTTCCCTTTCAGCAAGTTGGAATGTCAAAGTATCTATGATCATATTCTTTTCTTCTAAACATATTTTAAGTTTAGAAATTTCTTCATAGAGATAATCTTCATCTATAGCATCCAAGAAATCATCATCTTCAAAATCCATCAAAAGTCTATAATCATTACCATGTTCATCTTCATCACTATTTGAAAGTCCATCGCTATCTTCATGTGTATAATAGCTCTTCCTACTTACATTCTGTTTTTTGTTCCATTTAACAGGTTCCTTACCTTTATCAAGCTTATCTTTATGAGGACATTTGGCTACATAGTGACCGACTCTCCCACAAGCAAAGCATTTGAAAGTTAGCTTACCTTTGAATCTTCCAAAGCTCTGTTGAAGGTTCTTGACAAAGTTTGATTCTTCCTCTCCTTCTGACGTATGTCCTGACTCACTGTATTCTCATTTTGAAGTTTTGAATGCGGCTTCTCTGATGTCTGATGGACCCCCTTTTCTCATTTCGAAAGTAGTTAGGATTCTGTGCAACTGTGACATGGTAATACTCTGAAGATTCTGCTTTTCTTCTATGGCATAAACTTTTGATTCATACTTAGAAGACAAAGATCTTAAAACCTTTTCAACTAAAGTAACTTCTTTTATCTCTTCACCCAAGTTTTTCATGCAATTAACAATCTCATCTATACGTAAGAAATAATTAGCCACACTTTCATCATTGTGCATTCTGAGAGTTTCATATTGAATTCTGAGAGATTGTAGTTTTGCACGTTTTACCTGGTTGTCTCCTTCATAGCTTAGAATGATCTTGTCCCATATTTCTTTGGCGGTTTTGGGCTGCATAACCTTGACGAATTATGATTGAGATAAACTCCCCAATAGAGTATTGACAACCTTTGCATTTGTTTCATACTGCTTTTTACCAGTTATATCTATAGGAGTTGCTGATGGGAATGTGTATCCTCCTTCGACGATATCCCAAACTTCTGCACGAAGAGATTGAAGATAGGTTGTGGTTCTTACCTTCCAATAGATGAAGTTGCTCCCATCAAAGATTGGTGGCCTGATGGATGCCTCCCTTTCGTAGTTGCTCATGATGATAGATCTTCCTTCAAGCGATCAAGCTTCTTCTGAAGGACCTGGCTCCGATACCAATTGTTGGAAATAATACTGAGGGGGGGGTGAATCAATATTATCAAATCAAACATTTTTCATTTTCAAACTTAGATATATATACGCTACTTCAGTTATGGGAACCCGTGTATATACGCAATTGTGTCTAAAGCAACCAGCGTATATCAGTAAACTTATGATTCAGTTAATCCATTAAATGTTGATCTTTAATCAGTGCATCAGAACTTCATTAACCATAAGAACAGTAAACAGGTGCAGTAAAATAGAACAAATCATCACACACATGAACACAAGATATAAGGTGGAAACCCAATGTGGGTGAAAACCACCTGCTACAATTCGTCTCTATCTTCTTTTAATAAGAAACTTCTTTTTACAATATTTCTGTACTGGTGAAGTCTTCTACCAGTACACAAGCTTCTACCTGCAGAAGACTACAACCTTCTCTCATTCTCCAGCTCCTCCTGGAAGGGAGCTACAACCCCCTTAGCTCTTGTACTAGCTGATGTACTAGTACGTAGGTGTTGACCTATAGAAGGCTACAACCTTCTCTTTTCTTCCAGGGACCACGTTTCATAAATTTTCAGACTGGATCCACATCAAATGTATCTGCATCAACCAATCCCTTTGCACCAACCAAAACTGAATCAATCAAGCACTTCTCTGAATGTTGTAACCAGAATACAGTAATAGTACCTAGACACCAATCCTGAACCCAGAATACTGCAGCAATAAACAGAAGTAGCTAAAACATATTTTATGAGATGTATGCTACTTCAAGATGAAGTACCTGCGTGCATACGCTTCTGTATTAAGGAAAACCAGTGTATATGTTGTTTTGAATTACTGAACCAGCGTGTATACGCACCTTTGCTGTGTTGAACCTGTGTATAGATCTATAAAAGACAATTTTCCCTTTTCAAATATTCAGACATCAGTTATACCCAGATTATCAGATTTATAGATCAATTCATGCGCCAAATATAACAGATCAAAAACACACAAAGATACTAATATTCAAGCCTTAAGATCTTAACTCATCAATAGAACTTATCCTTCTTCTAGCGCTTAGGTTCCTCCTTAGTTCAGATCTAGCTATGCACCATAACCCAATGACTAGTATTCTAGATCTTGCTCTTCATAAGATATTCAATGCTTGAGTGAATGTCTTTGCCTAATGATCTCCTTCCCCTTTTATAGTCTTAGGCCTTACTCAATACCATGGTCTAAAACCACTTAGAACCAATAATTTGGACCCGATATTTGGGTTCAACCCTTCATACGGAATACCATGGTCCAAAAACCATAGGTCCAAATACCAAGGAGTAGATACCATGGACTAAAAACAAGTTTTCCCACATGTACGCGCTTTTCCTTGCATGAAAGTGCGTGCATACGCATACATGCTTTTTGATCGGTGATCCCACGTGTATGTGTGCCTTGGTTAAGTGGAAACTGCGTATATCTCCTTTTTTCCTTTATTCTGAGAGCCTGAATTGTGATCTATCATCTGAGTGAGTTGCCATCAAGGACAACACCTGTGCCATAGTGCCAAACCTGAGTCATAATGCCAACAATATGTTAAATAGTATGGAGTGTCATCTTTCTTGGTTTGTCTCACTTTGGCTATGAAGGTAGAGTTTTCTCTCTACAACCAAGTGAATTATTGTGGGTTAGTTCGAAGCATCCTTATCTGGTTTTCATCTTCAGGTGGGTGGTTACCTTCCTAGTTTTGGCACATTCCCCACATTTTAGTGTCTCATATCTATTCCTTTGGTAACCTATCCTCTATCACTCTTATCATTCATATAGGGGCGAAAAAGTTGAAACATAACAGTAGAATGCAATTGAAATCTAACACGAATGAGGTTATTTGTGTTATCAATAGGCATGCTAGTGGTTCCTTACACCAACAAGTCCATTGTCACTTCACTCACACTCAAGTTGAGCCATGAAAGTGACTTCTAATTACTAGTGTCACTTCCCCATTGTGGTTAAGGAGAAGGTTTCACACACTAAGAATTTAGTCAGGTATAAATATAGGGAACCATCCAACAGACACGTTGAAGCAAAAATTGGGAATTTGATTCTAGACATAGGGTTGTCTCACTCCATAGAAACCAATTTTTTTATGTCAAAAGATATCTAATACAACAATTCTTTCATAGCACATGTTGTGGGGGAGAAGGGTAAAAAACAAGAAGCAATTCTCCATAAAGTGGATCTCATGAACGAATATTTGAAGCAATTTAACAAGTAGTTTATAACATTGATGTCATACTAATAGATGCAAATGATATCATGCATAAACCAATGGCAACAATAAATAATGCTTAAGAATATGAAGGTACTTCATCCAACGGTATCCTAAAGTAATTTTAATGTCCATAATATTTAAAACAAAGATATTTTATGTAATATCAACAAAAATATTCAAAGTGATTTCACTGTCGTCTATTAAGCATGCTCGTTTTTTGCAAGATTAATAGTTGCAACGCATCATAGACACTTCCTCTACCACTTATTAATTGAGTAAGGTAGTCTTCAGTTCAAATTTTGTCACTATTCGAACTTTCATTATGGAGAGTTTTCTCCGCGCAATGAGAAAGCTTCCATGCAATACTTTATACACATGGAAATTGAAGTCGTAAATAGAGTTATCCATGTTGGCATCATTAGCTTACATTCATGTTTTCCAGATCAGCCATAAGCCACCACCACACTTTGAGGATCGTTGTGTGGAGTGTAGAGATGGCATTCATTGGCGTTGCACTATGCACAATGTGACGAGCGTAAAATAAGGCATGGCAAAAAGGACTCCAACCTAGTGATAGATGCTAATAAATTAGAATTCTAAATATTAACCTTAATCAAACTACACTAATGGCATTGCTACTATAATCGAAGTTGTTGGAATGAAACATGGAGTGATAAGAATTGGAGTGGTCAAGGTTGAGAGTGTTGTGGGGTGGTGGAGGATCTAGGCAAAGAGGAGCTATGCTTGGACTCAACCTGCTCTTTTCGATTGATCCTTTTGCCTCCATCAAACACAAAGCGTAGAGGAAAGCAAACAATTATAAATTGAAGGGCATAAAATTCACACACTCAATTTTAATTACAAGTAAGAAAACAATGTAGAGAAAAACAAAACTATAAATAAGAGGACATAAACTCCACGCACTTAATTTGAATTACAAGTTTTTGCGTAAAACAAACTTGAGTTAGGGTCATGAAGTTCGAATTTTTAAAGCAAACATTGCAGAATAATCACAATGGTCCCAAATACCATAAACACAATTATTGAATATTAATTTTTTGTTCACGGTCATCTTGCTTATCATATTTAGCAATTTAAAATTGCAGTTATCTTTTTTTATCATATTTAGGAATTTAAAAATTGCATTGTCCTCCTCGTTTTGTTTAGCGATATGAAATTCAAATGGAAATAAGATCAAAAGCTAACCATCTGGATCCACTGGTATGAAGTCCAAAATCGAGTCTAATGAATAATGCGATTGGAAATAAATGAATTCAAAAATTATTAATAGAATAACAATGACATGGGATCATCTTTTTATGCTGAAATTACTTATGTTGGAGGCGCGTTGTGCAGTGTAGATTTTAAAAGATATCTATTGTGTTAATGCAATAGGCTTAAATTGCAAGCATCTTTATCCATTGCATTAAACTTTGCGAGTTTGGAGGTGTAGATATTTTTAGGTTATGTGGAGCTCCGTGTTAGAAATAATGTTATCATTGATGGCAAGGGAAAAGAATATCATTGTAAAGGCATAAGTGGTTGCAAGAAGAATGTTCAAGGTGCAGTGACTTTGGAGCCAATTCTAGTTCATAAGATCATCTCAATAGCCCTTGGAACTTGCTTAGAGCTTAGAAATAGATTTCCAACGGTATATTGAAGGCTGGAAAACACCTACTAGATTGAAAGTTATTGACAATGAAAGTTATGAAAGTAAAATTCAAAGTTCAAGAGCCCCACAGCACAGTGAGTAGACACATAGGTGCAGGCATGAACCACATGGAAAAATAAAAGCTTAGGAGGGATAGTTACAAGAGGACGTGGTAGACAACTCACCTCATACCTCAAAATCTAGGATGAAAGAAACCTCAGAAGAAATGGAGATGGACATGTTAATTTTTTCTCCGAGCTTCGATCTCGGAACTTGGACCTCAAAAGATTATGGATCTTGAAAGAAACCCCTTGGAGATTGCTATGAGATGTACCTTGAGTTATCACCGAGATTCATAGTAGGTCAACATAGTAGGCTTAAATCTGGTAGTTTTTACATTAAATTTAACAATGAAATTTGAAGAAAAACCAAGGCCCAGGACCCACTCTTATTCGTGCCCTTGGCCACATGGACAAGTTGAATAAAGACACATGGCACAATATCATTAGCTTGTAGAGATGACGTGGAGACACGATGTTATGATGATGTCAGCATGATGTGGTGCCTACTAGAGCCTGACATATGGCATACATATTTTGCATTTTCAGGTACTCGATTGGGTAAAAAATGGGTTACACACGACACTATGTTAGAAGTGGAAGACAGCTGGAAATGACATGTCATCCCTAGAGGTTGACCCTTAAAGAAACTCAAAGGTCGACATGGTTGATCACAGGTGGCAAGACAACTCATCTTGATGGAAATATGATTGGATCGTGTGTCAGGCATGTGACAAGGCATGGTGGCAAGATGACGTAATCTTAGAATAAACCTCCTCAAAATAAACGACCTTAAAGGTTTTTGAAGGGTACACGAGTAGTAAATTATGAGAAATAGCCTCAAGACAATGTGGCGTATGACATGGAAGATAAATCATCTTGGTAATTTTTTGATTGACCAATGCACATAGGTAATCTTGCCGGTTATGTGATTGGCCCATGTGGACAGGTCATCTTGGTGGTTATTTGATTGGTGGCAGTTTTAGGTAGGTGGACCTGCAAGAACATGATCTCAACGATAGTGCAAGGATGCTCCAATGAGTTTTTGCCTAGAAAATAAATGGTGAGAATTATAGTTTGGGACCAAGATGAGGTTCTATGTTGACATTGTGACCACACGCGCACAAGTTTTATGAACAGTGGATAAGTCCTCAGGGCTTAGAACAGTGGGCCCAGTCAGTGTTTATATGCATGGTTTTTTGTTAAGCGCACATGCGCGATAGAGATATACAATCTTGATTTAAGCACCTTGGGCCTATATTGGAGCCTAATGCATGCATGGGTCATCAACTTGTAAATTTGGTGTTTTACACCAAAATTTGGAGGCTTAACACCAAACTGGAAAAGCACTAAAGTTAACTAGGATTGGATAATTGAGTTAACAACTAGACTGATGAAATGTACATATTTGGAGGTGAGTTTAGTAGTATGGATAAGTTTGGATGTTAGCCAAATTTAGAAAACCTCTGCTAAATACTGTAAAATTAGTGGAATTATAGATTTGAGTAATTTAATTGAGTTTTTCTTGGAGAGACAAGGGAGAAGAGTTAGAAGATTTATTATGCACATCAAAGGAAATTCCAAAAGTAGAAAAACAAGAAGTTAATGAGATCAAAACCTCTAATAAGTGAAATTTAAAGTGGAAGATAACTAAAACTGAAGAACTAAAAATATTATTCCTAGTTATATATAAACATAATTGAATTTTCATGAGTAATGATTTGTCGGTTGTCTTGGTTGTTGATTGTTCAGAGGTGAATGGTGGATTAATGACTAGTGATCATAGATTGTTGAAGGTGATTTTATGGTGGTTGTGGTGAGTGTTTGAAGTGAGAAATTTATTTGTTTGTGTTAAGTACGTGGCCTTCATGGTTTGAATTCGAAAATTGTATGAAAGATGAATCATTGACGTCAAGCAAGAGATAGCTTACATATAAGGGATTGTAGCTCCTTCAAATAGTGGTCGATAGATAGTTAAGGGTTGAAGCTCCTTTCAGTGGTAGTTGATAAACTAGGGATTGTATCTCCTTTTAGTGATGGCTGATAAATTAGGGAGTAGTAGCTTCCTTTTGGTTGTAGCTAGAAATTTTTGTAACATCAAGCAGAAGCTTGCCTTTGTGGAAATAATTGAAAAGAAGTTTGAAGAATTTGTGATTCTATTTGTGCTCCTTGTGTTTACTCTTGTGAGCTCATATCATTTTGTTGTTGAAATATTTATTGGTGTCCTTATAGTTTTAGTAGTGATTTTTTTTTTTAATCCCTACAATATTGATTCATCCTCCCTCTCAATATTGTCTTGGTTTCTAAAAATTGGCATCAAAAGAAACCAAGTTAATTTGGATTAGTTTAAAAACTCGAAGAAAGATCAAGGACCATGGCAAAGAGGGAAGGAGGATATACCGATAGGGTAGTAATGTTCAATGGAACAAATTATGTGTTTTGGAAAGTCAAAATGAAGACCTATATTCAATAACTTGGAGCTAATGTATGGGATGCACTGGAACAAGAATATAAAAAGCCTCAAACCTTGATTACTAAATATCAAATATGGAATTTACATGTAATTATAAAGCTATGAATGCTTTTCTTTCTAGCCTACCTAAATCAAAACTAACCAAGCTCATGGATTGCACTACTGCAAAAGTTATTTGGGACAAGATGAGCAACTATTATGATGGTGACAATAAGGTAAGGCAAGCCAAACTTCAAGATTTTAGAATGCAGTTCGAGTCTTTGAAGATGCATGATGATGAAGATATTTCTAAATACTTTCTAAGAGTTGATGAGGTTGTAAACACTATAAGAGGATTTGATGAAAAATTAGAAGAGCCTGTAGTAGTTCAAAATATGTTGAGATCTCTCCTTGAGAGATTTAATTCAAAGGTATTAGCCATTGAGGCGAGGACAAAGCTAAAGACTCTCGGTTTAGCCATAAAAAACAATTAGTATAACAAAAATTGTGACCAACAGAGTAGCTAATGAACTTAAAACTAACCTCACCATAATATATTTTGGTTGGCTAGAACAAACCAGAATCCAACATTTCAAGACATGATCATTAACGTTTCCATAATTTCTATGTGAATTAGAACAAGATGATGATACAAATGGTTTTACCAACTAAGGCAATGTAGATAGAGACCAAAAGCAACAATGTAATGGTTGTGCATAGAATAACATTGAACAGATTGAGCCATACCCTTTCAGACGAATACATGTCATAAAGCACATGTGCTAGTACACTTAGGGCCAACATTCCAATGTTGGCCCAAACACTTCTAAAGCAAGAACTTATGAATCCCTGAAGTAAACAATCAACGAATACACAAATCAAAAGTATTCTACTATTAATTACCAGTAGAATCATTGAACACTTGACCACATCTTCATTTTTTACATCTAATGTTACTAAAATTACATTGATTGTCAAATAATCAACATACTTATGAATGAAGAGTAAGAACGTTAAGAACCAAAAATCCTCCTCAAAATGAGCATGCTTTTCTCTTGATTGCCTTCCACACATCCAAGAAGAGTAAGAGATGAAGTATAATCAGCAAGGACACCTATTTAACAGATCTATAGTTCAAACAAAGTCATTCACCATCATCGGAAACGAAAAAGAAAGTCTTGCAAATTCCTGCCTTCACTTGCAAATGTGGGTTGAAATTCACTACCACAACAAATGCACAAGCATGCAACGGTCGCTCGCTGACACATTAATTAGGAAATTGTTTGACTAGTATGTATATTTATTAATTTTGGCTATGATTTAACTAATTTTAATTTGAAATTTGAAATAATTAAATTAACTTAAAGCTATAATTATTTAGCTTTGGAAAACGTCATAGTAGAAAAAGTAAAAATACGTGTTAAAATACAAAAGCAAGCAAGATTTAACATGGACATGTGAGAAATAAGTGAGAAGCGAAGGCGTGGATGAGATTGATGAAGGACGATTGAAGATACGTCCAAAGTAAATTATTAAAATATGGACCAACATCTAGATAAGAGAAAGGTAGTGATTGGACGGCTAGATTCTTTTGATTATTAAATTATTAAACCCCTTCTCATAATTTTCAATTTCAATCTCAATCAACTTAATATTTAAAACATATAGTTTTTTAATTTCAAAGTGATTTCATCGTCAATAATATTTAAAACATATGGTTCTTTAATTTCAAAATGAATCTTGAAAGTGATTTCATTGTCAATAATATATAAATAATATAATCTAATTTCACTGTCGCGTATTAAGGGCACTGCAATCTCACTTTCGATAACGATAAATGGAAAAGGCCGTAAAAATTCCACGACAAGAAAACAAAATAGTGAAAATTAAAGAATCAAGTAAGTGTCATAGATATGTGGTGACAACAAATTTATTGAGGGCGATAACTCTTGTTTTCATATATGTCGGGGATTTTCTTTAGATAATGTATATTTATTAGCAATTGCATCGAAAGGTGCAAAGGAACGTCAAAATCAGGTAATGTGGAAAGAAAAATTTGAGTTGTTATATATCTTCTAAAGAATGTAGCACAAGTTTAAATTTAAGAAGAAAGGTACACTAACATAAATGTCCCAGAACAATGACAATTCTTGCAAGTAGAAGGTACATAATAGAGGAGTTCAATTTCTGTGGGGTTTTTTAAAAGGCATGAAATAAACTCTAAACATAAATGAAAATGCGTAAGGGTTGGGAGGAGGCATTCAATGATGTTGAAAGTGTCCATTTTAATAGAAAGGGTGAAAAATAAATGATGACATTTGATGTTGGTGGAGATGTCGATGATAGATTATAGCTCGCTTGAAAGGAGGAAAAAGTCCTTTGTTGTTGCAGCCAAGAGTTTAGTTGCAATATCATCGAAAGAAATGGAATTTTCTAGGTGGCTAGTATGGTCATGCAATTCAAGACAAAGTACATAACAATAGTCACATTCAAGGAAGGTACCATTGCATGTTTTTGTATTGTTGGACAACCTTTTCCATGCATTTCATCACATCAATGCAAAGGGGGCATGCAAGGAAGTAAAAGCCTTGAATGTTAATTGTTGTAGTAGTAGCACAAATGACAATCCATGGAGATTCCTTGGAGTAGGAAATTGCAACAAGTTTATCGAGTATTTTTATTTTGAGGGGCTTGTTAGAGACACCTGTGTATTTTCGACTCAGTGGAAGCTAGGATGCATTGGAACCTCTTTCCAGAAACCATTGTTGGAATTGATGTGTTTCGACAATATATCGGTTTATAAGAAGGAAAGTAGTGGGAGTAGTTCCAAGAGTCCTTCCATTTAACTTGATGACATTATCCCCTTTGATTAGAAGGAACAAGTGTATTTTGAGGTGCCAAGGTCAGAAATTCCATCCCCTTCAGCATGACATTGACACCCCGTAAAGTGACATCGACGATGCAACCTAATATGTCATATAAGGTGAGAGTTTTTTTGGGATTTTGTAAGCCATAATGTTGGCATATGATGGATGTAGGAGTAGATCTAACAACACCAACAACGTCAACAATTGAGTTGATATTTGCAATGTTGAGTGAACTTATCGGCGTGAAATGAAAGTAATGGGAAGGAATCCACTAATCATAATGTATGAACTGAGACATAGTTAATGTAGAGAAAATGAGGATTTTAATGAGCTATTTAGATGATTGTAGTTGGGACTATGATTACAAAGAGTAACCTTCTTCTTCATCGGTTGGTTACTTAGTGATGGAAATTTTCCATTGCAACATTTGGTTATACCTGGAGTAAGATGACTTATGGAAAATTACATAGGTAAATAACTAAATGACCAAAAAATTTATACAATTCCTCAGTTAATTCTTTGAGTATTGAGGGAATTGTTGGTTTATTATGTTGTGATGTTGGGTAGGCAAAACTGTGAAGACAAAATGGATAAGTTTTCACGTTGTTTCTTTCACTATTCGAGTCAACACAACTCAAAAGAAAACTTCAAAGAGCTAGACAAAAAATTGACCAGGCAGGGATTGGATGGGGGAGGTTGGAGCCACAATTGAGTTTCCAAATGATGATTCTAGATCCCATCAACTTGCCCACGTCCAACATTTCTCTTCTCAATGAAAGGACTATTGTAGCATTAGCCATGTCGATTCTGTTAGGTGCCCTTGATATGAAGGTCCAGAAGGTTGTTTTGAAGGATTTTGATTATAGTAATTCCAAGGATGTCTATGGGGTTCTAGTATAGTATCCTAGAACCGAAGGGTAGGTCTAGGATTCCTTTTATTTCGTCAAGAATACAAATGGAAATGGTGTTAAGGTTTTCATGGCCACACCTATTGCCTTTGACATTATCAAAGTATTTAGGGGAGTTCAAAGTAGATATGGCTATTGGATTTGCTTAGAGGTTTGG
Organism: Pinus tabuliformis; assembly: GCA_031772625.1. Classification (NCBI taxonomy): domain Eukaryota; kingdom Viridiplantae; phylum Streptophyta; class Pinopsida; order Pinales; family Pinaceae; genus Pinus; species Pinus tabuliformis. The sequence goes on along the minus strand of CM062816.1, from coordinate 791,354,557 downwards.
GGTTTTGATGGCATTGGGAGGGCCTCATGTCGCTTTTCAGGATACTTCACAAGCGTATAAGAGAATCATGTATGTGAGGATTCTAGGAGTGAATCTAGATTCAAATCATAAGCCAATGCTGCGAATATGGTGTGTGAGATTGCTTCCCAACTACCTTCTTTAGGCGTTCTTGGAAAATTTTACATTGACGAGGTCAAAGTTATTGGTAGTGAGGTTGATGACTTGCACTATTCAAAGTGCCAAGAGTTGCAAACCCTAGTCATCAACTGTTCGCATTATGATACAGGTGTTGTCCTTGATGGCAACTCACTTAGATGACAGATCACAGTACAGCAGGTTAACAACAAAGAATTACATATCAGACTACACAGAATGAAGAAAGAGAGGTATACGCAGGTTCACCTTGACCAAGCTGCGTATACACACAGGTTCACTGACCACAAGTAGTGTATATGTACACATGCACTTTCACAGAAGGAAAAACATGTATACCTTGGAAAACTAAGTTTTTGGTCCGAGGTATTTGGTCCATGGTATTTTGATACATGGTATTGGTCCAAGGTATCTGGTCCGAGGTGTTGACCCTAGGTATTTGGTCCAAGGTATTGGTCCTAAGTGGTTTTGGTCCATGGTATTGAGAAAGGCCTAAAACTATAAAAGGAGTTGAAGATCATTAGGCCAAGTGTGCAAGTATTGAATATCTAATGAAGTGTGAGATCTAGTATGAAAGTTATTAGCTTATGGTGTTGTGCTTGATCTGAACCAAGGATGAACCTTAGAGGTTGATGAAAGATGTGATCTATGATGGATCGGGATCTTAAGGCTTGAAATGAATTATCATTATGTGGTTTGATCATGTATAGTCTAGATCTGAATACTGACGCATGTGTTATTATGTAAATATTATGATCTGGGTATAACTGAAGTTTGTAATAGTTGTAGAATTATGAATTAATATTTGCAGATGTATACACTGGTTGGTTTTGAGAAAAGCGCGTATACACGCAGGTTCAACACATGAAAGTAACGTATACCTTATAAAGTATGTTTCAGTTGTTTCTTTTTTCTGTTGTAGAGTTTTGGGTTCTGGTTTGGGTTATGGTTACTGTATTCTGGTGACAGTCTTCTGAATGATCAGATTGATTGTGAATTAACGATGGCTTGTCAAAGTGATTGATTGATTCAGTTGTGGATGATTCAAAAAATGATTGGGTAATGCAGATGTATTTGATGATTGAATTGCAGTTATGATGTTGTCAATGGATCCAGTTTGAAAATTTATGAAACATGGTCCTTGGAGGAAGAAAGGAGGTTGTAGCCTTCTGTAGGTCGCAGCCTACATACTAGTAAAAATTTCGGCTAGTACAAGAGTTAGGGGGTTGTAGCTCCCTTCCAGTAGAAGCTGGAGAACGAGAGAAGGTTGTAACCTATGTACTGGTATAAGTCTACACCAGTACAAGATTGTAAACAAATTTTCTTATTATTAAAAGAAGACAGAGACGACAGCAGCAGGAGATTTTCACCCACATTGGGTTTCCACCTTATATCTTGGTGTTCATGTGTGTTGCTTATGTGTGATGCTTTATTATGCTTTTACTGCACTGTCTAATAAATCTCTAATATACTGGTTAAAGTTCAACGCTTGATAAATTGAGTAAATCAAAAGTTCTCTGCATATATGCTGGTTGATTTAAGTACAATAGCGTATACACACTAGTTCACTTAGCTGAAGTAGCGTATACAAATCTATTTGGGAAATTAAATTATTGATTTGATAATACTGATTCACCCCCACTCCCAGTATTATTTCCAACAATTGGTATCAAAGCAGGTCCTTCAGAAGAAGCTTGATCGCTTAAAGGGAGATCCATCATCATGAGTAATCAAGAAAGCGTGGGATCCATCAGATCGCCAATCTTTGATGGGAGCAACTTTGTTTATTGGAAGATAAGAACCACAACCTATCTACAATCACTTGGAACGAATGTTTGGGAAATTGTGGAAGGAGGATATACATTTCCATCAACTATTCCTACAGATACGGCAGGTAAAAAGCAATATGAGACCAATGCCAGGGCTGTCAATACATTATTAGGAAGTCCGTCACAATCAAAGTTTGTCAAAGTTATGCAGCTCAAATCAGCCAAATAAATATGGGGCAAAATTGTTTTAAGCTACGAAGGAGACTCTCAGGTAAAACGTGCTAAACTGCAAACTCTCAGAATTCAATATGAAACTCCTAAGATCCACAATGATGAAAGTATAGCTAGTTACTTCTTACGTATAGATGAGGTTGTTAATTGTATGAAGAATCTGGGTGAAGAGATAAAGGAAGCTACTTTGGTTGAGAAAGTTTTAAGATCCTTGTCTGCTAAATTTGAATCAAAAGTATCTGCCATGGAAGAAAAACAGCATCTACAGACTATCACTATGACACAGCTTCACATAATCTTAACTGCCTTTGAGATGAGAAAAGGAGGCCCATCAAATATGAGAGAAGCCGCATTTGAAGCTTCAGCAAAGGAAAGGAAGAACTCAATGAATCAGGACATATTTCAGAAGAAGAATATGAAGTAAACTTTGTCAAGAAGCTTCAACGGGGTTCCAGAAGATTTAAAGGTAAACTACATTTCAAATGTTTTGCCTATGGTAGAGTCGGTCATTATGTTGCCAAATGTCCTCATAAAGATAAATATGATAAAGGGAAGGAATTTGCAAAATGGAATAGAAAACAAAGTGTAAGTAAAAGGAGTTACTATACTCATGAAGACAACGATGGTTTATCAAATAGTGATGAAGATTAAAATAGTAATGACTATAGACTTCTAATGGCTTATGACGATGATAATTTTTGGGATGCTTTAGAAGAAGATGACCTTCATGAAGAAATCTCTAAACTCAAAATCTGTTTAGAAGAAAAGAAAATGATTATAGATACCTTGAAATACCAACTTGCTGAAAGAGAAAAACACAATGAAAAACTAGAATGTGAAATTGTGGGCCTAAGAAATGATCTTGAGAAAAAAAAATCTCTCAATCTTAGATTTGCTAAAGGATCATAAACCTTAAATGAAATTATCAAAGTGTAGCGTTCTCCTCTGATAAATACAGGTCTTGGATATACTGAAGAAGCATCTCAATCACAGAAGTCATCAACCTCCATTAAAAGCTATCTTGATGCAGCAAAGAGCAGTGAACAGTATGACAATCGTCAGCAAAGGTATAAATCAGATCACGAGGTAAATCAAGCTCAATTTGCTTCAAGGATGAACAAAAGCAACCAACCTCAGGTATCACATAAACAAGAATCTGGAAACTACAGAACAATCAATTTCAGAATATATCATAAAGTGGAAGAAATTAGTTGTTGAATATTCCATATGGGAGGATGAGAATTTCAACAAAAGCATCCATAATTACTCAAACATTGAGGAAAACACTTTTATGAATGAGAGGGGCATGTTAGGTCACTATAATACTAGTGTAGCCCCCATATTGTTATTGTTGTGCCCATGTTAGGTCCCTATAATACTAGAGTATCCCACATATTGTTATTGTTGTGCCCCATAGAAGACTATTAATGTTATTATTGAGCCCTTACATTATTATTGTTATGTAGGCTCTGATTATATTTTGACCCTTTAGAATCCTATATACCAAGGAGGTATTTTCATTTCAATAGTCTAAGAATTATTCATTTATGTGATGTAAAAGGAAGTTTCCCCCTCGAAGAAGCTTATTTTCAAGTCGTTGATCTATCTTATCTTCTATTTTTTTATCTAGTTACATAACATCTTTGAGCATCTAGGATATGAAAAGTAAGTAGTCGTAGTGGTAGAGTTGGCATGGGAAACTATGGTTGGAATGGGACTTTTAAGCTCATTATGTTCATTAAAAGAAAAACATGCGTATAGAAAAGGGGTCCATAAATAAGAGCATTGATAATATTTGTGAGTATATTCCCATCTAGGGGAGGATATGCTACTCAAGATCAGATGGAAAAGGACAGTGAACACAAAGTCTTGGAGAAATGGATTCACCGAAAAATATGGAGCCTTAAGATGGTCCCTTGCTAGTTGCATCCCCTACCAACTTGTTTGTTCTCCTTTGGAAATCCATAATTAGTCTTTGGAGGAGCTTGCTACCCATATTTTTCTTTGTTTAAATCTTTGTTTTGATTTCCACTCAATGGTTTTTCTCTTTCCACTAACAGAATCTTCCAAATAAATATCAACCCTATATTCAAATGTGGACTTCATGGCATAGGTATGAGGGGTCTCAACCGATTTGTGTTTCTTAAAATTTATTGTTTTTATTTCTATATTTTCTTCCTCCTGAACAATTGAAGCTGAAGCATTTGGTTTCTCATCAAATGATGCATGTGCCAGAGAGATCATTGCCATAATTTTCCACAAATACTTTCTTTATGGATTTAGTGTGACTGGGCATTGCCTTGTCCTTTATATCTATAGGACCATGACCATGAAGGTGTTCATTATTATTTTCATGCATGTGTTGTCTTTCTTAACATTACTAGTGTGACAAGTCTATCGATCCAACTACAACCTTTCTCAAGCTATGGACAGGAAAAACATAAATAAATATAGTTCCAATAATCTACTAAATATAATTCACTTTTGTTGGGTCCCTATAATACTAGTGATTACCCCTTTATTATTGTAGTTATACCCCTTATTTATATTTTTGTGCCCCTATTACCCCCATATTGTTATTTCTGTGCCCCATAGAATCCCTCTATTGCTATTTTTGTGGCTTTATATTATTATTGTTAGGTCGGCTTGATTATATTGTGACTCCTTACACTCCTATATATAGAAAGGAGGTTTTGTCATTTGAATCATCCAAGAATTGTTCATTTATGTAATGTAAAGGAGGTTTCCCCCTCGAAGAGGCTGAATTCTAAGGCGTTGATCTATCTTTTCTTGAGCTGGTTTCATAACATTTGGTATCAGAGCTTTGGATTCTAGGGTTTCGCTGCTCCAAACAGGTCATCGTGGAATTTTTGCTATAACTTTTTTTCTGTGACGTTTCAGAAGTCGCAAAACAAACCCATTTGAGAAGACTTCGCGCTGAACCTTGGGTCTGAATTTCAGAACTTTTCGCGCTATATTTGCGGAGTTATGATCTGAGGAAGTTGGTCCTTTTGCAGACTCCTGAATTACATTCCAAACATGTGACCTGGGGAAAATCGTCATAACTTTCTCTCTGGGGATCGGATTGCAATTTCGTAAGAAGGTGAAGAAAGAGGACGGACTGTAGTTTCTTGTATGCATTTTTCAGATCCAAAGGTCGAAACAGTGACTCGTGGCATGTCATACAAGTTCGCTCTACTGAACTAGTCTATAATCAAGTCACTGTGGGAGATTTCGCATATCTCTTCCTTGGACAATCCAATTTGGGTCAGACTTGTAGCATTAGAAAGAGGACACAGAGGGCTACTACAGATCACAAATTCAGAACTAGATGATTGGAAGGTATAGAGATACATCAGAGGCAATATCGAGCTCCTACAAAGTGAAAAAAGGTGTGTAGATTTTCTTAAATTATTGCTTAAGCTTGGTTTGAAAAATTATTTTGAAGGAATTCAAAGGGCATAGTAGAGCATTATTATCAGTAACTGATGCCCCGAAAGAAAATGCAAACACCTAGTAAGGAACCTGGAAGCTCTAGCATGACTCATGAAGAAGAGGAAGAAATGCAACATGATATATCAAAATTACAAGACCAAGTGCAACAACTGTCCCTTACACAAAAAGGAACAGAATCTAAGATGGATGGTTTAAAGAAAGGTGTAGAAGCTAAGATGGACGGTTTAAAGAAAGGCGTAGAAGCTAATATGATTAACATGGAAGCTAAGATGGATGATTTGAAGATAGATTTGAAGACAGACATGGACGAATTGAAGATAAATGTGAATAAGTTGCTACAAGAAAGGGGCACTAAGGGTGAAAGGGTACTAAAGGAAACTCACGATGAGAATAAAAAAAATGTTAATCATGATTCCATAGATGCTAATGTTGGATCGAAGACTCACCATATTCCAAAAATCGATATGAGGAAGTTTGATGGCAAGGATCCTGCCACATGGATATTACAGATGGAGCAATTCTTCGATCTCAATAATGTGCAAAACACACAAAAGGTACGTATGGAAACTTTATATTTGGAACCAAATCAATTTGTATGGTATCAATGGCTTTTCTCTCGTAAACAATTTATCACTTGGGCAATTTTTATGGAAGAATTGGTAGCACATTATGAGGATACAAAAAGCAACACTTTTTTTAGCCAATGGATAAGTCTCAAACAAAAGGGTTCAATAATGGAGCACATTGAGGAGTTCCAAAAATTGAACATAAGGGTAAAAGATATTCTAGAGGAGCATAGGATTGATGTGTTCATAGGGTCTTTTAAGGATAATATCCAACATGATGTTCGCCTTTGGGAACCTGATTAATTAGAGAAGGCATTCAAGTTAGAAAGAAAAATGGAAAGCAAACTTATGGCAACCAGGAAGCATACCACTCACAACTATAAAGGCGGAAGTGTTGTTGCCCCTAGTCTTCCACAACCTATAAGATTGACACCACAACAATTGGAAGAGAAAAGAGCAAAAGGGCTTTGTTACAGTTGTGATAGCAAATACACTAAAGGTCATAAGTGTGCTGAGAAGAAATTATTCTACATAGATTGTGAAGAGGAAGAAGAAAAGGAGCAAGAAAGGTAAAATGAAGAGGATATACTCCAGGAACAAAGCCTATATGAAGAATAAATAAATCCGACCATATCTTGTAATGCATTGGCGGGAATTACCACTCCTCAAACCATCAAGATAGAAGGACAAATCAAGAAGAAAAAGGTAATAGTTTTGATTGATTCAGGAAGCACCCACAATTTTATTCATTGTAAGGTAGCAAAAGAATTGAATTGCCTCCTATATCCATCACCAGAGTGTCAAGTAATGATTGCAAATGGAGGAACAATAAATTGCTTTGGAAAGTGCCATAATATCAAGCTATCCATGGGAGAATATGTATTGACTAGCCCAATGCTTTCTATTCCAATGGGAGGTGCTGATGTTGTATTAGGACTCCAATGGCTACAATCCCTGGGTACAATAGCCTTTAATTTTCAAGAACTTTTCATGAAATTTTCTGCGGAAGGAAAGGAAGTTGAATTAAGAGGTATTGCAGGGAAACCAGGAAAGATAATTAGCTCTAATGGTATGACAAAGATTCTTAAAAAGGATCAAAGAGGTGTAATTGCACAATTATGCTCGCTAGATGTTTCCACATCGGAATCATCTATTTCTCCAGATCTCCAAAAAGTCCTGGACAATTATTCCAAGGTATTTGAGACTCCCAAAGGTCTCCCACCTATGCGTGATCATGATCATTCTATTCATCTGATTCCAGGAAGTGTTCCTCCAAACATCAGGCCGTACAGATATCCCTATGTACAAAAAAGTGAAATTGAACGTATGGTTGCAGAAATGCTAGAGGCTGGTATAATTCAACCAAGTCAAAGTTCTTTCTCTGCTCCAGTAGTATTGGTGCACAAGAAGGATGGATCTCGGCGCATGTGTCCGGATTATAGGGACCTCAACAAGCTCACTATTAAAGATAAGTTCCCCATTCCTGTCATTGATGAATTACTGGATGAATTGCATGGATCAATTTATTTCACCAAGTTGGATCTTCGTTCGGGATATCATCAAATCAGAATGAAGATTGAAGACATTCCGAAAACGGCATTTAGAACTCATGAGGGTCATTATGAATTTTTGGTCATGCCTTTTGGCCTTACCAATGCACCTTCAACATTTCAAGGTTTGATGAACTCAATTTTCAAACCATTCCTTAGAAAATTTGTGTTAGTATTATTTGATGATATACTAATCTATAGCAAGTCTTGGAAAGATCATGTTGAGCATGTTGACAGGGTGCTACAACTATTGGAGGAGAAACAATTATATGCAAAAAGATCCAAATGTTTCTTTGGAGTCCAGGAAGTGGAATATTTGGGTCATATTGTATCTCATGAAGGAGTTAAGGTAGACCCTAGCAAAATTAAAGCCATTAAGGAATGGAAAATCCCCACATCCATAAAGCATCTGCGAGGATTTCTTGGGTTGACAAGGTATTATGGCAAGTTTGTTAAGAATTATGGGAGAATAGCAGCGCCTCTAACAGCATTATTGAAGAAAGATGCATTTTCATGGACTTCGGAAGCAACAAAGTCCTTTGAACATCTTAAAGAGGCAATGTGCCAAGCACCGATCTTAGCTACACCGGACTTCACAAAAACCTTTATTGTGGAATGTGATGCTTCAGGAAATGGAATTGGTGTTTTTCTAATGCAAGATGAAATACCCATTGCGTTTGAAAGTCGTCCAATCAAGGGAAAGTTTTTAAGCAAAGCGATTTATGAGAAGGAAATGTTGGCAATACTCCATGCACTTAAGAAATGGCGACCCTACCTAATGGGAAGACACTTCAAGGTAAAAACGGATCATGATAGCCTTAAATACTTTTTAGAACAAAGATTATCCTCTGAAGAGCAACAAAAGTGGGTCACAAAGATGTTGGGTTATGACTTTGAAATCATCTACAAAAAGGGGAAGCAAAATGTGGTGGCAGATGCACTCTCAAGAAAGGATGAGGATGTGGAAGCATTGTTGTGCGCCATTTCTATTATCCAACCAGATTGGATAAACGAAGCAAGGGAGGAATGGAAGAATGATGAAGAAGTGTGGGCACTTATTCGAAAGCTACAACAAGATTCCAGTACGTCTGATACATTTAGCTGGCAAAATGATTCGTTATGGTACAAAGATCACTTATACCTTTGTAAGAATTCCCAGCTAAAACAAAAGATTCTTATGGAATTGCACACTTCTCCCTTAGGAGGGCACTCAGGATTTTTAAAAACTTATCACATGGTTAAGAAGGAATTTTTTTGGGATGGCCTTAAATCAGATATTCAAAAGTTTGTGGCGGAATGTTTGGTTTGCCAACAAAATAAAGTTGAAACAATTAAGACACCGGGTCTATTACAACCTTTATCCATTCCAAGCCAACGTTGGGAGGAGGTTTCAATGGATTTTATCACAGGTTTACCCAAGTCGGAGGGAAAGAGCGTCATCATGGTGGTAGTCAACAGATTTACCAAGTATGCACACTTTTGTGCATTATCACATCCATTTAAAGCTAGTACAGTTTCTCTGCATTTATTGAAACAATTCAAAAGCTACATGGAAACCCGAAGATTATTGTAAGTGACAGAGATCCCATTTTCACTGGAAATTTTTGGACAAAATTATTTTCTTGTCTTGGTACTCAGTTAGCTCATAGCTCATCTTATCATCCTCAATCTGATGGGAAAACTGAGATAATAAATAAATGTTTGGAAGGATATCTTCGTTGCTTTGTATCTGATAAACAAACACAATGGGTCAAATGGTTGCCTCTGGCTGAATGGTGGTATAACACTTCCTTCCATACAGCAACAAAAATGACCCCATTTATCGCACTTTATGGGTATCAACCACCATCTATCACATCATATTTAAGAGAAAATTCTAAGGTTCAGGCAGTGGAACATCACATCAAACATCAACAACAAGTCCTCCAACTCTTAAAGGATAACCTCGTGTTGGCACAAAATAGAATGAAACAACAGGCAGATCAACATCGCAGTGAAAGAAGTTTTGATGTAGGTGATTGGGTATTCCTACGGCTACAACCATATAAGCAAATGTCCCTAAAGCAAGCTAAGAAGGATAATAAATTATCACCAAAGTATTATGGTCGGTACAAGGTGTTGCAAAAGATTGGTACTATGGCATACAAATTGGAGCTTCCTACAACGTCTCGATTGCACCCAGTTTTCCATGTTTCATGTTTAAAGAAGGTTATAGGCGACAAGCTCCCAGTTCAAACAATATTGCCAGAACTTGACGAGGAAGGAAAAATTATATTGGAACCGGAAGCAGTCACAGAAACAAGAACTCGACAACTACGAAATCGATCAATTTCAGAGTATCTTATCAAATGGAAGTACTTATCCGCTGAAGATTCCACATGGGAGGATGAGAATTTTATGCAGAAGTATCCAGAACTACTCAAGCGTCGAGGACAACACTTTTTTGAAGGAGAGGGGCATGTTGGTTCCCTATAATACTTGTGATTACCCCTTTATTATTGTAGTTATACCCCTTATTTATATTGTTGTGCCCCTATTACCCCCATATTGTTATTTTTGTGCCCCATAGAATCCCTCTATTGTTATTTTTGTGGCTTTATATTATTATTGTTAGGTCGGCTGGATTATATTGTGACTCCTTACACTCCTATATATAGAAAGGAGGTTTTGTCATTTGAATCATCCAAGAATTGTTCATTTATGTAATGTAAAGGAGGTTGCCCTCTCGAAGAGGCTGAATTCTAAGGCGTTGATCTATCTTTTCTATCTTTTCTTGAGCTGGTTTCATAACAACTTTTCACCTATAGTAGATAGAAATGCAGAAAGAATTGGAACAAATCATGAAAGTAATTCTTTACAATGTGTCACAAACCATAATGCATTCAGAAAATGTAACCAAGATGAGGCAAGGCAGACATGGACAAGGCGCCTCATGAATTTATAAGAAACCATGGTCTTTGATGATAGTTAGTTTATTTTAAGGAGTTTGATTGAGTCCAACAACAAGAATAACCATTAAAACCTTGAAAATCATGGGGGACCCAAAATTTAGGTGTATAGGATAATAATTTTGGGGGTTATTGTAGTGGTTACAAAAATTGGTGAACCACTTGTAGAATCCAAGATCTTTTCCTTCATCCCTTCCAAAGATAAATGCAAACAAGTATGGAAAAATATTGTGGGTACCACTTTGAGTTACTTGACCATTTATAGATGTGCCTTTTGTCTATCTCATAGTTAGGTCCTGCTATCTATATTCACCAAACCAAGAGTTCAGACCATAAGCCTTCGACAATGACATAGATAACATGATAGAGGATTTATTATGTTCAGGAATTAAAGTGATTTCTTGGTGTTTCTCCACTACTAGAAAGCATCCATATCCCTTACGAAGTCACTTAAGAAATCACAAGCATTGCTTCACTGCTAGTGAGCATCCACAGTCTCGACAAAGTTTCTTTCTTCATCTATCTGTGCAAGAAGCCTTTCTCATACCTTTACCCCTTTTATTTGATTTTTATTTTTCCATGCACTTGCCATTATTTACTAGGGTGTTCTTTACACCAAGGCGGATGTAGGATCCCAATTTATTTTATAGGCAAGAGTGGTTGTTTCTTTCTTTATAGAAACTAAATTATTTTTTGACTTAGGATTTCCCTCATGCCATATCTCTGCATCACATCTCCAACCCACAAGTGGACAATAAGATCAGACAAATCAAAGATGTTCAGAACTAGACTAGAAACAAAGCCTAGGTTATAGATATAGGTTGTATAAAACGATTAGCATTCCCCACAAGATTCAAATCATATTTTCCTTGCTAACCAAGTAGGTTCATTGAAATATGTTCAACACATATTTCAATGCTATGATCTGCAAATGATTGCCTCATGGATTAGCCATCACAATCCCACACAACAGTGATGGGATTTCAATATTAGGGCAAAATGGGAGGAGAAGATATTTTAGGGTTTTATTTATGTACGAGCTTGTATGAAGGAAATTAATGTCAGGAAATTATACTAATGCAATGAAGGATAGAAAGCTAAATGCAATGGGAAGAAAAGAAATGCAGGAAATTCATATTAAATGAAAAATAAAAGAACAATGCAATGAAATGCAAACAACAAATGAAGGTAGAATGAAAGTGTAAAACAATGGAACTAATTAAAATGTGAATGAAGATATTAATGCAAGCATGAAACCAACTATGAAATCAATTGTGTTCAAAACTACTTTAGTAAGCAAATAAACTAAAACTAAATCTAAAACCCAATTTAACTAAAAATGAGATCAATGTCATGTGAAGTCAAAATTCCAATGGAGCCACTAGAGTTTCTATCAACTTGAAAACAAAAGGATATCAATGATTACTACAAGTACAAAACAATGTGCCAATGTAAAGATATTTAGCTATGTAACTTGCACAAGAGATAAGAGGTCTTGCCTGATGGTAATAGAGTTTTCCATAAATGATTGTTTTAATCAGCCTACAATTCTATCTAAAATTGTGGAATGATAACCATGGAAACCCTAAAAACCTCTTAAAAATGTGCACGCAGTCATATTTAACTTCATATAAAGTAAAGGAGAAATGAGAGTTTGTTTTCTTACAGTAGAGTTTGACTAAAAGGACTCTTCCAACCAATCAACGATTATGTCATGATAAACAAAATGACAAAATTGAAAACCCTAGAAATATTTCAAAGATGCACATTCATTCAATGAAATAGTTATAGGAAAGAATCTTGTGAGGAAACATTAACCTAACCTAGTTCATGGATCTTTTCATGATCGTGAGGACCTGGCATAAACATCAGTTAGAGCTAAAGTGCCTCACTGTCCTAACAAACCTCTGAACCTTTAAACAATGAATCATCAAATTTTTGTGGCTTTCTAAGGTTAATGGATGAATACGAACATCCATAATCAAATATAGCAATAAGATCGTTGTTCACAAAATGAAAGTTTTTGAGGTCATTGGTTTGATAAGATGTTTAGATTTCCTCATACTAGACAAAAGATTCTTGATTTGTTAAAAATGCAGATGAATCAATTGGAGAATTTGATGAATGGTTTGAGCAGAAGAGTCATCTTCTTCCCAAGATAAATATTGGAAATCAAAAGGGATATGATCACTGGATTCGTTCTTTTCATCTTCTAGATGAGAGACATCACTACCTTGTACTCGATCGCAATCAGGTCTAGAAGAAAAGAAGCCAAAGGATTTAAAATGATTGTTGGTGCAACACATTCAGCAAACAAGTCAAGATACAATTAATAATGCATAGAGGCTGAAAGAAGATGAAAATATTCTCGTGCATAGGCAGCAATTAAATCTGATTCAAAATTCATATCTTTCACATTCACATAAGTTTGAGGAAATAAAAAATCAACACACAAGTTACACTCTATAAAATAATTTAAACATCCACTGTCACCCAAGGCAACGCCTTGGTCATGGAAGGGAGGTGAAGGTAAGAGCATATTACAGGGAGATGGAATATTAACTAAATTAGTGTGCATTTCATCAATGTGATAATTAAAATAAGGCTTACTAATGCCAATTTGAGCTTGCCTCACTTCAATGGGATTTATTGGAGCTTCCAAAGCAAGAAAAATTTGTTCCATTTCATGTAAAAATTCTACACTACCTAGATCACTGATAATAGAAATTTCATTGTTAGCACAAGAAATAAATTGCTTTGGTAATGAAGGTGAGGGAGGATGAGAGATATCATAAGTGACAACTCCCTCATCTGAGGCTTGAGATTTTCCTTCAGTCATAAATGAAAAAGAGACAAAAGTTGGCATAATGAAAGTAGGGATAATATCTTGTTGATTTGTAACTTCCATATTACTGAAATCATCTGATGATTGATTATCAATATTCATTTCAAACTTAGAAAGGTAAACCAATTGCTAAAACTTTTCATGAAAATAACTCCAATCCATGTATCTCTCGGCAAATTGATAACAAAGATGGAGAAATCTATCAATAAAATCTTCCAATGATTCATTTGGTTTCTTTCTAAGCTCGTTGATTCTTTTAAAGAAATTTTGACAATCATACATGTCAAAAGCATAATGAAGCTCCGTAACTAGCTATTCAAAGGATTGGATAAATGTTTGTGTATATATGTAAATTTGATGTAAAATTAACTTGGAATCTGAAATATTTTATTTATGGCCATAATTATCCTTTTTAGTTATTACTAAATTATTAGTTTAAATGTCATGTTAAGTGACAACATCTCCCTCATAGTGTGGAATATTTAAGAAAAAATAAATAAGAGGGGAGAAATTAGAGAAAATTATACATGAGAGTTGGCATGCAATAGTTAAAATAAAGGATAAACTAATAATAATAAAATTATTGTTAGCCATAAATAAAGGGAGATATTTATGTAGAATTTCATTGAAATTCTGCAATTGTTGTAATGAACAATCTAAAAACTAATTTCTTTTAACTAAGACACAAAATTTCCCTACTTATTTGCAACAAAATAGAACATAAATAAATCACAACAATATTTCTTTTTCTAGGAAACCCAACTGGGAAGACTATATGCTTGATTTATTGATAGAATTCTAAATAATAGATCTCAACAATGGGAAAACCATATTCTTGATTTATTAATAGAATTCTCAATAATAGATCTCAACAATACAACTTGTTTCAATCTAAAAACATACTTATCTTTGTGCGTGAACTAGGCTTCAGGCCATTACAATGTTTTTGATCTTTTTCTTCCTCCTATGCGTAATCTTGAAATGATATTCCCTACTGTGAATCCTCCTTGATTCCAACACAATAGCTGCTTCTATAAAATAGGAATTCCCTCCTATTTTTATGCGCAATTACCAAGGAAAATTTCTCTCTATCAAAATCGCACAAGACTCCTTCTTGAACACGCTCTCTCACAAGCTTGTACACAAAACTAGTGCTCAAGAAGAACAGTACAATGAGTGCATTCATTCCTCCTCTTAATGTAAGTCGAATGGCTAGAGTTAGTGAGTTTCTAATTAAGGAAAGTTTCTTTTGTAATTGATTGAGTTATCATGAGTTAATTATTCATGCAATTTATTTTGTCTCTTGAAACCCAACTGTGTTGGGTTGTGTTACATTCTTTCCATTACTAGCCCACGTAGTTAACCCAGGGGTTAGAGGGGGAGTGGAGCCCCCTCCTTGTTGTGTCGATTGTGTAGCGGGGGGGTCAGAGGGGTTTTGAGGGGTGCAGGTAATTTCTGTACGAGATTAAAACGTACATTTGGTATCAGAGTTGTTTTGGCTTCAAGGGTACGCCTTTGTTGCTGAGGGGTTTCACTCGGGCCTGTGGTAGACCTTGTTCAGTGGGAGATCTGCGAGATCGTTTCTCGTGGTGAAAGAAGATGGCGAGCAGTGGAAAGATAAAGATCGAGAAATTTAATGGTCAGAGTTTTGAGTAGTGTAAACTCAAGATGGAGGATCTGTTGGTGGATAAAGATCAGTGGATCACAGTAGATCTGAGTACTAAACCAACGGGAGTGTCTGATAAAGAATGGAAGAAGTTGGATTGGAAGGCAAAGAGCACAATATGATTGTGTGTCTCAGATTCAGTATTGTTGAATGTATCAGGGGAAGCTACGACGAAGGCTTTGTGGGACAAGTTAGGGACTTTGTACCAATCTAAGTCTATGGTGAATAAATTGTTCCTGCGGAAAAAGTTGTATAACTTGAGGATGAAAGATGGAGACTCGGTGACAGAGCATCTGAATGCATTTAATACTGTGGTAAGTTAGTTAGCATATGTTGATATTAAAATTTCAGATGAAGATAAATGCATCAGTTAATTGTTTTCTCTACCAGATTCATGGGATAGTCTGGTTATTGCAATAGGTAGCAATGCAACTGCCTTGCAGTTTGATGAAATAATATCATCCTTGCTGATGGAGGAGATGAGACGGAAAAATATGGAGAGCCGGAATGGTGATTCCTTGCCTATACGAGGACGGTCCCATAACAGAAACAAACATAAGTCATCGAGTGGGAGATCTAAATCTAGAGGGAGATCTAAATCTCCAGGAAAACCTGTAAAGGTGGTGTGCTGGAAATGCGGAAAGGAAGGGCACTACAAAAGGGATTGAAAATCTAAAGCTCCTAATAAAGGAAAGGGATTTGATGATGCTCCTTCTGCAGAGGCAAAAACCACCTCAAATGAAGGTGTGGATGCGTACTTGGCTTCTTCAAGTACACATGTAGATCATGAGGCATGGTTGATTGCATCCTTTCACTTCACTCCCCATAGAAAGTGGTTCTGCGAGTATGAGAAATACGATGGTGGTGATGTCTTCTTAGGGGACGATAGGAAGGCTAGAATCGTTGGTCGTGGAAAAGTAAAGTTGAAGTTGCAAGGTGGAAGGGTTAGAACACTTCGGGTGTTCTGCATATTCCTGCATTGGCCAGAAATCTGATTTCTGTAAGCAAGTTGGATGATGCAGGTGTAAAAACAGTGTTCGAGAAGGATCCCTGCAATATGGTTCGGGGAGCATTGGTATTGATGCAGGGAGTTCAGATTGGAAATCTGTACAAGCTGCAAGGTAGCACGGTTGTTGATGGGTGCAACAGTTCTGTGGTTCCTGAAAGTGGAGCAAAAAATCTAGTGGTCTCTGGAGAGAAGACCATGTTGTGGCATCAAAGGCTTGGAAATATTGGAGAGAAAGGCTTCAAATACTTCATGGTAAAGGTATGGTAGAAGGTATGAGTAATAGCTCTCTGGATTTTGATTTCTGTGAAAATTGTGTATATGGGAAGCAGAATCGGGTGAGTTTCCCCTCTAGTGGTAAGAGGGTGAAACATATATTAGAACTTGTGCATACTGATTTGTTTGGACCTATGAAGGTTCCATCAATGGGTAAGTCTATGTACTATGTATCGTTTATAAATGACTTCTCAAGGAATACATTGATATATTTCCTTAAGAAGAAATCTGAAGTCTTTGACAGGTTTAAAGAATTCAAGGCTTTGGTGGAAAACCAGACAAAGAAGAAGATAAAGGTGTTGAGGACAGATAACGGTGGAGAGTTTTGCAGTAAGGAATTTGAAGAATTCTGCAAGAAGTGTGGCATAGCACAGAAGAATACTACCCCATATACACCTCAGCAAAATGGAGTTGCAGAAAGAATGAAAAAGGCGTTGATGGAAAGGGCAAGAAGCATGCTCAGTGGTGCCGAGTTAGGACAGGAATACTGGGCAGAGACGGTGGAGATAGCATGTTAACTGGTCAACAGATCACCTTCATCAGCGTTGGAGGATAAAACTCCATAAGAGGTATGGACTGGTAAGAAACCCTCTCTTTCACATCTGAGGGTATTTGGATGTGATGCATATGTACATGTTCCAAAGGAGAAACGAACCAAGTTGGATAGTAAATCTGAAAAGTGCATCTTTATTGGGTATAAGAATGGTTTAAAGGGTTATAAGCTTTGGAACCTGGTAACAAAGAAGGTTGTGTACAGCCGAGATGTGGTGTTCAAAGAGGTGAAATATATTATTAAACATGAAGTCCAACCAAAGGAACCTAAGAAGATAGAGTTTGAGCTAAAGGAGGAAGAATTAGACTCTACAGCAGAGGAGGAATCAAAAGATGAAGAGCCACAAACTCTAGGTGTAAGAAGATCAGTTCAAGAAAGAAGGCAACAAGAAAGGTATAGTCCATCTGCTTTCTGTTCAAATTTTGCTTTATCTATTACTGATGATGATCCCAGAACTGTGAAGGAAGCAGTAGATTCAGAGGATGGAAAACTCTGGAAAGAGGCCATGGTTGATGAAATGGCATCTTTGCACAAAAATGAGGCTTGGGATCTAGTGGAGTTTTCGGTTGGAAGCAAACCCATTGATAGAAAATGGGTGTTCAAGAAGAAGACAAATGTAGAAGGAAAGGTGGAGAAATACAAAGCTCGGTTGGAAACAAAAGGTTATTCCCAAGTGCCGGGAATTGATTTTGGTGATATTTTTTCTCCTGTTACCAAGGTAACTTCTATTAGATTACTTTTATCTGTTGCTATTGCTTTTGACTTTGAGGTAGAACAAATGGATGTGAAGACAACATTCCTTCATGGGAATATGGAAGAGGAAATCTAAATGAAGCAACCTAAAGGCTTTGCGGTGAAGGGTAAGAAAGAACTGGTATGCAAGTTAAAGAAGTCTCTATATGGGTTAAAACAATCACCAAGGTTGTGGTATCAGAAATTTGATACATTTATACAGGGACTTGACTTCACCAGAAGCAAAGAAGATCGTTGTGTGTATTTTAAATTAATTGGTGACCGTGTTATTTATTTAGTCTTCTATGTGGATGATATGTTGCTGGTTGGAAATGATAAAGAAATTATTCATGATTTGAAGACCCAATTGTCCTAGAAATTCTACATGAAAGATCTTGGTGCTGCAAGCTATATTTTGGGCATGGAAATTAAAAAAGATCGGGAAAAGAGGAAGCTCTGGTTAAACCAGAGGATGCATGTCGAGACAATATTGCAGAGATTTAATATGCAGGATAGTAAACCAGTGAAGGTTCCCATTCTTGTAGGTGTAAAGTTATCTGTTGAACAGTGTCTCAAGACACAAGAAGAGGAAGAGGACATGTCCCGTGTTCCATATGCAAGTGCAATCGGTAGCCTAATGTATGCAATGGTCTATACTAGACCATACATTACACATGCAGTGGGAGTATTGAGCAGGTTTATGTCAAAACCAGGAAAGGAGCATTGAACAGCAGTGAAGTGGATTTTCAGGTATTTGCGTGGCACTAATGATTATGGTTTGTGCTACCAAGGAAGACCAGGATTGGACAGAGTGTTGGATATTCATGGCTTTGTTGATGAAAATTGGGCTGGAGATCTAGATCAGAGAAGATCTACAAGTGGGTATGTGTTTAACCTATTTGGAGGTGCAGTCAGTTGGATGAGTAAGAAACAATCTGTAGTGGTACTATCAACTACAGAGGTAGAATACATGGCAGCCACTCATGCAAGCAAGGAAGCAGTTTGGTTGCAGAGTTTGTGTTCAAGTATGGGGTTAGTACAGGGAGCTATAAGGATAGACTGTGATAGCCAAAGTGTAATTTTCTTAGCAGAGAACCCTGCATATCATTCAAAGACAAAGCACATTGATGTTCAGTATCACTTTGTGAGGGATATGATAGAAGACAAAAATGTGTTGCTGGTAAAGGTGGACACTTTGAAGAATACTGCAGATGCATTGACAAAATCTGTGAGCTCTAAGAAGTTATTTTGGTGTAGAGAAACAATGGGCATTGCAGGGCTAGATAAATGACTAAGCTCTCTTGTGGCCCCCTGTGGAAGGAAAACAACAAGTGGGTGAATGTTGGGTTGTGTTATATTCTTTCCACGACTAGCCCACGTAGTTAACCGGGGGTTAGAGGGGGGGCGGAGCCACCCCTTCGTTGCGCCGATTGCGTAGAGGGGGGGTCATAGGGGGTTTGAGGGGTGCAGGTAACCCCACTTGTCTTTTTTATTGATTTACTCATATTAAAAGACACATAACTAGGCCTTTAACTTTAGTGCATTAGTTAACTGCTTGATAACTTGTCCTAATTTTTTGGAACGAATCCTAAATTATAGGAACTTGTCCTCATTTTTAGGGACTTATCCTCAATCTTAGGAATTTGTCTATACTTATTGAAAACAACTCCCGAATTATACGAACGGATTCCTAACTTATAGGAATTTGAGGAACCTAAGGAAGAACTCATTAAGGTCCATTTGATTAAGGCACAAATAAATGAACCCTTTCTCACTATCATTTTCAACACTCCCTCTTAGCGAGGAAGGTATTTCTGGAAGAACCTCATCAACCTAGATTTGTCTCTAACACTGCCATGTTCTCCATTGTTACATTTGATCCCTCTAAACTAGAAGAATTCCATGCTTTTCTATGTGGAACATGATTTGAAGACCTGTTTTTTCCCACCATGTTTTGCAAGTTCATCACTTCATTCATAAGTGCCATGTACCCTATGTACCTCTATGGATGCTTCCTCTAGATGGAAGTGATACTAGAGTATTCAACTCTCTTATGGTCTCCCTTACCCAAAACCTCTTCCCACTTGGCTTGAACTCTCCCTATACCGAGAGTCTATGACTGAGAGGTTGCCTCCACTCACCTTAGGCTATGTTCCTTATCATCTTGCTAATCAACCCAAATGCCAACTACCTCAGACTGAAACTAAGATATTGGTTGAGGCTCCATCTTGAGAGCTCTATCCTACTCTTGCTGAACCATTACTTCTCTATTCTGACAACTCCCTACCTTATTTCTCAAGGCTGCATCTATCTCCACCTGCAACTTGTAGAGATTCTTCACCCTTGCAAATTTCTTCTTCTTACATCCATAAGCTAAGTGTCAAAGGTATGCCTTACCTCTTCTGATGATGATATCATATCCCTTGTCCTCAAGGGTAGCTAACAAAACAAGATTTTTCCTCAATCCTAGAACATAGAGAATTCTTTGAGATGGAGAGGATCACCTAAATCCCTTTAAAAATTGACAGTACAATCTCCTCTAGCTGCATATTGACCATGATATCCTAGCTCAATATTAACCTGCATATCCTTTTCCTTTAGGTGGCAGAAACTCTTCTTGTTCTTGGTCATGTGGAAGGATTCTCCTTTTATACATTTGACAAGTATTATTCCTCTTATTCTATTGATCACTACAACTTCTGCTACTTAAAAATGCTTGTATCTCCAACTATCACATATGCCAATATCAATCTCTCTTGGCTGCTCCAAGAAGACTGAACATAGGCTACTCAGACTTCATGCCCTTTAGTTGATCATTAGTCCATCAATGAGTAAACAAATAGTGTCTTCATCAATTGCCCACTTGTTTCTCCCTAGTCCTTCAAGAACATAACACTTTGGGGCTTAACACTATTAACACTTCTACCTTCTTGTGTTGCTCCAATGAAGACAAAATTAGGACATGAAAGCTACCCTCTATCATTGTTAAAAGTCTTTCTCCAATAGTTAACTTATAGATTGTTGATAAGCCCACTTCGTTGGTCCTTAATCCTTTAAGAACTAGCACTTAGGGCTTCTCTGATTTTTCCCTTCTCACAGTCCTCAAATTCATTTATAATTGATTATTCTTAGGTATCTTTTGGCACCTACTACAACCCTCCTAACAATCCTTAAGATGCCAAACAATACTATCCAAAGTGGACACCACATTCATTAGCAAACATCAAATTCAAGAGGAAAAAACATACCTTGTTTTCTCAGCTAATTGTTTCTCATCTTGACCTCGTATTTTGTGCCCTTCTATGCAATTCTCAAACCTCTATTAGGGTTTAATTTAACTATAGTTACAACCCCACAAACTCATCCCTCTATTCCTCCAAATACTGCAGATTAGCTTGCCCAAAAACCATCCCTTATTTGTTATCCTTCTTGCCTTTGTATAGTCCACTGTTTGGCATTTTTGGTACTCAAAGAGACCACCTACAGGACTAGGCCACACTAGGGCATACTCAAAAAATATTCAGATTTGTTTCTAGAGAATCTCTCCGCCCAAAACCTGTGGCTTCCCTTCCTCTATAGCTCCTCTTCTTCGCTGGCCTTTAGGACACTTTTCTACCCATTGTCCTATCCTTTCAGCCTCCTCAAAGGACACCTACAATAAGGAAAATGTCATCCCAAAGACATAAATATATGGAAATGTTCTTGGGGATTTGGGCCTCTAATTTGGCACAGAATTGCCTCAAAATATGTCTCCTCTATTCTAACTATAACTCCACAAACTTGGCCTATTGTCACAGGATTATTGGACCCAAAACAATCTAATATCTCTCCTTCGCTAGGGCTCTTGATCTACAACTACTTCAGAGGTATCCTCCTTTGATTTTTTTTATCCTTGAATGTGATGGTCTTTATTCTGGTATGTTGCTCTGATACCATGTAGAATTTCCTTGAAATTATACGAATGCTCTAATGAAAATTTTGAAAACTATTTTCTCTTCATTAAGACAAAGAAGTTCTCTACTTATTTGTAGTCAAATATAACATAAATAAATCACAGTCACACAATATCCAAACACAATATTTTTTTTTCTAGGCAGCCCAATTGGGAAAACCCTCTACTTGATTTATTAAAAGAACTCTAAGAAATATATCTCTAACAATACAACTTGTTTTAGTATGAAAACACACGAAAACACACTTGCCTTCCTTCCGTGGACTAGGTTTGAAACCCTCGCAAGATTTATGATCTCTTTCCTTCTCCTATGCACAATCTTGGAGCCCTATTCCCTAGAGAAAATCCTTTTTGATTCCAGCGCAACAGTTGCTCCTACAAAATAGGAATTCCGTCATATTTTTGTGCAATTCCCAAGAAAAAATTATCTCTACCAAATTCGCACAAGCCTCCCTCTTGCACATACTCTCTCACAAGCTCATACACAAAACTAGTGCTCCAGAAGAATGATTCTAAATGAGTGCCTTTGCTCCCCCTTTTAATGCAATTTCAATGGCTAAAGTTAGTGAGTTTCCAATTAAGGAAAGTTTCTTTTGTGATCGATTGATTTATAATGAGTGAAAACTCATGCAACTTGTTATATCAATTAAGTCCCAACCACTTGTCCTTTTTCTCAATCAACTTGCACTAGAAGACACGTAACTAGGCCTTTGACTCTAGTGCATTAGTTAACTACTTCATAACTTGTCCCAACTTTTGGGAATGAATCCTAAATTATAGGAATCAGCTCCTAAATTATAGGAATTGATTCCTTTTCAAAATGAATAAATATATATATATGTGTGTGTGTGTAACATTTTAAATAATAATTGTAATTAAAATAATTTTAGAGAGAGTATTCAATGGATATATGCTTTATACTCCCTTGTAGTATGTATGAACATTTCAATGTGCAGAGTCTGAATATATATATATATATATATACACGAAACATTTTAAATAATAATTGTAATTAATAATTTTAGAGAGAGAGTATTTTATAAATATATGCTTTATACTTCCAAGTATAATTTTGGTATGGATGAACATTTCAATGTGCAGAGTGTGAATTAATTTTATATCTATATATATACTCTGGGGGAAATTAATGTATGACTTGTTTTATGTTGGGTTGTGTTATATTCTTTCCACGACTAGCCTACCTAGCAGCGATTGCACAGCGAGGGGGTCACAGGGGGTTTTGAGAGGAGCGGGTAGGCCCCCTCTATGGGGTCAACTCACACAGAAAGCTACCTCCACGTTGAAACCTACCATCACCCATCCCAAAAGCTTGGCGTCCTTAACATTCTTGCGATTAGAGCCCTTCCAATTTCTGACTCTGAGCATCTAAAGGAAGAGATAAAGCACTTATCCTCGGTATTTAAGGGTATAGGCTATAGAGAAAAAGAAATTAGGAATGTTATAGAAAGAGCGGAAAGGAGGGTGTTATCCCATTAACCCAAGGCCCAGGACCTACCTCAGTGTGGTAGAGTTTTCCAACCATATATTCAAGGGGTAACAGATAAGATTGCAAAAATCCTGAAAAGGAAAGACATAGTCACACAATTCTCAGCACCTGAAACAATTAAACAAGGTATGAGGTCCATCAAGGACGATATTGATAGACATCAGCTTAAGGGAGTTTACAAAATTGATTGTTCCTGTAGAAAAAGTTACATTGGTGAAACAGGTCGCTCTCTGCAGAAAAGACTAAAAGAACATGGAGCAGATATTAAGAATGGAAGGTCTCATACGTCAGCCCTTGTGGAGCATTCCTCAAAGATGAAACACCAGGTGTGTTTGGAGAGCGCCTCAATTATCGCAAGAGAAGAGCATTATCAAAGACAAAAGATTAGGGAGGCTCTTGAAATTATAAAACATCCACAGAATCTCAACAAGGACAATGGTATAGAGATCAGTGGAAGTTGGCTTCCTTTAATCAAAGAGATTAGGACCACCAGCACATCTCAAGTAATCAAGTAACTACTCCTCTCCTATTATAACTTTCTGATCTTATATTAAAAATAAAAATACCCCCGAATAGAATTAATAAAAATAGTTATTAATTATAATTCTTAATAATAATTATCATGATTATTATTAGGTATTTATAATAATAATTAATTAAATATTATTTATAGTTATTATTATTATTATTAGTATCATTAATTATTTATAACAATAATTCATTATTAAAAAATTTATTAATCATTTAGTTTATTAACAAAACAAAACAAAAAAAATAGAATTAACACATAACAATAATTAGTCATTGCAATACCTATGAAGTAATTAATTAATCAATTAATTATTCTAATTAAATAAAAGTATCTAATGGAATTAGTTATATTAATAAAATAATGCATTTACGATAGCAATTAGTATTTAATTATAATATCTATTAATTAATTAATCCAATAAAATTAGTTATATTATTATAATAAATAAAATAAATTTATCTTTTATTAATAACAAAATTAAAAAGAAATAATTATCTTTATTAAATATGAATTTATCATTATAATAAAGATAAAAGTAGTTCTTAAATATAGTTCTTAATAATAATTATCATGATTATTATTAGGTATTTATAATAATAATTAATTAAAGATTATTTATAATAATATTATTATAATTATTATTATTATTATCTTTAATAAATATGAATTTATCATTATAATAAAGATAAAAATAGCTATTATAACTCTTAATAATAATTATCATGATTATTATTAGGTATTTATAATAATAATTAAATAAAAATTATTTATAATAATAATTATTATTATTAGTATCATTAATTATTTATAACAAAAATTTCTAGAATTAACATATAACAATAATTAGTCATTACAATACCTATTAAGTAATTAATTATTCTAATTAAATAAAAATATATTAATCTAATGAAAATAAAAGAATGCATTTACAATAACAATTAGTATTTAACTATAATATCTAAATAAATTTATCTTTTATTAATAACAAAATTAAAAGATTTAATTATCTTTATTAAATATGAATTTATCATTATAATATTTAGTAATTAATTAATTAATTAAACTAATTTGAATTTAAGGTATAATAATGAATTAAAATTTAATAACAGAAATTTGTCACATTAGAATAATAAGAAAACTATTAATAATTAATTAAAAAACTATTCATTAAAGGATCTTTTAATAATAATATATAAAATACAATTTAGATTATAATAAAACTTTAAAACATGATTAATAATTATTAAAAATTAAAATTAAAATTAAAAATAGAAATGAAAAAACTTTAAGTCGACCTCATCTCCTTAAAATCAAATTATCCTTTTACTATTTATCCTGTCACTAAAGCTCTTCTTCTATCATCATTCAGAAATTGTCTTGATGATGGATCCCTGTTGGGATTTGAAACGTTGACAAGTATAATTATTATTGTGGATACTCCGAGATTCAACTTGAAAGAAATGAACCACAGATGCCTCAAATCCAAAATAGTGATTTAACCATTATTCCAATAATAGAATTAAGGAATAATAAATAAATAATGATTTTTTTAATTATTCCTAGGTGATTTAGTCAAATGTGGCAAGGAATAATTATCAAACAATGATTTAATAATTATTCCTAAAGAAAATTAAATAAATAATGAGTTATTCAATTCTTCGCATGGGGTTTTTTTAATTTCAATCAGAAATAATTTAATAAAAATGGTTTACTAAATTATTTCTTATGGTGAAAGTGATTTTACTATGGTAAAATTAATCCTACATGGTGTATTTCAATCCACCTAGTTAGAAATGACTAGGTCATAATTTTTTGGTGATAACAGATTTCCCCCCAACGTATGAGTGTTAGGAGAAAATCGTATGGCCGACATACATTGTAAGTTACAATTCCACAAGACACCAAAGGGGAGTCAGAGAAAGAGAGATACAACTGAAGAAATGCAAGGAAGGGCAAAATTAGAGGGGGTGAGACCTACTAAATTGATAGAAGTCTCCTTTTATGTTGGAGTACATGATCTCAAATGAGGTGGGGGAGGCATACCCATACCTGCCGAGATAACTAAGTACAACAAATATTGGTGAATCCAACAATGTGGGACTGAGCTACAAAGTACATAATACATGATATGTTAGCATCAATGGGCTAGAAAATAATACAATGAATCCCATATACATAATGTGCCTCAAAAGACATAGGCTAGGAATTAATACAATAACATCTAAGTACATGAGACATAATGCCCCTCACGATGACATGGTGAGGGGGGACCACGATCAAAGAAGCCATGTTGAATAGGAAAGGGCTCTGAAGATCTGAATGGATCATATGAAGGAGACATGCATGTTATGGCCCTACAAATGGCTGAAACCGAACTCATCACATATGCAACACTGCATCTAATGTTGGATCAACATCTGCGGACATCTGAGAATGTGGGGGGCTACCTGAAGGGCCACCCTCTCATGAGGTCTGGAACATCTCACACGCACCTCAGAATCATTGGGGAAATTGTTTGGATCACTGAACCGTCAAGTGTACGATTCTCAATCGC
This sequence comes from Pinus tabuliformis, assembly GCA_031772625.1. Classification (NCBI taxonomy): domain Eukaryota; kingdom Viridiplantae; phylum Streptophyta; class Pinopsida; order Pinales; family Pinaceae; genus Pinus; species Pinus tabuliformis. The sequence goes on along the minus strand of CM062816.1, from coordinate 791,328,261 downwards.
ACGATAATGAGTTGGATTCGACCATGTGAGAAACAACCAAGTCAAAGGGAAATGATGAGTCCCTTTTATTTATCTGAGGAATCGAACATTGATGAAAGTTAGAATCAAGGTACATCTCCCTCTTAACTGCACCTCTCGAATGAATGTGTTGAAGTCGACAGGAGAGGGCCTGCTAGAGTTGAGGCAATGAGGAGTCCTCAATAAAGACACAAGGGATCATAGTAGAGTGACTGATGGACTGGCAGTAGGGATGATGATGGAATGAAACAAGATGAGTGGTGGGCTGAAGAATTCCCTTATTAGAGCATAATATGAATGGTTGACCTAGCAACAACTGACTCGATTCCTGAGGGGACGGTCAATTACTCAGACGAAGGATTTTTAGAGATGAAACAGTATAGCTGGAGGCCAAAATGAGAAAAATAAGATGAACGAGATGCAAAGACAAATGGGACATTATAACAAGGACTCAATGAGACTTGGGATAGACTCCATGAATGTAGGGGTGACTCATCTCATATTCTCTTAACAAGGGTGACTCAATGATGCTGCTACGTGGGGGAGGCCCGGAGGGGACCATAAAAACATGAGTGAATTATTGTTACCCATGACAAAAATCGACACGTGAGTCAACCAATGAGCGGATAAAGTGGTACGAGAGTATAGGTCGCTCAAATAAAGAAATTCAATTTTAATAGGTGGCAAAGTGAGATCTCATGGAAAACATGGCTTCCTCTTCAAGTGTCACATTACCAAAAACAAAGGGAGACCCATTATAGAGCTCAGTGAGAGCTTTCTAATGGTTCTGGGATACAGTTTGGTCGTAATGGGATACAAAAAAACTACGATTTTTCCTATAAAAGGGCTTCTTGCCCCCAAATCCAATTTATTTGCATAGTGAGATGTTAGAGAATTTGGAGAGGAGGATAAGGCCCTAAATCTTGTGTAGATCGGAGCAAAAAAACCAACCATTGGAAACAGGATCTGCAAGTCTGAGGTAGGTGGCCTAACCTTACTCATCAATTTTAGTGGATTAAATTTTCAGATTAGGGATTTATCTCACTAGGGGAAACCCTAGCTCTTCCTCACAGTTGGAAGGAACTTTATTGGCCCTATTTTTTGTTTTGGAATGAATAACCAGGCTGATAAATTCATCCAGCATAGTTTTGAGGGAAAAAACTGTGTTATGGACTGAGAGGAAAAGTAGGATGGGAATCTCTGTTGAGCGGAAGCTTGGATACAATGATGTGTGCCTTTGACTCTGAATTGACAAAACATAATCGTATGTTGCAGGTATGGTAGATCTCAATGTGTCACGGTGAGAAAGAGACTTGGAAAATATTTGTGATGAGATTCAGGGGAAAGAAGTAGTTAGAGGAGATTTAGCATAGTATGGGGTGCTGAAGTTCTTGCAGAACCCATTGTTGAGGTCTAGTGAGCCTTTTTTGTTGAGGATTGCGAGCTAGTGGGACACAGATCAGGAGGCCTTTGTAGTTAGGGGCACATGATCAAGATCATGATCCAGGACATATATTTTATGACATGATTGCCCCCCGTGGGGGTGGTGAGGGAGATACATCCAGTGTTGCCTCATGGGAGGCATATAGGAGAGTTTTTGTGTAACAACCCTGGTGAAAATTCCATGCAATAAAAGTTAATAAAATAAAAATAACATCCATGGTTGATGGGACACTTATTCCAAGTTGAATTTTGGGAAAAATCATAGTGATGGGGATCAGTTGTGGTTGATTAATGGCTAAGGAAATTGGAAAAGTTAATGACTAAGGCTTTGGAAAGGAAAAAAGGCATTTTTGGCACATTTATTTACGAAAATAATCTAAATTAGGAGAAAAAGTAGGTGAAAGGTCACAAGTTGCATGTGTGGAGGAAAATGAAGGAAAATAATGGAAAATGAAGAAACTAGAGGCCTCATTAATAAAAAGGCTTATAAGGATCATTTCACATACTTTTGTCAGTTCAATTTTGGAGCTCTCTCTCATTTTTGGACACTTAGAGTTTTCTTGGAGCACTCTTGGAGGGTGTGGCATACTTGAAGTTTTTGGAGCAAGAAGACAAAGGAAGAGCAAGAAAGCACAAGACAACATCAAAATCAATAGATACAATAGGTTTTGTTTGCAGGTGCCGAGTTCAATGTATGTTTTACCCACTAGTTGTGGCATGCATGGCATATGCATGTGGTTTATTGGTCATGATCTATCACTGGCATGGAGGATTGCCTTGATCAACAGTGAATTTTCCTAGCCTTGTCATTCCTGGATAGCCATGGTGTTGTGGTTTTATTTCCTTGTTTTTATGGTTGGTTCTCATGTTTCCTTTAGCTTGGGTTGAGTTACTAGTTCTTGGAATCCATGGTTGGACAAACTCTCTCGAAGCCCTATATCATCTTGGGTTGGGTTACTAGTCCTAGAAGCCTTGGTTGGAAAAATGCTCTAGAATCCCTTGGTGGGTTGAGTTACTAGTCCTGGAATCTCTGGTTGGACAAACACTCTAGAATCCCAGATAAGTTGTGGGTTGAGTTACTAGTCCTGGAAGCCTTGGTTGGAACAAACACTCTATAGCCCTAGAAGGCTTAGGTAGAAATCAATTTGATGATGGTTTTATGATGTCCAGCCATGAGGTGGAATCATTGTTTGATGGGTTGAGGTGGTTGGACTCTGAAAGCCTTGGAAGGTTTTGGATTAATGTGTTCTATGAGATCCCACATTCATGCTTGGAATATGACATGAGGGTGAATGGTTGAAGAGAGATTTGGCTCATTCATTCTATGGTCGGATGGAACATGGTAGTCCCATCCTGGGTCTGGATTTTGAATCATCAAGATAAGGTTATTTTTCCTTGTATTTCTATGAGTATTATATTGGTTTATATGTGGATCATATGGTTGTGATTCTCTTTGTATTTTTGTTACTGTTATGCTTTGTATATGTTTTATGACAGTAGCTATGTATGGCTATCATCATGTTTTTACTTGTAAATGAATGAACAATGTATCTATGACCTAATGGATGAAACTACAGCTAATGTGTTGAAGCATCAATGCTTCTTAGTGATTCTCAAATGAGTATGAGACCCCTATTTCTTAGATATGTTGTTTACACCTGTAGATTACATATTTTTGATATGTTTGATGCAATATTTGTCATGGTTAGTAGGGGTCTTGTCAAGGGCTTGTTCAAGTATTTTCAATTTCATCATTCTTTCATTATTATCTTTATGTCCTGAAGGTGTCATTCAATTCTAGGCAGTGACCTAGGCTCTGGGCTTCAAAACGTGGCTCAAATATTGAGGATGCTAGCACAAAACTGAGCAAAATATTCCTCGACACTGGAAAGCCTTGTCATGAGATCATCGAGAGCCTCCTAGACGTTGTCATGCCCATAGCGTGGGAGCGTCCAGAGGTCAAGAGGTCTAAAACTTGAGTGGGACCCAAGGGCTAGTTACTAGAAATGTTGAGATGGTTCTTAGGGGTCTTGTAGTTGATGTTGAAGGTCTGTATGATGCGTTTCTGTTGGTTTCACTTCCTTAACATGACTTAGGAGGGTGAATCATATCATATAACTTCTCATCACATGTTTAGCCCGGGTGACCGATTACTTGGATATATGTGGGAGGAGGGTGTTATAGAGTGGTATCAGAGCATGGTTTTCCCCTCAGACTGGATGGGTTGTTTGTTTGTCATGCATTCATGTTAGTTGCATCTATGTCTCTTGTGTTGTAGGACCATGTGTTTGTTGCATTTGTATGGTATGAGTCATGATTTTAATGATGCCGCCATGAGAAATAGATTGACACGTTGTTGTGGTCGAGTGTGTCATCATGAGAGTGTGGTTAATTATGCATTGCTTATGCATGTTAATGTTCACATGTGGTCAAGTGTACAGTGATGTAGTGTTTGTTGTCATGCAAGAGGTTATGGTATGTGTAGTTGACATGGTCATGCATTGATGAGTGGACTCTAGCTAGAATGATGGGTACATGGTTATATGCTTATGTGTTATGTTTCGATATGATGTCATGATATTGTTATACATGTATCACGCTGATTTTTTGATCTTGTAGACGAGGTATCCTCCCCAAACTATACTAAGGTATGTTGGTTTATTGTGATTTGGTTTGGCTGACATGACATACCTTGCAGGAATAATATCAAAGTGGCTAGCAAGATGGTAGACTACAAAGACTCTCCATATGGATAAGATGAGAAACATGGCGTTGCGAATTCTTCCTATTTGGAAGATACACTAAGAATCTTAAAGGAAGAAATTAGGAGTTGTAAGGCAGACAATGACAAAATCATACAAGTACACGAGAAACCAGCAGAGGTAAATGCAGCGATACTTCAGAGCCAGTAGTGCAATCAAATACATTTTGATGTAGGTGATAGGGTATTTTTACAGCTACAACCGTGCAAACAAATGTCTCTCAAGCAAGATAAGAAGGATAATAAACTATCACCCAAGTACTAAGGTCCTTACAAGGTGTTGCGAAAGATTGGTACTATGGCATACAAATTGGAGTTACCTGCATCTTCCCGAGTAGACCTAGTTTTCCATGTTTCATGCTTAAAGAAGGTTATCGGTGACAAGCTTCAAGTTCAAACAGTGTTGCCAGAACTGACGAAGAAGGAAAATCATATTTGAGCCTAAAGTATTCACAGAAACAAGAACCTGATAGCTACAAAATCGATCAATTTCAGAGTATCTCATTAAGTGGAAGAACTTACCCGCTAAAGATTCCACATGGGAGGATGAGAATTTTATACAGAAGCATCCAAAACTACTCAAGAGTTGAGGACAACACTTTTTTGAAGGAGAGGGGCATGTTAGGTCCCTATAATACTAATGTATCCCCTTTATTATTATTGTTTTTCCCATGTCGCCCCCATATTGTTATTGGTGTTCACCATAGAAGCCCACTATTGTTATTGTTGTGCCCTTACATTATTATTTTTATTGTCGTTGATCTATCTTTTCTATGAGCTTCTTGCATAACAATTCAATATATAAAAGAGAATTTTATTCTTTGACTAGGTTTGATTGGAATCTATAATCCAAATAAAGATGCAGACTCATAATCAACATAATCAAACTTGAGGAACCATATTAAATTTATAACCCTTAAAAATTATGTAAGCTTAGTTAGGCATTGTACTAAGAATGGTGCTTATGTTAGCATTTCGAAATGATAACATTTCCATGGGTATTAATTAGGCATGTGGAATAGACTGTGGGATGAGGCTATTAGCATGGGATTGTGGAGATTTAACCACTATTGTGGTTTCTCAAGGTTGAAAATAGGTTCAAATTCCAACTGTGTAAAAAGAAAAGTGCCAACAAAATCCTAGAAACTTATTGGAGTATTGTATTGCGTGATGACAAGGTATTTTGTGCACAAAGGCCTCATTGGTTTTATCTCTATTTTGTAGTGTATTTTATTTGTATATTTCAATCCCACATAAAAATGAAATAATACATATACGACATTTATTCTTTCAATAGTCCAGCTTTCATGATGTTGAGGTGTTGGATTTTGAGTGTCCCTGCAATGTTACTATGTTTCTAAAAATCTTGATCAACTACAATAAGCATATTAACATTGTGTGTTAATTTTCTCCATGTGCCCACCAACCTACTTTTACTGATCAAAACATGTATATCCACATGACATGCATAATGAACCATTGAATAACTGCTTCTTTTGATTCTCTATCTTGACAAATTATGTTGTCCTTTGGAATTCCCACATCCTCTAGCTTGATTCCATATGTTATTATGACTTCGCAAGTCTCGTCGCTGGCATACATTGCATTTTTATCTCACATCATTTTCTATTCATATCTGGAACCTCAAGTGACTTGGCATCCAGATAAATACTTTTGCATAAACTTTGTCAAACACATAACACATAATATGTACACTGCTAACTCATAACACTTCCACTGCATATGTAATAGTGTCCACCAGACTATTTGTATATTCCAATTGTCATACCAGTAGCCCAAAGTAATGCATATGTAACGTATTAGATTACAATATCCTCTTTGGTAATTGTTCTGGGTTTATAACAAATCTGTCATTCACTAGCATCATTTTTTCATTTGTTGATAATGTAATGTTCAGTCTCCAAGAAGACTGTGTAACGTTCCATGTTGGTCTAAAGTCTATATCACGAATAATATTTGGCTTTTTGATGACAAATAGTAACACATAATTCTTAGTTCTCACATTTCATTCTCATTCCACAAGTCCGTACTTGGATTTCCTAAACTGTAACGTATAAATGCTCTGGTATACGACAAGCAGTCTGACATATGGTTTGCAGTCAGCACATACTATGTAATGTTTTCTCAGGTTTGCATACCTTTAGGTCCTCTATAGGTTATGAAATGTATGATTCCATGATCTCAGATTTTTTAATGCATCAGATTCTTAGATTTGTAGGTTCATTGCCAGAAAGCATCAGATCAATCTCACAACTAATTCTTTCATGAATGACTTTTCTAGTCAATGAAATTTTCACCTCTTACTCTTTTGCATTCAATCTTTTGCTTTAATCATTCATCTTCATTGTTTCTCCTTGTGCTATCTTATTTATCTTAGGTCTCTTCTCCTTCTTGGAGCTCCAATACACCACATAAACATATAGAAGATCAACCCATTTAGTGGCAGTAGCATCTACAGTTTAGCCCCTAATTTCGTAGAGGATCCATGGTGGTGGCATTGTATATTGTTGCAACTTACGTGCTTCCATGAAAAATAAGATTAGAAGCCAAACTCTCTGTAATTTTCTCTTTCACCCAAAGAAAATTAGAGTCCAAACTCTCTACAATATTAAATTCAGTGTGTATTTAAGCTTTTTTCTCTATGGTTAAGAGTCACTAGCTAGAGATACTATCATAATTTTTTGATTCAACATCACAATGTATTAGGCTAAATTTTAGCTCTTAATTTATGTTTTTGTTTTGTTTTGAACACTAATGAGAAGCCAGTTCTATGTTACGTTGAATTTATTTTCACTTTCTGCTTTAATGTAATAGCCACAAATGTCGTGTATTTGAATTGAACTACATTTACAATAAATGGATCTCTTTCAACACCACTCTTGTCCATGAAGGGTGGTGTATCCATATCAGGCACCGATTTTTTCCCAAGAATTTTTGCTATTTTATTCCAATTATGACAATGCTCAGCTTGCAATAATTTAAGTGCATCGATTTCATCTTCTATCCAACTACGTTTTCCATATCTTTCATACAGTGCATGCTTTCAATAATGAATACTCAAAACAAGTCTTGAGAGTAAAGAAGTTGCTATTTGGTTCCAGCAATTTCAAACCTCTTTAATTTTCATGCAATTTAGGATCATATGCAAGCCTTGTTCTTCTTCAAAGCCATATGCCTAGATGTAATATGAGACACCATTTCTTATGCTTTTTTCCTCTTGTTTGGAGAATCTCCTATCATGAAACTGTTTAGGGTCCGTATCACTTGGAATAACACACTTCTCATCGTATGTAATAATCACTTTGAGAAATCCAAAACTTTCAACTTCTTACATGTAATGTACTTCATAATCTCCTATATTTCTCTTATGTTTTCTTTAATGTGATGTCCAATAACCTCTTCATTTGTGTAGGTGATGTTGTGAGACTCTGAAGCTTTCAACTCCTCTCAAATCTTCCCTTCACAACTTGAAATGGTCATTTATAGATTTCTCTTGATCAATTGAATCTCTCTTTACATCCTCATCATCTCATTCTAATTCCTAATCCTATACATAATCCCTTGCCTCATGCCCATCATTTCTACAAACATAAAAACTAAATCCATGCTACTTTACACAAGATACATGAATCATAAAATCATATCCTTGGGTACCATGTCTTCAAGGAAAACTATTGGTGCTACTCTTCCCATGAGATACTTCACTGTTCATGATTGTTATTCTAATAAAAAACACTGAGTAGAGTTTTCTTTGTTTCCTTGAGTAGCTTCCCCTGATGGGTTTCTGACATCAATTTTTCATTGAAGTCACACAATACTCTTTCTTATTTTTCCAATTTTTGGTGTCTTTCCTTTTGATATATGCATCTCCTTCTATTTTCTTGTATAATCTTATTTGGTTTTTCTCCCCCATTTGTCTTGTTTGTATCAAAGAACTGGGAAACTTGCATTATTTGGAGATGTGGCCAAGATTGCCACATCTCCAGCATCTTATATGACCTAGAAAGGGAGGAAAGAACTTATTTCTTCCTGTATTATTATCCACATAGGAAATTTCCTTTACATACAATACACTCCTACTCTTCTTTGCATAGCCTTTGCAATCAATAACCCTATGGCCAAAAACATTACATGAAAAACATTAGACATTAAATAACTTGTGTACGTGGTGGTTGATGATCTTCTCGTAGAGAAATGTCTTCTTTGATTGCTTCCTTAATTAATCTTACATCTCTGCTCCATATTTTTCTAATGAAACTTGATTTGATTTCTATTACAGTCTACTGCAATGTGTCCGAAACTATTACATAAGTAACATTCAACACTATTCATTAAGGGAGAAAAGGACATCCTTTGGATCCTTTTAGATTTTCTTAACTCATCTCTTGAAGGATTTCTTCTTTAAAATCATGCTCTCTATATTTAAGTATCTAGAGAATTTTATTTTCGTCTCTACTTTCCTTTAAGACCCTTTTTATTTCAATCCAGCCCGAGTCTAATGTACCTTTGTCTTCATATACCTTCTCCTCATGACAATCAGGTACTCTCACACTAACAAAATCGATTCTCATTCGATTGAATAGTTTCTTTCGAAGAGGATTTCTTCTTCTTCTTCTTCTTCTCTTTTTATCCACTCCAATTGTTGGTATTTTTTTCATGCAAAAAATGTGACCTATCCCATATATATTTATTATATTGGAGATCTATTATCATCTCAAGATATATATTTTAAAGTTTGTTGTAAATTATACATTTATCCAAGGAATTCCACTATTTTTCTTGCTTTGAGGTGGAACCATTACTATACGCATCACATACTAGCTTCCAGACATCATATCCATAAGCTATCATTTCATATTTTACCTTCTATCTCCATTCCTAAAATTTTGAGGCACTAAGCACATGCACAATTTGATGATCCATGATTCAATTGGATATACCTTCCAACGGTTAGGTTGCACCTAAAGGAACCTACTCTAACACCAATTGTTGGAAACTTGACTATACTGAGAGGGGGGTGGTGAATCAGTATAATACATTCATGGCCATCTATTTTTTTTCTTTTGTTTTCAATAGTTGTTTGAACTATTATATGAGAAAAAAATATCTTATAAATAGAAGATTTAACTTATAAACAACATTAAATGATATCATAAGAACCAACAAATCAAACAAACACATGTAGATGCCATATATAAGTGGAAACCCAGAAAGAGAAAAATCGTAAATTTGTTTGTGTGATGCAAAGAAAGCACCTACTCCCTTTCTTCATCATATTTTGTAGGCACCCACCTATAGGAGGCTCCAACCTCTCTTCTATTTTTCAAGCTAAAACTTGTCGAAAGTAGCCATTGCCACTTAGATCAAATTTTTGTAGGCTTCTTCCTATAGGAGGATTCTACCTCGATTTTTTTCTGGAAGCAACAACTTCCACTTATAGGCTCCAACATTTATTTTTTCAAGCTACCACCTGAAAGGAGACACCAATCCCTTCATATATGAAATTTTTAATATGTTCAGTTATCTCATATGTAATATTGAATACCTTCATCTCTATGTCTTTGTTCTATGCTTTGCCTTGGCCTCCTCTTCCCCAAATTTTCTTCACATTTTCTCTTCTATCTCTTTCTTTCTTTGCCAAGAAATTCACGAACTAGCTCTAACCACAACTCTTTTAGCTTAGAAGCTAACCAACTATTTTTTCCATCCAAAAGAACATATTTTTATATACATAGCTTGTTTACTATTAGTATTCCATGCAATAATCTGAAACGAAAGACTGAATCTTTCCATTCCACCTATTCATTTTACATTTTTCATATTTGAATATTGAAACAAAATTAATGATCGTCCAAATAGTATTAAAATATTAATATCATCCACTATAATGATTACATAAGCCAAGGGCCAAGAAATTCCAAGAATTTACATCACAACATCTTCAAGTATTTACATCACAATGTTTTCACCTGTGGCAAGACCATACCTATGATTCCTCTTCATATTCACTCACAAATTTACATTATCAACAATACATACATAGTGATAGTAATACATACTCAACAATATCAATGGTAAATGCCTATAATACTAAATACATTTGAATATCAATCTCTAAGGCCTTGTCTCTATTCGGCATTACTCATTGGACACTCAAACTGGATTGAGCATACTATCAATGAATATATTAGCAAGACAAGAATTACACTGCGTGAGAAGGAAACCTATAGTTGGCATAGGAACACTCCTCTCTTTTAAATCATTGCATATCTTAAACCACTGGTTCATATTACACAATTATCAGCATAGGAAGGTTCCTTCAACACCATTTCCAATTAATGGAAACTTTTCCCATCAATGGAAACTTCAACAACACTAAATATGAGAATTCCATTCAAATATACAACCACAAAAGAGTTTGTGAATGTTCTAGGATATCATCCACAATCCTCATGAATGTTGTTGGACCATTAGTCAAACTAGGAGGCATTACCAACCACCCAAAAAGGGTTTATTTATATTTTAAGGTTCTCTTCCACACATTTCTAATCAATTGGAACTTGGTGGTAACATGAATTCAAATAAATCTTACTAAAGAACTTCACACCCTTAATTTGATCAAGAAGAATGTTAATTTAGGGGATCAATTTTGATTATTGACTATGATTCTTTTTATGGATATACCGTAAATATAGTCCATGTCTCATCATTCCTCTACTTCAACATAATTGAGCTCTTGAAAGGTGAGTAACTCAACCAAATGTGTTTGTTTTGGATAAGCTCATGAAAATAATATTGTATTTCCTTATTCTCTAAGAGAGAGCATCTATGTATTATGCCATGATGTAAAGGAGCACTAGGTATCAAATCGATTGAGTGCTTGACTTGACGGTGAAGAGGCACCCCCATAGGTGAAGTGAAGATATCTTCGTATGCTTCTAAAATCATATCCACCTGATTTTATTATATATATAGTGCCCATGTTGAGGTTGTGGTGGTAATAGTTACTTTGCATTCACCTTTTGACTAAACCATGAATAAGACAAACTTTCTAGTCTAGCATATTACCTTTTAACAATTTTTTGCTAAGAATAATGAAATTGTGGTAATTGAAACTACCTCTAGTATCTTATAAGATAGATCCACAAAAGAAACAATGACACTACATGGATGAGATTCATAAACAACATGATATTTCAAAATATAAGGTTTTTCTTAAATAACATCACACAATACCTTATCGTTGAAGGAATTGATGCCATAGTATGGTGGCATTTCTGAATGACATGATATCTTGTGTGAGGCTCAACAAACCAATGGTATATGGTTGTGACTTTGGTACTATCGTCAACTTCAATCTCTTGACAACTTTCAGGGAGATCAAGATCTTCTAGTTCCTACTATCAAGAATGAAATTTAGTTAGGTCCCCTTGATACACATCTATGATGGGAGAGGTGCTCCCCCTTGTCAAGATGCTATAACTAATTTGGTTGGATATTTGTGGTTATGATGGTAGCATTAGCTTTTGCTTCAAAGATATTATTTTCTTAATCATGTTTTGAATCGAAATCTGAGCTATAGTCCACTCCTATTACTTTAAGCTCGACAAACAATGATTATTTTGAGTAGCATTTGTTAGTGTTGTGCCATTGGCTATTGTGTAACTCACAAAACAAATGAATTTCTCACTATGGAACATAATATTTTTATATACTTACATAGGTTCCCTTCATAAAACCTTTCTAATTTTTTCAAACTAACTTTCGATAGTCACACAAACTTGTAAAATCATACAAAAGAAACTCTTCATATTTTGGAGAAAAAGCCATCCATGTGAGTTCAAGTGAGAGTTTTGAAAACCATTGGTTCAATGCACCTTTATAAACCAAAAAATCATGATAAAGCATGAGTTCATTCAAGCTAACTAATTTTTTTGTTTTCAAAATCTATGGGTATTGGGTGAATGGACTTGTGCCATTTTTCATAACAAATATTTTGTATATAATGAGGTCATGGGTATGCATTCAAAAAATAGTTGGAGTAGATAGGCATTGTCATGCTAGCAAATGTTTTCATGAGATCCATTGTTTTAAAAATCATTTGCATTTCTTACACACACACATGCACAAAGCTATAAGGATCAACAAGACCCTTCTAAATGGAAGGACAATGAGCTCACCCTTTGTCACTTATTCCCGATGTCATAGAGAGGACTATTCCCCTACCATTGGTTAACAAATATATACTTTCTTTACATACTTTTGCTTGTTCTATACTTTTCATTAATTTCTTAAAAAAAAATGTGATGCTTACTAACAAACTAATCACATTATCTCTCACATTCTATTATTAATATCTTTCGTTTCCATTAATTGAGAGGTTTTTTCTCATCCTAGCTACCTAACTCTCCAAACCATAATCCTAACTTCAAGACCTATAACTCTCTTCCTTAGCCACAAGCTCACCCTATTGAAAAATTATAGTCATACATCATATCATGGTAAAAAAAAAAAGAGATCTCACTTAGGTCCTTTTCAACCAATGTAGATTCTCGACACTCAACAATATGTAGTAAACTAAGGTAAAGGTATCTTTATATGATCCACGAGCATTAGAATACTTGTATCTTTTCATTCCCTCTTCCTTTAGCATGATTACTTCTTGTAGGATCTTGAAGATAGGCTTCATGGCACATGAACTAGGTGAATACAAATCTTGTACAACTTCCATGCTCAATAATGTACTATCACAAACCAATCTCTCATTGATACCCTAGTAACTCTTTATTTCTCTAAGCTCAAAGGGGTGGTTGGGAAATTAGTATGGGAAACCCATGACCAATTGTATTTGTTTAAAAGGAACCCCTGGTTGACACTACTTTATTAGGAAGAAGCACAACAATGGAACTTTTATAGTGTTTGGGAAGGGTTGAAAATGAAAATTTATTGGGAATTAAATTTCCCCAATCTTATTTAGCCATCCCTAAACTTTCACACAATTCTGATAATAAACATCCCATTATATAAACAAACTTCGGTACCAACACGGCAATTTTGGAGGTGCATATAATTTTAACTGGCAATTTTGGAGGTGTGAACTTCACAGTTTGAGGATGAGTATTAATCCTGGGTATCAACTTGACATGATCTTCAGATGAGACCTCTGGTTCACATGGCTTTGTCACAACTTTATTATTTCACTGCATTTAAGCTCATCATCTCATTTTTCATTTTGTTGTTCAGTTATTATTGCTTTCAAAGTTTAATGCCTCTACATTTGAATGAATGATAAGCAGAGCAGTAGAGGTGATGGGTTGTACGAACTTTAAGTGCCTAGAGGACGGATCAACTGAGTTCGTGTTCGGCCCTCGGGAGGCGATCAGAGCAATCGAGGGATATGGAGGTAGGCGAGTCTGGTTTAACACCATAACCGGCTATGGCGAAAGAAACCTGTCACAGGGTTTTGGAGATGGGTGTCATATTTCTGGTGAAGCAACGGAGGCATTCAAGGCCATTGTTGATGAAGAGTGTGTAAATTTAAGGTGGGAGGAAGGGGATGTGTTGTTGCTAGATAACTTGGTTGTTCAGCGTGCGAGAAGACCTTCAAAGCCTCCACGTCAAGTACTGGTTGCTATGTGCAAGTAGACGTTATTCTCTGGTAGAAAAGGAACTTGAGATTTTTGCACAGGAAGATGATTTAGACGTAAAGAGTTTTGCATTGCATCTGTTTGTATCTAAACATCAAGATGATTTAGACATAACGAGTTTTGCATTGCATCTATTTGTATCTAAAGAGTAACTATTTGCATTCCCTCTACATAACTCTTTCACAGTTGAAATATGTGTTATAGTGTATAGTTTTTTAAACTATTTATGTTTGGTTTTTAATTTCATGAGTAGAGCTATTCTTTAATATAGACTCAGTTATCGAATGGATCAGCAAACCCTTCTGGTTTTTTAAATTTCCGTATTCAAATTCAGATATTTTTAATTAAATGAGGTTATATTTTTGTTGGAAACAATGGAATTTCAGGTATAATTTTGATAAAATCAGGTGGAAATTTTGGGAAACCTTGGTTATAATTGTCAAGTTTCACAATTTTGGGAAATCCTGGTTATAACTGTCAAGTTTCAGAATTTTGGGTGCTCAGAAATGTTTGATAGTGTTGATTCCACTTCCACCATAAAAGAAAATATTTAAACAATTCCATAATCACAAAAAAAAACAAAAAACAAAAAACAAAACCAAATTTGAATGAAAAATGACTATCCTCAATAAGCAATTCCTTATCAAATTATTCCCTTTATAAATCAAATTTCTTTAGAAAAAATTGCTTGTCAACAACATAAAATATATCTCTAACAAATTATTCCCATTATTTTATACCTTCGAACGCCAGTTCCCCTTTAAAAAAACTCCCCATTTAGAAATGTGTAGAATGTCTGTAAAAAGTACCAATATTTTTAACCAAATTTCCAAATTCTTTACAAAATAATAAACATTCTTTTAACACCAATCAAAACAAAGTTAGAGACATAAAAACGAAATCCACAAAAATCCCGAATGAAAATTATAGCTTTTAAAGTAAAGTTAATTAAAATATGAAAAGGCATGTTCAAGACTAAGGGAGGTAGCTTTCAATCTTCTCATTTTTCTTGTTAAATTCTCTTTCTATATGGACTCCCTCTTCTCTCTTGCATCGGTATTCTTCTCTTATTAATTTTATCAAACTTTTGCCCGTATTCTTTTCCTATTAAATTTATCAAACTAAATTTTGATGCTTCCAAGGGAAACCCTAGTCCTTCATGTTACGGGGAGTCATTTGCTCAGAAACATGAAACATTATTATTTTATATTTTGTGAGATGGATCATAATAATAGAACTTAAAACTCTTGAAATGGGTCGAGAATGGTCTCCATCATCAATCTCTGGTCCAATTTCAAAAAGTGATTTTCGTTTTGTTATTTCATTGATTATTAAGTTTTTTTGGACTTTTCCCTCTCAAAATTGTCAAATATTAAAAATAAGTGAATCTTGTTATTTTTTTATTACTAAATTCTCTTATAGATTTTCTCTTTTCAAAATTACCAAAAATTAAAGACTCTAAAACTCTTTGAATTTCATCAAACAATTCACTCCTTGAATCTCTACTGCCATTCCTTTACACATCCTTAGATTTGCATATCCATTAGCCGACTAAAGATTGTACGACTCTCTCAATGTTCAACCACTCTCCCCCACTTCCTCACTAAAATAAAAATACCATAAAATGACAGCCTTGAGATATCACTACCATAATAACTTCAGCTAGATCCCTTTTCCCTTTTACTAGATCCCTTTTCCCTTTTACCATAATAACGGGGAAATGAAAAATAAAGACAATCCACTACTTTGAATATCACAATTTATCCCAAACTCTTAGCCTCCTCGAAGTCTATAGTTTTAGACGTTAAGCCAAGGGTGAAATTTATTGAGCACTAACTTCAATAGCCTTGAAGTGTTTCGTTGGAGTACACAAGATTTACAAGGGCCCGGGTGAAATTTATTGAGCACTAACTTCAATAGCCTTGAAGTGTTTCGTTGGAGTACACAAGATTTACAAGGGCCCTATCATACCACCAGAGACAGCTTCTCCCGAAAAGGAATACAACGAATCTGACTTTGGCCTTGTGAAATAAATGCACGAATGCACCTGCAACTCGACACTTAGCTCTGAGTAGAAAAATAAGGGATTTGATGCCCATAAAGTTTCAACTTCAGCTAGATCCATGCGCTTAAAAACTGATAATAATATCAACATGATATAATAATAATATCATGGTTTCTAATGGAATTAACTTTTTAATAGCGAAATATCAACATGTTTTCTAATATTATGTTTTGACTTTCTAAATGCAATATACAATTATGGTTTTCAATGAAATATATTGGTAGGGGATAGTCATGGTGGTTATTGCCTAGGTCACTAGCAAGCTTCGTATATGCTTCGCCATCTATAAAGGTTTCTTGATTTTGGGTAATTAACTTACTCTAAAATGAAATAAGACATTCAATGTGCTCCTTGCAATATAGATATAAACAAAACATTTAAAGAAAAGTAATTGCATAATGATCCAGTCCAATAAAACAAGGTTTTCCACAAACCAATTAACTCTTCTAAAAAAATTCAACAATTCCAATTTAATAATCCTAAATGTCTATCCAAAACCGGTTCACCTTTCCTAATGGTTAAATTAAACAGAATAATACAAAATCCAAAATAACTGTAATAATAATATTAAAGTTATAAACGTCGATAATTCGAAATGACATGTTTTTAGATCCGGGGGAGTGAGAGTGACTTCAAGAAGGTTGACGCCAAATAATTTTAACATCCAGTGTGCGCCTACCGGAACCTGTACTGGGAGTACCGGTAGTTGCTCCTGGAGTGCCGGGAGGTGTACCGCAAGTTGCGCACTGGAAATAGTCCCCTTATTAATTCTTCCATTCCTCCTCCTGGGCGCGGCTCAGCCGTCCGAGAGTTGTACTCCGGAAATAAGATCTCAAGTCCACAATTTGATGGTGTTTCTGGGCACATCACAAAATCAGAAGCTGTCCGATCGACACAAATATAAATTTCAGACAGTTCGTCGTATTCACCACATGAAATCCCTGAAAATCCTCTGATATGTGTACAAAGTACAGTTATGAAACTTCTCGTTGGGTATCGGCGAAATGGGGATGGTTGCATGTTGTTCTCCCTCAAAACCAGCAGAAGATTTTCTTGAACTCGTTGTGTAAGCTTGACAGTTCTGCCAAAATATTCTAATTGGCCAAGATTTGAGAAAGCTCCGTGAAACTGCCACTCATGTTCCCAGAACACCATATTGTTATATGGCGAACGAAGAGATGCCCACATTAATTCCAATAGTGAATATGGAATTAATGGATAAGATCACTGTTGCGATGTGTAAGTGATTTTGTGATGTGCCCAGAAACACCATCAAATTGTTGATGACCAATCTGCACATCACTGTTGCGATGTGTAAGTGATTTAGTGTACAACAACTCTGTCAAATCTAAGGGATCATCGCTGCGTTGACCCTCTGGCAGTCGAGGTTCCTGCCATAAACCATGGATGCTGAAGTGTGCAAGGCCATCGTCTCGACATTGGTAGTGATAGGCGCCCGTCCACTGTTAAAACAACACACAGAAATCCACTTTCCATGATATGAATTTTAGTTGGCTCTATAGTCAATAGATCTGGAAACATGCAGAATAAAATGAGTATTTTAACTTTAGAATTACCGTAGAACCTACCTGCAGAGCCAATTTGAAGTGATCGACTTGACAATTTGTTGAGCTCGGCATCACGCCGCAAAGAATTGCTATAAAGAAAATGGTTTGTCTTCCCCTGAAGTCCATTGCTGCTGAGGATGATGCTGATATCTCGGCTCGGCTCACTTGACAAATACTTCGGAGACAGACAGGAGGAGTCTCAACAATGTTTATAATTCTACCTCTTTTCCCATAATTCTAAACAATTCATGCAAGCTGCTGACATCTGGTATTTGGGTGCACCTTTACATCATACATATCATTAAAGTACACTTTTCTTTGCAAATAAGAATAAAAATAGAGTGTTCTGTACTCCCACCTGGAAAATAAATTTGAAAGAGTCAATCTGAGAGCAACACATTATAGAAGCTTCCACTCTCAACAGCGTGGCTTCTTTAAGTTGCTGAAGAAGATATTCTCCTAAACCATTCATTTCCTCCCAGAGATACATCCCCTCATTTCCATTCATTGAAACAGCTTCGAATCTTTCCAAAATGTCTGGAATCACAAGAAGCCCTGCAGATCACATGGACAAATTCACAACGCTATTAGAAGAAGGTGAAATGTAACACGTTTAACTGATTAAGAAATTAAGACTTCGACGGCATTTTGGCAATGAAGAATTTTTCTAAGAAAAGAGGGAATATATTCAATTTAGCCTGGTCAAACAAATTAACAATATATCGATGCTTTTCCACATGATACACGGTGGATTGAAGTTGAAAAAAAAAAGCCATGGAAAAAGAAAAAGGATTCAGTACAGTATGAAAACTAAGAAACCCGGGAGTGAAGGGCATATATATGGGTAACTAAGACACCGGTGGTGGAGGGCATATTATATGGGTTATCCAAAACTGTTCAGGAAAATTCATTCTCATTGGAAGTAGATGAAGGAAAAAATTCACATTAGTCGAAGATTCGTAGATCCAAACGAGTTTTCAAGGTTTTTTGTCACTTCAAAGGCCCTGAAAATACCTAGAGCGTGTCCCCAGAAAAGCTCACTGTCCCCAGAATCCAATTAAGTAAAGAAAATTTACGGATGGCGTAGATTCAAGCCGTTTCAGGAAACTGTAAGGTTCTGAATCATTTCAAAAACCTCGGAAACTAGTAGAGCATGGAGGAACTATGCCGTAGGAACTCTGAGAGGTGAACCCATACCAGGCATCTCAAATTTCTATCCCATGTTTTGCCTTGACCTTGACCAGAAAATAGATGGTTTAGAATCATTTTTATCATACACAGAACTGGTATATTATATTCAAAACAACCTACAAAATTTCATTGTGGCCGAAACCTGGACAAGTAAAAAAATTCACAAAAGCCATACATATAGACCATTCGAGCATTTTTCAAGATACTGGGTTGTTTCACAAACCAAAAACCCTGGAAAACTCTGGCACTTGGAAAAATTAAACCCTGAGAACTCTGAAATGTAGATCTATACAGTTATTAATAAGATATTGGAAATTTTCATTGTGCCCATAAGCTGGAGAAGTAAAAAAAAGTCACAGAAGTCATACATGCAGGCCATTCGAGGATTTTTCAAGTTACTGGGTTGTTTCAGAGCAAAAAAAAAAAACCCTCAAAACCTCTGGCACTTGGAGAAGCTATACCCTTGGAACTCTGACATGTAGATCTATATTATAAAATTTAATTAAAAAAAGAAAAAACAAGAGAAATTCCTTTTTAAACTCAGCTCGTCTAAAAGACTGTTAAGCCTACTCTTTGAATTTTCATACAAATCTTCAATTTATTTTTGCCCTAATGTATTCTGTATCACATGCACATTGTGGATGTAATTTAATACAATCTCTGAAAAATATGACATTTTCTTTCTCAGAAATAATTTCACATTCAACAAATATGATTTCGATTCGCCTACCTTTTGATGAGTTTCCCAAGATGAAATAGATGGTGGAATTGGTGAAAGGTCAGAACAACTCCTCCTGTAGCGACTATTGGAGAAGCAAAGTCGGTGTGATTATGGGCACTATCTAGGCTGAAACGTGTAGTAGGAATTTGCAGATTTAAATGAGTAAGTGACAGAGCAGTCAGTACTCAAATTGCTCTGCAACTCGGCCAAACTATTCTGCAATTATTTCAATCAGATTGACACTATGAACAGATAATATAGATAAGACGGTACTTTTTCACTTTGCAGTGTTGCCTCCTTGGAACAACATTGTTACCTTTTTCATTTGCAAGTGACATGTGTACATTTATGTCTGATATATGTGCGCCACATATGTTCACATTTATATCTGACATGTGTGCACATTTATATTGGGGAGTTCGTTGCGTTATCCACGCCCGTTTGTTTCTTCGTTTCCTAATTACGGTGGAGGCGAGTAAAAATGACCGTTTGTTATGAACTCTCCGTATTATCTGGGTGGCTTTTCTTCTATCTGCACCATAGTTACCAAATACGCCCGAATCACGGTTAAAAATAAGAAAATTCGTCCATACGATTCGACTACCGAATAGTTCGATAAAATTCGTAGTGTAGGTGGTTAACGATTTGGGCGGATGTATGGTTCATTACCTGGCATAGTTAATGCCCGCAGATAGTTTATTCGCTAAAGCACAAATAGGCTGCTGCAGTATGGCATGCTGTATAGAGAAAAACAAAAATTGTTGCAATATGGCATTGTTGCAATTTGAGCTCGAGAAGTGACTAAAATTTTTAAAATTTTATTTACAGCAGCCTGAAACGACTTTGATATGGCATTTTTTCATCAATATACCAAGGATTTTGGGTAAAATTTCCATGCTAGCAAGCTAGGAGCATGGGAGGCAAAATGTTTGTACAACAAGGCCCAACTTTCTTAGCCAGATTGGCATGGTAACCTTGATCAACATCTAACTTCCCTGTTTATATAAATCAAAGCTTCTTTCTTCAGCAAATTATATAAATACACTGCTTTACCTACAAACAAGATCCCACAAAAAATTTCATGTCACAGGCATAAAAACATTTCATAGGCATTTCAAAGATAGCCAAAGCTTGATTGATTTTGTAGTTATGGATAAACTCAATGAGAAACTCAAGGTAAGAGATTTCTTGCAGACCTTACAAAAAACTTCTAATTTTGCAGATCATGATAGAGAAAATTTTGGAGAAATAAATATACTGCTTTCTTCTCAAAAAGTATAGCCCTGGCCTTCCTGCTCACTTTCATTCAGAAGAAAAACAGATGCTAGATACTATTCAGAAGATAAAAATATGCTATTGAAAAGCAAAGCAGATGCTATTGTAAAGTAATAATTTTATGATTTAAAACTATGAATTCTCATCAAAGAGATGTAGAGGATGGACAAGGTAGGTATTCAGTAATCAAAATAACTGTTTGCATTTATTTGTGTGGGAGTGTAAAACTATAAACAAAGATCACGGGTTGAGGCCACATCAAGGAGGGCGGGGAGCTAGACTGCTTGCCTTTTCTTTCAAAATCTGGGGCTAGGTTTCTGAATGAATTCACCGTTGAGAGAGATGTGTTCTACCACTGTAATGTTCTTCTGCAATCATGGAAACCCAAGCGAAAGATGTAGATACTCAAGGCTGGAAACAACTCAAACTGGTAACCTGCAATGCCCAAAAATTTTATCATTGTTGCTGGAGGTTAATTGGTGTTTTTTCCGTCAATACTGCTCCAAAAATTCTAAAAAACTAATCTGAGGCTTCTCACACCAAACCCATAAAAATCCAAAAATGGTTTGGCTTTAAATCCAAGCCAATATTAAGCCCACCAAGTGGTATGAATTACCCAATTTACCCATAAAACACAATGCCAAAGGAATGGTTATTTCCATCCCCAATACTACCTGAAACGTTAACCATGGACTACTACCACAAAACCAAGAAAAAACTTGGGAACATTCCAGTTGATCCGGAAAGCCCTAACTTAGTGTGAAAATCCTAGGCTGCCTGGCTTTGCATCCAGCAGGAAATCACCTTAGCATTTGATCCAAATCCACCTACGAAAATAGATAAATTCTCCTACAAAATATCCTTCGGAAATGGATCCAATTCCAGCTAAATTTCAAGCCCCAAACCTCTACATAAATTGTACCTAATAACCCTAATGCAGGCTGAGAAAAGAAATATTTGGCCCAACGATATATCATTGTCTCAACTCTATAAATTTGTGCCAATCCCGTCCTCCTACCAAGAGAAAAACTCATGCAAATGCCTGGACCCTGCAAACAAAGAGAGATGCTCCAAATGATCATTGTAGTTATCATTCTATGTGCCAGTAGTGTAAATGGATGAGGGAAATCTCTGCAATTATCTCCAATGGAAGTCTTGAAGTAGACTCCCCAAGGCCTCACTAGGGAGATACCCGGAGTTCTCTCAAATGAGGGTGGAATTTCCACTTGGACTTCCAATGCTAAAGAACACTTTTCTTCTCGTGTTAAACAACCGCAAGAGAAAATGAAAAGTGAAATGCAGTAGACAAAATATCATCAACAAATGAGTCCATCCTCCTTTTATAATTCCTCCCCATGCTTTTAGACTCCCTTTTTAATTATTATTTTATTGGTGGGGGTCATTTTCCACTCAGTGACTTTTTCCTCCATTTTAATAAAATAATAGTTGCTACCATTCCATAAAAACAATATTTTTTTTCATTTCCTCACCAAATAATATTTTCCCCCTTTTTGTTAATGTTATCAAAAATTAGCAAAACTCCTTAGTGATTTTAGCATGCACAAAATTGGGGACATGGCAATACTCCCCGCCAAAAATTGCTTGTCCTCAACCAATATCACCACATGTTGATCCATAGGCTAGTTGACCTAATTTCAAGGTCCCAGATATGCCACTGAACCACTCTTTGTTGTTGCACCACCATCACATGAATAAATCCTATGTCACTAGGGTCCCAAACAAATATTACCTCTTCGCCTGGAGCATCCTGCCATACTGGAGAAGTCCCTATGTCATCAGTGAATCATTGAAACCCAATGGAAGATATGAATGATTTTTCTCTATAAAGACCAATTCATCGTTGAGGTTAGTTGAACTGCCAAATCTTGTGATGCCCAAATCCCATGCTAATCTCAAAAGGGTGCCACCATATTTTTACTGTGCCACTTTAATCATGATTGTCTTCCCATCATGCACAAGTTGTATCCTCCTATCCTAGAACTTGATGGAAAAATATCTATGGAATCCCAACATATCTAGCCTGGGCATCTCCACGATGTCATGGTCTACTCACCCAATGCTAACCCTGATTCATATCAGTGAAAAGGAAAATCGTCCCTGCCATGTGATGGCCTCAACACTCCCCCATATGTCAAATGAAGAGTGAGTTGGGTCACTCTCTACTCTGATCTTTCTAGTTGTGAAATAGAGTGACCAATCAACCACTTGAATCCCTGGATCTCGCAACCATATCGACTCCAACATAGTCCTGAAAAATGGTGGCACCAACTCGTACCCTATCTTCGGCCCCTATAACAAATCATTATATGGACTCCATACATCATGAATCAATCTGGTGCGTGAAAAACTACCCTCTTCATTCCATGCCACACTGTGATATCCACTATCCTGCCTCCTCTAGACACTACCCAATACTTCTTGGAGTCTAAACATCCACCTGCATGAAGGGTCCACCAACTATTGTATATGCTCCTGATATATCTCAGAATTCCTCGCCCAAAAAGTTTCACATGTCTCCCTAAGTATGGTCTCAAGGGTGGAGCAAATCCTACCTTTGCAGAAGACCAGATCATCCCCAACCCTTCACCTTCCAAATCGCACCCTGACATTATTCCATAGCTATAAATCCTCTCTCCTCATGCATTGTGGCTTGTCCAACCTTCTCATATGAACCTCTCGGGTCCTACTGCTCATGATGAGAGCATCAAATAATTACCCAAGTCCCCTATATCGGTGTGCAATGTTGGAAAGTGATAAATGTGTGGGCTCTAATGAGTATATCCAAGGACTCATACAAAAGCTCATGCTCAACCCTAAGGCCAACCTGCTCTCCAAACCCGGGAGTTCTAAACCCAATGGTATGCCGATTGTCCTTCTTAGGATATCTCTCCGAAGGAAACACTCCAACAACTTATTATGTAGCATCATGCTTTGTTGTACTCCAAGACATGCCCTTGCACTCCTCTACATAGCACTGAAATTCGTGCTACAACTTGCCACACAAATAGATACCAACGCTCAATGTCATACTACCCTATTCCATATGGCATCCCATATGCACCACTGCATCCACCACTCTGATAGTAACCCTCCACGATGTGAGAAACATATCATCATCTTACGTGAGAGACTTTAGCGACCTAACTCCTCATATGTTAATGGAAACGACACTATTGTGTCTATCTTCAATAGCTTGTCTATCCAATACATCAATCGTAGAGCACTGTCTACATGAAATGCCCTATATGGTGGCTTGCCAATGCCACCTCCTCTGTAACGACCCTGGTGAAAATTCCATGTAATAAAAGTAAATAAAGGAAAAATAATAACCACAAATGATGGGACACTTATTCCAAGCTAAATTTTGGGCAGAATCCTAGTGATGGGGATCACTTGTGATTTTTTATGGCTAAGGAAATTAGCAAAGGCAATGGCTAAGGCTTTGAAAAGGAAAAATGGAAATTTTGGCACAATTATTTATGAAAATAATGGAAATTAGGACAAAAAGGAGGTGAGTCGGAAAATAATGGAAAATGAAGAAAATAGAGATCTCATTCATAAACAGCCTTATGAGGGTCGGTTGGCAAGATTTTGTCAATGTGAATCTTTTGCTAATCTTTTGTCAGTTCAATGTTGGAGCTTTCTCATTACTCTCTCTCTCTCTCATATTCTTGGAGACTTAGAGTTTTCTTGGAGTACTCTTTGAGGGTGTGGCATACTTGGATTTTGGAGCAATACATCAAAGGAAGAGAAGGAAAGCATAAGAAGGCATCAGGATCAATAGCTACATCATATTTGCTTGCAGGTACCAAGTTGCATGTATGTTTCCTTCACTGGTTTTGGCATGCATGACATATGCATGTGATTTCTTGGTTGTGATCTATCATTGGCATGGAGGTTTGCCTAGATCAATAGTGGATTGCCTAGCCTTGCCATTTCCTAGATAGCCATGGTGATTATGAGTTTACTTTCATTGTTTGGTTTTGGTTGGTTCTCATGTTTCCTTAGCTTGGGTTGAGTTATTAGTTCCTGGAAGCCCTGGTTGGACAAATGCTCTGGAAGCCCTATACTAACCTGGGTTGAGTTACTAGTCCTAGAAACCTTAGTTGGAAAAATTTGCTAAAAGCCCATGGTGGGTTGAGTTACTAGTCCTGGAAGCCTTGGTTGTACAAACACTCTGGAAGCTTGATGACAGTTGTGGGTTGAATTACTAGTCCTTGAAGCCTTGGTTGGAACAAACGCGCTAGAAGCCCTGGAAGGCTTAGATGGAGACCAATCTAATGATGGTTTTGTGATGTCCGACCATGAGGTGGAATCACTATCTGATGGGTGGAGTTGGATGGCCTTCGGAAGCCCTAGATGAGTTTTGGTTGATGTGTTCTATGAGATCCCATATTCATGCTTGGAATATGGCATGGGGGTGAATGATTGAAGAGATATTTGGCTCATCCATTCTACAGTCGAGTGGAACATGGAAGTCCCATCTCGAGTTTGGATTTTTCATCATTAATGAAAGGTTATTTCTCCTTGTATTTCTATGAGCATTTTGATGGATTACATGTGGTCTATATGACTATACTTTCATGAGTATTTTCTGCAGCTATTATGCTGGTTACGTATGTGTTTTATGACAACAGATATGTGATCCGAATTGGATCCATGAAGAATAATCAAAGTACCGTGACTGTATCAAAATGGGACAAACCTCGAATTCAAGAGCATAGAACGATCAGAAAAACCTCTGAACAATGGCAGTGGGCAGCCAATGTGGAACGACGAAGACCTCGATCAAAGCGCACTAACTGAGGCCCATGGAGACTGCACAGAGGCAAAACTGGCCCCTGGGAAGCCTGGATCGGGAAAAGGAGGCAGTTTCTGATGCGCGATTAGCATCACTAAGCAAAATGCCTCGAAATGGAAAGGTCCCGAAGCGCTCGGTCGCATGGAAGCCGAGAAAACCGTGGGGAAAAGCGCAAAAGGCTAAAGGAAGGACCCGCGCTCCAAAACTCGTGATATTTATAAAGGGCACCCTTGGGCGGTAAGCGAATTTGGAGAAAAAGGAGCGATTCCACTTAGCGCACGAAATGCCTATCATGGCTAGTAGGGGTCGAGTCAAGGTCTTGAATAAGTATTTTCTTGAGCACTGTCATTTACATGTTATTTTATTGATTTGTGGAGATGGTTCAATTCTGGGAGTGACCTAGGATCTGTACTTGAAAAAGTGGCTCAAATCCCATAGTTGTTGGCATAGAACTGACAATTTTCTCTAGTTGCTCACACGCAAGCCTGTAGGAGCGAATTTGGATTTCTAGTCGCCCTCATGCCTATAGCATGGGAGCAACTGAGCCTTAAATTCTCCAAAATATAAGTGGGACCACAAGGCAAGATTTCTAAAGTATTGGATTGGTTCTTGAGGGTCCTGTAGTTTATGTTTAATGTCTGTATGGTGTGTTTTTGTTAGTTCCACATCTTAATGTGACTTAAGAGGTCAAATCATATCATAGTGGCCTCTCATCACATGTTTACCCTGACTGTCTCGTTGCTTGGGTAGAGATGTGGGAGAAGGGTGTGACATCCTCCTACAAGCTCTTGCTAGAGTAGGCTAATCACCCTATGACCACGCACACAGTCAATATGCCAAGACAACTCATGGAGTCTTCTTGCTCACTTGTCAAACCATCCTGTCAGTGGTCTTGTCCGAGGCTCTGATGGATATCTAAAAATGTGTTTGCACCCAACCATCAGATCCATCATGCATCTACTACCATCAGTTACCAGTTTTATGAGGTGATGGGAAATCCCACTGGATCCTAACAACATTTTGGCCCTGAGCCCCTCTGGTAATCCATGACCTCTATTGAGATATGGTCATTGAGGTATCCAACCACCTAGGTTGCTCCATCAGGTACTAGCTCAATACCTCTCTCCATCCAATCTGAAAGGAGGGATCGAATGTACAATCTCATGTATACAAAATAAGCCCTTCATGGTGACATTATGCCATACTCAACTCAAGTTTCTCACTCTTGTTGTCCTTGTCATCCCCTATGGGTTGATCTAAAATAATCTAACTCTCTCTCACTATTTTATAGAGGTGAGCTAAAAATGTTCAAAGTCCTGCTAGGGTGCTTCTGAAGTGAATTGTTCTAAATTCGCAATATGTGCTCTCTTATCTATCCCTGCTTAATGGCTAGATCGAAATATTGTTTCTCATCCTCCTCCATGATGGGCTAAACTTGAACTTCCAACTGCTCCTCCATAGAAAACCCATCATACAAATCATCCTCACCAGCTAGTTGTAGATGGCTTCCATCTGGGAACTTTGTCATGGATTTGGATGCCTCTTTGCCTACTGGCATCTTGCCAATGGGTGGCCCTACAAGTATGTGCTCCACTCTCTCTACCATTATCTCATCCCATGACATGAATGTGCTCTCTAATAGTGGTGACTATGGAGTCACACTAATTGTATCTATCTCCTCCTCGTAGCCACTAGTGTCCTCTACCTCCTGTTAAGCCTACTCATGCTCGATGTTAGGAATCACCTCCATGAATTGGGCCTTGCTCTTGGTGTACCTTCTCCTTGGGGTCCACAAATCCTAACATGTAAAGCCAAAGTTCCTCCTTCGGATGTCTCTCTAGATCTCATCCTCTAACTTAACTAAAAATCAATAAGCTGCAACCTGTGAATTCTTGATGAATTCGCCATGGAGGGATATGGGTTCTACCATGGTAATGTTCTTCTGCAATCATGGAAAACCAAGTGAAAGAAGTAGACCCTCAAGGTTGGAAATGGCTCAAACCGGTAACTTACACTGCCTAGAAATTATGTTGTTACTGT
This sequence comes from Pinus tabuliformis, assembly GCA_031772625.1. Classification (NCBI taxonomy): domain Eukaryota; kingdom Viridiplantae; phylum Streptophyta; class Pinopsida; order Pinales; family Pinaceae; genus Pinus; species Pinus tabuliformis. The sequence goes on along the minus strand of CM062816.1, from coordinate 791,300,689 downwards.
TGGAGGTGAGCTAGTGTTTCTTCCCTCAGTACTGCTCCAAAAATTCTCAAAATTTAACTTGAGGCTCCTCACACCAAAAAAATAAAAACCCAAAAATGGTTAGGCTTAAATCCAAGCTATTATCAAGCCCACCCAGTGGTGTGAATTACCTAGGTTACCCACAAAATGCATTGTTGAAGATGGTCATACATAGCTTATAATGGGTAACTTAGTGCATTAAACAACCATGCCATGAAGACATTGTGCTTAAATAATAGTGGGGTAACAAGTGTTTGAGAAACATGACACCATGATTAATGTAATGGCCTCTAGTTAATTATGCTTGAATTAATGACCATGTTTTATTTTTGTAAAATTCCAACAATGGAAGGAATGGAATCCCTTGTTGCTGCCATTGGGTGAGGAATGAACTCCCTCACCAAACATTTAATAAAATAAACATTTGTTCATTTTTCCCTTTGGGGTTTCTTGGGTAATATTGGTCCGTTTATGTGCTTTCCTATTCTGTTATCTTGATGATATTGCTACCTTGCATGATGTTGGAAATTACATCATTCAATGTGTTATTAACATGCTCTCATTAACTCAACAATGTTAATGATGCAAGCTCCAAAAGAATGCATTATGTTAACAAGTTACACTAATGAGTATTCCTTTGCAAAGTATGATTATTCCATTTCTATGGTGACTTCACTTAATACTCATCGCTATATCATTTGATGAACAATTATGTATGTGACAAGTTATTCCTCAGATGTTACATGTTGGTCAAACCTGATAAAAAAAATTAATCCCATGTATTTTGTACGTGGTATACTAAGGGATGTTACATATGGTGTCAGATTCCATAAGCAAGATTATGTGGTCACACAACAACATTTTAATTGATAAAGGTAGTGGCTAGATGGATCTTCCTTGTGGACCCCATAAGAATTGTATTTGTGCCATATTGTATGATACTATGGATTCTATCACAAATTCGATAGTATATCCTTCCAGCACACTTTCAAGCCAAAAGCACAATGCAAGAAACCTTATTACTTGCTGGCTCAGTTGTTCTAGAGTCCACTGTCTTGGACCATTGTGATGATAAGTCAAATTCTTATCCACCAACCACTGAATCCATTTTGTCAAGTCAAATTCTTATCCACCAACCACTAAATCCATTTTGTCAAGTCAAATTCTTATCCACCAACCACTAAATCCATTTTGTCAAGATGATTAGGAATTTCGCAGAGAATATCTCATGGAGCTTAGTAAGCACGTACTTCGATAACCAATCTTCGGTCCTTAATCTCACTAGCTCTAAGATCGTGCTTCTTTTGATTCAACCACCAAGTGATTTGTTCCTTTGTTGGACTCCAGATGAACTCCCTCACCAAACATTTAATAAAATAAACATTTGTTCATTTTTCCCTTTGGGTTTTCTTGGGTAATATTGGTCTGTTTATGTGCTTTCCTATTCTGTTATCTTGATGATATTGCTACCTTGCATGATGTTGGAAATTACATCATTCAATGTGTTATTAACACTGTTTTACAAGCTGGCCGATTCGAAACCGACTTGGCCGAGTCGAACCGAGTCATTAGCCTGAGGAGTGACCCGGCCACCTAACCGGTCCGGTTGACCGAGTCACACATGACTTGGCCGAGTCATCCAATGACTCGGCCGAGTCATGTGTGACTCGGTCAACCCAGCCGGGTCCATTATGACTCGGCCGAGTCACACTTGGGACGGCTGGGCAGCGTAAAAAGTTAAAAAAAAATTCATTTTTTTGGTAATTTTTCAAATGTTTAATGCAGTTTATGGATTCACTGTTCATATCATTGTTATACAGGCTTGCTTCTTGCATGAGAATTTGGAGCTGATATTATGCCCAATTTCTCTTGTCTATTGTGCATGCTGTTACTTGAATTCATTTCTGTTTATCTGAAATATCTACATTGCCTGTCTTGCAATAAGAAGTTGCCTGTCTCTAAGGTTAAACAACTGCAGCTGTTGTTGTGGATCCACTAATTGCACTAGGCGTATGATTGAGATAGGTGTTATGATCAGTTGGTGACATAAAGGAGAAAGGTAGAAACTTCAAAGATTGTACTTGTGTAGAACGATAGTTCTTTAGTATGTATTCAGGATTTAAAAGAAAGCTACCAAAGGAGTCCATCTCTAGAGGGCATCTTAATGAGTTGGCCCATCAACTCCTCCCCCAGAGTTTGATATAATTATGTCATCGACAGGGAAGCTTGTGGCTTCTCTTTACTATGTTATGCTCTTGAGTCGTAACCCATTTTATTTCTACGAGTATGTTTTGTTGAGAGGTTTTTATGTGTGAATTGAAGGACATGTTGCATCATTCCAACAACGTAGTTGATACCTAGGCCACCCCGTTTTGAGCAAGAGTTTTTCATTGATCCTACGAAAATTAAACTGGTTTCTTATTAGAAAGCACCTGTAAGTTCCATGTTTCATTAGATAGCTAGCTTCTACTCACATTTATGATAGCACTAAGCACCATTAATAGAGTTGCTAAAGAGCTCCAAGAAGTTTACTTGGACGGAAACATTGAGCCAGCTTTTCTTTCCTTTGCCAGATAAATGGTTGACAGTTAAATACTTAAGTAAAATGCAGGTGGTGTATCATGTTTGTGATTGCAGTTACATTTTTCATGGTTGGTTGTATGACGTCTGGATGAATGTATTAAAACCTATCATCATGCTTGATCTTGATGTACCCGTAGAATCAGTACGTTGGAATTCCATATGCATCAATTTTGAAGAGATAAAAGTAGCTCCATGATGCGAAACTGGGATCTGTTGTGAGTTAGTTTGCACAATCTACAATCTAGTAGAACTGGAAGAGTACATAAATAGTTCAGGTAAAAAGCTTTTCTAATGTACAATGTTGTAATGTAATGTGATGTATGTGATGTACAAGCCTGTTTAATGCAGTTTATGTTTTTTAATAAAAAAAATAAATATTTAATGTATTTTTTACAACGACCGAGTCATTGAAATCGAGCCGGCCGAGTCATTACCGTTTCGGAGTCGGAGTCGGAGTCGATCCTCGGCCGAGTCGGAGTCGGAGTCGGAGTCTTAAAACATTGGTTATTAACATGCTCTCTCATTAACTCAACAGTGTTAATGATGCAAGCTCCAAAAGAATGCATTATGTTAACAAGTTACACTAATGAGTATTCCTTTGCAAAGTATGATTATTCCATTTCTATGGTGACTTCACTTAATACTCATCGCTATATCATTTAATGAACAATTATGTATGTGACAAGTTATTCCTCAGATGTTACATGTTGGTCAAACCTGATAAAAAAAATTAATCCCATGTATTTTGTACGTGGTATACTAAGGGATGTTACATATGGTGTCAGATTCCATAAGCAAGATTATGTGGTCACACAACAACATTTTAATTGATAAAGGTAGTGGCTAGATGGATCTTCCTTGTGGACCCCATAAGAATTTTATTTGTGCCATATTGTATGATACTATGGATTCTATCACAAATTCGATAGTATATCCTTCCAGCACACTTTCAAGCCAAAAGCACAATGCAAGAAACCTTATTACTTGCTGGCTCAGTTGTTCTAGAGTCCACTGTCTTGGACCATTGTGATGATAAGTCAAATTCTTATCCACCAACCACTGAATCCATTTTGTCAAGTCAAATTCTTATCCACCAACCACTAAATCCATTTTGTCAAGATGATTAGGAATTTCGCAAAGAATATCTCATGGAGCTTAGTAAGCACGTACTTCGATAACCAATCTTCGGTCCTTAATCTCACTAGCTCTAAGATCGTGCTTCTTTTGATTCAACCACCAAGTGATTTGTTCCTTTGTTGAACTCCAGATGAACTCCCTCACCAAACATTTAATAAAATAAACATTTGTTCATTTTTCCCTTTGGGGTTTCTTGGGTAATATTGGTCCGTTTATGTGCTTTCCTATTCTGTTATCTTGATGATATTGCTACCTTGCATGATGTTGGAAATTACATCATTCAATGTGTTATTAACATGCTGTCTCATTAACTCAACAGTGTTAATGATGCAAGCTCCAAAAGAATGCATTATGTTAACAAGTTACACTAATGAGTATTCCTTTGCAAAGTATGATTATTCCATTTCTATGGTGACTTCACTTAATACTCATCGCTATATCATTTGATGAACAATTATGTATGTGACAAGTTATTCCTCAGATGTTACATGTTGGTCAAACCTGATAAAAAAATTAACCCCATGTATTTTGTACGTGGTATACTAAGGGATGTTACATATGGTGTCAGATTCCATAAGCAAGATTATGTGGTCACACAACAACATTTTAATTGATAAAGGTAGTGGCTAGATGGATCTTCCTTGTGGACCCCATAAGAATTTTATTTGTGCCATATTGTATGATACTATGGATTCTATCACAAATTCGATAGTATATCCTTCCAGCACACTTTCAAGCCAAAAGCACAATGCAAGAAACCTTATTACTTGCTGGCTCAGTTGTTCTAGAGTCCACTGTCTTGGACCATTGTGATGATAAGTCAAATTCTTATCCACCAACCACTGAATCCATTTTGTCAAGTCAAATTCTTATCCACCAACCACTAAATCCATTTTGTCAAGATGATTAGGAATTTCGCAAAGAATATCTCATGGAGCTTAGTAAGCACGTACTTCGATAACCAATCTTCGGTCCTTAATCTCACTAGCTCTAAGATCGTGCTTCTTTTGATTCAACCACCAAGTGATTTGTTCCTTTGTTGGACTCCATGGTCTCCAAATTATTGTTATGTAGCAATCCCAAAATAAAATGATCTCCATCCTGACAACAGAACTATTTGTTGGCACGAGGTTTATACAAGCCCTGATTGGCATGCAGTATCGAGCAATAAAACCCACTCCACCACTGGCCCTTTCAACATCACTCATAGAGTGGATGATGTCTCACCTAAGGTGACATAGGGGACTACTAAAACTAGGTTTCTGTAGTTAGATGAAATTTTTGTTTATGCAGTGGTATTTTCGTAATTTAATGTTCTATGTGCATAACCTTAACATGATAGAAAAACAATAGAGGTACTTAACTCCTAAGTTGGGTGAAATATTGCATAAATCCATTATCAAACTACTCAACTACAATGGAAACAAATAAAAACATCATATCTAGTCATACACAATTAGAGAGAGCAACCCAATCACTCTTCTATTAATTCATCCAAAAGAGGTGTGTGATGTGCTATAACAAGATATGTCATAAACTGGCTCACCAACCTAGAATTCATAAGCCACAAAACATTACATTCTCTGGCATCACCATGTTTAGATTAACTCTTTATAGGTTACATACTGAAGGATAGACTCAACAAAAGTACTTGACCCGCTAGTGAGTTGAGCAAACAAGAATTAACATGAAAAACTAACATAGAACAATAGAAAATCGAGTTAACTACAAAAACACTATAAATTACAAAGGTGATGACCCCAAATTGCCTAATAAACCAACCAACCCCAAGATGGATAATTTGGGTGTTCTTATTGCCCCTTAGTGCATCCTTCATCGTCATGCATCCAGTGATCGTCCAACTCATTTAGTCTTCCACATCATCCTAACCATTCTATTTTTTTTCACAACCTTCTCTAGTTGTCCCACGTGCTCTGGGTGATTGTTGATCATTATTTGGAATATCCTCTAGCGACCTCTCCTCCACTTCACCAACTTACCTATCCCTGCACACCTTTCATGGTGTTCATCACAAGGATCCTCCCCATCTGCGATATGCCTTTAGATCCTAACTACCTAGATGTGCCTTGAACACATCCTCGTCTAGTTGGCACTATGTTGAGCTCCATGTTGTGCTCCTCTACGTTGAACCTTCCTCCCCTATGCCATCTTCTCCCCTATGCATTGGGTCCCATAGTTCTGCACCGCGTTCCTCTATTGCGTGTGGTTTCTCACACTTGCTCAAAAATTTCAAAAAAAATTCCCTGCAACTTTTGTTTACTCAAATTTGTATACGTAGAGGAGTAATGAATGATAGATTGTGCATTGGGACAATAAATTTGGACCTTCAATGGGGATTTTCTTGCACATTCATAAAATAATGATGCCACATAAAGTGTTTATTTAGAGGGAATCAATGATATTATAATACATGGAAGATAGTATTCCTATAATAAAATATTTATTACTATGACTCATTCATTGCAACTCTTTATTTTGAAACTAGAAAGGAAAAATTATCTAATGACTACTATAATTGGAAAATATTTCCTACATCAAATCTAATTTCTATGTTAATTGTAAATTTCATTATATTTTATAATAATTTTTAAGCTTACAATAATATCATAAAAGTTTAAAAATAACTAAAACGTCATTTAAAAAAACCAAATAATACAAATTAAAAAAAAATAGAAAAAAACATGACAAATAAAAAATTATAAAATCAATATCTTCACATTTTAAATATATAAATTATTGTTAAACACATGCATGGCAAATGTAGAATATGAAAGATAAGCATTCGATTCATATATTATTGACATGATATACATTTATAATACATTGATGTGACCCTTGGATTCATATTCCAAGTGGTCTCTTGAACTCTGGTGGTTGTTCACATTCCACACCAACTCATAGAGGATTAGGTGTCCAACATTCCCCCCTAATCTGAAGCGGTATGTATGAGTCCAAAAAGAGAGTTGTAATACAAAATGTGCATAAATATGGATGACATCACTAAGCTGAATGTGCTCTCTGAAATGTTGGTACGAGGGGGGTGGTTTAAGGATGACCACCAACACTGGAACGCTTTGTGCAGTTCTCGAAACTCTTCCAAGTCTAGCAAGAAGCTGAAATCTTTTGCTAGAGGAAGTGTCTCTAATGCTTTGGAGAGGGAGACCTTCAACCTGAAAAAGGGAGGTCTACAACCTACGGTGGTTTAAGGATGACCACCAACTTTGGAATGTTTAATGGAATTCCTAGAACTCTTCCAAAACTGGCAAGAATTTGAAGTCTTCTGCTAAAGGAAGTGCCCCCAATGTTTTGAAGAGGGAGAATCTTAGCCTGAAAAGGGAGGTCTCACCCCGCATAGATGATTTAAGGTTGATCACCAACCAATAGCATGCTCAGGGGCATCTCTGTCTCTGCCTACAACTCTGAATCTGATATGGCAGGTTGTGTCTTAGGCTCGCTTGATGTGACTTTAAAGCTTGTATATGACCATCATTTCTCCCGCTGTTAGATACAAGGCGATATGATGAAGAAAACTCAACTACAAGACCTTTTAATATTCTAGAATAAATTCTGACATATGACTAAAATATCTTCTTGGTTGTTGAAGCCCATTGCCAAAAAGTGATCCATCCAAGATGAATCTTTTTTCTTGCAAGAGGCTTGTTTTTGAGCATCTGTGTGAAAAATGAGTACTGTTACACAAAAATATCGTCACCATGATTATTTGCAGTCAGTATAAGTCCATCATCATTTATACTGCCCTCCTAAGCAAGTCTAAGACCTCAGCTCTTTAAGTCAAGCTTTGAAAATGTGAGAAAGACATTGAAAATCACTAAAAGCTCTGGTTCCGCACTTTCTCCTACTGTCACCTGCGGGCCCGCACCCTTTGTTCGTGTCAACTGCGTATCTGTACGCTCTGTCTGTAAAGGGGTGAGTGCGTACCCCTGTGAAAGTCAAAAGGCGCAAAGTTTATCTTGAAAAACTCACTTTGGGTTAATTTCAGAGGTTTCTAGAAGGAATTTTGACGTGGATTGTTCGCTCTGAGTTGATTCATGCATCCCAAAAGAGAATGAGCTAATCCCTTGACTAAAGGAGCTATCCCTTTGAAGGAGGGCTTTATCCCTTTGAAGGAGGAGCTAGTAACCTCCCTCCATTGCACTATAAATACAGGCATTGGGGTGAGGACTGGAGAGATTAGAAGCTGAACATTTTGAGGGTAAATGCTGGTGAAATTAAGACTCTTTGGTTGAGCTTGAGAGGAGAGATCACATACCTCTTGGTTCCATTGGAGAGTGAGTGAAACTTGTCAAAGTAGAGGAGACATCTTGTTGGACCCTGGGAGGAGCTTGTACAGCGTCAAGGCAAAGGTTGTAAAGTTCTTCTTCTTTTGAATTAATACGATCAAACTCATTTTTCTCAACAAGTATCTTATGTTATTTGTTTCATGGACTCCTTGAATTTCATGTTAAATATGTTTTATGCAATTGGTTTTTCAGGTGCTATTTAATTTGTTTGCCTTGTTTGTGTTTGCAGATTTGCGAAAAGGAGCTCATTTGGATCAAAGGAGCGAGGGCATCCACAAACTTGCGAAGGACCCAAGGTAGGCCCTAAAAACACTTGTTTGCCATTGTTTTTAAAAGCATATTTAGAGAAAGATAGTGTCTAGTTGGTTTGCTTGTCATTAGGTCTTCTTTAGATTCTAGGAAGGTCTATCTTGTCCGCAAGATCGAATCATTTCGTGTGACAAAATGGCGACTCCGCTGGGGACTTGATTGTTTTCTTTGTTTATACTTTGACCTGAGAAACTGTATTTTTCGTTTCTGTTTTTGACTTGATGACTGTGGGATTGGGTGAATTTATTTAATTTTGAGTTAGTTTTTATTTTTCATAATTTTGGGAGAAGTACGCACCCTCTGAGTTAAGCACAGTGCTTACTTGTACGCACTTTTGCTTTGTGCACAGAGCGTGTACGCACCTGTGTAAACAGGCTGCCTGCGTACCCTGTCAAAAGTTTGAGAAATTTTAAATTTTTCTCTTTTTTATCAGTTTAAAATTTGTTTCTAGGTTTTAGCCACTGCCCAGACCTACTTGTTCCCTGTCAAAAACTTTCCTTGGTTTAATTTCATTAGTGTTAGGGTTTTAGGTGAAATTCCTAGGAATTTTGCTTGTTGGGTTTGTTTTTCATTCTTGGTTGTGTAGTGGCTCTAAGCTTAGAAGCTGTAGGGACCTCAGATCACATTGGTGTCTACTAGCCTTCTTATGAGTCTGACCATTTATGAAATCCCCTTGTTGAGGAATCCGCTTTGAATTTTCTCATTTCAAAATTTCGAAAAGCTTATATTTGAAAGTTTGGATTTTCATTTTTAAAAAAGAAAACGAAAGATCTAGTTGTTTTTTGACTAATTGTGATTCTGCATAAATTAGTCCTTAGCTCACATTTAGCTAAGTAAAACATCCTCAAAAAGACACTTTGTAAACTTTGACTTCAAATAGGTATTTTATAGTTTGTAGATCTCAAAGTTAGTCATTTTCATAGTTTTTAATGTTTGATGAAAAATAGTTTTGAGTGTTTTTTGCAAAAATATAAAAAAAATATCTCTTTTGAAAAAAGTTTGTTTTTGTAGTGATTGATTGCTTTGAAAAGAAAAAAGAAATTTTTGTGAAATAACTAGTTGTCTCGTTTTGAGTGCTTTGGAAAGGAAAAGCTCTTCTTTTAATTTGTTTAATTGAGAAAGATTTGTGTTTACAAAGTTTTTGCATTCTCAAACTCTTTCTTAGCTTAGAAGTTCATCGAAGAGAAAAGATAGTTTAAATCATCTTAGGTGCATCTTTTTAGTGATTTCGAGTAGAGTCTTTACACCATGAGTTTCATCTCCGCCACCTCTTGACTTAAACAACAACCACTAAAATTAACGCTTAAAGTAAAATTCATCTAGTAACATTTTTATTTCTAGGGCTCTGATACACCAATTTAGCTTAGGCTAGTGTCTTGGAGTAGGAGAGTAATTAACTCTCCAAGACAAGTAAAACAAACAAGTAGCTAAATCTTGTGGTAGGAAGAAATCCAATTGTTGCATTTATGCTCTGGGAAAGCTCCTCTTAAAGGAGAAGCACGAGATCGTGTCCGAACCAGTGTGGGAATCAATCCTTCCTCATTGGGAACGACGCCAGATATTCACGTATTAAAAACGGTAAACCTCGGATTAACCATTGTCGAGGAGCCTGGGGTCACTTGTTGGTAAACCTTGGATTATGTCAAGGAGCCTTCAAGGGGATTGAGCTTGCTACTCTGCCCTTGCATGCGTATCGGATCGTAGACTGTTCCCCCAGGTGTATTTGTCTCAGTTGGTAGCCTTAGTGACCATATTCTTTAAGATTCTTCCTGAGGTGACAGTGGTGGGAAGATCCCACTGTACCTGGAGCAGACGTCGGCTAGACTCACTTGGATTTTCTGGGGGGTTCACTTCACTCGAGACGGTTAAGTGGAGGAACTTGGTCCAGTCTATTCATTAAGCAGGTTGTCGGGGTAACTGTTCCAACCGCCATTTCTATACTGAATTCTGCGACGTTGGGCTTCATCACCAACTAGTGTTTTCGGTCCGGAAAGTTACTGTTTGTGTGTGTTTGATCTCTTAGATTCTTTAGGCGTTTGATTCAAATTTGTTTGGTTCTTTAGAGACTTTAGGTGGTTTTCATTGAGATTTTACTTTGTTTGCGTGTGAAGTAGATAAAAGTTTTTAACTGTGGCTGAATTACCAAGACAGTCCCGTAGAATTCGGGGCCAGTCTCCTGAGGAAGTAACCGTGGCTGATTTACTGAGGAAGTCTCGTAGACTTCGGGGCCAACCTCCTGAAGAAGTCCCGAGCCAGCTTGAAGGCTTGAAAGTCCTTGTCACTCCTAGTGGCAGTAAAGTTGGGTCACCTGAAGAAGGAGAGGCTTCATTGGTTGTACATCCTGATTACCAAACTCTAGTAACGGGCTATAATCCTGAATCTATTTCAGTTTCCGAACTTGCTGGTAGTTTTTCATCTACCAGTGATATAGGTGAAGAACCTGAGATATCTGAACCTGTTACTCCAACATCGGGGTTTGTCTCTCCAACTTTTAGTGGTCCTAATTCACCTAGGGTAGAAAGAATAATCACCGAAAATCTTCCTTCTGGTTTGATAGCTATTGAAGAACTTGCTCCGGAAAAGGAAGTAGACATCCCTATCCCTGAAGATCAACCTGTTATTGATCTAAGCGAGCGTGAATCAATTTTTTACAGTCCACCTAGGAGTACTACTTGGTATCTTTCTTTAACTAATTATTTGGAAAACCCAGGCTTAAGTTTTTCACCCCCTCGTACTCCTTATCATCCTAGAGGTTTTTATACTCCTGTAAATATGTCAGGTCAGTCGTCCATGTTTACTCAATCGCCTGAATCCTTTTTGTACGGCGGTCCTTCTGTTCCCTCTGGGTATCAGTCACTTTCTGGTACTTTTGCGGGAGCATCTCCTCAACCCATTGAACAAGGGTTATTAACTGGAAACAATGGTAATAAACCGTTGAGCGTAGAAGACATTCTCATGATGTCAGGTTCAATTCCCAATTCTCAACCTCAAGGTGGCCAGTTACCGCCTGGGGGGCAGCCTCAATTAACACCTGGGGGGCAACCTCAAGGTACCCAAATTGTGTCTGGGGGGCAACCTCAAGGACAGTATGTACCCATGGTGCAGTACGTTCCTCAAGGTCAACCCCAGAATCAATTTGTACCCCAAGGTCAACCCCAATATCAATTTATACCTCAAGGTCAACCCCAGTATCAGTACGTGCCTCAAGGGTATCAACCCCAAGGTCAGTACTCGAACCAAGGTTTCCAACCACCCCAAGGTCAATCTTATGTTCAAGGAACGGGAAATGTACCTTTCAATTATCAATCCTACCCTCAACTTGGTTATGGTCCCCCATATCCTCAACCTGTCATGGGTCCGTACCCCGGAGTGAACTTAGTGTGGGATCCATCGCAAACTCAACAGGTGTTGCAGCCTAATGTAAAGTTGTCATCTCAAACTGGACAACCCTTAGTTTCTGGTTCACCTCAGTAATCAGTCCAGTCTAACATTCAAACTTCTGTACCTTCGGTAGTTTCTCAGTCTGGGCCTATTGTGCCTTCTACTCCATCTCAAACGACTGCTGCAACTACCAAAACATCTGTTCAATCTACCCCACCTACTTCTGGAGTATCGACAACTTCGGTTTCTACTGTTCCTGTATCTACTCCTCAGACATCTTTACCACCGTCTGGATCTATGATTCAAACTACGGTTCAGATACCTGTAGGACAACCTGGTTTAAGTACGGTTGTCACAAGTCAACCACAATTTACCTATCAACCGTACTAGGGACAGTACCAATTCGGTCCTGCTGTGCAACAACCAGTCTATCAGTATCAACCGTACCCTGGGTACACTTATCAACAACCCCAGTACGGTCCGGTTAATCCTGGTTTTCCGGGAGGATACAATATCTTGAACGCAATTCCTATTCCTAGTTATCCTGGATATCCTCCTCCTGGGGCTGGTCTCATGACCCAGAGTTTTAGGGACCCTAATCACCAATTGTCGTTTATCGCAACTTTGGGCTTGCCTGATTTGTCGCGCCTAACGAACGATCCCATTAATTATCTTCCGTTTTGGCCGCAAATGCCGAATAAGTTGCCCGGCGACATTCCCAAATTCGAAGGTAAATCAGGAGAGGACCCATCGAACCATGTGATGACTTACCACCTCTGGTGTGCATCTAACTCCATCTCAGATGATTCGATCAGTCTTAGACTTTTCCAGCACACTCTGATTGGTCTCGCGGCCAAGTGGTACATTGAGTTACCGTGAGGCTCTTTTTATAATTTTACTCAGTTAGTTACCTCGTTTTTAACACACTTTCAGTTACCAGTCAGATATGACAATGGCACGGAATTACTAACTTCGTTAAAGCAATCGACGTCCACTTATATTTCCGATCATATTCATGAATGGAGACGTCGACGGCGTTTAGTGAAGGTATTTATTCCGGATCAGATTTTGGCTTAGTGGTTTGTAAAATCTTTGTTGCCAAAGATCACTGAAGATGTTGCTAAAGCCGGAGTTGTTACTGAGGAGCAAGTAATTGCTCAAGCACAGTACCTTGACTTAGTCTATACTCAGTCAGGTACGTTACACGAAAATATCCCCGATCTTCCCAAGTCAAATCAAATCGTTGCAGCTCCTTCGGGATCTCATGCCGCTGATGGTATGATTGGTATGGTTAACACTAAAAGTAAGAAGAAGTCTTCCAAGAATTCTTCTCCTATCATAACCTTGCCTGATTCCCCAACGGGAGATTCTTCTGCAGAAGTTTCCGCTGATATTCACATTGTAGAGTCATCTACAGCTAAATCAAAATCCGGTGGGAAGAAGAAAGGAAAGAAGAAGAATAAAACGGACAAAATTTCAAAGGAGAAACCTGAAAAATCGGAATCTAATGATGAAAAACGCAAACCTCGTTATCCATGTCTCATTTGTGACGAAGATCATTTTACAAGAGACTGCCCTCATCGTGCAGAGGTTGCGAAGATCGTCAAAGGTTCCCAAACTCCTGCTGTTTTGAAGGATCCATTTCCCGCTCAAGACAGTAAGATGATAAGTTCTTCCTCAAATGCCAATGAGGAACCCATATTGATGATGTCCCATGTAAGGATTGCGACTCGATCGCAAGATTATGGTAGTAAAAGTCCTGTTGATGGTAAAGAAGCAGAATCTTCTCATTCTAATCCATCAACCTCAGCTCCCAGTTCCGATCCACTACAGATCGAGAAACCTAACCCGGACTTAGTAATCAAACCGCCACCAAGGGTATACTTCGAAAGTCTGCTTTCAATCCACATGCGAGAGCGGCTCAGAATTATAACATTGTTGAGGATTTAGCTGTTTCACCCACAGCAATGTCGGCTTTGGAAGTGCTGCAATCATGTCTAGCACAGCGTAAATTACTTTTGTCGGCTATAGGAGATGTTGATGTTCAGGACCCGAACCTAATAATTTTCGATCTAGAAAATAGTACACCGCGTTTGCCCCATCAAATGGCTTTCCAGATCCCAGTGATAGTCAAAAACAGGCCTATTCATCGGACTGTAATTGATGAGGGAGCCTCAACGTGCATTATGTCGATACAGTGTTGGAGATCACTTGGTTCTCCTTCACTAAATCAATCCCCAACAATTCATAAGGCCTTTGATGGCCGTGGGTTTCATCCTTTTGGCATTCTACAGGATTTGCCTATAGGGGTTGAAGGAAAAACCGTTAATCTAGATGTGGAGGTGGTTGATGCCCCTCTAGATTACAACCTTCTCTTGGGTCGAAATTGGTCTTACGCTATGACAGCGGTTGTTTCATCGGTCTTTCGAGTAATAAAGTTTCCACATAATGGAAAGATCGTAACAATAGACCAGCTGGCTTACTTTTCATCCGACCCAGCCTCTTCTGAGAGTATACAGCATGTCGGTAAAACGACTATACCATATAAAGATGTTGGAGTAGGATTAGTTAAAGATGTCGGTTTACTGGGAACTTTTCATTTTCCTCCAATCAACGCATTGTCTTCATTTGCAACCATTCATATGATTACATCAGAAACCATTGTTTATGATGATCCTTGGATCATTCCTTCTCAAATCTAAGATAGACTCATTTGGTCATGCTATGCCTTTGAGTCCATATGAAATTGCTTATGAAGCCGTGCAGTCTTTTGCCGACCCATCTTCAACCGAAAATGACTTAATGAATGTGGTCCGTGAGGAATCACTTTTCACATCAACCTCAGATTTAATCACGTTTCCTGAACTTGTTCACTCTGACGAGCAAATTCGCAAAATCCTATGTGTAGATGATTTTCCATGGGAAGATCTCCATCACAGATCTTCGTTTTTACCTGAGGATGATCATTTTGAAAATGATTTCTCATCAATTTTTACGATTGAATATGTCAAAGAACCTCAGAATCCAATGAAACATCATGATTCAGAGTTGAATTTGGGAAACATCTCCCGAACTGTTCTTATTGACATTTCAGTTAAGCCTGGAATTGTTGAGAACATTCATATAGGTGCCTCGTGTACAGATGACGAAATTCAAATATATAAGGCCCTATTTCAAGAATTCTGCAACGTGTTTGCCTGGTCCTATGAGGAAATGCCAGGAATTGATCCCGCGATTGTTGTTCATGAGATCAAGACTTACCCGGACGCTAAACCCGTCTGGCAACGTTTGCGTCAGATTCACCCGAGAAAAGCTGCTGCAATTAAAGCAGAAGTTGAAAAACTGTTGAAAGCAGGTTTCATTTATCCGATCCCGTTAACGGATTGGGTATCGAATATTGTTCCGGTTAACAAAAAGCAGGGAACAATAAGAATATGCATCGACTATAGGGACATTAATCGAGCCTGTCCAAAGGACAATTACCCAACTCCCTATATCGATCAAATCATTGATGATTGTGCCGGCAGCGAAATATTTTCCTTTATGGACGATTTTTCCGGATATAATCAAATCAATATTCTACCTGCCGATCAACCAAAAACAGCTTTCATTTGTCCATGGGGGACATTTGCTTATTGCAAATTACCTTTTGGGCTCAAGAATGCCGGAGCAACTTTTCAAAGGGCGATGTCTTATGCGTTTCATGACATCAAGCACATTGTACAACCCTATCTCGATGACTTGCCTGCTCATTCATTACATCGAGCTGATCACCTTGTCCATTTACGAGCAATCTTTATGAGGTGTAGGCATTATCGGATTCGGTTGAACCCACACAAATGTGTCTTCTGTATAGAAACGGGTCGATTGCTGGGGTTTGTTGTTTCAAAATCCGGCATTCGCGTTGATCCTTCGAAGGTCGAAGCTATCATCAATTTGCCTCCTCCTTCGAGTCTTCGCCAACTCCAAAGTTTGCAAGGGAAAGCAAACTTTTTACACGGTTGTTGAAACAGAACACTCCATTCTATTGGGATGAGATAGCTCAGAAATCTTTTGATGCACTAAAACACGCGTTGACCCATGCACCATTGTTGCATCCTCCCAACTACAACCGGGATTACTTCTTGTACCTCGCTGCCTCTCATTCCACCATTGGAATGGTTTTAGTTCAGGAAGATGAATTCGCAAGTGAACATGTGATATATTACCTTAGTCGAACGTTAAATCCAACTGAGCTAAAATACTCACATGTGGAGAAATTGGCATTGGCAGCTGTGCAAGCTGTCCAACGTTTTCGTCACTACATTTTACTTCGTAAAACTACTGTAATTTCGGATTGTAACCCTATGATCTACATTTTTACAAAGCAATTGCTAGGGGGCAAGTACTCTAAATGGATTGTTATCTTGCAAGAGTTCGACTTGGAATTTGAGAAATCTAAGTCTAAGAAATCTTTAGTCTTTGCGGAGTTAATGTATGAATTTCCGCGTGCTGACACGGAAACTGTGGCGGAGGAGCCCATTGCGGACGAATCCTTGTTTCTAATCAACACTTTAGATCCGTGGTATGGGGATATCATCGTCTATCTCCAGACCCAATCCTTTCGACCAGAAATTTCAAGGTCGGAACGTCGGAAAATTCGATTCCAGTCCCAACAATACAGAATTATTGGAGTTATCGCCATGAGGCGGACTTGGTTTTTCGACGTTGCTTAATTCACGAGGAAGCTGAAAGGGTTCTAAATGACTGTCACTCTGGAGCGTGTGGCGGTCATATGTCTGGGTATGCCACAGCCCAAAAGATATTGCGCGCTGGCTACTTTTGGCCGTCATTGTTTAAAGATTGTATTAACGCGGTCCGAAAATGCCACAACTGTCAAGTGTTTGATCGAAAGATGCGCGCTCCACCTGCTCCTCTCCACCCTATAATTGCCGTTGGTCCTTTTGCCAAATGGGGTATCGATTTTATTACATGTAACCCTCACTCAGCCCGGGGGCATGCGTATATCATCCTTGCGGTAGATTATTTTACTAAGTGGGCCGAGACGATGCCTACATTTGAGGCAGACGGCAAAACAGCTACAATTTTCGTGTTCAATCACATAATTGCTAAGTTTGGTGTCCCACAAGCGATAATCACGGATCATGGGCGCCATTTTCGAAACGTTATGATGACAGAACTGACAGGCCAGCTTGGCTTGCGTCACGATAGCTCAACTCCTTATTATCCACAAGCTAACGGTCTGGTTGAGTCCATCAACAAAGTTTTAGTTATCATGATCCGACGAATCATTGGCATTCATCGGTCGAATTGGCACAACATGCTATTTTCAGCGCTTTGGGCATACCGAACCTCAGTGAAAACATCAACAGGGTTCACTCCTTTCCAACTAGTTTATGGTTTGGAAGCTGTGTTACCCATTGAATGCGAAATCCCGTCACTGCAAATGGCCATCGAGTTACTTCCAGCTACTTCCGAAGAGGAAAAGCGTTTATTATACTTAGCTCAATTAGATGAGAATCGACGTGATGCTGCATTGGCGATCGAGACTCACGCAAAACGTATGAAAGCTCAGTATGATCGAAATGTGACCCCTCGAAATTTTTCGGAAGGAGACCTAGTGTTATTGTATGATCAAGCTAATGATAAATTAGGCGCTATAAATATTCGTTCATATGTGGCATGGGCCCTATATTGTCAAGCGAAAGCTAGCAAAAGGGGTCTATGAATTGGTAGACTTTGACGGGGACTCTTTAGGTAAACCCAGAAATGGTCTTTACTTGAAGAGGTATTATGCTTAAAAAAATGGGTATGGAGATTTTTTAGTTAGGTTAGTTTTTCTTTCTAGCCGGTGTGTTTTAGTTTAAAAAGTGTGCTTAGCTTAGAGAGTGTTTTTTGTCATTATTCTTGCTTATCTTGGTTTTACTCTTGATATTGCAGATGTCGATGCCTCTCCAAACATACATTGGATTTGCTGATGGTGCTTGTCGTAATACACGGAACATCTCTTCCGCAGCTTGGGTTATCTATTCGCCCTCTGACGAATTAGTTTCTATGCATGGGGTAAGCCTCGGTCAAACGACAAACAACATTGCCGAGTATAGTGCAGTGATTGAGTTATTATCTGAATCTATTTCATTTGGGATTCGGAGTTTGATAGTGAGGTTAGATTCTGAACTCGTTGTATTACAGCTTAATAGAGTGTATGCCATTAGAAATCCAGTGTTACTGAGATTGTTTTTGAGAGTGCGTCTCTTGGAACGTGAGTTTGATTATATTTAATATCAGCATATTCCAAGATCTTTAAATACATTGGCAGATGCAATTGCTTCTCGAATGTTAAGTAGACATTTGCAATAATCATACATTTAAATTTAAAAACATTTCATCACACATGTTTAACAGGGTAAGCCGGTAATAGTGATATATATAGGAGTGTGTCAAAAATACATCGTCCTCGATCATAGGTTGAAAAACACCTTATGATCGGCAAAAATGATAAGTACAAAAAACAAAAATGTCATATGTGCCCACTATAGGCGATCATCCTATCACTGGTGATGATCTCTATAAGAAACCACTGCCCGGGCCACCTTGCAAAGGAACCTCCTAAAAGGTCCTGGGACCCTAATCACATAGCGCTGAAGTCGACGAGGAATGTCATCTATAGTGGTCTCGGGAATATCTCCTGTCAAGCGCTCGAGATGACCCTCCAAATCGGCCAAAATCTCTGCTGATTCGTCCTGTGGGGCTATGGCGCGGGTGCAACTGGTTGCTGCCTCTCGAAAGGCCGGAGAGCGGCTGGTTGCTGTGGACCCACATTTGCATTTTGAAATTTTTGATGTTTTGGGACGATAAAAAAATATAAAAAAAAAAAAATTTAAATAGGAAAATGTTGAAAATAATTTTACCTGAGTCATCCCACTGCTCTCCTGGTGGAAGAGCCATGTCTGGGTCACCACGAAAATCTACCCCAGCATAAGGGAAGTCCTGGATAGAAAAAACCTGGTTTTCCAACCATTGGAAATACTCAGGGTTGAATCGAACAACTTTTGTCCCCTCGTCCGGATGACGGGCCATAACTGCAACCCATCGCATCAGTTTGGGCTCTCGAGGAAGCCCAACTCCAACAGTGAGGTGCTGCGGGATCAGCATAGGAACCCTCTCCAGGCCAAAACTCATGACCAAAGCCCCATAACCAAAGGTCTTTAGTCGTCCTTCTTTGGCCCTGGTCAGTTGGCCTTTCAGATTGGCCAACACAGCATCGCACCAGTTGTAGATGGTGCCTCGAAAGCAATCAACTGCCATACGCATCTGGGATCCGGTGGCAATATGTAATGCGGCAGCTCCGCAAAGTCTGGTGACAGTAAACGCGATCACCATGAGTTCAGGACGGGATATGGTCTTTATGTCTATCCCTTTGTCTCTATCCTGGTTGTTGCAGAACTCTAGCCGGAGGCTATCGACAGACTGGCCACCTGGCCTAGTCCCGGAAAGAGTCAAGTCTTCGCCTCGCTTAGGCAAACCAGTCAAGAAATATATATCTGCCGGCTCAATCTCGAGCTGGTGGCCACCAATGAAAAAGCACTGGTCCTATATGCTCCATCTGTCAACCAGCCACTATAAGAATGCCACTTGAGCCCTTATGCCAGGAATGGTCCAGAATTTGTACAAACCGCACGCCCTCAAAGCATCAAGTGAAGGTTGATGATTCCATGCGGCAGCATCCACATCCTCATGCTCTCTTTCGCGCCAATCTAGCATGATGTACTCTCTGCATCAAATAAAAAGATTAATTAAATTGCTAGGAATTATTTTGTTTGGTCGATTTTTGAGAAATTTTGGGTTAAAAACCCTCGCGGCGGGGTACGCACCCTCCAGGTTAGACACAGTGCGTGGGTACGCGCTTTGTCTACATGGGAGGTGCGGGCCCCTGGCTTTTTCCCAATGGAGAAAAAGTCTGGGCCCGCGGGTTACCAGTGTGACACCTGCGAGCCCCCGTGCGCGGAATTTTAGCCTAAAAACCCTCCAAAAAATAAAATGGATGACTAAAACAAGAAATGAAACGGTCAAAAATGAAGAGTAAGTTGATGTAGAATACCTGGAGAAGACGGCGTTCGATTCCGACGGTTGGATTTTCCGCAATCTTCACAGGAAGTTTTCTAAACAAAAGCACTATTTTCTCACCCAAACTCAAACGGTAAAAATGAATTGTCAAAACCCTTTTTATAAGTTTTTTGAGTAAATGAATTGCAAATTTGTTTATGTTTCACTTTGAAAAGGTATTTTGCGACATTTTTATCCAGTTTAAACAAGTATGAGTAATGTTTGTGTTTTTGTGAAGATAACAGGATTATTCAGGCGAAATCTGTCTTTTTCAACGGAAAAACAAGTAGAGTCATCTTTAAGCCCTTTTCTGACTCCTAAAATATGAAAAGATTGCCGAGTGTTTCTTTTACACTCGTTAAAACGGAATTAAAAGACGGTCCACTTACAGCTCTTTTCCGACCGTAAAAACATGAAAAGATTGCCGGATTTTTGTCGTTTCAAATTCGATATTGGTTATAAAACGACGTGTCGTTGATCGCTTTTTTACTTTTTCGTAGCAGTGGCACTAATTACGAAAAGTATTCCTTGGTCATAAAGATCAAGCGGTTCTTCCAAGTATTATTTTATACTTTTTCAGGCTTGGGAGACACAAATTTACGAAAAAGGTCAACCCTGGAGTCTTCTTTAGTCTTTTCAGACTCTCTAAAATTGAAAATGTCGAGTTTCTCCTATACTGGACTCGTTAAAATTTCACAGTAAATGACATGTTCAATTACAAACAGGAACGAACCACTCCTTCTTAGGGTTCGAATTTAAACTAAGTTGGACTCATCCGAAGGATGAGCTTATAATCAAGCAAATGTTATCCTCCTCAAGCTTGTCAAAAATAAAGAGGTACTTGCCAGAAATGGTGGGGGAAAAGAGAGAAAACTGAGCCTGATTGTCATACTTTGTAACCACTCTTGAACACGACACTTTCATTCACCTGGGTTGGGAAATCCTTTGCCTAACAGTTGATCAAACCACATTGAAAGTCTTCAGCCGGTTTCTGGGTATTAACTTTGGGTCAATTGTCACCAAACCATCTGTTGTGTCATTATGTGTTCAAGAGGTCACTGCCAATAAGCCATTCATCTGCAAAATATCTGTCATCCATCTTGACCAACCCTGAGTTAGTTCTTGCAACTAAATTTCTTCAACTTGATCTATGATTTCGTGTTGTGGGCTTGCCTGCAACGGATTGCTTTCTATCGACTTCAACTTATTATCTAGAAAGATGATCTAGGAATCGTCAGTACCTTGGGATCTGCATGCCTCAATGGCAGATTTCTCGCCTTTGACGACAGTTTACATCATTGACTTTCGATCAAAGGATTTCGTGATATGTTCGACATCAACACATCTATTCACATCTCATGGATTGTACTGGGTACTTTGAGAACCATTGACATCACTGGTGGTTTCTCTCACACTTGTTAACAGTTTACATCATTGACTGGTAATCAAGTGGTTTCTACCATGTTCGACTTCAACACATTTATTCGCATGGATAGAATCATACTATTTCGGGAAGTAGAAATGAAGACCCTGGATCTAGTTTCCACAATCCAGGCTGCAAGGAATTTTGTATTCATTATATTGTGGACTATTCATAAACAGATGGCTGCGTCCATACTGTGTTCACATGAGTCTATACTTGTGATGTCTTACAAGTTCATTCCTATATCAGAGCAGTAGATAGTTTTCCAGTTAGTTTTGATCTAAGTATGGGAATGCCTACCTCAGCGATGATATGATCTCATATATATATCTTGCATTGAATGTTTTTACAGGTTTCGACCGGGCTCTCCACAAGATAATCCTCGAAATGATAAAGTACTCCACTCTTCCTATATGATAAATGAAATCCTCATCTACTACAGACTTCGCACTTTAGGGGGCAATCTGTTACACAAAAATATCGTCACCATGATTATTTGCAGTCAGTATAAGTCCATCATCACTTATACTGCCCTCCTAAGCAAGTCTAAGACCTCAGCTCTTTAAGTCAAGCTTTGAAAATGTGAGAAAGACATTGAAAATCACTAAAAGCTCTGGTTCCGCACTTTCTCCTACTGTCACCTGCGGGCCCGCACCCTTTGTTCGTGTCAACTGCGTATCTGTACGCTCTGTCTGTAAAGGGGTGAGTGCGTACCCCTGTGAAAGTCAAAAGGCGCAAAGTTTATCTTGAAAAACTCACTTTGGGTTAATTCTAGAGGTTTCTAGAAGGAATTTTGACGTGGATTGTTCGCTCTGAGTTGATTCATGCATCCCAAAAGAGAAGGAGCTAATCCCTTGACTAAAGGAGCTATCCCTTTGAAGGAGGGCTTTATCCCTTTGAAGGAGGAGCTAGTAACCTCCCTCCATTGCACTATAAATACAGGCATTGGGGTGAGGACTGGAGAGATTAGAAGCTGAACATTTTGAGGGTAAATGCTGGTGAAATTAAGACTCTTTGGTTGAGCTTGAGAGGAGAGATCACATACCTCTTGGTTCCATTGGAGAGTGAGTGAAACTTTTCAAAGTAGAGGAGACATCTTGTTGGACCCTGGGAGGAGCTTGTAGCGTCAAGGCAAAGGTTGTAAAGTTCTTCTTTTGAATTAATACGATCAAACTCATTTTTCTCAACAAGTATCTTATGTTATTTGTTTCATGGACTCCTTGACTTTCATGTTAAATATGTTTTATGCAATTGGTTTTTCAGGTGCTATTTAATTTGTTTGCCTTGTTTGTGTTTGCAGATTCGCGAAAAGGAGCTCATTTGGATCAAAGGAGCGAGGGCATCCAAAAACTTGCGAAGGACCCAAGGTAGGCCCTAAAAACACTTGTTTGCCATTGTTTTTAAAAGCATATTTAGAGAAAGATAGTGTCTGGTTGGTTTGCTTGTCATTAGGTCTTCTTTAGATTCTAGGAAGGTCTATCTTGTCCGCAAGATCGACTCATTCCGTGTGACAAGTACGTTGACCACAATTCTTGCACGGATGAAGATCAAAACAATGATCTTTCACATGGCCAACTCTATCACAATGTTCACATTTAACAATCTATTGTGGTTGTTGTGGAAGACGACCAGAATCTGAAACGGTTGAAGGTGAACTGTCATGAAGAAATCGAACACTCTAAAATTGGATGGGCTTTGAGTAATCTGGAATGTGAAAGGAAACCTCCATATCATATCCAAGACCTGTTAGGTGCTCGTTATGGACAAGCTCTTCCCAAGGTCTAATGAACGACTTGGGAAGTGCAAACTGAACTTTTGCATATGCATGTAACTTTGCTGCTTCATTGGGCACTGGATCTGAATCAACTGCAACATTATTGATTTGCTGCTTATGGGAGTCTGTTTCAATGTTTTGAACAGAGATAAGTTTAGAATGATGACTCCAATGCTGTAATTATGCTTGCTGAAGCTGAGATTCAAGCTCCAAAAAGTCTATTTTTTCTTGTGTATTCTACATACATGCTTTAATATTGCAGAGTGTTCTTGCTGATTTTAACTGTCTTCGACAGTAGATTGTATCAGACTTTTGAGAAACTCTAATACTCCACCAATTAGAGCCATAACAAGTGCACCACTATTACAATCAACATGTAATAGTTCTTAAAGAAGGAAATCACTGAAGTCTCCTCCATAAAACGTTGCTTTTAATTTTCAACTTTCTACCTTCTTGATTAGATAAAACACTGATTAAAAAATCTTCAATACCAACTTCACTATACTATGTCAATACTTCAATCTGAGCATATAAGCCACCACTCATGATATAATGTATATCATGGCAATGTCATCATATACCATACATACACACTTCATAAAGAGAATTCAATACTTCAATCTGAGCATATAAACCACCACTCATCTTATAATGTATATCATGGAAATGTCATCATATACCATACATACATACTTCGTAAAGAGAATTCAACATGTACATTCCCATCACAACGTATAGACCATACAATAATAACATATAATAAAAGGAATTCAACACGTATGGGGCTCCCTTTAATGTATAGTTTCAACCAACATTTCGTTTAAATGCCTCACATGCACTATACCGACAGAACACACCAACACATTCCAACACATAGCAGATCAGCTTACTAGACAAGCGTACTCAACAAACGGATCAACGCACTCACAATTTAGGATAGATATAAAAACAGTTCATGGCATAGAAATAAAACATCCAACATATAATAAGCACTTGTAAGAACTATTTACCATCACTGAACTCCAAAAACCATATATATTACACGATCACCTCCTTTTTGTTTGCACGCGTCGTCGGTGTCAGTTCATTATTGCAGGAGGTTGTGTGTTTGGTCGAATAGGATTTAACTTTAGAAGTGAATGAATTAAAAATACTAATTGACTTCAGAAGTAAAGTTTAGGGAGTAGTCTAACAAGGCGGAGGAATTGCCCAGTTTTCGTTGCCGCCCGGAAAAACGTCCAGCTCCGGCGATCGGCGATTCCTCCACCCTCCGCCATCTCCGCCACCTTTCCGCATTAAAGTCATGATATGATCTGGTCTGACAGAATTTCCCGATTTCCGCCAGTTCTTTCCGCGGAGAGTTCATGCAAAAATGAATGCGGGGTGGTAGGCTTGACTTCCAAACTAGACAAAGAATTCAAACCAGACGCAAAACAGGGCCGCGCCAGAACTCATTGACCTCCCACTGCGCCGAGCTCCTCGACCTCCCACTACGCCAGAGCTCCTCGGCTTCCTACCTCCGCCTCGTTAGACTACTCCCTTATTTTACTGGAAGTGTCGAAGTCCTCAGAATAGGAGGATCACTAATGCCATCCCTAAATCCATGGAGGGAGGCGTCAACTTCATTGGTGAAGGACTGGTGGGTTCATTAGGTTCTCACTCGATACGGGTGGGCATCAGACCCAGAGATTTCAACAACTCTATTTCTAGTTAGCCCCAGCATTATTAGTGGCAACAATACCTCTATATTCAAGGGGTGCTGGAAGGGCCAAGGTTGTTGTTCACTATCAAAGAAGAGACTAAAGAGGATATGGAGGACAAAGAATTTGTGGGTGAAGTTAAGATTGCGTCCTCTGTTTCATAGCAAGGATGGAAAAATATCAATGCCTTGTTCGCTCTAAGTTGCCTTCTAAGAACAATACGTGGGAACGTTGTTATCAACTATAGAAGCAATGGCGAGACCTATATTTAATTGGATTGTTGCCGCAACAACACAGGGTGCAAGAATCTGGTTGCTATTGGAAGCCCGCTTCCTCGTCTCCTCAACCAATGAACTTCTCAGACTTGCTTTCCCAACCGTTTTCATGTGGCTATTCCCCTCGTTCGGCACCTGGTCGATTCACTTCCCTCTCATCTCCGAGGTCTTCCCCATGGCGAAGTAATCATACACTCTCGGCCTCTGCAAAAAATGAATCTCTGAGGCAAAGCGTTTATGCTGTTACTTCAAATCCCATCTATGATATTGATAAAATGCCTTCATTACTACTACATTAGGCAGTGTTGTTTCATCCCCCCGTGGGCACGATATTCCCCCCTTAACTCCCATGAGGGCCCCTTTATCTGCTCATTGTAGAGATGGAGAGTGGAATTGAATAAGCAAATAAAGGGACCCTCATGGGAGTTAAGGGGGGAGTTTCGTGCCCACAGGGGGATGAAACAACAGTGCCTAATGTAGTAGTAATGAAGGCATTTTATCAATATCATAGATGGGATTCAAAGTAACAGCATAGACGCTTTGCCTCAGAGATTCATTTTTTTCAGAGGCCGAGAGTGTATGATTACTTCGCCATGGGGAAGGACCTGGGAGACGAGAGGGAAGCGAATCGACCAAGTGCCGAACGAGGGGAACAACCGCATGACAACGGTTGGGAAAGCAACTCTGACAAGTTCATTGGTTGAGGAGACGAGGAAGCAGGCTTCCAATAGCAACCGGATTCTTGCACCCTGTGTTGCTGAGGCAGCAATCCAATTAAATACAAGTCCCGCCATTGCTTCTGTAGTTGATACAACGTTCCCGCATATTGTTCTTAGAAGGCAACTTAGAGCAAACAGGGCATTGATATTTTTCCATCCTTGCTCTGAAACAGAGGACGCAATCTTAACTTCACCCACAGATTCTTTGTCCTCCATATCCTCTTTAGTCTCTTCTTTGATAGTGAACAACAACCTTGGCCCTCCCAGCACCCCCTGCATATAGAGGCTATCGTTGCTACTAATAACGTTGGGACTAACTGGAAATAGAGTTGTTGAAATCTCTGGGTCTGATGCCTCCCGTATCGAGTGAGAACCCAATGAACCCACCAGTCCTTCACCAATGAAGTTGAAGCCTCCCTCCATGGATTTAGGGACGGCATTAGTGATCCTCTTATTCTGAGGACTCTAGCACTTCCAGTAAAATAAGGGAGTAGTCTAACGAGGTAGAGGTAGGAAGCCGAGGAGCTTTGGTGTAGTGGGAGGTCGATGAGTTCTAGCACGGCTCCGTTTGCCCAGTTTTGCCTCTGGTTTGAATTCTTTGTCTGGTTTGGAAGTCAAGCCGACTACCCCACATTCATTTTTGCATTAACTCTACGCGGCAAGAATCTAGCTGAAATCGGGAAATTCTGTCAGACCGGATCATATCACGACTTTAATGCGGAAAGGTGGTGGAGGGTGACGGAGCTCGCGGAGGGCAGAGGAATCGCCGACGGCTGGAGCCGGACGTTTTTCCGGGCGGCAACGGAAACCGGGCAATTCCTCTGCCTTGTTAGACTACTCCCTAAACTTTACTTCTGAAGTCAATTAGTATTTTTAATTCATTCACTTCATCGCTTTTGGCAAAACGAATTTCGAATATAAAAGATTTGATGGGTGATGTAAACTTCACGCAACAAGGGTTACAGGTTAAATTAAATGCCAAAATTACTATATGGGGCATGGGTCAAAGATCATAAGCATTTATTGAAAGCCAGAGGAGGAGGTCGTGTGTTTATTGTAAGATAGAGGAGGTATGTACCATGTCGGAGAGAATCAAATATCACAACACAGAGTGTTTGAGAGTGAAGGTTCCTTCACCAATTAGCTATGTGCAACTAGCAATATATGGGAATTTGGTGCGCAGGGAAATGTCAGAATTTGAGGCATGGGATGGCATGAGAATGAACTGGAACATAAGCAAATAAATGAATATTACCCGCAACTACTATGTACACACCTTTGAAGCAATTGAAAGTGGCGGTATTAACATACAACTGGACATGGTGGAATGGAATTTGCGGATGTTGCTTAAATCTCAGGCCGCGGAAAGGGAGCAACTTATTCTACGTACATTTTTTTGGCTCCCTGAGGCTTAACATTGACCACACACTTTTTTTGTTGCTATTTCGAGAATGTAGATAGCACAGACAAAGGGACGGTTCTACACAAATGCCCAAAATCACTGCACCTCAAAACTAGTGATTTAAATTTCAGTAGGGTAGGAAAGACCATGGATCGCAGGGCTGGCAAGGGCAACATAAATGTCAGCGCAGGCGTTTCTTAAGGGCACAGATAGGATTTATGACATAAAAATGGATTTAGATACTTAATTTGTTAGATGGCTAATAACGAGTGAGAGAAACCATCATATAGAAAGAGAGACGAGGAAATAAGTACCAAACAAAGATATAACTAGCCACAAAACACAAGCTGCTCACACTTGGGTAAGATATGTCTACAGCTCTGATACCATGTTAAACAAATACATGGCGAATGCATAATATGAAGGATAAACATTCAATTCATATATTATTGACATGATATACATTTATAGTACATTGATGTGACCCTTGAATTCATATTCCAAGTGGTCTCTTACACTGTGGTGGTTGTTCACATTCCACACCAACCAATAGAGAATTAGGTGTCCAACAATTATAATATCAATATCTTCACATTTTAAATATACTTTTCAAATTTTATGAATGAAAAAAAAATACATTTATCACATAATACAACTCAAAAAATAATTAAAACTTAGTTTAAAATTTTCATTTTAAAATATTAAAACTCACAAAAATAAAAAGAAAAATAATTATACATAGACAAAATTAAAACAAATAAAATATAATAATAAATAAATAATTTAAAATTTAAAGATATGAAAGAGAAACTTATTTTCTGTTAAAATAATATAATAAATTAAAAGTAATTTTTCATTTATCAATATCATAAAAGTATTAATTAATCAAATAATATAATAATAAAAATACAATTTAAAAAATTTTAATAATAAAAAAATTAGCAAAATATCTAAAATTAAAATATTTAATTTTTTTATAGGAAAAATGTTAAAATACTAAATTTTAAAAAAATAATAATAAAATATTTTTCCTAATAATATTGAAAAAACATATATTATAAATAAACAATATAATACAAATATAAAACATTTAACGTTTTCCAGAGTTCACATATTATATATATATATATATATATATATATATATATATATAAAACCAAGTTGCAAGAAACACAGAGTAGGAGGCCGTTTCCGTATGGAAACAGAAACGAAACCCTGAAACGCGTGTGGTACGGCCGTGAAACACGTTTCCGGCCGTACTGGCATGTTTCTTGATGCGGAAACGTGGCCAGTACGGCCGGAAACACGTTTCACGGCCATACGACGCACGTTTCCACTTGTGTGTTTTTTTTTTAATTTGTTTTCTAATTTATTATTAGGTTTTTCTAATGACTTCTAGTTGCTTCTAGATGCCTGTCTAAAGTTATAAAAGTGAACTTTTGCCCTAGTGTTGATATGCAGTTCATCAGGAAGTTTAAGGCATATGCAGTTCATGGTAAAAGTAAAAGTGATATTCTCCTTTATTTTTCATTTTCATCCTTCTACTTAAATTTTTAACATTATCATGAAATGACTCAGGATGTTTGAGAGTGGTTTCGCCCTCATTTGATTTCATATGGAGAAAGTAGAATTTTAGATCTCACTGAAAATCCAGCAGACTTATCTGTTTTTCAGGATTTCAGGATTGGGGGGATTGCAATGTTTCCATTAGATTTTATCATGTACTAGGGTATGGAACATGTATTTAATCAAGAGAACCAAGCCCTCTATGCAAAGGAGACTCCCAATAATCAAGAGCATGTAGGGTACTAGGGTATGAAACTTGTATTTAATCAAAAGCACTAAGGTCGTTCGACTATGTAGGAGGAGACTCCCAATCAAGCACGAGACAAGAAATTAGAAATTTCCCGTGGCTGATTTTGGATATTTCTATTTTCATTATATAATCATTCATGAGTAAATGTGATGTAAATTTAGTGACTTATAGTTTATGCATTGACAATTGACAATTTTATCATAATGTAATAAATTAAAATGTATCATATATGCTTTATGATTGCACATATTTCTTAAATGTCCATATATATATATATATATATTCGCGTTTCCCCGTTTCCAAAATTTGGGGGATCGCATTTCGTATCGATTCCCGTTTCGGAAACTCATACCCGTTTCCTCGTTTCGTGCAACCTTGATATAAAATAATGTGCTTGAGCTTTCAAAATCTTTCTATATCTACATAAAAAGAATAAAAGCTTGTAAAGTGACGTTTTCTGAATCTTTTAAACAGATCACGAAAATATATACTTACTAAAGATAACCCAAAATAATGAAATATGGAATAAAAAGAAATATGGAAGCTACTTAAGTCCGTTGTACAATGTTTTCTACAGATTACGAAATGGAGCAACGAAAATAACCATGAAATGAAATGGGTTTATCTTGCGGTCTAGGAAATACATACTATCCCTCGATTTATATTTAGTTTATTTTTTAAGGTTGATTATGTTGTTATGGATCTTGAGTAAAAAAATTTGCTGTTTTGTGAAGTTTTGTCTCTTCAAAAAGCTTGTACATTTTTTGATAAAATGTCATTCTGTTTTTATCATCTTTTTGTTGCAAATCTACCATTGATAATGAAATATGGAATCTGTTTAAATTCGCTATATAGCTTATTTCTGTTAAGTGCTACATAGGTGAGCATACAAATAGCACATGGGTGAGCACATGAATTTCAACCTTCAAGCTTTAGAGTTTATAGTTCAGGGTACATGGTGTGGAATTGCAAAATGTGAATTAGGATTGAGACAAGCTTTTCTAGCTTAGTGAGTCTCATACTATAAGCATCGCTAGTTTTCATGTGAAAACCTATAAACACCATGCATATATGTGGTTATGTTTCATCTTCTACCAGAATTTTATTTTCTCTGGTCTAATTTAAATTTGATTATATATATATATAATTATAATTATAATTATAATGCACATGTACATTTTTTTTCTCATACAGATGTACATATATATTGGTTGTGTATAATATATATGCCCACAAATATATACAGATAAGTTTTCATTTTACCTGTCAAATTGACTATTTTAAAATATAAGTAAAGAACGTTTAACATAGTCAGAATATAAGTAAAGATCAATGATGACCTGTAAATTTTAAAGTTGCAAGTATTCGACGGTTAAAAAAAACCAAAATAGGGTTGTCAAATTTAATTTAACCATTGAACAAGAATAACCAGTAATGTTTTCATTTTACCTGTCAAATTGACTATTTTAAAAGATAAGTACTATTTTAAAATATAAGTAAAGAAAATTTAACATAGTCAGAATATAAGTAAAGATCAATGATGACCTGTAAATTTTAAAGTTGCAAGTATTCGACAGTTAAAAAAACCCAAAATAGGGTTGTCAAATTTAATTTAACCATTGAACGAGAATAACCAGTAATGGTGAAATATGGAAGCTGCCTAAGTTCCCCGCACAACTTATATCTAAGGCAACGAAAATCCTTACCGTATGTTGCGTAGGAACAAATCCCAACAGATGCGCTGGCTCTCTCTGACTATCCCCGTCAACACCGACTCCGCTTCAAAAGACCTAAAGTGATTTAACACAACCTCAGGAAAATGTGGTACGCAAAACACACCCCTTTTCTGCAAAATAGAAACAAAACCGGAAACTATGTCAAACTGTTTTTCCCAGCTGGCACCCGTACACTCCTATTAAGAATCACATTATAAATTGTCTTATTAACAGTAAAATTTCCAGCCAGAATACTACATCAAGGTTTGAGATTGGAAACTAAAGGGTGAAGTTTGCAGGTGGGGAAAATAACTATAACTACAGTTGGAGATTGAAGATTTCAGTGTGTGGGAAACTAAATTAAGTGTATTTGGTTGGTTGTAGATCTGTTTAATATTGGAAACAGAAGACAACCAGAATAATGATTTTTCTTCTTCGAGCAACAAAGGATTGGTTTTCCATCCAGATAAAACAGAAAAATGTGAAAAGGGAGTTCACGACATTGCTGTAAGGGACTCGAGATCCTCCATATGAAATCAGTGTAGCCTAATGCACCGTTAATATGAAACAGAGCACTGTGTCATACTTATTTTCGTATGGTAAAACAGAGAATCATGTATGGTGGAGTTTTTATGCCACTAGAAAATTTTCTTGACAAAAGGCCATGTGTTATTGTGTGCATTCTTTTTTATTTGTTCGTTTTCATTTTCAGATCATTTATATTTAGACCTTGTATTGCTAGCTGTAACTTCTGATATTAGTTCTTGTCGAAACTTTTGATTTTAGGTGTAGCAGTTTATCACTCATCGAGGTTGGGGCATTCAAGAGTTCCTTTTAGATAAACATGTGATGTTGAGGAACTAGGTGATGGCAAGGGGTAGAACTTTTGCCCACGCACTTACTATACCCAAGCCATCTTTTGCATTTTCTTTTTCTTTATTTGTGAGTTCATATGATTTTATCCTTCTTTTAGCTTCATCAACCCCTTAGAGCAAAAAATGGGTCCCCGACTCATAGATGAGGACAAAGGGTGCCAATCCCAATGAGAAATGACAATCAACCCAAAGAATGGATGTGGATAATAAGGGGAACATGGAATGCGGCAAGTATAGTTTTCTTGGGCACTCTACTTCAATCAATGCCTCCTATTAGTGCCTCTCCTAAAGGAAGGACCTTAGGGGATGGAAAGGGAAAAATAGACAGACCAGGTTAGCTGGTTTTGGCTCTTGACACTTATTTAAGTGATTAGTAATTTCTTGAGGTAGACATGAGATCTCAAACAAATTTGATATGCCTCAGCTGTTTGTGTATGTATCTATGAAACCGGATTCGTCCAAACCCCTGGACAAATCCCGAATCGGACGAATCGGACACGATTCTGTCCTGACACGTGTCATGTTTCAATGACTCGTCGTGTCATATTCGGGTACGTCGTGTCCTGAGCGTGTACAAAAAATGGATAACGTGTCACGATTTTGGAATCGAATCCTGGTTTCGGATTCGTTTTTCGGGCTGCTGCTAGGTTTAAATTCGCTGTTGTCATTCCCATTTGACCGCATTTGCAAAGGAAACAGCGATTTGGAGCGATTTGCAAACCGTAACTTCATTACATCATTGCAGCGAGGAGCGGCGGACCGCATTGCAGGTTAGTTTGCTGAGCTGTTGTGCGATGCTACTGTTAATAGATGTAATGACTTGTAATACGAACTGTATCACGCCTTATCACGGAACCCTTATCACGCCTGCCACTGTAATACGAACTGTAATACGAACGGAACCCTTATCACGCCTGCCACTGTAATACGAACTGTGTCTTGTCACGGCTGTAACAAAAAAATTGACTTGTTCTTTAAGCTCATCAAATCTTTCATAAGATGGAGCAAGTTCCAACAGTATTAAACATGGAATCTTTGCGTTTGGTTGCAACAAAGATGGTGTTTTTATTTCAGAGGAGTATGCTATGCTTCTTCTCAGCTTTGAACTAGCCACATTGTGCGTGGGAGCGACTCTTGCGTTGGCATTTAAAATCTTGCTTTTCAAAACATTTGGCAGATATTCTCATAGAATGCTACTTTGTGTTTGAATAGGGAATTTGGATCCACATAGTCAATTTTTTTGTTACAAACTTACAGCCGTGACTTGAAGTTGATACTAATCAAAGGGTACTGTGAAGGTTTAAGAAGGAAAGAAGCATTACTTTGTAGATCCAAGAGGCTAGATTAATAGCCCTTTTAAGACCAAATCCCTTGATGAAAGGATCAAAGACCTGGGCATAAATACTATGATCTGAAACCTCTATTGGAAAAAGATCTGAATTCGCTGTGCTATCTCAGAAATCCAAATTCTGTGCACTTCTGTGGATGACCAAATTTACAAGTCAAAGTGTGTTTCAATAGGAAGATCCTGAAGTTACAAGGAGACTCCCTCAATGTTCTGAGGATAAGTGTGCATCTACCAAAGAAGCTGAGAACCTGTGCATAGAAAAGGACCCATATTTGGAGTTAATTCACAGTTCTATATCTATCCTAAACAGTTGTATAAAAGCCAAGATATCTGAGACAAATGTTGGCAGTCCTGTAAGCTGTAACATATATACATACATTACAAGCTTGAACAGTCACGTTTGAACTTGGTATGTAATTCACATGCGTTTTTTAGGCAGTGTAAGTATCACTGTGGGTACCTGGCAGTGGCACATATCTGAGACAGTGAGACCTATGCGTTGACTACAAAAATACTTAGACCTTGGCCTGTCCTGGCAGTGTAGAACACTGTCTTTTATAACACTCAGACCTTGGCCTGTCCTGGCAGTGTAGAACACTGTCTTTAATTTTTTATACAGCAACATAGAAATTTAGAATACATTATACAGCCAGTGAGCCACTGCTATATACTATAAAATGAACTTGATTCTTGTTCATTTCTTTTGTTGTTTGCATTTTTAAATTTTTACAGCAGTTTGACTGTTTGTTCATTTTTTTTACAGGTTGAGGTAACATGGCTCAATCAACGGCAGGGGCAGCAAGGAAGGGCAAGAATGTCATGGGTAGAGATGCTCTTCCTCCCCCAATATCATCAGAGTCTGCTGCAAGTAATCTTGAGGGAAGAGGATTTAAAGACAATGAAAAATATCCATTGTGGAAATATGTCGCAAGAGAGGATGGGTCAAACAGCAAGGGAAAGGGAGGAGGCAATGTGCAATGGAAATGCAGCTTTTGTAACCTTTCTTACACAAGCACATATCACCGTGTGAGAGCACATTTGTTGGCTATACCTGGTAAGGGGATTGGAGCTTGTAAAGATATTCCTAAACAAAAGAGAAAAGAATTGGAAAAGGAGGCCCATGTTGGTATGGAACATGTGGCACTGGCTTCAAAATCAAAAGCACCCAAGGGCAAGAATGAAGACCCCCTTCCATTTTTGAGGAAAGCCACCACCAAATTTCCATTTGAGAGTTCTACTTCTACTGGGGGACAAGCATTAAAAAGAAGATCACTTGGTCCAATGGACAGGATTTTCCAAAAAGAGAGACGGGACGAGCTTGATCTCACCATTGCCTTCTTCTTCTATCAAAACTTCATATCATTTAATGTTGCACGTTCACCTTTATTTGTTGAGATGTGCCAAGCTCTAACTCAAGGGGCTCCAGCAGGGTATGTGCCTCCTGGGTCAGAGAAGCTGAGAACCACATTGTTGACGAAGGCAAAAAAAGAGGTGCAAAAAATGCTCGAGCCTATTAAGGCATCATGGCCAACATCTGGGGTTAGCATTGTTTCTGATGGATGGACAGATCCAGCACGACACCCAATCATCAACTTCATGGTGTCTTCCTTGAATGGTCCAGTTTTCCTGAAAGCAGTGGATACACTTGGCGAATACAAGGATGCACAATTTATGGGTGAGTTATTTATTAGAGTTGTTAAAGAGGTAGGTGTTGATTCTTGTGTGCAAATCATTACAGATAATGCACCTGTTTGCAAGGCGGCTGGCATGATTGTGGAAGCTAAATATCCACAAGTGTTTTGGACACCTTGCATTGTCCATTCATTGAACTTAGCACTGAAATCCATTGCTTCTGATGTGCTTTGGATTGGAAGCATTATTGAGGATGCAAGACATATCCGTAACTTTGTGCAAAATCATACAAATGCCCTCACTATCTACAAGGAGTACAGTAATCTATCATTGTTGAAGATTGTTGATACACGGTTTGCATCTTCATTCATGAGGTTGAAGAGGTTGAGGGAGGTCAAGACTGCTCTTGGGTCCATGGTTATTTCTGAGTTTTGGTCTTTTTGGAGAAAGACAGATCAGGCAGCCTCTAAAAGAGTGAAGGACACGGTACTAGATGATGCTTGGTGGGAGAGGGTAGATCTAATTATTCGGATCATGGACCCTATCATCTCTTTGCTTCGAGTTGCAGATATAGACAAACCCATCCTAGGAGAGGTTTATGAGGGATGGGATTCCATGATTGAGTCTGTGAGGAGCATTATTCTACAGAGTGAGTGCCCCCCGTATGAGACATCACCAGAGGCCTTCTGCGATACCATACATGATATTCTTGTCCGCAGATGGGACAAGAATTGTACACCTTTACATTGTTTGGCTCACTCATTGAACCCCAAATACTACAGCCATGAGTGGCTGAATGGTGGACCTTCCCGCTGATTCCCTCCTCACATGGATGGTGAAATCTCACAGGGGAGGAAAGAGGCATTGAAGCGGATTTATCAGGATAGTGTGTTGCTTGCTGAGGTGGAGGATTCCTTTGCAGAGTTTTCCACTGGCACTGGTCGGTTTGGAGGTTATGATGTGATTAGAGACAGGGGGCTTAAGAAGCCCTACTCTTGGTGGGCAAATCATGGGGCAACAAGCCGTCCTCTTCAGCAGTTAGCCATGAGGCTCCTCTCTCAGGTGACTTCATCCTCTTGTTGCGAGAGGAATTGGAGCACATATGGGAATTTGCATACTGTGAAGAAGAACAGGCTTGAGCAGTCCAGGGCAGAGACAATGGTGTATGTGCACACCAACCTTCGTCTTATTTACAGGCAAAGGGAAGAGTGGTTGAGGGGAAAGACAAAGATGTGGGATGTCTTTCCTGAAGATATGGGTCTGGACACCACTGTTGAGTTGGCATTGGCCAACATGGATCTCGGTGATCCAGTGCTAGACCCTATTAGCTTTGATGACTCAACCTCCATACCAGCAGATGCAGAGGCGACTATGGATACAGGGGAGGAGGAGGATGCAAAGGAGAGCAGTGGGGACCATGATGATGGGGACAGTGATGCTGATTCTGATGCTGATTGATGCCTTGAGGGCCTGAGGCTTGTATACCTATAGTTGTTTTATATTTTCTATTTCTATTTGCCATTGGCATTGCACCAACACTACCTATGTAACAGATTTTGATTTGATGACTTAATGAGAAAACTACAGTTGTCAGTGTGTTTATCTTACTATCTTGTAGTTGTAAGTTGTCTTTCAGTTATGAATTATGAATCATGATTTAAATTTTTAATAGATTTATCATTTATCATTTATGTGACCAGTACCACTGACATTTATTTGAATTTTGTATGTACTATGCATGCTAATAGCTATAGATGAAGATCTATGTTTGAAACAATGAAATCAATAAATTTGTATCATTAATTAAAATTTGTGTAAGAAATATGCTAATAACTAATTTTTAAGATATATATATATATATATATATATTTATATATATATATATATATATATATATATATATATATATATATTTTAATAAAATAATATATAACGTGTCCTAACGTGTCTTGTTCCGGGGGTCAGCGTGTCCCGAATCCGACACCACGAATCCCGAATCCTACGTGTCCCGAATCCCCGTGTCAGGTGACTTAGGTATGTATTGATTTCTCCATTCCCTTTTAAGCTAAAAATGGAAAAGGTTGCTTGAAAATCACGTGTTGCTTCCAAAAAGGTTGCTTTATTTCACAGATCTGGATCTTCAATTTTAATAGCAAGCCCCAAAATCTGAGCCCACTGGGAGGGCAAAGCTAATTTGGACTGTAATAAACATGGGAATGTGTTTGCAAGCTCTGTTTTGGGTTTGGGTATTGGCTGCCATTTCCTTCTTGTCTTGTTCTCGCCTGGCCAGTTCATCCCCTTACAAATTACCAGCATTCGATGCTCCATCTACCTTCAAAACTAACAACAATTATAATCCCACTCCCACTTACAGTCGTTTTAATGAAGTGAAGGAAAAATGCCGCTCTTTTTTATCAGAGGCTTCAGCTCTGCCTTCCAATCCGAACCT
The DNA here is from genome assembly GCA_031772625.1 of Pinus tabuliformis. Taxonomy (NCBI): domain Eukaryota; kingdom Viridiplantae; phylum Streptophyta; class Pinopsida; order Pinales; family Pinaceae; genus Pinus; species Pinus tabuliformis. Next base: position 791,263,705 of record CM062816.1, on the reverse strand, counting down.
AAGATATATCATTCAGAATGAGCTTTCTTTTGTAAACGGGGATTGGAAGCAAGACAAGGGTTCTGCTCCTGTTATGCCATTTATTAATTCCAATAACACCCTCCCCCAAAACCTTTCGGCTATCAGTTTGTCGTCTTTCTGGATCACAGATGTAGATCCAAACACGGCTTCTGGCAAAATGGTGAATGTGAGTGGGGTTTTAAAGTTGGCCATGTGCCCAGATAGAAGTATCTCTTTTATGGGTAGCAACCCTGAGGGCTTTGAGATTTATCCTGGATTCTCTTCTCTCAGCATTCGTTTTGAAGGAGTCTACTTACAATTGAAAAACCCACAAAAAGAGTGGTTGCTATGTATGCTGGGCAGTACGTATTTACCCTCCCGTGGGGATAATGCTGCAAATCCTTGGGACTGGTCAGAGTCGCTGTCACCAAATCTGCTAGAAGATGATAACATTTTGCTACTATTGCACTATCCAAGCAAACTTTCTCTGACTACCAGAGAAATTTGGAGGAAGCTGAAAAGCTTCAACCGGCACTCCAATCCCAGGTACTTTGATGGAATTGACATCTATTCACAATTGGCTGCTTATTCAAATTATGGATTTGATTCCAGGAGCCTGGTGGCAAAGGGTTGTGATCCTTACCCATATGCTGACAATTTCCGGTTAAAATGTATTGAAATATACAGAGGGGAACAATTATGTTCAACTCTACTGCAACTAACGTCTGGCCAGATTTTGGATGTGGTTCCCAATTGGCAGTGTAATGGCACAGATGACTTTTGTAGCAAGTTGGGTCCATTCATGAGGGATGACAAAGTTCAGCGCACCGATGGCAGCTTTAATAATACAAAGCTTATTGTGCAGGAGGTAAAATGTGTAGATCCATCTGATTCTAGTGCTGCTAAATCAGGTGTTACAAATTTTAGTGCTGTTTTTCGAATTGTTCCTCCTTCTCAGAGTCAGACAGTGTTTGTAGAACGATCAGGCCTTAATCTGCTGATAAGAAGGCTCAGAAAGGGCCTGTTTTATTGTGGATTGAAGGTCAAATTTACCTCGGGTAGCAGCGCAGTAAGGGAGAGGCTTTTTAGGTCAAAATTCTGGAATTACAAACCTAACGTATGACGCAAACCTAGCCTCATATAGTTGAGCAGAAGAGCGAAGTGTTTGGGAAGAAATGGAGGTTTCTTGATAGTGGGTCGAGGTGTGTAAGGTTTGTGTTTGGGCTGCGAGTAGGGTTGTCAATAAGAGTATTGAACAACAGTGTTTTGTGCCCCGTTCTATGATACTGGTGGAGCAATATGACTAATAGGGCGCAGCCTCATCAAGCCCTAGGTTTAGGTTCATTGTCTTTGGTAGAGCTTCGAGCTTTTCCTCATCCTCGGCCTACAGTGTCCCGTAATATACTATTCATAATAGGCATGAAATAAGCAAAAGCCCTAATTCTGAGCATTGTTCGCAGCTGAAAGCGGAGAGAAAGTTGAAGAGTGGGCTTTCTGTAGCATAGCCTGTTCACTACCAAGAAACCCTACCAAGAAAGTGCATTCAAAAGAACCTAAAAATATATGAGATTCATTGAAAGAACTGTATGCAACAGAGATTCACATTACATTTACCTAAAGCGCTCTAGCGCTCGGCCATATTTGCTATATTTATTCTAAACACAGCTCCAGCTCCAGCTCCGTTCGTGATATTGACAAGGCTCCTCTGTTAGTTTGAACACTGCTACTCTCTTAATTTTTAGACAACATATTACATTTAATGAAGTTTCAACCAAGACGGCAGCTGGTAAGGTCAGGGTTTTCAAAGCACGAATTTGTTGATCATGCACCGTATAACGAGACTATGTCAATTAGATAATGGGAAACAGATGTCAAGCAGATAGAGACAATTTCTAGAAAATTTATCTGCCAGATTTCAAAAAGTGTCAAACGGTAGAGAATAAAAGAAACCAAAGAAATTAGATATGTAGTGTAGACTACTAAACTGATTCAAAAGAAAGCATATCGACCTAATAAATGCCATTATTATGCCAAAAAAAACCTGAAAAAAATAACTAGCTTATCAATAATGTTAATTAAATAAGTGGAATTGTATATGCTTAACTAGCTTGCCCATGCATAACCAGGTGACCAATGCCAATTAAATGAGCAGACAAACTATATATTTATTGCCAAAACAAAAGCATTCTTCGGTGACCAATGCCAATTAAATGAGCAGACAAACTATATATTTATTGCCAAAACAAAAGCATTCTTCCCATACAGCCGTACCGGATTAAAACCTTCACATTTTGCAAGCCCATCTTGTTATGAAATTATTATAATAAAGACCAGGAAACCCATTTAAAATGCATGGATAAATTAAAAATAAAAAATTGATATATATATGGATAAATTAAAAATAAAAAATTGATATATATATATATATATATATATATATATAAAATGTAATATAATATAATATATGTCTTAAATAGTAAGCAAATTTAAATAAATTTAAGAATATAAGCTTTGTTTTTTTTAAATGACCTAAGAACTATAGGTGTAAGGACCTACGGTCCATGCGACGGGCAGGGCGACTCCACCATGTGAAGGATGAGTTGAACCGCAGCTAAAATGGGTGAGACACGATGTGATACGCGTGGGAAAGTGATTTGGTTGTGTGTTTATACGACGGGCGAGCTGGGCGCTCGACCCGCGGGCCGACCGAACGGAGATCACGATGGGCGAGCAGTGAGGGGCGGTCCCACGAGTTGGGCGGGCCGACCCACCTCCCGTGCAAGCGAGCATGATGTTTGGAGAGTCGGTCGGGCGAAGTTGAAGGTCGGTCGGTTGGCACGACCTCGCCACCCAACCATATACATAAATGAGCGAGTGGAAAACAAAAGACAGCAAGCGAAGTTCGAACAGCAAAGTTCAACGAGCCAACAAGGAGTTTCAGCGAAGTGCAAAGAAGGACGGATCTGCAGCGTGAAGGCGAGAGGTGACTGCGGTTTGGATGCAGGTCATGCGCCCACACGACGGGCAGGTCGACATGGGCATCGTTCAGGACGAAACGAGGGTGAGTCGGCAGGGTTGCACGTCGAGTGTGCCTGCACGACAAATCGGGTAGACGAGTGAACGGTGGAAACGGTGAAGGCGTTCGGGCAGGAGTTTGGTGAGTCGGGGGAGGGCGGCATGACAGATGCGCTCGCCAACGAGGCGAGCTGAACGTGAGTGCCGGGTGAAGTGTGCGATGTGCAACCGTGCACGAAGGCATGCGGATGGGCGACCCGGGTAGGGCACGCCGTGCACGACGACACGGTGAACGTGCGAACGGGTGACTCGAGTAGGGCGCACCATGCACGACAGAACGAAGGGAGTGCCGGGTTGAGAATGAAGGTGCAACTCGTGTGGAGGACGCCCAGGTGTGGCGACATGGTTACGACGAGGTGCGCCCGAGTTGGGCAAACGACACAACTGAGTTGGAAAATCGACAAAGTGTAAACTTGGGGTTTCCAAGGTTTAACTTGTATTTTTATGAAAGTTGAAAATTATATATATTGATATCGGGCAGACTCATATTGCAGGGAGTTGCCCCTCCCTTTATACTGTTGCAATTGTGTATATGTGTTAATTGTTGTGGATAATGAATGTGTATGGGTGTTCATTTGTATAAAGGCTAATCATAATACTTGGTAACGAAAAATAAACTAAGTATCGAATGTTAAGGCGTAGTCCATGAACATAAGTATTGGTGAAAAGAAAGTGTTCGATGGTGCCGCACCTCGCTATAAGTGGTTGGAAGATTACCGCTAGTGTAGGAGCGTGACAATTGGTATCAGAGCAAGGCTGAAAGCTTGACAGGAAGTTCAACTTTTGCAAGAGCCTGGTGAAGTGCAAAGGGGATTTGCGGAAGAGCAGTTTCACAGGTGGTGAAGCTGGTACAAGTTTGTAGAAAACTTGGTATATGACAGGTGGAATCAAGAGTTGGTTCGGATTGTAGGAAAGTGGAATGGCAAGGATGGTAGAAGAATCTATGGCAGGTGAATCTAGCCATAACGCAAGTGAAGCTTTTCGGTACAAAGTGTTGGAACAAATGAGTAGATGGAGTTCTGAATGGGTTTCGATGAAGACTAAGAATATGAAGATTCGGGAAGGTTGTTCGAGATCAGGGAAGAACTTGAAGAACTCAAGAGCCAATACGGAAGTACGATGAATGTTGAACTCAAGAAAACTTGATAAGGAGATCCAATGAAATGGTCTTAGCCTTCAAGAACTCTTGGATGAGAGAGTTCGACTAAGGAAGAAAAGTGCCATGGTGGAGACCGAAGTCAAGCAGCTTGAGGAGGAAATGAAGAAGAAACTTCTTGGTAAGAAGGTTGTTGTAATTGAGCAGGATGAGCTCAACTACATTGACAGACTAGGGGACTACTACCGAAACAATCAGGCAGATGTTCGGAAGCTTAGTTCTATGGAAGCAGTCAATGGGCACTTGGTTGGTGCACTTGAGCAGAATGCGATGGAGGACAAGCTTGAAGGAAATCAAGCTGAACCAGGATCGATTTGCTTAGAAAAGCCAAGCAAGGAAGTGAAGTGCCTTAGGAGGAATGTCAAATTGGAACATAAGCCAATGGACACTTCTGAGGCCGAATTCTTGAGGAAGGTTGCCGATGTGAAACGCAAGATAAAGCCGACAGAAGGAGGTGATGCCTTGAAGCTGAGTTTTGTGCAGGTGACCATGAAAGGCAAAAGATTTGCAGGTTTGGTGGATACGGGAGCTACTCATAGCTTCTTAAGCAGGAAGGCAGCAAAGTCTTTTGGGAAGAAAGCTAAGATGGAAAAAGAGTGGAGTGCTTTCAAAGCAGTCAACTCTACCATAAAAGCTGTTACTGGTGTGATGGAGAACACTCAGGTGAGCATGGGCTCGTGGTTCGGAAAGTTGGACTTGAGGATCGTGGACATGGATGATCATTCTATGGTGTTGGGGCAAGATTTCATGAAGCTTGCACAAGCCATACCAATGGTGGACCGAGACATTCTCTTGATCACAGCTGAAGGGAGAACTATGTTGGTTCCGATGAATAGAAGGAGTTGCTTGGGGTATAGACCGAGGATGAATTCTATGACTTTGTATCCCAAAGATCTGAATGTGAAGCATGAGGATGTGAAGCAAAGAGGACTTGAGAGTATGACTCAAACAACTAAGGAAGGGAAGTTGATTGACTTCGTTGCAAGAGTACGGAAGAAGGAAGCAAGTGAGAGATCAATCTCACAAATCCTGAAGCACTTGGCAGAGACATCTTCTACTGAAGATCTTCACAATGGAGTTGCAGATGAAGGGAGTCTGAGTACTACTTCAAAAGCAGTGGTTGGAGAGGATTATGCAGGTAGAGATCCGGCTAGCATAGTGGAGTTTTGCAAGTATGCTATGGGCATATATGACTTTCAGTTGACGAAAGACAAGCTTGGGGAGCTTGGGTGTACATGTGAAGAGGTTGAGGCTGTGCACAGATACTTGAGGACACAGTACCAATCTGATACATGGGTGGATGAGATTCAGGGAGGAAACTTCTTGGCCCTCCCCTTTCTCAACAGACAACCTTGGGGATAGGTTGGTGCAGGGACCTTGATTGGGAGGGGCTGCACCACCTTGACAACGGGCCTTGGAGGAGGCTTCTTTATGATGATAGATTTGCAGACTTGGATGCGGATGACCGGATGTTGTGATAGGTCTACTTAGTTGGACAGCCTGAGCAACATGAGTCATGGACATCAAGTTGAAGACATGGAGCATGGCGATTATGCAGGAGCACGTGTAGAGATGTCACTCATGGGCATCCTATGGGAGTGCCAAGGCAGGAATGTTGTGCAGATGCTGATGTGACATGGAGATGTGTGTATGAGCCGATGGAGAGGTTGTGCACTCTTGTACAACAAGGCCATGGACTGCATAGACATGTTGCAGATGGGATGGAGATTCCATGGACCTGAGCATGGGGTTAGAGCAGATTCCTGATGAGTTCGAGATGTAGCAGAAGTCAGAGAAACACTGATGATGACATAAGGATGTACATTCTTATGATGAGAACGCGACAGTTGGATTAGCTACCCGACTAGTTCAAGTCATGGGGGACGTCAGTGTGCAAAGGTGTGTTAGCATTATGTTGGAGTATCTTGACGATAGTTCACAGGATGGGACGACACATGGTGGAGACGGTCGTTTTGCATATGTTGCAGGGATGTTTGTAATATATGGACTGGTTGATATCATGGATCAGGATATGACTGTTCGGATGATTATCTTGGTGGCAGATGGTTACCAAGATGGGATATTGTCAAGGACGACAATGACTTCAGGTGGAGGAGGATGTAAGGACTTGTGGTCCGTGCGACGGGCAGGGCAACTCCACCGTGCGAAGGACGAGTTGAACCGCAGCTAAAACGAGCGAGACATGATGTGATACGCGTGGGCAAGTGATTTGGTTGTGTGTTTATACGACGGGCGAGTTGGGCGCTCGACTCGTGGTCCGACCAAACGGAGATCATGATGGGCGAGCAAAGAGGGGGCGGTCCCACGAGTTGGGCAAGCCGACCCATCTCCCGGGCAAGCGAGCATGAAGTTTGGAGAGTCGGCCAGGTGGCACGACCTCGCCACCCAACCATATACATAGACGGGCGGGTGAAAAACAAAAGATAGCAAGCGAAGTTCGAACAGCAAATTTCAATGAGCCAACAAGGAGGTTGAGCGAAGTGCGAAGAAGGACGGAGCTGCAATGTGAAGGCGAGAGGTGACTGCGATTTGGACGCAGGTCATGCGCCCGCACGACGGGCAGCTCGACACGGGCATCGTTCAGGACGAAATGAGGGTGAATCGGCAAGGTTGCACGTCGGGTGCGCCTGCATGACGAGTCGGGCAGATGAGTGAACGATGGAAACAGTGAAGGCGTTCAGGCAGGGGTTTGGTGAGTCGAGCGAGGGCGGCATGACGGATGCGCTGGTCGACGAGGCGAGCTGAATGGTGAGCGCCAGGTGAAGTGTATGGTGAGCAGCCGTGCATGAAGGCGTGCGGACGGGCAACCCAGGTAAGGTGCGTCGTGCACAACGACACGGTGAACGTGTAGACAGGAGGCCCAAGTAGGGCGCGCCGTACACGACGGAACTAAGGGAGTACCTGGTTGAGAACAAAGGTGCGACTCGTGTGGAGGACGCCCGGGTGTGGCGACATGGTTACGACGAGGTGCGCCCGAGTTGGGCAAACGACACAACCGAGTTGGAAAATCGACTAAGTGTAAACTTGGGGTTTCCAAGGTTTAACTTGTATTTTTATGAAACTTGAAAATTATATATATTGATATCGGGCAAACTCATACTGCAGGGAGTTGCCCCTCCCTTTATATTGTTGCAATTGTGTATATATGTTAATTGCTGTGGATAATGAATGTGTATGGGTGTTCATTTGTATAAAGGCTAATCATAATACTTGGTAACGAAAAATAAACTACGTATCGAATGTTGAGGCGTAGTCCATGAACATAAATATTGGTGAAAAGAAAGTGTTCGGTGGTGCCGCACCTCGCTATAAGTGGTTGGAAGATTACCGCTAGTGTAGGGGCGTGACAATAGGGATCGGGAAAACCTAGAGGGTTCAGGCATTATAACCAAAAGACAGATAACCTCATGGTCAACAGAGGTAAACGCAGAGAATGGATGTAGGTGTGACAGTTTGGACAGCTGCTTCAACTCAAGTTTATATTTTTATATTTGTTAATTTATTTTGGTTTTTCTTTCCACAAATTTATTTAACATGCATCGATCAATTTAAAAGAGAAATATATATTAAAAACTTATTTAATATAAAATAAGTCATAAACGCGAAACACATTTAAATAAATCTTCAAATTCTATATAAAAAATACAATTTGTTTGTTTTCGATATCTATAACTATAACTACAATAAAGTTAAAATTGTGGAGTACAAGATTTTTTTTTGTCGGGTGCGCCGTCGAGCAGACGAGTGAACGATGGAAACGGTGAAGGCGTTCGGGCAAGAGTTTGGTGAGTCAGGCGAGGGCAGAACGACGGATGCGCCCGTCGTTGAGGCGAGCTGAACGGTGAGCACTGGGGGAAGTGTGCGGTGAGCAGCCGTGCATGAAGGCGTGCAGACGGGCGACCCAGGTAGGGCGCGTCGTGCACGACGACACGGTGAACGTGCAGACAGGCGACCCGGGTAGGGCGCACCGTACACGACGAAACGAAGGGAGTGTCGGGTTGAGAACAAAGGTGAGACTCGTGTGGAGGACGCCCGGGTGTGGCGACACGGTTACGACGAGGTGCGCCCGAGTTGAGCAAATGACACAACCGATTTGGAAAATCGACTAAGTCTAAACTTGGGGTTTCCAAGGTTTAACTTGTATTTTTATGAAAGTTGAAAATTATATATATTGATATCGGGCGGACTCATACTGCAGGGAGTTGCCCCTCCTTTTATATTGTTGCAATTGTGTATGTGTGTTAATTTCTGTGGATAATGAATGTGTATGGGTGTTCATTTGTATAAAGGCTAATCATAATACTTGGTAACGAAAAATAAACTACGTATCAAATGTTAAGGCATAGTCCATGAACATAAGTATTGGTGAAAAGAAAGTGTTTGGTGGTGCCGCACCTCGCTATAAGTGGTTGGAAGATTACCGCTAGTGTAGGGGCGTGACAATAGGGATCGGGAAAACCTAGAAGGTTCAATCATTATAACTAGAAGACAGATAACCTCATGGTCAACAGAGGTAAACGCAAAGAATGGGTGTAGGTGTGACAGTTTGAATAGCTACTTCAACTCAAGTTTATATTTTTATATTTGTTAATTTATTTTGGTTTTTCTTTCCACAAATTTATTTAACGTGCATCGATCAATTAAAAATCCAATTTAAAGAGAAATATATATTAAAAACTTATTTAATATAAAATAAGTCATAAACATGAAACACATTTAAATAAATCTTCAAATTCTATATAAAAAATACAATTTGTTTGTTTTCAATATCTATAACTATAACTACAATAAATTTAAAATTGTGGAGTACAAGATTTTTTTGTGGTATCTGTGATTTTTTTGAGTTCGTTTCCATTTGAAATGAACTCTCCTGTGATCCCCACTGTCTTGGTTACGTACCATTAAATTTAGTGTTAGACTATTAAAAAATTTGTTGCCGTTGATCTCATAACTGACTCTGGCCGCTCAATAACTGACTTATCTCATAACTGACTCTTGCGGCTCAACTGACTGGCTTATTAATTTTTCAGTTCGCGCAAAGGTCTCTCCACAATGTGTTGAAGGCATATGTAGTATATGTCAGTGAGGTGGGGTATACACAGGCGATGAGTTTCATAACAGGCATGCTTCTGTTGTACATGTCTAAGGAAAATGCATTTTGGGTGATGGTTGTGCCGCTCAAAGGCAGAGAAAATACTCCATTGGGAGGGGCTATACCTGGACGATCTACCTCTACTCAACAAATGCCTATTTGACTTTGATACACTTGTGAAGAAGCAACTACCAGAGTTAGGGAAACATTTTGAGGAGCAAATGATCAAGCCATCTATGTTTGCAAGCCGCTGGTTCTTGACAGTTTTCTCTACAGATTTGTCGTTTCCACATATGGGAAAGGGACATTCCAGTCCTTTACTATACGTCTCTAACAATTTTTAAGTGTATTTTGTCATATAGTTTGCAGACCGGGATTTTGAACTGTACATTACAATCAATCAATTTCTAAATGTATTTTGTCATGTAGTTTTCATACCAGAACCGTACATTACATGAATCAAAATAGTTGAATTTTATCATTAGTATCAAAAGTGATGTTCCTGTAATATCAAAGTTGCAATGTATATAATATCAACAGAGGCAATATGCACACACACACACACACATATATATATAAAACAATCTAACCAGAAAGCATAGAAATTCATGGGTTCCTGTCATACACGATAATTTAGTGGAGGAACAACCAAAGGAAGACAGAGTCCAAATTATTTACAATCTTATTTCAAAATTAGACAAAAAGTGCCAAACCTTCACAAAAACCTCGCTCTACGCCTGAAAGGGCAAAATGTGAGCAAGCACCTGAAAATGGTGAAAGACATAGAAGACCAAATTCCCAAGTTATTCCTCAGGCAACCCCGTTCTTGTGGCTAAAACTAGCTTTCACAGCATACGGCCTGACACCCTGCAGATCAACCAAGAGAAAAAGTAAGGAATCTATTGTAAAACCCTAATCGGAGAACAAATCGAATTCTTGCAATTGTCAGTCATCACTTGCCAGGGTTTACGCTCCACATTAGATCAGAAATTTTCCTGTAGGGTTTTCGGATTCAGCGAGGAAGTCGTCTGCATATGGATTCGAGCAACCTGTGAGGAACCCTACACATCACAGTAAATTTAACTCAGATTAGACATGGGAATTGAGTTAAAATCTAAATTAAACATCTCAGGGCATGATAAAGGCTATACCTGTTGGGCAACTGTGTGAATGAGGGAATCAAAACTCCATGGAAGCCATCACTACTGTCTGCGGAAGGTGTCGAGAAGTTAATCACTACAGCATGAGATAAACAGGGAGGTTTGCATTATCCGTTATACCCTCTGTATGGAGACATTGAAACCCTGCAGCATGAGAGAAATATTGTTTCTAGCAATCAGAATGTCTGTAGCAAGAATTTACCTGTGTTTGAAGCCGCCAGCAGGCGAGAGTTAGCGAAGTTGTCGAATTTGCAGAGCTCGTCACCGCGGAGTCCGAGGCGACTGAGCCGCTGTAGCGAAGGGTGTAGGGTTTAGTTCATTTGGGTGATCCAATGGTTATAGTGAACCTTGACCATGCAACTGACATCTGGCGAGTGAGGACGCTGATTCGAGAAGGTCCTGTGTAAGCTGGGTGCAGGGTTACTGTCAATAGTAGATTAAGGCACCGGGAACAAAAATATTTCTGTGATTTTGAAGATTCTTCTCAAAAAACCAAAATAACATACATTACCCTGCTTTAAATTAATTCCAAACGCTATAGGTCGACTTTACAAATTACAAAACTTAGTAACATAAAGAAATAGGTTTCGGTATCCAAAAATGTGACTAGGGCCCACTTGTGTGGTAAAATTCTTGACTTATTTAATTTCATGTCTTAAAAGAAAATTTGATTATGAGTAAACCACTGCGATAATTGTGAATGAGTTCATAGATATGAAATTTATATTTTTTTTATGGAGTGTAATTAGTAAGAGTTTTTACATGTGGATATTTTTTTTGGTTTTTATTTAACTTTCTCATTTTTACTTTTTCTACTTCTTTACTGTTACCATATATTTCTGAACAATTATATAGAGATTTTTATGTTAAACGGTGCATAATTAAGCAGTTTTTATTTTTTTAATTCAATATCAAATAAACAATATTATATTTAAAATATATATATTGTAACAATTTTATATTAAAATATGTTAAAACGATTTTATATTAAATATTAATAAAATTTAAAATATATTCAAATGAAATTCTCATTAATTGATTTTTTTTGGCTTGAGGTTTTTTTTTCTTTGATATTAAATATTAAATATAATTATATTTATTATATTTTTGTTTAAATAATAAAAATTAAACATTGTTTTTTTTTTTATTTTTATATGTATCAAGTAAATAATTCTTTAATAAAAGCAATAAATTGAATCTCTTTATTGATATATTCTTAATATTTTACTTATTTGTAAATTTGTCTATTAAAAAAATTATAATGGGATGCATATTTTTATTTTTATTTTAATATTTATGTTATATATATTGAATTTTATAATAAAAAATTTGAAAATATGAATTTATGTAACTTTGGAATTTTTATGTGAATAGAATTCTTTTTAAGGATTAATTATAAATTTACTCTTTGAATCTATAGTGTTTAATCACACTTTTTTGAAGTTTTAAGTTTTTTTTTTTTTTTTTTTTTTTTTTTTTTTTAATGAATAGTAAAATAAAAAATAAGAATTTAGATAAAGAAGCTTTGGAATTTTTTTTATGAAGTGTAACTCCCTTAAGAATTTAATGTATGTTTAATGTTTGAATATAAAATATATGATGTCACTTTCTTTAGGTTTTAAGTTGTTTTTATTTATATTCAATTATAAAATAAAACTTTGGAAAATTTATATGAAGTGGAATTCCCTTGAGGATTTATTGTATGTTTAATGTTTGAATCTATAATACATGATCTCACTTTCTTGAATTTGTAAGTTGTTTTTTTATTAGTATTTTTAATGTTTAAATATGTCACCCATCTCTTATGGGTTGTTTAGGTTAGCAGAGAGACAAATATGAGCAAAGGTACAGAATTGTGCAAACAATATGAGTAGAACTATGCAAGCAATGGAAGAATGTTGAGTAAACTTAATTGTGCAAGCAATGGAAGAATGTTGAGTAATGTGTTAGATGCCCTCTTGCCTAATGTAGAGAATTTATAGTATATCTATCTTCAAGGGGAAATTACATTGGTCCATTTCATAAATATCAGTTGAACTTCCGAGGTTACCTATGCCCAATTTTTACTACACTCTCAAGGATATTGTATTTGAAGTTGCAAAGAACAAAGAAGGATTAACTTGCTCCATTCACTTTCAACACACATATTTGGCCTCTCTGCTTGGAGATTGGTAAATTGTGTATAAATGGAGACTTGTATAAATGGAAACAAGATGAGCAATGTTGAGTAATGTGTTAGATGCCCTCCTACCTAATGTAGAGAATTTATAGTATATCTATCTTCAAGGGGAAATTACATTGGTCCATTTCATAAATATCAGCCAAACTTCCTAGGTTACCTATGCCCAATTTTTACTACACTCTCAAGGATATTGTATTTGAAGTTGAAAAGAAGAAAGAAGGATTAACTTGCTCCATTCACTTTCGACACACATATGCCCAATTTTTACTACACTCTCAAGGATATTGTATTTGAAGTTGCAAAGAAGAAAGAAGGATTAACTTGCTCCATTCACTTTCGACACACATATTTGGCTTCTCTGCTTGGAGATTGGTAAACTGTGTATAAATAGAGACGTGTATAAATAGAAACAATATGAGCAGAACTATGCAAGCAATGGAAGAATGTTGAGTAATGTGTTAAATGCCCTCCTGCCTAATGTAGAGAATTTATAGTATATCTATCTTCAGGGGAAATATTACATTGGTCCATTTCATAAATATCAACCGAACTTCCTAGGTTACCTATGCCCAATTTTTACTACACTCTCAAGGATAATGTATTTGAAGTTGCAAAGAAGAAAGAAGGATTACCTTGCTCCATTCGCTTTTGACACACATAGGCCCAATTTTTACTACACTCTCAAGGATATTGTATTTGAAGTTGCAAAGAAGAAAGAAGGATTAACTTGCTCCATTCACTTTCAACACACATATTTGGCTTCTCTGCTTGGAGATTGGTGAATGTTTTAGGCAAACTGTGTATAAATGGAAACGCCTCTAGAGATTACTCACAAAGAAATTTGATCTAGAACCATTACCATATGAGGGTAAGGGTTCAGTCTGGCTCAGACTATGAAAGACAAAAGAAGACTATGAAAGACAAAGGAGGTCTGGTCTGGGATGCAATTATCAATGAAAATAAACTCTTAGAATTGTCAATGAAAATAAACTCTTAGATTGAGCACTTAGGAAGAAAGTTGCTCATGCCTCTTTTTTTAGTAGATGGTTTGATTGTATTACATTTAACATTAACATTTATTTTTCACTTAAATTTGGCTTTAGTTAGATCATGTAGCATATCACATCCTTTTTCATCTATGCTCTTCTTCCATATGCGCTACCGACTTACGACATTTCCTTTGCAACATCTGGTGCAAATGCTAGTTATTTATATGAGAGCGTTATTTAAATCTTTAATAATATGATTAACTGTGGAAGTTTCCAATCATTCAAAATATAATAAAATTAAAATATTGTATTTATATGAGGGTGACACTGATGGTAGAAAAAATATTGGAAAAAAATGTAGCAGAATGGTAGTCAAGGTGAATATTAGAGAAAACTTAATATATTAGTATAGATTCATATTAACTTTGGATCTACCAAGTGTCTAGATGGATCAAATCTTCTAAGGTAAAAACCTTTCTTTAAATTTTGCACTCAAAAACAAGTTTGCATATTAATTGATTTGATCCCTCTTGGCATTTTCTAGATGTGAAGATGCAAATATCAAAGGTTTACACTTAAATAAATTTGATTCCTCGCGACTCTTGGTAGATCTGCAAGTCTTGGTAGATTTTCAGTTAAGATGGATCTATCTAGATTGGTTTTTGAGTTAAAAACTAATAAAACTAGCCGTTTAATATAGCTGTTACCTATTAATATTTTTAATAAATTAGTGAAATAATATCATTATTTAAATATTTTTTTCAAAAACTAGGCATTTAATATAGCCGTTACTTTATAATATTTATTTTTAATATATTAATAAATTAATATTATAATTTAAACATTATTTTTCAAATATAGTCATTACTTGAAATTATGTCTCTACATTGCTCTCTATTTAAGCCTTTTCCATGGTCTACCTCTTCATCTAGTCCTGATGATGGACCACTCTCCATTTAAGCCTTTTCCATGGTCTGCCTCTTCATCTGGTCCCGATGATGAACCACACTTGTTGGTTCTAAACGCGTCCGCCAAAAAATTCTCTCATTTGCACTTAAGATGGATCTATCTAGATTGGTTTTTGAGTTAAAAACTAATAAAACTAGCCGTTACCTATTAATATTTTTAATAAATTAGTGAAATAATATCATTATTTAAATATTTTTTTCAAAAACTAGGCATTTAATATAGTCGTCACTTTATAATATTTATTTTTAATATATTAATAAATTAATATTATAATTTAAACATTAATTTTCAAATATAGTCATTACTTGAAATTATGTCTCTACATTGCTCTCTATTTAAGCCTTTTCCATGGTCTACCTCTTCATCTGGTCCTGATGATGAACCACTCTCCATTTAAGCCTTTTTCATGGTCTGCCTCTTCATCTGGTCCTAATGATGAACCACTCTTGTTGGTTCTAAATGCGTCCGCCAAAAAATTCTCTCATGTGATTTCTACTGAAAGACTTTGTTTAACTAATAAAAAATTTTAACTATAAGAAACTTTTTATTTTCACTCATTTTATATAATATATACATAGTTGATTCTAGAATGTTTTATCTATAATTCACCTTCTCCACATTAAAATGTTAATACATGTCCCCACATATTCAAAAGTAGAAAACATCTATCTCATCTATATAAATACACACAAATTGAATTTTTTTTTTTCATTAATATTTTTTAAAATGTTACATGTCAACTCCATGTTAAACATTGAAAGAATTACAAATCTCGCTCATACCTTGAATTAGAAAAACCAATGACTCTCTCTCTATATTTTCTCTCTTTACAAAAAACTTGTAAAAAATTATGTTATTTAATATAGATATTGAAATATTTTATTTATGGTTGACACTATTTTTTTGTTATTGATATGTTTTTGTTTTAAATATTACATCTTTACTGAACATACAATGCATTACACGTCATATATTATCAATAATATTAATTTTACAAGTGATTTGTAAACTCCATATTAAGTAGTGAAACAAATATATATCTTCATTTTTTTACGTTCAATTATTTTTGTGTATTTATGTAAAGTTGATGTAAAATTGACGTGGAAATTGAAATATTTTATTTGTGGCCATATTTTTCTGGTTATTACTATATTATTAGTTTAAATGTCATGTTAAGTGACAACATCTCCCTCATAGTGTGGAATATTTAAGAAAATTTAATAGGGAAATATTAAAGAAAAACTTATATTCCCACTAGATGAGAGGAAATATTAGAGAAAACTTACCTTGACTATAAAAGAGAAGGAAGAAATTAGAGAAAACTTATATATGAGAGTTAGCATGCAAACTAATAAATTTTTTTTATTGTTAGTCATAAATAAAGAGAGATAAGAAATTAGAGAAAACTTATATATGAGAGATAGCATGCAATAGTTAAAATAAAAACAAACTAATATTTTTTTTTTTTTGTTAGTCATAAATAAAGAGAGATAATTCTATAGAATTTCCTTGAAATTTTGCAACTTTTGTAATGAGCAATCTAAAAAATAGTTTCCTTTAACTAAGACACAAAATTTCTCTAATTATTTGCAGCAAAATAGAACAGAAATAAATAAATCACAGTCACATGATATTTTTTCTATGGAAAACCCTCTGCTTAATTTATTGATAGAATTCTATACATTAGATCTTAACAATACAACTTGTTTCACTCTGAAAACACACAGTGACACGATATTTTTTTCTAGGAAAGCCCTCTGCTTGATTTATTGATAGAATTTTATACATTAGATTTTAACAATACAACTTGTTTCACTCTGAAAACACACTTGGCTTCCTGCCTTAACTACGTTTGAAACCATTGCAAGATTTTTGATCTCTTTCTTTCTCCTATGCGTCATCTTGGAACGTTATTCCCTAGTGCGAATCCAGCTTGATCCTAGCGTAATAGATGCATTCCCAAGGAAAATTGCTCTTTATCAAATTCACACAAGTCTCCTTCTTGCACATGCGCTCTCACAAGCTCATACACAAAACTAGTGCTCAAGAAGAATGGTACAATGAGTGTGTTCATTCCTCCTTTTAATAGAAGTCGAATGGATAAATTTACCGAGTTTCTAATTAAGGAAAGTTTATTTTGTGATTGATTGCGTTATCATGAGTTAACTACTCATGTAATTCATTCTATCTCTTGAAACCCAAACACTTGTCCTTTTTCTCGATCAACTTGCACTAAAAGACACATAACTAGGCCTTCGACTTTAGTGCGTTAGTTAATTGCTTGATAGCTTGTCCTAATTTTTTGGAATGACTCCTAGATTATAGGAACTTGTCCTAATTTTTAGGGACTTATCCTAAATCTTAGGAATTGGTCCGTACTTATAGAATTAGCTCCCGAGTTATACAAATTGATTCCTAACTTATAGGAATTCAAGCAAGCTAAGGAAGAACTCATTAAGGTCCATTTGATTAAGGCACAAATAAAGGAACCCTTTCTCACTATCATTTTCAACACTCCCTCTTAGCGAGGAAGGTGCTTCTGGAGGAACCTCGTCAACCTGGATTTATCTCTTACACTACCATGTTCTCCATTGTTGCAGCTGCTCCCTCTGAACTAGAAGTCTTCCCTGCTTTCCTATGTGGAACTTGATCTGAAGACCCGTTTTTTCCCACCATGTTTGGCAAGTTCATCACTTCAGTCATAAGTGCCATGTACCCTATGTACCTCTATGGATGCTTCCTCTGGATGAAAGCGATACTAGAATATTCAACTCTCTTCTGATCTCCCTTACCCAAAACCTTTGCCCACTTGGATCGAACTCTCCATACTGGGAGTCTCTCACTTAGTGGCTGCCTCCATTCACCTTTGGTTATGCCCCTCATAATCTTGTTGATCAACCCAATTGCCAACTACCTTAGAATGAAACTGAGATACTGGATGAGGCTCCATCTTGAGAGCTTTATCCTACTCTTTCTGAACCATTACTTCTCTATTCTGAGAAATCCTGGCCTTGTTTCTCATCAGGTTGCATTTATCTCTACCTATAACTTGTAGATATTCTTCACCTTCACACATTTCTGCTTCTTACATCCATAAGCTAAGTGTCAGAGAAATGCCTTACTTCTTCCGAAGATGATATCATATCCCTTGTCTTGAAGGGTAGCTAACAAAACAAGATTTTGCCTCAATCCTCGAACATATAGAACATCTTTGAGATGAAGAGGATCACCTGAATCCCTTTAAAAATTGACTGTACAAACTCCTCTAGCTGCATAATGACCACGATATCCTAGCTCAATCTTAGCCTGCATGTGCTTTTCCTTTAGGTGGTAGAAACTCTTCTTGTTGTTAGTCATGTGGAAGGATGCTCCTTGAATACATTTTGACAGGCACTTTTCCTCTTCTTCTGCTCATCGCTGCAACTTTTGCTACTTGAAAATGCTTATATCTTCAACTGTCAAATATGCCAATATCAATCTCTCTTGGCTGCTCAAAGAAAACTCAACATAGGCTACTCAGACTTCATTCCCTTTAGTTGATCATTATTCATCAATGAGTCAACAAATAGTGTCTTCATCAACTACCCATTTGTTGCTCCTTAGTCCTTCAAGAACACAACATTTTGGGACTTCACACTCTTCACACTTCTACCTTCTTGTGTTTCTCCAATGAAGAAAAAATTAGGGCACGGAGGCTACCATCTATCACTATTAAAAGTCCTTCTCCAACAGTTAATTTAGAGATTGTTTATAAGCCCACTTGGTTGATCCTTAATCCTTTAATAACTAGCCCTTAGGGCTTCTCTGATTTTTCCCTTCAAATAATCCTTAAATTCCTTTCTAATTGATTGTTCTTAGGGCTCTTTTGTCGCTTACTACAACCCTCCTAACAATCCTTAAGATGTGAAACAATACTATCCAAACTGGTTACCTCATTCACTAGCAAACATCAAATTCAAGAGGACAAAACATACCTTGTTTTCTCAACTAATTGTTGCTCCTCTTGACCTCGTCTTTTGTTCCCATATCTGCAATTCTAAACCCTCTATTAGGGTTGAATGTAACTATAGTTACAACCCCACAAGATCACCCCTCTATGCCTCCAAATACTGTCGATTAGCTTCCCCAAAAATCATCCCTTATTCGTTGTTCTTCGTGCCTTTGTATAGTCCACTGTTTTTCCCTTTTGGTACTCAAAGAGACCACCTATAGGACTAGGCCACACTAGGGCATACTCGAAAAATATTCAGTCCTGTTTCCAAAGAAGCTCTCCACCTAAAACCTGTGGCTTCCCTTCCTCTATAGCTCCTCTTCTTCACTGGCCTTTAGGACACTTTTCTACCCACTGTCCTAGCCTTTCGACCTCCCCAAAGGACACCTACAACAATGAAAATTTCATTCCAAAGACACATAAATATACAAACATGTTCTTGAGTATTTATCCTTTTAATTTGGCACAGAACTGCCTCAAAATGTCTCCTCTATACTGACTGTAACTCCACAAACTTGGCTTATTGTCACAAGATTATTGGACCAAAAAAAATATGATATCTCTCCTTCGCTAGGGATCTTGATCTGCACTGCTTCAGAGATATACTCCTTTGATGCTTTTTCTCCTTGAATGTGATGGTCATTATTCTAGTATGTAGCTCTAATGCCATGTAGAATTTCTTTGAAATTCTACAAATTCTCTAATGAAAATTTTGAAAACTATTTTATTTTCATTAAGACAAATAAGGTCTCTACTTATTTGTAGCAAAATATAACATAAATAAATCACAGTCACAAAATATCAAAACACAATATTTTTTTTTCTAGGGAACCCAACTGGGAAAACCTTCTACTTGATTTATTGGAAGAATTCTAAGCAATATATCTCTAACAATACAACTTGTTTTATTCTGAAAACACACTTGTCTTCCTTCCTTGAACTAGGCTTCAAACCCTTACAAGATTTATGATCTCTTTCCTTCTCCTAAGCGCAATCTTGGAGCCCTATTCCCTAGAGAAAATCCTTCTTAATTCCAAAGCACAGTTGCTCTTATAAATTAGGAATTCCATCCTATTTTTGTGTAATTCCCAAGGAAAATTTCTCTCTATCAAATTCGCACAAGCCTCCTTCTTGCACACACTCTCTTACAAGCTCATACACAAAACGAGTGCTCAATAAGAATGATTCTAAATGAGTGCCTTTTCTCCTCCTTTTAATGCAATTTGAATGGCGAAAGTGAGTTTCTAATTAAGGAAAGTTTCTTTTGTGATTGATTGATTTATCATGAGTTAAATAATCATGCAACTCGTTCTATCTCTTAAGAGCCAACCACTTGTCCTTTTCCTTAATCAACTCACACTAGAAGACACATAACTAGGCCTTTGACTCTAGTGCATTAGTTAACTACTTCATAACTCGTCCTAATTTTTGGGAACAAATCCTAAATTATAGCAACTTGTCCTAATTTGTAGGGACTTATCTTAAATCCTAGGAATTTGTACTAACTTATAGGAATTAGCTCCTAACTTATAAGAATTGATTCTTCTCGCTATCATTTTCAACAAATCTTATTCCATTAACAGGTTTTTTTAAGGATATGTGTAATTAATTTATTTTTTAATATGAAGTTGACATCTCTCTCTCTCTCTCTCTCTATATATATATATATATATGTAACATTTTAAATAATAATTGTAATCAAAATAATTTTAGAGAGAGAGTATTCTTGGATATGTGCTTTATACTCCCAAACATAATTGTGGTATTTATGAACATTTCAATCTGCATACTGTGATATATATATATATATATATATATATATATATATTCTACGCTTTAATCTCTACAAGTACTAATGTGTTTTGATTTCTAAAAGAAGTATTGAATTAATTTAAACTTGCCCCGGGAGTGTCAAGGGTCCACCACCACCCGGAAACAAGTCTTGTAATTAGTATAAATTGTAGGAAGTATGTTTTATTGAATTGTGTAGATTTACATTTCAATCCAAATTCATTTGCCAAATAGATCTCATATTTAGTGTGTCTCATTCTGTACTTAAGCATTTACTCTGCTTTTCGTGCATCTGAATGAATATCTTGTCTTTAAATCGTTGTAAACCAGAAAGGATTGTATTGATTGACGATTCTCGATGCATGAGTGGTTTCTCTAAGACACTTTCATGGTTAAGAGAATTTAAAGGAATTTTTTCAATTCCAAAGGATACAAAGGTTAAATCACCGTGTCATGAGTTCGAGAAGGGGACCTTATGTTCATTCTTCAACCTTCTTCAATAGATCAGATCAGCAGTCACATAAGCTCCCACAGGTCCATCTTCCACTTCATTTTGCAGCACCAAGCACATCAACAATAAAGGTAAAACTTGAGGTAAATTTGGCTAAGATTCTCTAATTCATTAGAAAGTTTAGGAAACTTAATGATTCACCACTTCTCATTCCATGCATTTCATATTTCATAAATCATTATCCTTTTGTTTGCCTTCCATTCACCACTCATAATAAAAAGACTTATGCTCTTATTACAAGATCATGTTAAAAAATAAAATCCTTATGGTGCATTAATAAAGAAAGTCTTTATAGTGTCTTCTCCTTCCATGATAAGCATTCTATTCATAGGATAAAGTCATTCCTGCCATAAAATGAAAACGGAAACCACCTATAAACATTGGACTTACAATGAAAAAGTATGAAAGCACATATTCACATACCTACCATCTCCATCACCACCTCATTTTATCCATTGTCCTCAATTTTTATTTCTCAATAAACTATTATGATAATAATGTTAATGTGAAGAATGTTTCTCCACAAGAACAAACATCTACAAAACAATGTTAAGAATATGTCAATGAGCAAGGGATTTGCTTTCATGAGGACACGCAAATCCATAGGCTTGGGGGGGATGTTGGGCCTCAAATATGCCCATTTTCCACCGTATAATATCACCATTCATAACCTAAATTCCTATATTTTAAACTCATTTTGTACCACAATTCCACAATTTGCTACCAATTCACGTCTTACGCTTTGTGGTTGATTATCATTATTTTTCTTGAATTTTCAGTGATTAGAGATGAATTTTCTATGATTTTCTAATGATGGTTTTTCCAAGTTAATTTACCATAGGGTTTCATTGCCGAAATTCTTCACAAGTCAATTAAACTAGTTGTTACAGGTTAAGTACGAAATAAATTCTTGTAGGTGAAAATCTAAACTTTCTGCTCAAATGAAGATGAATATCAAGATTCTGAGACTTGGATATTATTCAGAATACCCTCATTCAGGTAACCCAGAACCTGTTTGTCAAAATTCATCACCGTGAAGAAGTTAGGGTCCGCACAATTCTTAAGTACAAAATTAGGGTCGAAATTCTCTGCATACGTATATAATTGTTGAATGGTTTCGAGTCTGAATGGTTTCAGCGAGCAGCCACGTGGAGAACCACATTTTGGATAAGTTTCTTCATGCTCAAAAATGGAATTAGTTCCTCCAACTATACCATGATTAGGATGAACCCAACCGTGACCCATTTGAAGACTCTCTAGAAGATTGTGTATGACTTCCTTGTTGTATTTTCTTTTTCTAAATTCATTGGTTATGCTTTGTTTTCATCGGCTTCACCTTATAAAAACCTATGCTCTCTGCATGAATGCTAGTGGCAGTGGGCAGAAGCAAGCATAAGGACTGTATGTGATTTTGTTTACAATGGGAGCCTTGATGTATTTGTTGGAATTCAAGTTTTGTTGAACTTTAACACGTAATTCTAATTCTACACTTTAATCTTTGTAAGTATTAATGTGTTCTGATTTTTAAAAGAAGTATTACATTAATTTAGACTTGCTCCGGGAGTGGGAAGGCACCACCACGACCCGAAAAACAAGTCCTGTAATTAGTATAAATTTTAGGAAGTATGTTTTATTTAATTTCGTAGATTTACCTTTCAATCCAAAATTATTTGCCGAATAGATCTCAGATTTACTGTGTCTCATTCCGTACTTCAGAATTTACTCTGCTTTTCATGGATTTGAATGAATATATTGTCTTTATATCATTGTAAACTAGAAAATATTGTGTTGATTGATGATTCTCGATGCATGAGTGGTTTCTCTAATACACTTTCATGGTTAATAACATTTAAGGGAGTTTTTTCAATTCAAAATGATACAAAGGTTAAATCATTGTGTCATGAGCTCGAGAATGTAATTGGTTTTATGATCTTGCTTCCTGTACATTTCCATTTGGTATCGAATTCTGTAGCATCATGTTTATACAAATAATGCTCAGGAGTAACAAGATGAGATATGGTTGCATTAGTTATCAATTGAGTTTGTAGCTTACTTTTGAGACTTAGTATAATCATAATAAGGTTGGATTAAAACTTGTAAGTTAATGTTCTTCGATAGGAATAATTTTCTGTGTTTATTTGCAGTAGTTTTAAATTAGAATAAGCTTTGATCTTGAGTCTTTTAAATATGAGTGTGTTAATTTAGGTAGTGTAAGGATATTAATTTGAAACTGTCATTTAATTTCTTTTAAAGTTTTTTTTTTTTTTGCAGAATTGAATGCATGAGCTAGGATAGATCAAGAAATTAGTTGAATTCTTGTTGATTTATTTGATCCTGGGAATTACATTAGTTGCAGTCTTGTTTGAATTGTTTATTTCCTTAGTTTAACATCGTTTTAGTGAAAATGAATTTTGTTGGATTGAAATTAGCATAAGCTTGATATTATTTTTGAATAGTAATTAGTTTTCTGTGATTTAAGATTTCTATTACTTATATTAAATAAATATTATTGCTTGGATTGCAATTAAGTTTTACTTACATTAAAATTAAGTTTTAATTGAAATTTACTTTACTTAGATTGAGGTTAGAATTGTTTAGTGATTTGCATTCTGTACCTAATTCAGGAATAGAAATTTCGTACCTAATTTAGGAATCAATTTTAGATTTCATGATGTTAATTTAGGTTAGATTCTATGATTTGTGTTACCTACGCTTGTTCCTTGAAGCTTACAAGTCCTGGATTGATAATTTAATGTTGGAATTATAACACATATAATTCCTCAACATTTTTTGCGTCGTTTATGGGGAGGTGCTAAAGGGATTAGAGCATAGTTTCTTTCACAAGTTTTTGTGTGTGATCTTAGTTACAGTGAAATCAGAGGGCGCAGACTGTACGTTAAGATGTGAGTGAAGAGCCACACATCCACTATGTTGGGGTTGCTCCAAAATTTGGTTGTCCAAGTATGCAAGGATTTCAAGTTTGTTGAGTTTTATTGAAATTAGTTTTAATTCATTCAGATTAAAAATTGAATCTCTTTAAAGAAAAAACATTTTTGGGGTGTTGTAAGAACCCCCAGGAACTAATACATGTTGTGATACAGGGATGATCAGCCAACAAGAGAAATTCAAGAATGATTTAGAGCTTGAAGAATGTCCCTCGTAGCACTTTCTTAAATCCTAGCAGTAGCTGGGATATCTGCTTATCAGGAAGAGTTCATCCTGACTGCATTAAGGAAACTATCTATCTCTCCACAACCAGAAAAGGATTTGGAAGTCTCCCTTGCTTCCTCTTGCCTATCTACCAAGGAGATCAACCAATCATGTACCAAATCCAATGAGGAGCATCCTGTTGAACCTTAGATTGAAGAACTTTCACCATGCCCATTAGAAATCCTTGTATGCATTCCAGAGACCAATTATCCAAGTTTTCCTGACAACATCGAGGAGAACTTTCAGAGTGGTCCAAATGAATAAATGGGCCAATACCACCAATATTACATCAATCATTGGTTCCAGATCACAATCCATTCAAAGTACCACTCTCATCTTCAAGTACTCTCTGTATCACATCTTTCAAACTTGTTGATTTTGCATGCTCATGTATATTCTAAATTTCATATGTTAAATCTGAGCATGAATATATCCTTGTACTTGATCCGCACATGGCTTCGTTGGAAGTTCTCTTTCACTTAAAGGAGGACATCTTTTCTCTAGTATAGTAGTAAAGTTAGTATTGTAAATAAATAAATGAAAATAATAAAGAGAAAAATAAGTCCTTTTGTGAAAACCAATTTGTGTAACGCAACTAGGGAGGGACTTTGCTTGAAATCAGGTAACTAGCCGACAAGGTTCCCAATAAAGTTTGGAAATTTGTATGAGTTATTAAAATCATGTATCTTTCAAATCATTATGTCTTGTACCCGTGTTGGTTGATGTGGGATCCCTTAAGGTACACCTACCAACAAGCCTTGTCCCATCGACATCAAAAAATTATCTGGGACAAAGGTTAGGGTTAGATAAGGTACCTGGGAGCGTGCATGCCTTAATATCAGGTATCCTTGTCATCTACTAAGGAAATACATCAATTTTTCTTGGTGGATGAATTCTGCAGTCCATTCGACTTCAACAAATCCATTCATGGCTGGTAGAATGTACCTAATGCCTTGATTCCCATCAACAATCAAAGGGGGGATATCTCGAATTGGTTAACGACATCCTCAATGGTCAGTAATCCAATGATTTTTGCTTATTTTTGACATCGACACCATTTACTCACATATGAAATATTGCACATGGGTGTGAAGCGGTTGAAGACTCTATGGTTTTGTGATCTCAACATAGATTTGCAGCATTTGGACCTTTGTATCAACATTTTCATTTTCATTTGCAGTAGTGTATTTATTTTAGTAAAGGCCTCCAAATAGCAGCCTGAACATTCATCTGTAGTAGCAGTCACCTTTACTCAATTGTTTGGGGACATGCAACTCCCTAGTCATGGGGGAGAAGGGGACCTTAAATTCATCCTTCAACCTTCTTCAACAGATCAGATCAACAGTCACATCAGCTCCTGTGAGTCCATCTTCCACTTCGTCTAGTAGCACCAAGCACATCAATAATAAAGGTAAAACTCGAGGTAAATTTTCCTTAAGATTCTCTAATTCATTAGAAAGTTTAGGAAACTTAATGATTCACCACTTCTCATTCCATGCATTTCATATTTCATAAATCATTATCCTTCTGTTATCCTTCCATTCGCCACTCGTAATTAAAAGACTTATTCTCTTATTTCAAGACAATGTTAAAAGCAAAATCCTTATGGTGCATTAATAAAGGCAATCTCTATAGTGTCTTCTCCTTTCATGATAACAACCGTTCTATTCATAGGATGAAGTCATTCCTTCCATAAAATGATAACGGAAACCACCTATAAACATTGGCCTTACGATGACAGAGTATGCAAGCACCTATTCACATACCTGCCATCTCCATCATTGCCTCATTTCATCCATCATCTCTTCCTCATCCATCCCTTTCTTGTCCTTAATTTTTATTGCTCAATAAACTATTATGATATGTTAATGTGAAGAATGTTTCTCCACAAGAACAAACATCTACAAAAGAATGTTAAGAATATGTCAATGAGCAAGGGATTTGTTTGCGTGAGGAGATGCAAATCCACAAGCATGGGGAGATATTGAGCCTCAAATATGGCCATTTTTCCACCATATAATATCACCGTTCATAACCTAAATTCCTATATTTTTAACTCATTTTGTACCACAATTCCACAACTTGCCGCCAATTCACATCATACACTTTATGGTTAATTATCATTAGTTTTCTTGAATTTTTAATTATTAGAGATTAATTTGCTATGATTTTCTAATCATGGTTTTGCGAAGTTCATTTACCACAGGGTTCCATTGCCGAAATTCTTCACAAGTCAATTAAACTAGTTTTTATAGGTTAAGTACGGAATAAATTCCTGTAGGTGAAAATATAAACTTTGTGCTCAAATTAAGAGGAATCTCAATATTCTGAGAGTTGGATCTTGTTCAAAATACCTTCATTCAATTAACCCAAAAACCGTTTGTCAAACTTCATCACCACAAAGAAGTTAGGGTCAGTACAATTCTTAAGTACAAAATCAGTGCCAGAATTCTCTGCGTAAGTACAGAATCGCTGAACGGTTTTAGGTCTAAATGGTTTTGGCCAACAACCACGTAAACATTTTTAGAGGTTTTAAGGATAAGATAATTTTAGACTTTAAAATTTGGGCAAATCACTTTTAGAAAAGAGTGGAAATTGACGAATCATTTTTTTTTTTGGAAAAACCATGGAAAATTAGCCCACTTTGCAAATATTAGCCCCTAAATTTTCCTTGAACCCAACCGTGACCCATTTGAATACTCTCCAAAAGATTGTATATGGCTTCCTTGTTGTTGTATTTGCTTTTTCTAAATTCATTGGTTGTGCTTTGTTTTCTTCGGTCGCACTTTATAAAAACTGATGCTCCCTGCATCAATGTTGGTGGCAGCAGGCAGCAGCAAGCATAAGGACTGTATGTGATTTTTTTTACAATGAGAGCCCTGATGTATTTGTTGGAATTCAAGTTTTGCTAAACTTTAACACAAAATTATGATTCTGCACTTTAATCTCTGTAAGTATTAATGTGTTATGATTTTTAAAAGAAGTACTACGTTAATTTAGACTTCCTCCAGGAGTGGCAAGGGCCCACTACCACCCAGAAACAAGTCCTATGATTAGTATAAATTGTAGGAAGTATGTTTTATTGAATTTCATAGATTTACCTTTCAATCCAAATTCATTTGTCGAATAGATCTCAAATTTACTGTGTCTCATTTCGTAATTAAGGATTTAATCTGCTTTCCGTGCATTTGAACTAATATCTTGTCTTTAAATCATTGTAAACCAGAAAATATTGTGTTGATTGATGATTCTTGATGCAATTTCAGGGTTAAGAACATTTAAAGGAGTGTTTTCAATTCGGAAGGATACAAAGGTTAAATCACCGTGTCCGGAGTTTGAGAATGTAATTGGTTTTATGATATTGCTTCCTATACATTTCCATTTAGTATCAAATTCTACAGCATCATGTTTATATGAAGAAATATCAGGAGTAACGAAACAAAATATTGGTTGCATTGGTCATCGATTGAGTTTGTAGCTTAGTTTTGAGACTTAGTATAATCATAATAAGATTGGTTTAAAACCTATAAGTTAATGTTCTTTGATAGGAATAATTTTTTTTTGTTTATTTGCAATAGTTTTAAATTAGAATAAGCTTTGATCTTGAGTCTTTTAAATATGAGTGTGTTAATTTAGGTAGTGTAAGGATATTAATTTGAAACTGTCATTTAATTTCTTTTAAAGTTTTTTTTTTTTTTTTTGCAGAACTGAATGAGTGAGCTAGGAAAGATCAAGAAATTAGTTGAATTCTTGTTGATTTATTTGATCACGGGAATTAGATTAATTGCAGTCTTGTTTGAATTGTTTATTGCCTTAGTTTAACATCGTTTGAGTGAAAGTGAATTCTGTTGGATTGAAATTATCATAAGTTTGATATTATTTTTGAATAGTAATTAGTTTTGTGTGATTTAAGATTTCTATTACTTACATTAAATAAATCTTATTGCTTGGATTGCAATTAAGTTTTAATTACATTAAAATTAAGTTTTGATTGAAATTTACTTTAGTTAGATTGAGGTTAGAATTGTTCAGTGATTTGTATTATGTGCTTAATTCAAGAATAGAAATTTTGTACTTAATTTAGTTATCAATTTTAGATTTCACGATGTTAATTTAGGTTAGACGCTATGATCTTGTGTTACCTTCGCTTGTGCCTCGAAGCTTACGAGTCTCGGATTGATAATTTAATGTTGGAATTATAACACATATAATTTTCCCAACACCCTACATTTGGGAATCTTTCAGTCCTAAACAAGAGGGTTAGGAACTAGAGAAATGACTAGGGATTCCCTACCACAGAGATCCCCATAGTCTGTTTGGTCTAGTTTCATAAAATAAAATGACAAGGCATGAAAATTAACACTAAATATGTACTTGATATATAAACAGAAAAGATAGAAAACCCTACAAAGAGCTAACTATGTTGTATTTGTAGGTTTAGAATAATTTTTCCAAAAAAAAAAAAGATTGTCTAAAAAAGAAAGTATCTTTGAAAAGCAATAATGTGAAGTAATACGAGTAAAAATAAATAATAATAAAATTTGCTCTTTAAGAAAAATAAGTTATATTCCAAATTCTAAATAAGAAAATCTTGAACCAATTATTTGCATGCAACTAATTATTATATCTATATATATAAACTTATATGCAAGAGAAAAAGAGGGATTAAACCCAAAATTATGGATAACTTGAATATCTAAGAAATACATTGTATTGAAAAAAAAACATGAATAAATTTTCTTGGATTCATAAATAGAGAGATTTCGTACATAAAAATACTTCTTCCCTTCATCGGGTGGAAAAAATATACATTATACATTAAACAATTCCCTGTTCATACTTGAAAGAAAATCTATAGTGGAGGCCCATGACCCATTTCCTTAAGGAAGAAATTATGCTACATTCCAACAGATTAAAGTAAATCGAGACATAGATGGGGTGAGCCCCAAACCATAAACAAGCTAGGGTTTAATAAATAGTACACTTCGACATTTTTATACAAGGGTTTAAGCCCAACAAGGTGAAAAAAGAGAGATACATGTGTAAGAACCAATGCCAGAGCTGAATCTTCTTGATAATGAAAATAAAAGAGTCAAATTTCCCCCCCTTTGAAACTTCACATTGGCAAAGTCACTGTACCTGCACTAGAAGGGAAGTTTTGAATTAGTAAAGAGATTGTAACATTGAAATATCTCAAGTAAAACTAATACATGCAATGAAAAAATATTATTATAATAGCTGAGAGGAATGAAGTCGAAACATGCACCATCTATACCTGCATTTTTTTTAGCAAAAGTGGAAACAAAACTTTGGCTAGAAAACCTTTAATCAAACCATAAAAAGAAGCCATAGTCGACAAAGTATCATTCCTTCCTAAATGAGAATTAATGGATTTCAATTACTTAAACCTATTGGCTAAGTCGAGTGTAGAAAGAATTAAGTTGAAAACCCTGATGTTGCGGACCCCAAGTGATGCCATGTGAAGAAAATTTCTACAAATAAAGTCATTGACCCAATAACACATCACAAATCAAGGGTTAAAAATTAATTCGAAACAATATGAAAA
Organism: Pinus tabuliformis; assembly: GCA_031772625.1. Lineage (NCBI taxonomy): Eukaryota > Viridiplantae > Streptophyta > Pinopsida > Pinales > Pinaceae > Pinus > Pinus tabuliformis. The sequence goes on along the minus strand of CM062816.1, from coordinate 791,233,992 downwards.
TCCATTGTAATAGAATGTATTAATACAATCTAATTTAGATTTTAATTAGATGCTTAAGAGGGAGATGGAGCTACAGGAGCGCGCGGGTCTAGGATAAGCTCGATAGGGTTTGCTGGCAGCCGCAGGCAGTCGCGGTCACCGGTCTGCCGTTTCGCAAAATCGGATCAACGGAGTCGTTATTACGCCGTTTAACAGTCGTTTGATGTCTGTCTCTCCTGTTTGTCGTCATGGAATGCCTCATGGAGACGGATATTGTGGATTATTCTGAGGATCCTTTTGAGGACCGCATTATATTCGAAAACCCTAATTTCGCCGCGCCGGTTAATGCCTCTCAAACCGCCTCAGTTCCCTGCTCCCCCGTCACCTCGCCTGTGGTCGCGCATCCTAGATCGCTCACTAACCGCACCGTCTCTGATTTCGCTCCGGTATCGTCACCTGGCCTTGAAGCCCCACCCCTCTCTCCCGGTACGGCTCAGCTTCTCTCTTCGTTTTCCCCTCATATTCTGTCATTCGATCAACCTCCGCTTTTACCCTCTGATCTTCCGACTACAGCCGTGGACTCTCCGGTAACGGGACCTCAAACCCTACCGACCTCTGGGATTCGGCCTTCTGGATGTTTTAGCACCCCGGCGGTAAATGTTAAACCCTCGAAGCCCATTCCCCCTGAAGGTGTAACAAACCCCTTTGTCGATCACCCATCAGCGCCTCGCACAAAGAAGAGGAAATCCAGGTGTATCAAAGCGACGACCAAAGATATCACTATCTCCTTTGGTGACCCATCAGCATTAGGGGAAGCGGTGTCCATGGCCCGAACAGTATTGGTAGGACATGTGCGGGGACGTGCCTACTCAGCAAGCCGACTGACGCAATGGGTAAAGGAAATCTGGGGTGCCCTGCTCAAAGAACTCCCGGAGGTACATGTTCTCCCCCGAGGGTGGTTCTCCCTCCATTTTACAAAGGAGGACTACACGGATTTAGTCCTGGAAAAATATTGGCACATCGAAACCGCACCAGTTCTGCTAAAGAGGTGGAGCCCCCTCTTTGACCCAGAACGTGAACAGATTGGAGCAGGACCCTTGTGGGTGCGATTGCCTGGACTACCATTACAGTATTGGAGCGAGGAAGCACTCATCAAGATAGGAAATGCTTTGGGCACGTATCTGGATCATGATCGCACGTATGTAGAATCAAAGAAGCGAACCCTAGCTCGTGTGGTGGTTCACTTGGACACGCGTGAAGGATTGGAGGAAAAGATCACTCTGCAATGGGGAAAATACAGCAGGACACAAATTCTCGATTACGAGGGCGTTCCATTCCGCTGCAACCGCTGTCATCAAGTGGGACACCTATTTAAGGACTGTCCGCTGAACAAGAGTCCAGAGGCTTCTCCAAAGATCACTCCCATTTCAGCTCGTGGAGCATCCTCGGTTATCCTTCGTCCATCACAGGGGGATGCATCAGATCAGGGCTCTCCAGTGAAGGCTGGGTCGAAGGGGCCGGGACCGTCATCTCCCCCTATGACTAGGGCTCGGGCTGCTGTAGCAGCCGCTCAGGCCTCGGGTACTGTTCTAAACCCTTCCTCCTTATCTCTTGGTATCTCATCTGCATTCGTTACATCATCTGCATCTTGCACTATGGCTCACTGCTCCCTCTCGACTCCTCCTCTGTGTGCCTCTACTGCTCCTCCATCCTTGCCACCCTTTTCCTCCTCTTCCTCGCTGTCATCTTCCTCGCAGACTTCCTCCCACCCTTATTCTCTTCGCCCTCGTCCTCACCTCTCGGGTTCTCAGGGAGGCCTGGGCATTGTCCCTCTGGGATTGGGACCTCTGACATCCAGAGGTAGAAAATCTGATCTCACCAAAGCCATCTGGAGGGCCGGTGCGGAGGTCGCATCTGGTCAGTAATCCACTATTGATGGGGTCCTTAGAGCAGCCGTAACCCCCCGGGGTGGTCCTCCATGAAATGCTTATCATTCAATTGCAGGTGCTTGGCTAGTGCCCCCAAAAAACTAGCCATCAGGAGACTCTTTGAGATTGAACAGCCTGACATTATTCTCCTCCAAGAGACTCTGGGCTCGACAGAGGACATCTCTCAATGCTTACACACACTGGCACCAAGATGGAAGTTCTTGGCAATGGATGCCTCTGGTCGATCGGGGGGACTGGCACTCAGATACAACCCTAGGTCAATCAGGATTGATTCATCCTGGGGTGGACAAGGATTCATGGGAATGGACATTTTCGCTGCAGATCTCGGACAAGCATTCCGTATTGTGAATATATATGGCCCATGCCACCACAGGGAGCCTTTCTGGAGGCATCTACTTAATCTTACCTTATTGGCAGCGGACCACACCATTCTGGGGGGAGATCTAAATTTTTCTCTGGGCTTCCGTGAATCTTGGGGTTCCATGGCACAAGTGGATACCATTACCGAATACATGAGAAATATCCTGGATCAGATAGATTTTGTTGATATCCCCATGCAGAAGCCCATGCCTACGTGGAGGAACAAAAGGGTGGGTGCTGTAGCTTTGGCTCGCAGACTGGACAGATTCCTACTAAAAGGCCCCCTGCTTCATCATTTACACCACTATAAACAATGGGTTGGATCTGGGGGATTATCAGATCACTCCCCCATAATTCTGGAAATCCTTGGGCCTCACCATAAGCCAAAAGCCCCTTTCAAATTCAACCATATCTGGCTCCAAGACCAAGATTTCATGAAATTGGTCTCTGATTACTGGAAGGCACACCCCATAAACAGAGAAGCTTCATTGACAAAGGGATTCTGTAAAAACCTCTCGAAGCTAAAGCATATTGTCATTAATTGGGCCAAGGAGAAGAACACAAAGGAAACCGCCCAGCTCTCATCAGTTGAAGAAGAGTTGAGAACCCTTCTAGATGAGCGGAACCTAGGATTCATCTCGGGCGAAGACAAGACTCGACTGATTGAGCTGGAAAACCAGAGGTCAAATTTGCTCAGACAAAGGGAGGAATCCCTTAGATTGCGCAGCAGAGCTATTTGGCTGAAAGCAGGGGACGAAAACTCAAGGTTTTTTCACAACTATGCTAAGGGAAGGAAAGTGGCAAACACTATCTGGAATCTCCCCCTACCGGAAGGGGGCCTTGCAGACACTTTCAACAAACTCTCCCAGCTTGGTACATCACACTTTAGAAGCCCGTACAGAAGTCCGCCTGGCTCAAACTTGGCAGAGATCATTGATGTGGCCTCTCATTTCCCAAGATTTGTAAACGAGGATGACTCGACTGATCTCACGGCCCCGGTCACAATGGAGGAACTGGAAAGCACACTCAAATGGTTCAAGAAGGACAAGAGCCCCGGGCCGGACGGTTGGACCATCGAATTCTACTTAGCCTTCTTTGACCTGCTGGGACAGGACCTGCTCAGTGTGATAGAGGAAAGCAGATCATCTGGGTGTTTATATCATGCTATAAACTCTACATTCATTGCTCTCATTCCTAAGTCTGACTCCCCATCCTCATTTGATGATTTCCGCCCCATCTCACTCTGCAATGTACTTTACAAGATTATATCTAAGATTATTGCAAACCGGCTTAAACCTATCCTTTCAACTCACATAGCTCCTCAGCAATTTGCTTTCCTTGAGGATAGACAGATTCATGAAGCCATTGGATCCGCCCAGGAAGCCCTGCACTCCATCTGGTCTAAACATCTCAAATGCACTCTCCTGAAAATCGATCTATCAAAAGCCTTCGACCGTGTCAGCTGGCTATACATCAAGATGCTCCTTATTCATCTGGGCTTCCCGCTTCCTTTCATAAACTGGATCATGGCCTGTATCTCCACTCCTACGTTCAGCATCCTGATCAATGGATCGGCTTCCCATTTCTTTCACTCTGAAAGGGGGCTTCGGCAGGGTTGCCCCCTTTCACCTCTTCTATTTCTATTGGTCATGGAAGGACTGAGCCGCTTAATCATCTCTGCTACAAGGGAAGGATCCCTTAGAGGCCTCAAGATCACTGAAGAGTGTTTCCTCACACACCTGTTGTTCGTGGATGATGTACTCATCCTATTGGATGGTAGCATCAGAGATTCACTGACTTTTTCTCGCATTCTTCAGCTCTTCTCACAGGCCACGGGTATGAAGGTAAACCAAGAGAAATCTACCATATCGCTGGCCCGTACCTCGGTCAATGAATCTCAAACTGCTCAGCAGGATTTCCCCTACATCATTCATCCATTGGACAAGGGTCTAAAGTATCTGGGTTTCTGGTTAAAGCCCACTTGCCAGAAGATTGCAGATTAGGTTTGGCTGGTATCAAAATTGGAAAAAAAAGGCTCTCCTGTTGGAGCCACAGATACCTCTCCAGGGCAGGGTGATTAATTCTCATCAAATCCGTGCTGGTAGCAACACCGGTTTTCTGGATGGCTCTAGCATGGATTCCACGACACACTCTGGCACGCCTCCAACAAATTTGCAACAGATATCTCTGGGCAGGAAGTCAAGACAAACACATATTTGCCTGGATCGGTTGGCAGAAGATAGCACTCCCAAAGAAGTGGGGGGGATGGGGATTAAAAGATCTTCCTCTGTTCGCACAAGCATTGGCAGCAAAAATGAGCTGGGCATTGATAACTAGCCAGAGCTTATGGACCCGTCTCTCATACCACAAATATATATGGCCCCTTGGCACTCTGGATTGGGTCAGACTCCCTAATTGGAACAGAACAGGTATATCATCTATATGGAAAGCACTACTACACTCTCTGCCTATGATCAGAGACAACTTGGTCTGGAAAATCAGAGACGGGACCCTGGCTAGGATCGGAATCGACCCATGGGCTGGTAGCGGAGGTAGGCACACTCTGCCTCATGAATTGGTTGGATACTTACTCGCTCGCAATATCAAAGTGATTGTCCAGATTGTAGACAGAGAAAATTCTGATATTTTTCATCAGGCCTGGAGGATAGCACATCAATTAAATCTCCCTCCTAGATGGCATCAGGCATGGCAGACTTACAGGGAGGCCCTGATTGAATCCCACATCAGAATCATTGAGGGGCCGGATGAACTAATTTGGAACCAGTCTGAGAGCGGTTATTACACACCAAAGGCTGGTTACACCCTTCTTATCAGTCACAAAAAGCCAGAGGTCATTTCGAACTGGTGGCAAAGCATCTGGAAGCTCACAACATCACCGCGATCCAAACTTTTCTTCTGGTGTATCCTGAGGAACAAGGTGCCCACTGGCGAGAACCTATCGCACAGAGCCTACTATGGACCATCCTGGTGTGTGATATGCAAAGAAGCATCCGAAACCACAGAGCACCTTTTCATGCGCTGCAGGTTGACACAAGATCTGTGGATCGCTATTAAAAACACCATTACTTACACTGGCAACTGGGAGGGCACCGATCTGTCTGGGGCTTGGACAGATTGGGAGACGCGGCACAAAGGATCAAAGATTATAAACCTACCAATTCTTGTAAATTGGCACATATGGAAAGCGAGAAACCGAATCATATTCAATGACCAACCTGTAATCTGGCCAATGGTGGTGGCAGGTATTATTGCAGCATTTAGTGAACTACCAGACCCCCCGCCCCCTAAAGTGCGTCATCCTCATCCGCCCCCCCGAATAGATCAAAACACACCATGGGCTTATTTTGATGGGGCCGCAAACCGGCAGAGTTGTGGGGGCGGTTTTATCATATACAAATCCGAGCATCATTATTACAAAGTAAAAGCGGGACTGGGAACTGGAACAAACAATTTTGCAGAGCTCATCACTCTTCGTCATTTACTTCATTTTGCTTTGAGTCATCATTGCACTTGCATAAACATCTTCGGGGATTCAAAAATCATCATAAATTGGTTCAACAACATATCTATTTGTCACATTCACACACTCAGCATTATATTGAATGAAGTTGTTGAACTCAAAGCTGCTTTTAACAACATCACATGTTCACACATCTACAGGGAACATAACGAGAATGCTGACAAACTATCCAAGGAGGCCTCGATGATGGACAGAGGAGTATGGGAGATCACAGAGGTTCAAGGCCAACAGGAGTACAAATACTACCATCGTCCATACAATGATCCGAGATATCAACATGCACCTGAGCAATAAATAATCTGAAGGATATTTTGCACGTGACAGCAACTGTTTTTTGTAATCACTAAATATTTTTGAATCAGCTAGGAAAAGCCGGAAGGCAATTTGTAAACAGGTTTTTATAGAACTCTAGAAGATGACCCTGCGAGGTACATCTGATCTGATATTTATGTACAGAATCCTTTTTGTAACTAATAGGTACACTGTGAAACAGTGACCTCAAGCATATGCGTATAGCATCTTCAATATGTAATTTTCCATATAATGAAAATTACGGATTTTTCCAGTGGAAAAAAAGAAAAGAAAAGAAAATCCATTGTAATAACTAGAAAAAAATTCTCATTACAAGACAAAGGGATGCACAAACAAATTACCATAATAAAGTGGTCTACGTAGAGACCATGTTAGGAAGAGAGGATCTTGGTAAAAGAATGTAGAGTATGGCCATCCTATAACATGAAAAATAACACATATTTTCCAAGGAAGAACCCTTAGGGTTATAAACCATTTCCAAACCCCTTGCAGAGTGAGTTCCCTTTGAGAAGGTTCGAAAGGAATGAGAGTCACCGACACGATAGAGTATGATTAAATCATGATCATCAATGATGAAAACTAACACCGAAAATGCCATGAATAAATACAACTCGACATGCCACCATTAAACTGCATTCCATTTCATATACAGGACAATTTACACAGTGGACAAATTAATTAAATGACATTACATATAATGCAAACAATCATCATGGCATATCTTCCAACTGTAATATTATAATATGTGTAAGAATCCCACTAAAATGGAAATCAAGAGCATGTATAAACTTATGAAAATATGTGTTTTTCAAAGTGTATATATATATATATATATATATATATCAAGGTCGCAAGGCCTAGTTGTTATGAGAATTAAGTACCCTAGGGTTTTGGGTTAGAACCCCAATAGAGCAAGAGAAATCTACAGTAAGAAACACGCATACAACTAAGGCAACATGCTTATATAAACAAACTATGCGATAACGATCATACCTGGATGTCATTCGTTTAGGTAGTTCCAGCAAGGTTCAGACCCTCTGCAACTCCTAATGATCTTCGAATCTGCAAATCAACCAATTCGAACATACATAGCAACATATAGATAAAGCATTTTAATAAAATCAACTTTATATCATATAAGCAAATGGTTAGTTATATATCAAAATAACATTCAGACATGAATTACAACAACATCTGATGCATAAACAAAGTCAATCTCAGGAACAAGACAACGTTTCTTTTTATTGTAGAAAGCTATAACAAACACAGAAAGAGTTCACTTGAGTCTTCTTCTTTCGGCTCCAAGCGGAACCGTCCTCCAGATCTGTCCAGTCCCAATCTTCAACAGCCTCCTTCCATAACCAATACCATGATATCTCAAGCAAGTGGGAGAATATCAACACTGAAGGAAACAAGGGTTTCCTGGAACTTGGGGAAGTGCTTGAAGCACAGGGATACTTCAGACTCAGTCAGGGATAATCTCAGTATAGTAATCCTATCTCTTCTTCCTTCCTTTAGGTCTTCCCATAGAAGTCTATTTATAACTCTCCCAATTAGTTTTAAAGTTGGGAAACAGTTGGGCCATGGGTACTAGGAGGTAAACAACAGGTAAAACCCGTGAACTCCACCCATAATTAAGGAAATTTAATTTTTTTAAGTGTTTTGACACATATACACGGGTTGGGTATTGACTAACCCGCGTGTACACACTTTTATCTCAGGGCAATGTAGCGTACAGGGAATAAAACATTGTTTTTTAAATATTTGGACCAAACCTGGAAGGAGGGGTTGCCCTAAGCTATAAACCAAGCAGGGGTACACGATGACCAAAATATATGAGGTCAGAAGGAGTACATGATGACCGAAATGTATTAAGTATATGGAAAGGAAACCTGTCGAAACTGAGAAGGACTTCACCAGATTTCAACCTGCCAAGCCATCAAAAAGAGATCAGAAAGAAACAACTATCTGAGGCGGGCATACCCATGCTCAGAAAAAGTAAAGCATGTCTACATATCAAGTACAAGCAGATCCACTATGTATACAAGTATAAAGGACTGAAAGTACATAATGGATCATCTGATCGTGATCGAAAAAATACATGTCTGAATATCACATATAAGAAGATGATCAATGAAGCTGAAAGATGAAGCTGATCACTAATATCAAAAACTGATCCCAATAGTACCAAATGAACATGATGGAATAAAATGATACTACATCACAACTCAGATGCTAGCATATAAGATGTTGTTGTGAAGGACTGCAACATATAAGGTGGATGGTGTCAACTAGCAGTAACAGGAGCAACTGACAAGTGAACCAAGACATGCTAATGCAACCCGAGGTCTTCACTGATCGCCATGGTACATTTCTACACAATGGGAATAAATGATCTGAGGTCGACCATGTGAAAAATCGTTTGATTACCGGTCATTGATGTATACCATTAACAAACATGAGACTACTCACTGATAATGATAATAAGAGTCAAGGTACCCAGTACAATCTAACAAGTGCGAATGAATGAGCTGAAGTCGAACACCTATAAGAATCTATCAATCAGGGGACAATGATGGTTTCCTGCTGTCAATAGCGAAGGAATCTGCCACTGATGACTGCAAACCCCAAGGTACTGCCAAATGGACTCTAGATCTTCGTCCTAGAGCAATGAGTCATAGTCGATAGGAAAAGATCCGCTAGAAGGAAGGCATTAAGGCATCTTTCATCAATCTAGCGCAAGTGTAACTTGTAGGCCAATAATGTGGAAGGAATCGGACGAAAAAAATATGTAATAACCCGACCGAAGCACGTTTCCGGCGTACACAAGATGTAGCTCACGCATGATAGAAACCCTCTGAACTAACCAGTAATGAAAGTTGACACAGAGGTGAGGAATCCACCAATAGGGTCAAATTGAAACCAAGGCACTGCACGAATCCTAATGTGTGATAATGAAAGTTGATGTCGAACACAAGGGAGACCACTCAGTTAAAGACCCGTGATACTGATCGATGCTGAGCACAAGGTGACCTATCAATAATGAAAATAGGGCCAGGGTACGACTCTAGGCCTGCCCTCAGAGCAATATGTCGTCGTCAATAAGGACAAGACCCGCCAGTGAGAAGTCAATGGAGACCTTCTCAAACTGGCACGAGCAAAGGACCAATATAACTGATGTGATGACAAACATGATACTAACAACCAAGGATGGTCGACTGAAAAATAGGTCAAGAGACACCACAGAGAGGCCGATTCAAGCTTACTTCCCTTGAACAAAAGCATGACTCAATGATGACTATATGGCAGCATATGATAACTATGTATAGGTTCGTCATGTAGGAGGCATGAACGAACTCTCCATATGATTGGAAGAGGTAACCAATCGGAGGAGGACTGACTCAATAACAAGGTTAAGGCGTACCTAAGTCAAACTAAATCCCGCCCAAAATGGAGGAGAGACTTTCTTTTGAGTGCTTTGTTCAAGGGCGACACAACTTACTCTAGCTGCGAACAATGTATGGAAGTGTTGTCCTGTTCTCGCTCTTTTTGGAATATATAATTTTTTTGTCTTTTTCTTTAAGCTGGAAAAAGAATAAAAGAATGCTATAGTACAGTGGAAAGAACGAGTGTCAGAGAAACAGATGATCTAGTTCCTGGGATGGAAACAATCCTATGCTCCATGCAGGGAGGCGAAACTGATCAAGGACACTCAATGGGATGTTCCTTCCATGGGTCAAAGGGTGTGTCAAGTTACAGAAGCTAAGTGATTGCATGGTTGATTTTGCAGAAGAAATGGTCAAATAAGTGGCTTAAACACGAGTTCAAGTGAAGTCAGCTCAAGGCCAAAAGGTGCAAATAGTCAAAATGAAATGCAGCAGTACAACTCAACAGAAAGGAGACTCTAGGGTGTAAAGCCAGAAATAAGTGTAGAAGCAAGGGGAATGTGTCTTCAACGCACAAGTCATGGCGGCGCTAAAGAGGACTCCCAAGCTTACTCAATATAACAACATGGGCAACCAATGTTAGTGAGGTGCTAACTACAATGCCCATGTAAAGGATGGCTCTACCATTGCATCACGATTTTAAAAAAATCGGTGAGTGAACATGGCTTGCTAACCAAGACATGATGGGTTCGACCCTATGGCTAATGTATCACTGAATGAAGGCTAGTATGCAAGATGGAACGGAAAAATGGTTTCCCTAACCTATATGCCAGTGAGTGAACAATACCTGCCATGATGGGTCAACAGTCATGGAACCGAAATAAGATCTCGAAGAAGTCTCCAAAATATCCTGAAATAATAACCCATTCTCGACAATCCAAGCCCACAATTCAAAAAATTAATGAAACGAAAAATCAAGTTTTGAGAAAAAAAATTGAAATTTTAAAGCTATATGTGGACTTTTAGACTCACAAATTTTTCATTTGCATTTGGAAAAAAGTTGTGGATCAAAAAGGAACAAACTTGCCTCTAAAGAATTCGACCGTTCAAATCGCGCCAAAGTTACCAAGTAACCCTCAAAACATACTTGCAATGTTTTGTGATACTTTTTAGAAGTTTTAATTAAGATTTGACTGTGCGAATTCTTGTCAAAAAATATAACTCTGTGTACACGCGGGTTGGCTGTGACCAACCCACGTACACGACAGCCCTACACGCGACTGTGTGTAAAGGGAACCCACGTGTACGCGAGTTGAAATTCAAACTCAAATTCTAATGGTTGAAACTTATTTCTTTTCAGGATGACCATCACATGGAGAGAGAGAGAGCATACCACAATTGACAATGAGGTAATGAACGACCAAAATGCACTAGATGCATTGAGAGGGTGCAACTTGTTGAAATTCTTCAAAATGCCGAACATGAAGGCCAACACACGCTTGCTCAAATTACTGATCCACTACTGGAGTGTGGAGGATGATGCCTTCATGATAGATCAGATGCCTCTCAGGATTGAGGTGGAAGACATTTACTTTATCACAGGTCTCTCTCGAAGAGGGGAGGTTATGCATTCGACCGGCAGGACCCGGAGTAGTCTTTCAGTAGAAGACTATGTACACATATACTTTCCTGGGCATCCAGAAAAGATTGGAAGTCAGATTCCAAAACACGTGGATAGTTTATCTCTAAGGATTATATTGTTTATGATTGCCAGGGTAAACGGATCAACTTCACTACATCAGGACGGGTGTCCATGAGCCTAGCAGTGGAATGCCTAACCATTGTGTTCGATTGGTGCACACCTCTTCTAACCAACATGAAGAGCTAGTTGACCTCCATTAAGAAGGGTCAGGAAAAAAATAAATAAAATAATAATAATAATAAATAAATAAAAATAAAAATGAAAATTTGGATATGCGACCATTTTATGCTCCTTCTTCTTCGAGAAGGTACATGGGCTACGTGCCAAGGTATTTGTCTCTATCAGCAGCCTACGAGATCCATGGATGGGTAGGTGGGCTGACTTGATGAAACGCCTTGGAGGTGGGGACGTGCCGAGGACGACCTTCGATGACGAGTTTTTTGCCTGGTGGGAGCAACAAATCATCGCAGTCGATGACTACCCATATGCTAGCATGGATTTCCGAGGAAATCCAAACTTGGTGTTGCCACCAACGGCAACATGGGGAGACATAGGTAACAATTTTTTTAAGTTTTGTCAATTTTAATATTTTTTGTTTTTTAAATATGAAATGAACTTAGAAATATTTTTGATGGGACAAAATACTGATAAAATGATCATGTTCCAGATGTGTGTCCAGTGAGACCAAATGGATTCCCACGGCATAGGCGTCGCAGAAGAGACGCCGAAGAGGCCGCTGCTGAGACAGAGAGGGTCCTATATGTAGTCCGAAGAAACTTGGTGAGATTGACTCACCAGGTACCGATGATAGCCATAGAGGACCTACCTGAAGACATGCAACGCCGCGTGGTAGGAGTACCACGGGACTGGGTTCGCATGCTTCGATGTGTGGCCAATGCAGTAGTTAGCTTCTTAGTCGCTCATCCTGAGCCAGGTCAATAGATAGACTGGACATGATTATGGGCATTTAGTCCCGATTTTGTATATTATTTTTTGAACACTTTATGTACACACAGGCAGTTTTATGATATATATATATATATATATATATATATATATATATATATATATATATATATATATATGCAGTTCCAATTTTTTTATGTTTGCTTAATTTGATGAATGATTGATATGCCAATCTAATGCTTGATTAGCGATAGAATTTGCTAATGAATTTTCAGATCGTGGAATGTGCACATATGTAATATAAACAAATGATCGTTGCAACACCCTCACTCTCAAAAATTGGCGATATAAATAAGGATCCCGAACCTGATAAATGTTATTTAATCGTGACACTACCATGTGTGAGTCAAGATACACTACCAATGAATCAATTCCATAAGAAAAAGCTTCGGATAGTAAATTAATAACGACAGTATATTCGGCAATGTTATTTGACGCAGGACCAATACATACTCCCCTTGACACCGTCAACTGACCAGGTGGATAATAAATCACCCAAGATGTGGAAGCAAGATTCCGAGTGTGCTGACTAGCACCATCGGTGAATCCGAAATATACCAAGTCATCCATCAACACCTGCCAAAGCAGATCAAACAAATGTCGATATCACAAAATGCCCGACAAAATATGTACAAAAATACAAAATATACAAAAGTGCAATTGCTAGGCCAAGACCTAAGAAAAATACTTCTTGAGGTAGAGCCCATCTGGGGGCTCCGTCAGCTTGTTCCTGGAGATGTTTATGGGTACAATTTTCAAACTAATTGACATATTACCTTTGGCAAATAATTGTGCTAGAGCTAAAGGGTTTAACACTGCACAAATATCGCTAGTAAGCAGATTGGAGAAATTAGATTCGACTTCATGCAATGGAGGACGAAAATATGAATGATGATGTAAACCTTCCCAAGGTCGATCTATAGCCGTCATTGCTTTGAAAATTGCTTCGTCAGATGGAAAAACTGTATCTAAGCAATCCAAAGTAGAATTGGAGTCAAGGATCTAAAAAGGAGCCACATCACAATCTAACTCCTCCTCAGAAAAAGGAGTTGGATGGTTGTCTGTAGAGTTATCGATAAATTCATATCTAAGTTCTACTGCAGACATAGGAAATGCTATTCCACTAACCTGCCCTTCATCTGATGTGGTCGTAGATGAAGGTAAGGTCCCAGTGTTCAAAAAATAATGAGTTCAAAAGAACTCTTTCTGTCAAGGCTCCTTGGAAGATGAAATTGCGTCGATTCTAGCTGTAGGAGGGGGAAGATCAAGGAAGAGTGCATCCCAACTCCTAAATTATATATAGGTTGACGAGGATTATCCACCAATGGAACGGTAGATCTGAAGTTGCTCGAGAGTCCCCAGAGAATAATCTAACTGATCAATTTTAACAATCCTCCCCCCATGAGGGAAATGTTGAGATTGCAACAAGATTATGGAGCTTAGTGAAAAGAGTCGCCTTCACTAAGTGGGCCCGCAGGCAAATTATGGCGCAAGTCTATTTTTAGACTATGTCTATTTTTAGACATATGGATCATGTCTATGGATTGCAGGTTGTTGTTTATGGATGATTGGTCAAGTTGGGAAAAATAAATGGACTTCTATTTTTTATCAAAGTGAGTGATCACAATGTGAGTGATCAAAGTCTATTTTTAGATTGGCTGTAAAAAATAGAAAAGTCAAACATTATTGTCTCATAATAATATTTGGACTATAAACTTGATCTTATTCTCTTGGAGCACTTCAGTTTGAGCTACAGATGTGGCCCATGCAGCTGTCAGAAGGAAGTACGCTTTTCTTATGAGTCAGTTGAGTTGTTGCATGCATGACTTCAGCTAGAACTCAAGTGAGTTGAGTTTAGTGGACTGGAGGTGCAGTTGATGGAGTTGTGTTCAGTTTAGCTTTGTTAAACTGGTTGTATTTAGTCTAACTGGCAAATAGACTAGAGATGAGTTGGGTGAATTAGTTATTAATTAATTCATAAGTTATTAACTCATAATACAACTATAGAATACATCAGTTAACTCAGTTGCATGTCAGTGCATGTTCAGTTCAGCAGGGACAGGTGTTAGAGGATCAGATTGCTATCAGTTGTGACTATAGTTGTGCATGATGATTTGCACAATCAAAGGGGATTGAGTATGCCAATGATGGGGCCAATATCGAGAATTGTAGCTTGTTCTCACGTCCAACATAGTGTGAGTGACTATTTGCAGGTGAAATACGAGTTCGGTAAGCCATTCTCATCAGTTCTTGAGCAGGTATTAAGCTGTGGAGGTAGGCAAGCAGTGGGATAGATTTGGAGATCAAATCTGAGCTGTATTATGTGTAACAGGTGGAGCTGGTACTGGATTGCTTGTGATAAGCATTGTACTTTGTAATGTTACATGGTCTCAATCATTAATATACAGATAGTTGGGGTTTTTAGCGAGATGCTTTCCCCGGGTTACATATTGTGTTAATGTGTGAATGCTCTTGATGTTTTATTGTTATTGATGTTGCTATATTGATGATCAACGTAGAGGAGCTTATGTATTGTGTATGTATTCCGCAATAGTACATGATCAGGATAATCTCTGTTGAATATGTGTTAAATTATTCAAAATTTCTACATGGTATCAGAGCTAGATAATTGTAGAAAAAGTTTCTACATGGTATCAGAGCTGTTGATCATCTGATCTACTATTCAGGAAGTGTTTACATTCTATTTCTTGAGGCAGAGTCTGTAATCGGGCCAGGTAGCCTCTGGATTCATCCTTCTTTTGGAAGGTGAGATATCCGGTGAATGCCCATACAGTCGATCTCTGTATGAGAAATATTTTGTTCTCACGAATCTTAGATCTGAGGCAGTTGAGTTGGTTGCTGGTGGAATTAGATTTTGCAGCAGTGTTGTTGAAATGTCTTTCAACGGATTGCGAATGTTATTCCAAAGCAAGAGTGACCTGGCACTCAAGGATAAACTCAGTAACAAAAAGTATGAGAATGGATCTTCATCAAAGGTATCTGATGAAGAGAATTGTGCTTTGGCTGCCAAAGCAAAGAAAGGGAAGAGCAAGAAAGCTTCTCAGTCTGGTGCGAAAGGCAAGAAGCAGGACATGTCCAAGGTGAAGTGTTTTCACTGTCACCAGCATGGACACTATGCCACTAATTGTCCGCAGAAGAAGAAGAACAAGCAGGTTGTTGTATCTTCAGCAGGAGAGGCTCTAGCCTCGCAGCTTGAGCTTGATTTTTCATTGATCGCATGCTTGGTTTCAAGTGTGACGGGATCGGTGTGGTTCTTGGACAGTGGTGCGTCTTTTCACATGACGGGAGATAGAGATTTGTTTTCTGATCTGGAGGACAAAGATCTTGGAGTGCACATCGAGATGGGCGATGAAGGTAGATACAGTGCGACTCGTATCGATACCATTTACTTTGAGAGGGAGTCTGGTAAACCCTTCGTATTGAAGGAATCATGCATGTTCCAGGATTGAAGAAGAATCTCATCTTTGTGGCGATGTTAGAAGACAAGGGGTATGATGTTGTTTTCAGCGAGGGAAAGGCTTTCCTGCGCAGCAAGACAACTGGTGAGACCCAGAAGATAGGGGTTCGAGTGAAGAACCTTTATCAGTTGCATGTAGATGGATGCGCAACAATGGCAGGCAAGGCAAAAGGATTGGTGAGCCAGGATGATGGCGAGTTGTGGCACAGGAGATTGGGTCACCTTCACCATGGAGCCTTGAAGATACTGCAGCATATCACTACAGGGTTTCCTAAAGGCACACTTGCACAGTCAGATCAGTGCAAGGGGTGTACTTTGGGGAAGTTTGTGAAAGCCACCTTTCACGAGAAGGATAGTCGCGCCACGACGATCCTTGAGAGAATTCACACAGACGTGTGTGGACCTTTCTCAGTTGCTTCGACAGCAAAACATAGGTATTATGTGATTTTTGTTGATGATTTCTTTGGTAAGTGCTGGATCTTCTTCATGCAGAAGAAGAGTGAAACATATTCAAAGTTCTGTGAATTCAAAGCACTGGTTGAGAAGGAGTCGGGGAAGAAGGTGAAGGCTCTTAGGAGCGATAATGGTGGTGAATACATCTCGGATGAGTTCAAGGATTTCTGCAAGGCAGAAGGGATTCGTAGAGAGCTCATAGCTCCCCATAACCCACAGCAAAACGGGGTAGCTGAGCGGAAGAACAAAACGATCGTGGGTGCTGCACGGGCAATGTTGCATGATCAGGGCCTACCCCTTCACTTGTGGGCGGAAGCATGCAATACAACAGTTTATGTGCAGAACCGTTGTCCTCATAGGATACTTGGCATGAGTACACCTGAGGAGGCTTATTCTGGTAAGAAGCCTGATCTTTCTCATTTGAGGATTTTTGGTGCTAACGTTTACATGGATGTGACGAAGGATGCCAGGAAGAAGTTGGAGCCGACCGCAGAGGTTGGGATATTTGTGGGGTACACTGATATGCCCCACAACTATCGTGTGTATTTGCCAGACAGTGGTAAAACTGTTGTGCGACGGGATATAAAATTTCAGGGGGAGAAAGCCATGAAGTGTTCGCTTGAGAGGGAGCTACACTTGCATGCAGATGAGGAGCTATTAGTTCCTAAGGATGAGCTTCAAGACGTGGATCAACCACAGGATGAGGTTCATGGAGTGGAAGAGTCCACTCATGCAACATCAACCATCAGAGGGCGAAAGCGCTTGACAGAAGCTGAGCGACTGGCTCAAGATGCAGAGAAAGTTGTAGGACCACCTACAGCCCAACGCAGGCAGAGACAGTCACATGATCGGTACACTGGATACATGGCTCTTATGAGCAAGTGTGTTGTGACTGAGCCATCCTCTTTCGAGGAAGCTGTGGAGGATCCCGCATGGGTAGACGCCATGGTGGAAGAGTATGATTCTATTGTCAGAAACAGTGCATGGGAGATTGTTCCTAGACCGGAAGGGAAATCAGTGGTGGGTTCGAGATGGATCTACAAGGTCAAGCAGGTAGCTGATAGGAGTGTGGAGAAGTACAAGGCAAGATTTGTTGCCCGAGGCTTTTCACAGATAGAGGGGATCGATTATGAGGAGACCTTTGCACCTGTCGCAAGGTATTCTTCCATATGGACGATTCTTGCTCTCTCAGCGCAGATGGGATGGCACATTCATCAGATGGATGTGAAGACTGTGTTCCTCAATGGAGTCATTGAGGAGGAGGTGTACATTGAGCAGCCCGAAGGCTTTGAGGTCTTCAACAGCGAGTCGCATGTGTGCAGGCTCAAGAGAGCGCTGTATGGGTTGAAGCAAGCACCACGTGCTTGGTACACACGGATAGACAACTATTTCACGGGACTTGGATTCTCCAAGAGCGAGGTGGATCCGAACCTATACCAGATTGTGGTGGAGGGTAAGTTGCTTATCATTGTACTGTATGTTGATGATTTGATTCTAACAGGTGATGAGCTGTTGATACTGTCATGCAAGAAGGATCTTGCTACAGAGTTTGAGATGAAGGACTTAGGCCTCCTTCACTATTTCCTAGGATTGGAAATATGGCAGCGCAGTGGTGGACTGTTTGTTTCTCAGGGCAAGTATGCTCGGGAGATACTGGAGAAGTTCAACATGCATGACTGCAAGCCTGTTGATACTCCTCTTCCTGGAGGTTGGAGGAAGGAGGATGCCACTTCGGGAGAAGAAGTGGATGCCACTGTTTATCGACAGTTGGTGGGGTCGCTGATGTATTTGGTCAATACACGACCTGATATATGCTATGCAGTTAACCAGCTTTCACAAGCTATGGTTAAGCCTACCAAGCTCTTCTGGAAGGCGGGCAAGCATGTATTGCGCTACTTGAGAGGCACATCGGGATATGGTTTGTGGTACAGACAGGAGGATGAGGTGAAGCTATGTGGCTTCACGGATGCAGATTGGGCAGGGAGCCCAACGGACAGAAAGAGCACATCAGGAGGGGTCTTCAGTATTGGATCGACAACAGTTTCTTGGTATAGCAGGAAGCAGAGATCCGTGGCACTCAGTTCAGCAGAGGCCGAGTATATGGCAAGTTTGGCTACATGCGAGGCTATATGGATGAGGAAGATCGTGGTTGGTTTGTTCGGTTCTCATTTGGATCCTACTGTGATTTACTGTGATAACCAGAGTTGCATTCAACTCTCGGCTAATCCTGTATTTCATGATTGATCTAAGCATATTGACATCAGGTACCATCATATCAGAGATTGTGTGCAGCGGAGGATCATGTTACTTTCGTACATTCCAACGGAGGATCAGGATGCTGATATTCTGACGAAGGCTCTCACCAGGAGCAAACTCGAATACCACTGAGGCAGGATAGGGGTTGCTGATAATCCATATCTTGTCGAGAGGGAGTGTTGAGATTGCAACAAGATTGTTATCACTGAAAATGCTGTTGTCAAAAAATTTTAGTCTAGCTTAAAGACAGGGTGTTTTCGCAGCGCCAGAATTCTTTTAACAGTTTCGCAGCGCTACCTGTTTAGCTGGTTTCGTAGCGTGCTACGAAATTGGGGATTTGTTCGAGTTTTCAGTGAAGGCCCAAATCCTAGCATGCCTATTGCACAGAGTTTTGTTTCCCTCCAGGAATGCAGATGAGAACAGTGACAGTGTTTCAAGGAAGCACCTTATGATGATGCAGCTATTGTGGGATCGGCATCAAGTACAATTAAGGGAGTTATCTCTGAATTCTGGTTCATGGGTGATTGTGAAGGATGTTCATACTAATGTGGGGAGACTTGCAAGAGTTTTTGTTTTGGATCCTATTGAATTCCACAAATCATAGAGAGTACTATGTTCTCAGCTGGCATGCTTGAAACATATGGGCCTTCTGTCAGTGTACTGTTTGTCAGTATATTGTTTGTCTGAAGATTATGCTTTAGTCATTGATCCACAGGTGGCGTATCTATCGCCTCAACTGGCCTTTAATATTGAGTTACATTTAGCATGCCTGAAAACCCTCATAGGACGTGGTAAAGGATCTTTTACTTCTTTATTCTCTGAAAGTGTTTCTGCTGAAAATAAGTCTCTAAATGCAACTGCTGAAGTGGAAATCATTCCGTTTACTGTTCTACATCAATCAACAAATTCAGTCCTGTTTAGACCCCTGAATCATAATTTTTAGGGTTATCAACCTATTATACCTAGATATGTTTCACACTTAAGAAATCTTTTGTAAAAATACCTTCTAAGTGGAGTTCTTGATGGTTTAAAGAGCAGCATCTATTTTCTAGAAGCAAAAAGAGCATTTCAGCGATGGTGTTGGTTATAGTTGGATTGATGGTTTGAAAGAGTATCAAAGGATGGCAAATGCAAAATACATTACCCTGAGAACATATCCACGACAAAGGGGGCTCGACCGGGAGAATTTCAAATTGTAGATATTGATGTTCCTAATACAACTGCAATTTCCAGCATGAAAACATAAATACTATGTTATTTAAGGGCGCAACATCATGTGTTATTAAAATATGGACAGGGCATTCGCATTGCGGGTTTCTCCAGATGGTTATCAAGAATATAAATAAATGGGACGTGGATATAAGCCGAGAATTGTTCAGCTTGCTAGTGACACGGCATCAATGCAAATTGCAGATAAAGAAAACCGTGCAGCATTTGGAAATGTTACAGCGCTTCAACCGCATTTTGTTTTATTCTTTGATTGTTCCGAGCAAGAGATGTGAGGTGGCTTCTGAATAGGAATTAAGGCCAAGCTGATGACAATTGGAAAGGGAGATTATAAAGCAAATTTCAACAGCTGGTGGCGTGAAGGGAGACATTCAAGGGCTAATATTTATGTGTGATTCGAAAACAACGGAGGACTGTTTCCATTATCATGTTTTTGTTTCCGTTATCGTGTTTTTGGGTTGCCTAAGGCGCACAAAGAGCTTGTTGAGAGTCCTCGTTTGGTGCTGGAATTGCAGTGCAGAGTACAAGGCACAAGTAATGCTTTTCGGCTACAGGTCATTCAGGGAGATGTTCTCAAACGTGAACTGCCTTATTTCGATGCGAATGTAGTAAATATTCATTATCAAATATGACCAATTTTAGATGCGCTGTTACCATGTTCCAAATTTCAAGGAATGGAATGTTCAACCAGGGAATGAGCTCGAGTGTGTCTCAGTATTGCAAGGCTATACACAGGATGTCAAGATGGTCCAGTGGCACCCTAATCGTGACATTTTGGTCTCTGCTAGTTATGATAATTCTATCAAAGTTTTGGGCAGAGGATGGAGATGGTGATGACTGGGCAAGCACGCAAACATTGGGAAATTCTGTCAGTGGCCATACAACAACAATGTTTGAGGCTCAGGTGTATGTAATCAGTGGTACAGTTGCACAGTGGTACTTTCAAGTATCTGGCACCTCCTCAACTGCAACCATCAGACGTTCTGTCAGGAATGCATTTGGTCTCAGAATTACTACGGTTTGTTTCTCAGGCCAAATCTTTGCAGTGGTGCAAATGATTCGAGCAGTTGTTGAAAAGGCACGCACTAGTGGCAAAGCCACTAGTAGATCATCAGGTCATGGGGTTTTCGATTTTATACTTGGTTTCTGTCTCAATTGCATATTGTCAGCCATAGAGTTTGTGAATAAGTTCACAATCAACTTCGCAGCAATAACAGGGGAAAACTACTGCTCTTCTGCCATGATGGCATACGAGCTTCTGAGGAGAAATCTTCTTTCTGCTGTTGTGGTTGAAACAGTCTTCACACGCTTACTGTTTGGAATTTTCTTTGTTGTTTCTCTTGTTTATGCCATGATGGTTTGGATAATACTAAAGGCTGCAACTTCACTTGGAAGGGACGCCTATTATGTGACAGCTTTTTGCGTGGATGGTGCTTTTCGTGATTCTCGGCTTATTTGTTCGTATTCTGGACAATGTGATAGACATAGTTTATATTTGCTATGCAATAGATAAAGACAGAGGATCAAAATGAATTTGCTGTTCAGGTTGATGTGTACAAGATCCGCCTCCCAAAGTTCATTGTTAAAAGTTGCAGCTCAATGTATGCGAAAGGTGATCCAGAAGAAGGCGCATTCTGATATCATGGATTTTGATGTTGTTAAGATAGCAACAAAGTCTTTTATTCCTGCATTATTTGGACATGGCACAGGGGACCTTTTTATTCAGCCTCACCATTTAGATCTCATATATAACTCATATGCTGGTGATAAAAACATCATCAAGTTCGAGGGATTCACACAAAATGACATCACTGAAGATGCCATTGATCATTCCCACTCTAGGAGGCAAATGAGATAAAAGCAGTGACAGCATCCTTGACAGAAATTGTATTGATACTGTAGCAGCATTTCTCACAGGCAACCGAGTTTCTGACTGTCCTTTGGATAGATTTGCTCGAGTTTCAATTTCAATAGATGATGAAGAAAGAATGGTCATGGAAGCAATCATTGCCTCTTTTCGAGATTTGGAAACTGGAGAAGTTTCTCAAAATGAAACCTCCCAACTTTCAGATACTATATCCTGTAAGAAAGCTTCACTTGACAAAGTCAAGGCACAAACCGAGACTTGTTATAACTCATCTGCTGAAAGCAACACATCAATAAGCATATCTAAAGGAAGCCACCAACAGAGGTAGTTTCTTCATAATGACCAATAGCAACAGCTGCAACCAGTGGGTTTGTCTACGATGGCAGTATCCTTCAAATGGTGAACCGTGAACCCTAGCAAACAGCAACTATTCAATTTTGTGAGCAGTTTAGAGGAAGACTGTGTTTTTAAGTCACACAGCAGTTTCGTAGCGCGCTACGAAACTGCTGTAGATGACTGTTTTATGATAAAAAATGAAATTGATGCTGAGGTCAGCTAATTTTGAATGAAATGTTTTCAGAGCATAAAGGTGACTATTCAAAACTATCCTAGCTGTTCAGAAAATGACAGATGTGCCTTGCAAAAAGGTGAAATGTTTTGTTTCCAGCTAAAGTCTCGTTAAAGGCACTTTATGACCGAATTATTAGGGTTTTGGTTTTAGTCTTCAGTGATCCGGTTTGTACACCTGTTCAGCTCATAAGGCTTCCAGCTCATTTGAAAGGTGTGGTAATATGCGTTGTTTGGGAAGAATTAAAGAGCAGAGGACATGTTTTTAAAGTGATGAAGAGTGATGGGAGACAGAAGCCGTGAAAACAGAGCACCTCCCTTGGTTAATTAATGAAGCCATCTACGTGACTGGAATCCAAGGCCAGCTCATTCAGTGTGTTCTCCTTCAAAATACCTCAACCACAACAGAAGAAGGACAGCTGTCAAGGATCCAAGAAGAATCAAGCATACGAGGAGAATGTAATTAGTGTTTTAGTTTGATTAGGATTTTGTGTAATTACAGCTCAGCATGTTTGTAATTAATGAATTAGTTAAATAGCATGTAGGAGTAGTTAATAGGGCCTTCGAGCTCATTCTAGAGAGGAGGAATAGATTCCTATAAAGGGATCAGATTAGGATGTAATAGGGGTTGGACATTTTATACAAAAACAGAGTTATTTGGGCCAATGTAAGACTTGTTACAGTAATAGTAAAACAGTGTTGATTTCTTCTCAAGATTCTCGATGGATTATTGTGTTCAAATATAATGGTGGTGTTTTATATTATATGTTCTTTTATAGCCTTGTTATAGCACAATCACTCAGAATTCATATCTTATGCTCTGACTTCCTGTGTGTTTGGCAAGCTGTGGTTTTTGTGGAGTATGTTTGAACATTTAATGCAAAGAGCCTTGACTTCCATGAAATGACTATGTTTTTCTTGTTTACTTAGTGTATGAGACTCCATAGCCCAATGAGGACCAGTTTGATATGTATCCAACCAGCTTTTGTTTTCATGAATGAGTAAAGAGTTAGCCATCTGTTGTAGTGAAGGATTTTTATCAAGAGTCTGTGAGAGAGCCCTCTCTGACCAAAGAGGCTAATCTTTGGTCTAAAGTCTGGTTGAAAGAGTTACATGAAATCTTGCTTGGTTGCAGCCCTTAGTAGTGATTTTGTGATAACAAAGATGATGGAGCTTAGTGAAAAGAGTCGCCTTCACTAAGTGGGCCCGCAGGCAAATTATGGCGCAAGTCTATTTTTAGAATATGTCTATTTTTAGACATATGGATCATGTCTATGGATTGCAGGTTGCTGTTTATGGATGATTGGTCAAGTTGGGAAAAATAGATGGACTTCTATTTTTGATCAAAGTGAGTGATCACAGTGTGAGTGATCAAAGTCTATTTTTAGACTGGCTGTCAAAAATAGAAAAGTCAAATATTATTGTCTCATAATAATATTTGGACTATAAACTTGATCTTATTCTCTTGGAGCACTTCAGTTTGAGCTACAGATGTGGCCCATGCAGCTGTCAGAAGGAAGTACGCTTTTCTTATGAGTCAGTTGAGTTGTTGCATGCATGACTTCAATTAGAACTCAAGTGAGTTGAGTTTAGTGGACTGGAGGTGCAGTTGATGGAGTTGTGTTCAGTTTAGCTTTGTTAAACTGGTTGTATTTAGTCTAACTGGCAAATAGACTAGAGATGAGTTGGGTGAATTAGTTATTAATTAATTCACAAGTTATTAACTCATAATACAACTATAGAATACATCAGTTAACTCAATTGCATGTCAGTGCATGTTCAGTTCAGCAGGGACAGGTGTTAGAGGATCAGATTGCTATCAGTTGTGACTATAGTTGTGCATGATGATTTGCACAATCAAAGGGGATTGAGTATGCCAATGATGGGGCAAATATTGAGAATTGTAGCTTGTGCTCACGTCCAACATAGTGTGAGTGACTATTTGCAGGTGAAATACGAGTTTGGTAAGCCATTCTCATCAGTTCTTGAGCAGGTATTGAGCTGTGGAGGCAGGCAAGCAGTGGGATAGATTTGGAGATCAAATCTGAGCTGTATTGTGTGTAACAGGTGGAGCTGGTACTGGATTGCTTGTGATAAGCATTGTACTTTGTAATGTTACATGGTCTCAATCATTAATATACAGATAGTTGGGGTTTTTAGCGAGATGCTTTCCCCGGGTTACATATTGTGTTAATGTGTGAATGCTCTTGATGTTTTATTGTTATTGATGCTGCTATATTGATGATCAACGTAGAGGAGCTTATGTATTGTGTATGTATTCCGCAATAGTACATGATCAGGATAATCTCTGTTGAATATGTGTTAAATTATTCAAAATTTCTACAGGAAACAGAGGATGTGAAATAGAGATGAAACTATGGCATCCATCTCATAAATCCAATTCCTTCCTAAGAGGAGGTTGTAATACAGGTTGGCATCAATGATTTCTACCTCAATATTAATGACCTTTCCTCCAACACATATAGGAAAAGCCGGGATAATTCCGTGTGGCCTATGAGAATGACCATCAAATGCCATTAAGAGAGTAGGTGAAGGAACAACTAAAGGTGATCCAATTGCCTTCCAACATGACATAGACATTATGGATGTGGAAGCTCCCTCATCTATAACTGTCCAAAAAATATTGGTTTTCCGGTAAGTAGACTTTATCTGGAAAGACATATGGTGAGGAAGTCTCTTTTTAACATTGAGCATATCAAAAGTAAGAACTAAAGAATTTTTTGGATCCACTGCCCCGATTGCCAAAAGCAAAGCACTTCTCTGAGCAGGACACGACTGGAGTACCTCCAATGCAGACATAGCACAAGGAATTTGAGCGAGATATTATACAATTGAGCAGTTTTGGGCTGCCCTAGCACTAGGGTTAATAGTCGCACGCTTAGCGGAACCTTTCGGTATTCGAGGTATAGGCTCAGCAGAGGGTTGCACAATATGAAGTGGGTCTGTGGTTTTAAGAACAGATTTACCCTTAGATGTTTCTGTTTCACCATAATCGTGTGCTTGTGTAGCAACATCGACATGAGAACCCATCATTTAGACATTTGAGGAATTTTCCCCTTCCTAGTTGCCCCCTGCGGAGGTACCAGGGTTTGAGCTTGCGCTAGCAAGTAATTGATGCCCTTGGGGAAAAGGGTTAGTCAGGACAACTTGGGAGCTAGAGGACCCTTGCTGCACTAACAAGCGCTAAGCATCCTGAATCTTCGGCAGAGGTGAGCCAAATGATCTCCATTGCATAACTTGCACGGAAATTTAACCTTCTTTTTGGACTCTTTTCTAGCCTCACCGGCACCGTTGCCGGGCTTTTTCGCATTACCCTTCCCTTCCAGATTCTTATTTTTACCTCGTCCCTTCTTCTTCCCATCGGATTTTTGATTTCCTTTGGGGTTAGAGGCCTAGACGGTGTTTATGGAAGAAGGCTGGGAAGGCGTAGGAGTAGACGGTGCAGCCTAGTTAGAAGAAGCAGTTTGTAGAGACAATTGCTGCAATTGGTTCAAAAGGTTCACCGTATTTGCGTCAATTGATCCAACTATACCATCAGCGTGAGGGCTTGGCTTCGGTTTGGCTAAATCAACCTTAGATCTATGAGCGTCAGGTAGGATTTTCTGCAGAGTCCCAGACTGAGAATATATCAGTTCTAACTGCTGGGCTCGAAAAATAGCCTGCTCTTCCAAATAAACACCAGAAAGAGACACATCCTTGGGGATCTCAGGTTGAAATGATTTTAGAAACCACTCGAGACGGAATTCTGGTGGAATTTCGCCTTTGATAAGCCTCTTTCTCCGTCTCCATTCCTGAATATGGTTAGAAATGTGAGTTGCCGTGTCTTGATAAAAATTGGCTAGAAGCTTCGTTCTGGCTTCATTACGGACATGCAACTGAAAATGGTTCAAGAAAATATTAGCCAAACTGGCAAAAGAAGTAAAGGTTCCCCCTGGAGACTCTATATACCATTTGGCCGCATTCCCAGTTAAAGTGTGTTGAAATAACTTCAACCTGATCGAATCATCAATCAAGGAGTTGGATGAGCACCATAAATGGAACGTGGTTACATGGGCGCCCAGGTCTTCACCATTCTTCCCTTCAAATTTTGGAATATCTGACGGAAGTTTGGTTGGGACCGGAGGCCAAGCCGGATTGTACCTAATTGGATCATTTGTCAATTTAGTCAAGTCTGGCAAATTAAGCGTGGCCAGAAAAGGAAGTCATGGAGGACCTTGGGAATTCCATCTGGACTGGGCGAGGTTCCCATAGGTCTGAAAAGAATGACTTGGATTTGGAAAGGCACCAAGTTGCCCGAAGTAACTTGTAGAACCTATTGAACCAAAGGGTGATCCTTGGGGTCCAGCAAAACTCAGAGTTTGACCAACTCCTGCCGAAAATCCTCCGTAATCGGTGAAGTTACCCCCTAACAAAGTATTGAAAGGAGCTGATAGCCCCTGATAAGGGTTCCAAGCATTAGCAAAGGGTGAAAAACTTTGAAATGAAGTAACCGAGGAATACGACACATTCCCTTGTTGGCTGAAAAACTGATTCCCAGCTCCTATCCCACTAACCGCAGGGTTAGTCCAACTCTGAAAGGGGTTACCACCTTGACTTGTGAAAGGAAAAGGCATAGACCCTACTGTAGGATTGGAATGTGGTATATGACCACTCTCAAATGGGAAACCCTGAAAAGAAGCCGTTCCACTCATCAAGGATGTGGATGCAGTTGATGGTATATTCAATGGAACTGAAGGAATACCTTGAGAGGGCATTCCAAAAGGGAAGAATCCAAAATTGGATGCATTATCTTGAGAACTTCCACTCGTCGACGGAATGGAAGTAGACCCAAATAAGGAAGTGCTAGGAGTGTCAGAAGGGATGGAAATAGTTCCTCCCCCTTGCACAGATATGGGAGTTTGCATGCTCGCAACACTCGTGATGGATGCCATGCTTCCAGCAGTGGTCATCGAAGGGATTGATGTGTGTGGACCTGGGCTCGAAGGCCTGTGAGTCAGAGTTCCAATGTATAACAATATGTTTGAATGATCGGGAGGGAGAGGAGAATTCGGATCCGCAACCGACTCTGAAATCTCTTCAACTTCAATACTATCTTCCGACTGGAAGAGTACTCGAGAAAGAACTGGTGTGTTCCTCTCTAACTTTGTGCTAGGATCGGGTCTATCTTGTGAACTAATGCCCCCAAGTGGAGGATCAATCTCCGATGTGCCTGCTGCCACTGGTTGAAAACCACTGGCAAAATCACTCCTACGCCTTCTAGGAGAAGGCTCTGGACTCGTAGGTGAAATCCCATGAAGTCTCTAGGACCGTCGAGATGGTCGGTCAGCCACTTTGAAGTATTTTTATAAGATCTACTCAAAGACTCAAGAAAATTAAAATCTAGGTTGATTAGGAGCACAAAACACACACTAAAATTGTCCCTAAATAGATAAGCAATCAAACAACTTCCAAGTATTTCCGCTCTGGGTGATTAGGACCGGACACCAAAATACAAGAAAGTTAATAATAAGGGCCTTCCGAAAATAGATTGGGGTAATTACGCCCCAGGTCTACTAGCGAAGGTATCAGAAGTAGTTACGCTGACCTCCAGACAACAGCCTTTGCCGGTGCAAGGCCCCAAGCTTCGCAAGGGTGCCTTCTAGAAGTACTGCTAAACGGGTGCATCGTTAACCTCAGGTGCCACGGGATTCCCCTCTGTAGCCACCTGTGTTGGATCCATAGGATAGGCAACTAAAGAAACCAACTAGTATCAGAAGCTGGGCAGAACAGTCGTGAGGTAGGATCCGACAAGTAAGAGAGGGGGTATCTCTCGTCCTTATCTTCACGAACCCTCGTGCTTAACTCCCAATCACGGAGCTTTCCCGGTCTCCCTAACGCTATTGGATTTCACTATTTAATTAGACTTCTATGTTTTACAATTTAGAGTGGCCTTGGAGAGTTTACTCTCCTCTTGCCTAATCCAAGGCCCTTAATAAACCTAAAACTTGTTGGTGTATTCTGATGACAATACAAAAAGTTCTAGTTTATTTTATTAAGCGCTTGATTTTAAATGGTTGTTCTTTTGAGTCAAAGGGACAAATGGAAATGAAACCGATGGTGTTTGTATGATGCAAAAGAAATTAATGAAAAACTAACTTATATGAAATGCAATTGTTTGTTCTTCGATGAAAATAAATTTCTACTTGGGTTCTAAGAAACTTCTATAAAGCAAAAAAAAAATATTTTCTTTTCTTATAGCACACTTCTCACTCACAAAAACTAAAAATATTATTGATGCTTTAATAATGCAAAACTACCCTAATGCAAGGTGTACATGATAATGCAAGATCCTAGATTACTCTAAAAAGAAATGAAAGCAATTGTTTATAACTTTAATAAGCCAACTTAAGTGTTTGAAAAGAATACAAATTTCAAATACAAAATCTTCTCCAAACAA
This sequence comes from Pinus tabuliformis, assembly GCA_031772625.1. Taxonomy (NCBI): domain Eukaryota; kingdom Viridiplantae; phylum Streptophyta; class Pinopsida; order Pinales; family Pinaceae; genus Pinus; species Pinus tabuliformis. The sequence goes on along the minus strand of CM062816.1, from coordinate 791,205,492 downwards.
GAAGGACTAATAAAAAAAGATCACAAATCACTTTCAAAAAATCAAAAGAAACCAAAATCAAACTTGGAAAAAGAAGACAAAAACAATGTTTTTTAAGGACTTTTCTTTTTCAAGAAACAATGAAAACAACCTTTCGAAAGCACTCTATATGCCACCAAAGACTCAAAGACCGAAAGAAGAGCACAAGGAAACTTTGCAAGTTACCAATTTGACAACGAATGAAAACTTGAACAAAAAGGGCTTCAACTTGTACTAATCGACCCAAACAACAGCAAAGAGCTTTGAGAAACTGACCAAGAAGTCAGGAAAGAAACACTTTCAAATTCATCAAAAAGAAACTTTCAAAAAGAAAGAAAAGGTGTAAGGCCACAAAATGACAGAAAGCAAAGCAAGTAGACCAATAATCAAGCTTGACACAAAGATTGAAAACAATCTACTGTTCCAGAGGACTAGAACAATCAAGAACCTCTATAAGAAGTCTTGTGTGTCAAAACACAAATCATAAACTCACTGAAAAGCAAACCTAGTCCAAAAACTTTTCAAAGCAGAAGATAATTCAAAACAATAAGCTCATTGAATAATTAAATTTCTAAAGGCAGAAACTTGACCACTCAGAAACCAAACAGACCAAGAAACAAATCTTTCTAGACAGAAAGATTTGAAAAAAACATGCAAAAAATTGTATACGCCACTGTGTTCAAGCATAGAGGCGTGTACACGCGCTTCTAACAAAGGAAACTCGCATATATGCGAGTTCACTTCACAGAAACAAACGTCTGTACACTACTGTAAACAGACAAAAGTGCGTATACTGAGTTTTGCAAGAAAAATAAAAAACAAGGCCAGATAAAAAATATCAGACTTAAGGTCTGAGTTCCTACATGACCAAACAATATTGTTACAACAAGCAAACCAAGAACTGAGCCTTGATTAGTAATAAACTGTCAGTTGAGAGAACGCGGAGCGAGGCGAATGAACTATCACGGGTTTCGTTAGGGTTTCGACAACACCCTGCAGGCGGCAGGCCTGTTGAGCCAGAAACCTGCGGCAAATACAAGTGTAGTAGAGCGCTGTGACGGCACCATAAGGGACGGAACAATGTTTCCTCCCCAGGGGGAGGGCCAAGAGCCTCCCCCTTCACCGGGCGCGAGAGCACCGCAACGGGCAGATGGGGACAAACCGAATGAAGTCAGTGAGGGTACCGGGCACGACAATCACCAGCAGGGTGAAGATTCTGAGACAGAGCACAGAAATAGGGCAAGTTCCTCAACCTGCAAACCTGTTGCCACTAAAAGACCACAGGTGTTCTTTCCAAGTGAACGAATCAACGCCAGGATACAGTATATGCGGGATCATGCATTGATCTGCAAATTTATAGGGATTTGGCCCACGGAACGGGCTCTGAGGGCTTGGATCAGCACTGTTTGGCATCCTAAAGGGGACATATCTTTGCACTTAGGAGCAAAGGGTTTCTTCACTGCTGTTTTCAACTGTTTTGAAGACCGAACCAGAATCCTGGAAGGAGGGCCTTATTTTTTCAACTCGGCAGGCCTATTTCTCAAAGGCTGGGTGGAAAGATTCAACCCAGACAAGGAGGATCTGAGTTATGCGCCAGTTTGGATCAGGATTTACTCTCTGCCCTGGGAATATTGGGAGGAAACTTCACTGAAGGAGATTGGCAACGCTATTGGCGAATTCGTAAGGGTAGCAGAGGAAACAAGACTACGCAAGCAGATCTCATATGCCAGGATCTGTGTTTACATGGATCTCAAACAACCATTGCCAGATACGGTAAGCTTATTTCACGAAGATTATGAATGGGTTCAAGTAATAGACTATGAACAGGTTCCATTTCGATGTAGGAAATGCCATGAAATATGACACCTGTATAGAGACTGCCCTCTTAATAAGCCACCATCCATGCCGGACAAATCCAACAATCACTCTCCTGATGGATTCACAAAGGTTGTCAATAGGAGAAGAGGAAACAAAAGACACACCAACAATCCCAAAGCAAATCCTGGCAACAAGGCAACATCTAGCAATAGATTCGAAGCTCTGAATAAAGCAGATGAGAAAGGATCAGACGAGGAACAGGAGAAAGACGAAGCAAACCAGCAACAACAACCAGGGGAAACTTCAACGCAAAGAGGGAAAAAAATCACCCATCAAGACCACTCGAAAGAACCTCAAAATAATATGTCTAAACCAACTGAGAAAATGGATATGGAGTACTCTCAACTAAGCGGAAAAGCCTCGACAGAACCTGAAAATATTCTTCAATCGCCCCAAATTATGGATGAGGACCTGGAGCCCCTAGACATCGGAGAGCTGGACATTCCATGTCTGGAACAAGCATGTTGCACAGGAAGCTTTGAACAAATCCCAGAACAACAGGTAGACAATTTGGTAGCAGTATTAAGCAAGGCACAGAAAAAATATTCTCTAGGGGTACAGATTGGCAGTCCATGGGACGACAAATTCAAAACTAAGGACAGCAAAAAAAGGGGACGGAAAACCACCCTAGAAAGAACAATCCAGATAGGAGAGATTCTGGTGGAGTCAGGGCGATACGCCAAACTGACTAAGTACTTCGATGTATACCCCAACCCTTCTCAATGAAGTTAATCTCATGGAATATTAGAGGGCTCAACGGCCCCAAGAAAGGATGAATCCTAAAAAACATGTTGAAGCAAGAAAAACCCAGTATCCTCTTTCTACAAGAGACGAAATGCAACTCCACAGTTCTGGAAAAAATAGCGGCGAAGGCCTGGCCAGGAGGGCTAGTCACAGCAGTAGACGCACATGGAGCTTCTGGTGGCCTCGCCATTCTCTGGGATGCCCGGTTAATCCACCTCAGCAACATTCAAGCTAACAAGAACTTCATCCAAGCGATATTCCACCTCCAAGTTACGAATGGTCATGGACTGTTAACTAATGTGTATTTCCCACAGGAAACAACTCAAAAAAACCAACTACTGAACACTCTGTCGGATCTCAATAGAGATAGACCTCTCCCTCTATGGATCTCTGGAGGAGATTATAATATGATAACCAGTATGGACGAAAAAAGGGGAGGCAGAAGTAACTCAAATAATGATGACGGTCTTCTAAAGAACTTCATCAACAGCAACTGGCTTATGGACGTCACAACCAGCAACGGAGTCTTTACCTGGACAAATAAAAGGGCAGGAGAGCAACAAATAGCATCACGCCTTGATCGGTTCCTCATCTCTGACAACGCAACTCATGTAGGTGGAGAATTTACAGCCTCTATTATCCCCTGCTCTGGATCGGATCATTGGCCCATAGAGCTCCAATGGAACAGACCTAGTCAAAATCTCAGACGCCCCTTTCGTTTTGAGGAGTTTTGGCTCTCTCATCCAGATTTTGAAAAACTGGTCAGGACATGCTGGACGAATTTCAATTCAACCGAGAGCACAAAAATGGCTAGATTCCAACAAAAACTGAAAAATCTCAAAAAGGTCATCAAAGATTGGAACCACAAATCATTTGGTAACATCTTTGCAGATCAGGCCCAACTTCAGATTGAAATGAAGAAAGTACAACAAGCTATCATCACAGGCGGGCGAACAGAGGAGCTCTCCAAACAGGAACAAGAAATAGAATCAAAGATCTTAGAAAGAGCTAAACAGGAGGAAATCTTATGGCGGCAGAAATCACGAATAAGATGGCTCAAAGGAGGGGAAAAAACACAATTTTTTTTCACAAAACAACAGTCCAACGAAGAATGATAAATCAAATTACTCATATCAATAATGAGCAGGGAGAGAAGATCGAAACGCATGAGGGCATAGAAAAGGAATTCATCAACCACTTCAAAAAAGTCTACCAAGAGCCAGAAATCAATCGAATCCCAACCATCAATCGACTCACTCAGAACATACCCAAGGTCATAACGGAGGAGCACAACAGTTTATTGTTCCAACCTATCACTATGTAGGAAGTAGAAGAGGCGGCCAAACAGATGAAAGAAGGAAAAGCGCCCGGACCGGATGGATTCACTGCAAACTTCTTCCACAAATTCTGGGACCTGATAAAGAATGAAGTATGGCAGGTGGTTGAGGAATCCAGAGAGCTAAGGTGGATGTATCCAGGACTAAATGCCACTTTTATTGCTCTAGTCCCTAAGGGAGAAGACTCCAACAAACTGGACAAATACAGGCCCATTGCACTCTGTAACATGATATACAAGATTACCTCAAAGGTTATTGCCAATAGGCTCAAACCGCTTCTTCCCCTCATTATCTCGCCTGAGCAATCCGGCTATGTTGAAGGCCGCCAAATCACAGATGGAATTATCCTCACTCATGAGTTAATTCACTCCCTAAAAGTGACCAAAAGACCAGGTATGTTGCTTAAACTAGATCTCTCCAAAGCTTTTGATAGCCTAAGTTGGGTATACATTCACAAAATTCTAACGGCTTTTGGCTTTGCTCCCGCTTGGATTCGATGGATCTATAGTTTAATATCCTCTGCTTTCTTCTCAGTTTTAATCAATGGCATCCCCTCAGCTACTTTTCGACCCTCTAGAGGCATAAGGCAGGGAGACCCCTTATCCCCCTTCCTGTTTGTCATCATGGCTGAGGGCCTGGGTAGAAGTATCACAACAGCCAAGACCAATAGAAGGTTAAGAGGGCTCTCATTTCACAATTCCCCGGTTCACACCCACCAGCAATTCGTAGATGACAACATGCTTTTTGCTCACCCCTCAGTCCAAGAAGCTCGCCTTATACAAACCCTTCTTTCCACCTTCTCTGATGCATCCGGAGCCCTCATCAACCAAGTTAAATCCCAAATCTATTTTTTCAACACCCCCGTCACCACTCAAAGAGCAATTAAGCGCATTCTGGGTTTCACTTCCGCCTCCCTACCCTCCAAGTACTTAGGCACCCCTCTTACAAGCTCTGCTCTCAAGCACTCCTCATGGAAGCATCTCTTAGAAAAACTAGAAGAACGTCTGTTCCTATGGACCACTCGCTCTCTGAACATGGCAGGCAGAATAATCTTAATAAAAGCAGTACTCCAATCTATGCCTTTGTATCTCTTCTCCATTCTAGCGGCCCCCAAGTGGGTCCTAAAAGAAATCAAGAATCTACAGCGAAGATTTCTATGGGGAGGTTCAGGACAGAATCGAAAATGGGCCCTTCTAAAGTGGGAAAAAGTGTGTTTACCAAAAGATGCAGGAGGAATAGGCCTGCGAGACCCCGAACACAGCAACAAGGCAATGGGAGCCAAAATCTGGTGGCGATGGCTGGCGAATCCTAGTACACCATGGGCATCCCTCTGGACAGCCAAGTACGCCAACAACCATCCATTGGAGGAAAGACTACGCATGACTGAGACAAACTCGGGATCTGCAATCTGGAATGCGGCAATACAAAACAGATCTCTTATCCAGGAACACTGCTTCTGGGAAATCAAAAATGGGAGTACTGCACGCTTTTGGGATGATTCGTGGCAGCAGATGCCAAAAATCAATGACATTCTTCAAGGCATTCCTGACAACGAAAGAGGAATACATCATCAAGCCAAAGTCAATCAATGCTGGACCTCCGAAGCACCTCAAGATTACAGGAAGTGGAAAGACAAACATCTGCTCCTCCCAAACGGCTCAGAACAAACACATATGCTCCTCGAAACCGAGCTACAAAAAAGACAGATAAGAGTCTCGGATGAACCGGACATCTTGAGATGGGGCCACGGAGAGAAAGGAGTTTTCACAACCAAGGAAGCTTATAACATAATCATACAAGGGCATATGTACAAAGATAGATTATGGGGGAAAGTCTGGCATAAATCAACCTGGCCGAAAATATCCACATTTCTTTGGCTCCTCTGTCATAACAGAGTCTTAACTTGGGACAATCTTAGAAAAAGAAATTTCTCAGGTCCTTCCATGTGCTATATGTGCCGACAGGAGGAAGAAACAGCAATACATTTAATGCAGAACTGTGCAATGGGAAAAAAACTATGGGAGAAGATAGCATTCCGCTGTCAAAAAGAAAGAAGAGTGCAAGACGATCTCAGAGGAACCATAGACAAGGGAAGTCAAGCCCCCTATCAAAGTCCCATTCTCAATGAATTATGGACACTCCTCCCAGGTTTTCTAATGTGGAATTTGTGGAAAGAGCGCAACCGAAGAATATTCAAAGATCAAACGCTGCCGTTGGAAAAACTGTGGAATATAGTCCATCATAACATTAAAGAAACCCTCTCACTCAAGGAATGGCACCCCGAAGACCTTCCGACGCTTCCTCAAGAAAAGGCCATATGGGCCAACTGGCAAATGAGCATAAACAATTATTCAACTAAAGACAGATCTCCTAACAAGCACAGGCAGGAAATAAGTTCTTGGAATCCTCCTCCAGTAGGCATGATTCTACTAAACTTCGACGGGGCCTCTAAGGGAAACCCTAGACAAGCAGGGTATGGTGGTGTATTCCGGGATCACATAGGCCGTCCTCTAAGCATCTTCATGGGCTCGATAGGGTGGGATACTAACAAATATGCGGAACTGGAAGGTCTATGGAGAGGATTCAATATAGCACACAGGACAAATCTCTTCCCCCTCATTGTAGAAGGGGACTCGCAGATAATAATCAAAATGGCCACAAAGTTACAGCATGGCTCCCCGGTACATAAAAAAAGCAGCAGTTGGAGAATGTCCCAGAGGCTTGAGATGATCAACCACTGGATATCCAGGCATCAAGCTATAATTTTTAAGCACATCAGGAGGGAAGGAAACAAGTTGGCAGATCTACTAGCCAATCTCGGAGTGGAGGCAAAAGAGCACCACTTTGAAGGCGCTGTAGACAACATTCCGTCCAAAGATCATTTAAGCACACTGAGGGCAATGATCTCTCAAGATCTCTCAAGATGCGGGTGTCTCTACTAGCTATTAAGGATGGCATGCGCCATGACACATGGAGGCTGGGAGGACCGTCGACGAATGTACATGGAGGCCGGTACAAAACGCAATGAATTAATGCAGCAAGTTAATGTTCTTGGTCTGCGGCAAGGGAAGAGGGAAGCGGCATTGATGCCGAGCATGGCTGCTCAGGCTATGATGCGAAAGGGGAGAGGAGGCCAAGGCCTTTCCCCCATGTTGAGACAGAAGGTAATGCATTATAACGACTTTGACAGACCAGTTATGGCACAGAACGGTTCCATAGACGCCTTCAGTGCTCGGAGAGAGGGCTTTCAGTTTGCAGGCATCCAAGGGATTACTGCGTGTTTGGGAACGCTAAGTCTTCAAGCAATTCCACGCAGTCGTGGGGTTCCTATGTGGGGAGGGAGGTCTGGCACCCGCGTGGTCTTGGAAGACCTTTACCCGGTAGAGCCCATCGTTGCGGAGCCACCATCGTCGCCCAGTTCTGAACAGGAATGCCTGCTCCCACAGGGCACCTACCAGACGTTTAGATTCCGTTTTCCAAGCCGCCTTGTGAGACCAGAGGTGGTTGTCACCTTTACAGTATTCATATCTGAAGAAGAGCCCGACCTGTCAAATTCAAGTTCCCCAACTACTGAATTGGTCCATGAAAGCGATATCCTCCTGGGGGATATGGAAGGATTGGTGCATCGCACTCGTCGACATGTGGTTGCCCCAATTCAATCAGCCCCGGTCCAGCCTGCTCCACAGGAATCTTCTGGATATGACGTCTCGGTGCAAGAGATCTTTCCACAACCCAATTCCAATATGGAGATGGATGTCTTTAGCTCCTGTGCTCCGATACAGGGTATTTCTGGATACGCTGCCTCTGTGCAAGAGGTCTTGCCGCCGCCCAACTCAAACATGGAAGTGGATGTCTTCAACGCTTGTGCCCCGGCAAATCAGGGAGAACAACATCAGAACGAGGACGGGCTGGTGATTTGGCTCGACTCGCCAAGCCCAGACAAAGGCAAGCAGGAGGCTTCTTCAGACCATCCAATCTAGCTCTCGGGTGCTCTGCTCTGCTTTTTCTTTTTGTCATGTTGTTTCAAAACTTGTTGTGTTTTAGAGTCTATGTTTATGTCCAACTCAGTCCCGAGACTCGGTACAGGCGTCGCTGCAAGTCTCAGGCTTCAAATTTTTGTTCTTTTTGTCAAAAGGTTACTGATGTAAGCTAGCTTGGTACTGCCAACAACTATGATTTTTTTTGTCAGTTTGAGTCTAGGCTGCTTTATGTCCAGGAACTATAATGGACCGTGTCTCATGGCTTGGTTAAAGCTTTTCAGATGGAGGACTGGCTTCGGCCTCCTCGCGGGATGTACACATCTGTAAATATTTTTTCTTTCTTAATATAGCAGTAGTCTTAACTTAGAAAAAAAAAAAGAACTGAGCCCTGATTGACACTGAACAACCCAAACTAGGAATAACAAGGTTGTTATCCATAGTGGAGTCACTAATTCTGTTACGGGAATAAGTACCCTAGGGTTTTGGGTTGGAACCCCAACAGAGCAAGAGCAATCTACAGTAAGAAACACACATAAAACTCAGGCAACATGCTTATATAAACAAACTATGCGATAATGATCATACCTGGATGTCCTTCGTTTGGGTAGTTCCAGCAAGGTTCAAACCCTCTGCAACTCCTGATGATCTTCAAATCTGCAAATCAACCAATTCAAACATACATAGCAACATATAAATAAAGCATTTTAATGAAATCAACTTTATATCATATAAGAAAATGGTTAGTTATACATCAAAATAACATTCATACATGAATTACGACAACATCTGATGCATAAACAAAGTCAATCTCAGGAACAAGACATCGTTTCTTTTTATTGTAGAAAGTTATAACAAACACGGAAAGTGTTCACCTAAGTCTACTTCTTCCGGCTCCAAGCGGAACCGTCCTCTAGATCCATCTAGTCCCAGTCTTCAACAGCCTCCATCCATAACCAATACCATGATATCTCACGGAAGTGGGAGAATATCAACATTGAAGGAAACAAGGGTTTCCTAGAACTTGGGGAAGTGCTTGAAGCATAGGGATACTTCAAACTCAGTCTGGGATAATCTTAGTATAGTAATCCTATCTCTTCTTCCTTCCTTTAGGTCTTCCCATAGAAGTCTTTTTATACTTCTCCCAATTAGTTTTTTAGTTGGGAAACAGTTGGGCTACGGGCACTAGGAGCTAAACAACAGGTAAAACCCGTGAACTCCGCCCATAATTAAGGAAATTTAAATTTTTTAAGTGTTTTAACACATATACGCAGGTTGGGTATTGACTAACCCGCGTGTACATGCGTTTATCTCAGGCAAAGTAGCGTACAAGGAATAAAACCTTGTTTTTTAAATATTTGGACAAAGTCTGGAAGGAGGGGTTGCCCTAAGCCATAAACCAAGCATCACAAATACCAAGGGTGATATTTGGAACTATAACACTAGTGTCATGCCAAAAACTCTAAATTACTTGGATTAGCATAAGTAGTTTTATGTTATCTAGTAATATCATTCATAGACATAAAATACAATAGTGGTTGATTAAATAAATCCAAGAATGCATAATGGGGCAGAGTATTATTTTCCATGGACAATTATTATTAATAATATATCACATTCATGCCTGATTTTAGTATAAATAAATTAAATGATAAGTCCTATAGGTAGGCATATGAATTCAATAGAAGTGGTTAGATTGTCATTCATTACTTGCTATATAGTGATGCTCAAAAGCTATATAACTTTATATCCCAACAAATCAAATGAGTAACAAGTAATATTATGATAAGGACTAAACATGAATATGCAATTTTGTTTTTTAAATTACTGTATTTCTTATATGAATTACAAATTTTATTGTGGTAACTTTGTCACTTGAATGGGGGATGTTACAAATGGTATAATCGCCTAGGTTGCAAAACTGTGGCCTTTTAATATGACTACACTGTTGCTGACCAATGAATGAATGTTTGTATATAGTAAAGAGAGAGAGTGAGTAGTTAAGGAGATGCAAAGAATAAGGAGAATGGATAAACCAAAGGATGGAGAAGAAGAACTTTACATACAATTAGGATGAAAAAAAGAAATTTTCTACTAGAGAAATGCTGGATATGATGTGAAAACTATAGAATAAATTGATTAAATTTAGGTGTAGGACATGAACAATTGTTGAAAGACGGTGCAAAATAGGAAAAATTAATAAAAAACTTAACTAATAAGTAAAATCCCAAAACAATGAAAACAATAAGGGATGAAGAAAATTGAGGGAAATGTCCAAACATAAGACTATAAAGAAAGTAGTAGAAAGAAAAGAGTAAGTTGTTGATGCAAAGGAGCATATCTCCTCCAAACTGTAGGAGAAGAAAGGAAAGAAGATGAGAGTAGAACTTCATGGAGAATTTTTAAAAACTAGACCTCCAACTTTTGATGGGGAAACAGAGGAAGTAACTAAAGCTTAGTTTCTAAATATTAATATATACTTCCATGTATATGATTATTCCATGGACTCAAAGGCTAAGATGGACAAATACCAGTTACAAGGAAAGGCTTCCTTATAGTGGGAGGAAATGAGGACTATCCATAATTTAAAAGGCAAGGAGGTTGATTGGGAAGAATTTCATAAATTATTTAAACTGGAGTACATAACTGAGCATTATTTTGATGACAGAGTAATGGAATTTCATGAATTAAAATTGGGGCAGATGTTGATGGATGAATTGGTAATAAAGTTAACCCATTTATTGCATTATGTTCCATATATTGAAGAGGAAAATAAAAAGGTGCAACATTTTCTAAATTGTCTTCCACTTTCATTTAAGAAAAGGATTGAGCATGATAATTCTAAGACTATGGATGAAGAAATAAGAAAATCCCGAGTTTATAATCATCAAGCCAGACAAGGGAGTGAAGGCCAAAATTCCTAGTCAGGAAAGAAAAATGACAAGATGCATCAAGGAATAAAGAGTGGAAAATATGGTCTGTCTAAATAGTTTGGAAGGAGAAACAAAATAAGAAACTGGAACAAAAATAGTCCTCAAACATCCAAGGCATATAATCAGTCCCAAGTTGGGACTAAGCAAGAAGTTAATAAAGGAGGAAATGGCAAGGTAAGAGAACCGATGAGGTGTTATGGTTGCACAAAACCCCATTTATTGAGGAATTGTCTTTACACTAACAAAACTGTGCAAAATTTACAACATTTACAAGAAGATTCTACAATCAATGGCAAAGCCAAGAGTATCCCACACATTAATGAAACATTGGAAGGATGTCAAGAAAAGCATGAGTAAACAATGATGGAACTTGAATGTACCATTCTTAACCAAGACATTTAACAATGAATAGTACAAAATGGCTAATTAATTACTTAAAAACTTACTAAAATTTGCATATAAACGACCATTTTTCAGTCGGTGACCAATAATAGCTAATTTACAATATCTTATAACGCAACCAACTTTTAGTCATTTTTAGCTTAGTCACTAATTGGTTGTCTCAATTTTATTGTCTAGTAGTATATTTAGTCATAAATTTAGTCATTGATTTAATCATTAATTTCCATAATTAAGGAGTAAATATAAAACACAATATATTACTATATAATCACTGAAAACCAATTAATGACCAAAGAAATATGACCAAAATGTTGATCATGTTATAAGATACTGTAAATTAGCTACTAATAGTCATATATATGCAATTTTTAGTCATCGTTTGAAACCAATCAATGACCAAAGAAATATGACTAAATTTCAGTCATGTTATAAGATACTGTAAATTAACTACTAATAGTCATATATATGCAAAATTTAGTTGTCATTTGTAATCACAAATTTATCATTTGCAGTAGTCATTTATCTTATTTTGGTAGTTTCACATTCATTATATAAATGACTGATTTAGTAGTTTATATTCATTTCATTCACTTTCATTAATAATCATTATAAACAATTAATTTAGTGGTTGTATATTCATTTTATTTGTGTTCATTATTAATTAATATAAACTACTAATTTAGTAGTTTTATATTTATTTTATTTGTATTCATTTTTAATCAACATAAATGCATTGGTATGATTTTGCGACTATATTAAAAAATACCTTACAATATTCATGCTCATCTAATATGAAAACACGCGAATCATGCAACTTCATAAGTTGATAACAACACAAAAAAATATCAAATACAATCGTAAATAAATATTTGAACCACAAATTTTATTATATGAAATGCCAAGTATTACAATATGAGTTTCCAACTAAATATTGATTGGGCTACAATTTACACATGAAATATTGTTTAATCACTTCAAACATTCCCACTGTGTTGCCAATGCATTGCACATGTCTTTCCACCTTTCAAATAATTCAATAGTTTGCCTCTAAAAACTATGTAACTAATAGCATCCACCAATCGAGAGTCATGCTAAAGACTAGAAGCTCCATTCTTTGGATAGTCCAGGGCTAGAAGATGAATCCAAGGTCTTCGATCTGCAACCAATAGATATTCATTTAAATACTAATAATGTGATATGATGTGTTTTTTTAATTAAAATATATATGAAAATTCTTATCACTATTTGCAATATAATGGGACTACAAAAATTCCTTTACAGCACATGGAAAAGTTTACAAAAACACTAAATACAATGGCCCGACTTAAACACTTCTTCTAATGATTCTCCACAACAAAAATTAGAAAACATTGAGATCCGCAAATTCATGCTTGAGGTAGGACTTCATACACTTCATAATAACTTTTATAAAAATATTGATATTTTAGTGAAACTGTTGACACCTAATCCTCAAGATTGGGTGAATATAATGTAAATAGATAAATAAGTAATATGAATAGTCATCGGGAGATGAAGTGAACAGTCTCTCCCTCATATATATAATGAAGACCTACTTGATGGAATAATACACACGAATCATTTTTGCCTTGAAGAGTTACTGCCTAGCCTGACATGGTATCAGAGCCAGCTCCTTTTTTAGCTTTTATGCCCTTTGTAACTCCCTATTCTGCTCCTTTGCTCTCCATTTAAAAGCGCTGCTCCATTCAAAAGCATTGTCCATATAATACGCTGCCCATATAAATGTTGGTGTCAGTTGCCTAACATTTTCTCTCAAGCCTACCTGCACCATTGACTGCTACTGTTACACTGCTCGATACACACCTTGAATGCTGCTGCCATTCTCCAAAACAAACCTAAACCCTATCAGACAGCGCAGCGAAAATGCGGTGATATCCTCGGCCTTTGTGCAGTGAGCGATTCTGAAGAATGCTGGTACGATGAGCCATTGTTTTGGAGCCATTGTTTGAATAACGCTGCTTTGAACTATTGTTTTTTTTCCATGTAAAACAATTCAAGTTCTCGCCTGAGCGTTTACAGCGACGGGAGTGTGTCTGTATGGCACGAGGTGCCGCTTTATTCATTACCTGAATCTTAAACGAACACGAATTCAATTTGTCGACAAGCGTGGACGACTCTGTGGCGTGGGTAAACTGTTTCTTGCTGTCCAGAAACGCTTTAACACCTGTGTTCTCGAGCGAATTGTAGAGGTGATCTACGAAGTTTTCCTGACCTCCCCTCGAAAACTGAGAAACAAATCATATCATACTTCCTCATTTTGGAGGACACAGTCCTTTCGAAAGGATTATATCTCGTGAAAGACAGGATGACAATCTGATCGTAGCATGTCAATTGTCTGAATTCTAGTCAGCTTGAAGCTTTATAATTGACAATAGCGTCAGATATTTTTAAAGGGACGTAGCTGTTATACAAGTAAATCGAATTAGTACTGCTTTGTTGCTTTGTTTCATTGCCGTATGAATGGCTTAGTGTGGTTTAAATATAATATTACTTTATTTCAATGGTGGGAGAGTCCGACACTAGCTGCGTGTTTGCCGATAGATCCCATATCTCGTGAATTACAGAAGTGAAAACCCCTGAAATATCTTCTGTACCAAAAGCCAAAACCGACTCTGATCAGTATACTTTCGCTAATATATCATGCTGTTGGTTAACACTATTGTAGAAGAAGAAATGATGGGTTTCGGCAGTTAATCACAATAGGAGAGATTCTATACATTTATGTTGGCTCTTAAGCATGGAATTCCGTGTAAGACTTTCTTGAATGCTATCTTGCACAGGAGCAATTTCGGAGAAGTTAAGGTTATGCTAAAGATTTCCAATTGACTTTTGTAGACTGACTCATTTGTGGAATTACTTATACAAGTCTCAGTAGTTTTCTGTATATTCCTTTGACAACATAGACAATAATTGCGAAGATGCCATGAAGATGAAAATAATTTGTTCACATATATCTTTGATATTTTTGTGAATTTGCACTGAGATAGCTTTGAAGATAAATTATTCTGCATACCTTTGTCTCCATATATCATATATCAGAATCATTTTTGGCTAGCAGAAGTATTTTTACAACACTCAGATTTTTCAATGCATTCAATCATATCTTCTTCTGAAGAGGCTGTGTGCCTCGCTGATAAAGAAAAGAATCTTGCCCAAGATTCTTCTAGGGGAAGATATTTCAGAGGCAGGAGGGGCAGACATTCTCAAGGAGAAAAGGCAGATTTGCACGGCATTCGCTGCAAAAGAAATGGATCACATGATGCCTCTACATGCAAGCTACCATGGGACAAAATTGAGCAGCAAAGGAACCAACAGAAAGGTAAAACTGATGATACAGACAAAGGTAAAGCACCTGAATCCGCTCACTATGTTGTGGCACAATGTAACATTGGAGTAAATGAAGATTTATTTCATGCTTCACTTGCTTCTTGGAAAAACGATTGGTTGCTTGATTTAGGAGCAACCTGCCACATGACTCATAGAAAATATTTTTTTGAATAATTTATTGACAATGTTGATGGAGTAGTATACTTTGCAGACCAATCAAAAATCAAGCCATCAGGGCTTGGCACAATCAGGCTTAAATTGCCTGGTCTTCCAGACTTTCTTCTGCACCATGTTATATATCTCCCACAGCTGAAGAGAAACTCGCTGTCCTTGGTTCACATCCACCAGCAAGGTCACTCCATTCATATGTTTGATGGCAAGCTTGAGGTGAGAAAAGCATCTGACCACTCACTTGTCATGAGGGGAATAGAAGAAGAAAGGCTTCTCAAGCTGCAAGGAACCTCTGCTCGTGCACAACATTTCTCATACAATTGTCATCATGAAGAAGGTACTCTTCCATCAAGTTTATTATGGCATGCTAGATTTGGACATTTGAACTATGACAGCCTCCGCTTGTTGAAGAAAAATGGTGTTGCTGGTTTGCCTACAATTCCTAGGAAACTTAAACAATGTGATGCTTGCATTCTAGGAAAGCATAGCAAACAATCTTTTCATGATTCACATTCAAGAGCACATAGAAAACTTGAACTCATTCATTCAGATTTATGTGGTCCAATGCCTGTTCCTTCTGCAAATGGAAATAAATATATGATGACATTTATTGATGACTACACCAGAATGTGTTGGGTTTATTTATTGAAGAACAAATCTGATGCTTTTCAAACATTCAAGAATTTTCGTAAATGGATTGAAAATGATGCACAATCTCATATTGGGTCTATTCGCACTGATAATGGAAAAGAATACACATCAAATGAATTTGAAAATTATCTTCGCCAACATGGGATCAAACATCAAACAACTGTACTTTATAATCCCCAACAGAATGGTGTAGCTGAAAGAATGAATAGGACAATCTTAAATATGGTACGATCCATGCTCTTCTTCAAAAATGTAAAGATAATGTTTTGGGTTGATGCTGTTCTATGTGCTGCATATATAAAGAATAGATGTCCATCTAATGTTATTAGAAACAAGACTCCATATGAAATGTGGTATGGACATGTTCCTTCGGTAAAGCATCTCAGGGTCTTTGGTTCCACCTGTTATGCTTTGATACCAAAGGTACATAGAAACAAACTTGGTGCTAGAAGTCGTAAGTGTATCTTCCTAGGGTATTCAAACACCTCCAAAGCATACCATCTCTATGATGAAGTAAATAAGAAGTTTGTTGTATCTAGAGATGTAATTTTTCTTGAATCATCCAAAACTGACAATGTTGTTGAGCGGCAACTTGATCGCTTGGATAGATTCGCAAAAGCAAAATCATTTCAAGAATTTGATAATCATATTCCACATCTTGAAGGGGGGATTCCTATACTAGATCAACATGTGGAATATTCTTCTGAAGAACACTCTTCCCCGCATGAAACTCCAACAACGGATGATGCTTTAAGTGATGTAATTGATAGAATTGGGAGACTCAATCTTGATTCAGTCCCAACTAAATCAACGGAGCAGCCTAGACCATTTGAGAAAGGTCCCCCAAAGTGGCTGACAAAAACACTTGAAAGTGTTCATGCTGATGAAGTTAGAAAGACAGGAACTAGAAATTCAAACCTGCAAAATGGAGGTGATGTAGATGACTCTAATTCACCTGTTGATATGGATGTTTCTTATGATTGTGAATTGAACTTGTCTACAGATCTTGAACCAACTTCCTTCAAAGAAGCTACTTCTCATGATGAATGGAAAGAAGCGATGCAAAAGGAGTATGATGCCCTCATAAAGAACGACACTTGGAAGCTGGTTGATCCTCCATTAGGAACCAAACCAATTGGCTGCAAGTGGGTCTACAAGAACAAGTATAAAGCTGATGGCTCACTTGACAAGCACAAAGCTAGGCTTGTGGCAAAAGGTTTTGCACAGAAGGAAGGGGTTGATTATGAGGAGACTTTTTCCCCCACAGCAAAATGGGCTACCATCCGGATACTCTTTGCCCTAGCAACTCAGAACGGTTAGAAAGTCCATCAAATGGATGTAAAAACTGCTTTCTTGAATGGATATCTAAAAGAGAATGTTTTTATGTCCCAACCTGAAAGATTTGCTGTGAAAGGACATGAACATAAAGTATGCAAACTAGTGAAGTCCTTTTATGGCCTCAAACAAGCATTGCGAGCCTAGTATGAAAAACTAACTGAGCATCTTCTGAAACTCAATTTCAAATATTATGATCTTGATGATGCAACTTTACTTGTCAAGAAAGTTGGCAAAACAGTTGTATATCTTGTGGTATACGTAGATGATCTTTTGATGACAGGGAACAATGAAAGCTACATTGCATCCATAAAGAAGGAATTGGGGAAAAGTTTTGAAATGACTGATTTGGGCTATGTTCATTACTATCTTGGCATTGAAGTAACCCAACATCTGAAGTCCATATTTCTTTCTCAAAAGAAATACATTAGAGATCTGTTGAATAGGTTTGGCATGACAGAGTGCAATCCTCTTAGTACTCCAATGGAACAAAACTTAAAGCTCACATCTATTGAAGGAAAAGAATTTGAGGATGCAACAAAGTATAGACAGCTTGTAGGAAGTCTCAACTACCTAACTACTACCAGACTAGACATTTCGTTTGCTATTGGAATCCTCTCCAGGTTTATGCAAAAGCCTTGTGAGGGACATTGGTTTGCTGCAAAAAGAGTTCTAAGGTACTTGAAGGGAACTCAAGACTTTGGAATCAAGTATACACAGGTGGACAACTTCAGCTTGATTGGATACTATGATTCAGACTTTAATGGAGACAAAGAAACTGGGGCATCTACTTTAGGATATGCTATGAGTCTTGGATCAGGAGCTGTCTCCTGGAGATCACGCAAACAATCAGTTCCAACAGATTCCACAACAGAAGCAGAATACGTGGCAACAACTGAAGCAACAAAAGAAATTGTGTGGCTCAGGAAAATTCTTGAAGATTTGCAGGTAAAACAAGTACAATCAACTCCACTCATGATTGACAATACCTCTGCAATAAAGTTGGCCAAGAACCCAAAGTTCCATGATCGAATGAAGCACATCAATACTAAATATCATCTGATTCGACATCATGTTGAGGCCAAAACAATCCATCTCCGTCATTGTTCCACTAATGAGAAAATTGCAGACATCTTCACCAAAGCGCTTGGAAGAGAAAAGCTTGAACGATTCAAAATGATGCTTGGACTCACCAACATCCCTTCAGATTAAAGGGGGGAATGTTGACACCTAATCCTCAGGATTGGGTGAATATAATGTAAATAGATAAATAAGTAATATGAACAGTCATCGGGAGATGAAGTGAACAATCTCTCCCTCATGTATATAATGAAGACCTACCTAATGGAATAATACACACAAATCATTTTTGCCTTGAGGAGTTACTACCTGGCCTGACAGAAACATTCAATCAAAGTATTTAAAAAAGATAAATAATTTCCTCTTTAACATGAGGAAAATAAAAGAAAATAAAAAGAAATAAATGAGAGAAATTACCACCAAAAATGTCAAACGCTGCACCATAAAAGTATTGTGTAAAATTCTTGCCATGTGAAATAAAAAGGTCAAATGTCCACTGCATGGTCACATTTGAAGCAATAATTAGACACAAATAACTAAACCAAAGATTTTGAAATGCACATACACACCTAATATAAGCATGCATCTTACAACTTGTAGCTAGAAACTCAGTTTACTTTTACAAGCTATGGAGTACGATTTCCTTATGCACAACAAATGCATATTATCTTTACCTGAGTGTTGACATAGTTGAATACATATATATATATATATATATATATATATATATATATATATATATATATATACTCCATTGTTATTTATGTGTTTAGCTTATTTTACAGATCCTTCATAATTTTGTGTCTTAGAGATTGTCCATTCTATGTTTTTACAGGGTACAACATAAAATCAGGATTAACAAAATGATGTTTCAACCAAAAACAACAACGAAACCATACAATATTCAAATGCTACATGTAAAATCGAAAGATGTATTTCATATATTATTCAATATTCAAAAGTTACAATACATACATGACAAATGAGAGAGGGAGGTTAAATAAATTTAGTATATTACACTCACTAAAGTGCTCATTAATAACTTAATGCATCATCATTAAGTTAACATGACTTAAATAAGCAAGTATTAGATGACAAATTGTGTTAGGCATTTGTTGGGTTTTGTATGGTACTAACCAGAATATCTCGTAATTTGTTCACATTGTTTTGACATTATATTGGATTTCAACTTAACATTTCTGCAAATTTGGTTGAAATAATAAAATGTGAAGTAACCTTGTTAATAAATAATTATTTACTTGCATAACAGGTTGGAAATGGAGCACAATTTTGTTGTCTAAGCCCATGCAACTTTTCACCTCAAACCCATTCTGTGTACACCTAACATCTGGCTAACCAGAATATCTCGTAATTTGTTCACATTGTTTTGACATTATATTGGATTTCAGCTTAACATTTCTGCAAATTTGGTTGAAGTGATAAAATGTGAAGTAAGGTTGGAAATGGAGCACAATTTTGTTGTCTAAGCCCATGCAACTTTTCACCTCAAACCCATTCTGTGTACACCTAACATCTGAAAATGCATGAGAATACCTTTTGCGGACACCTCCATTATGCCCACAGAAGTCCTAATAATGCATTACATAGAGCAATTTAGATTCTGTCCATTTGATTGCTTCCTGACAAAACTTTTGTTAGTATTGAGACATAAAAATTCCTTTGTCCAAAGATATATTCTATATTTCATCAATTAAGAAATATTCAAAGAAATAAGTATACTAGAAGGCTTAAAACCTGAATTTCTAAGGATAAATAAACTGATACTTCTAGCATGAAACCTTAACCAAAGAAAGCCTCAAGTATGGATAGATTTCAGTTGTTCAGGCTAGCAATTGCATCATCATCAGATGTGGAGAACTGGGGCATCAGCCTGATGGTAGATACTGAAGGCAATTAAATTGAACATCACTATATGACAAGTAGCAAATGTTGCATTCCCCTCAACTGCCATATCCTAAAGTCAAAATCTTTATGATTTCCTATCAAATACAGTTAGATATGGTTTATGGAGCAGCAGATGCAAATCCAATGTGCAGTTCAATGTTATATTTCAATGTGTTTTCTGTCACCAAATTCTCCCATTTCTCTCATCACGTCCTATGCAAAAGCATTTTTTTGTTGATCCTTTTGGGCAAGCATAAAGTTTGCAACTCTGTAGCTTCAAGATCTCACACCATGTGAGTTATGCGAACCTGCATAAGATTAGTGTGAGGAACACGTAGTGTTGCAATTCCTGCTCTACAATTTTTCCTCAAAAAAGCATAGAAGTAATTAATAACCAATTTCTTGATAAACCAAGAATCCTTTCTAGCTCTAATATCTGCATGACCCAAGGGATATACATCTCCTAATTCTTTGGCTTTATGCATGGATGAAAGCTCATACTCAAGACTTTGATCATCCATAGGCACAACACTTGTGGGAAACCTTGATGAGGTACTAGCTTCTGGTAGTGACTCTGGAGGAGCAAAGAAATTCCTTGAACCCCTATAATTTCCCATTAGGGGTGCTTCCAGGGAATCAAGGCTGCAGCTTATTTCTCCTAGTAGTTTAGGATCCTTTGTTTCATTCTCTGATTCTGAAGTATATTGATCATCACTCTCCAATGAGAAATATTCAGCCTCCCTATGGAGAAAATTTTCAAGACTTTCAATAAGTGGTTGTTAGAAGGCTTGATGATTCTCCTTTCGGACATCTTTGTAACCACACCTTGCAATACAATGAAACATGTGGTAGTTTCTTGGATAGACTCATCTAAATAGAAAGCCCGCACCTTGTGTCACAACAGTAACTGGAACATACTTGATACATACAAATATTATGGTGGAATGAATAACTGGGAGACTTGTTGCAAAATTCCCGAATATTACTGGAACTCCATGAACGATTTCATTATAGACCAACCAAATTACAAAAACTCTTACTGTGCCAAGATTTGAACCCAGCTCTAGCATCAAATCCATTGAGATTTTCATCATGACTTCACTTTGATACTTTAGGACACTTCCATAGTTCTAGATGTACATTACAAAAGGAGGGAGGAGGCTAAAACCAATGGGAGCCAACTACCATCACTCACTTTCATCAATACAACGACAAAATAAGTTAGAAATATGGTTAGAAAGAAAACCAGGAAACAAAGTTCCAAGAATAGGTTGGTTTTCCATATCAGAAGCATGAAAATAGTCACTAACACTTTGGTCACCATCATTACTCCCACCTCATAAATTCCTGCAACGTGTCTCTATATCACCACGTTTGTGCTAAAGAGTGATATACATTTCAAGGTTCTACTAGCTGTTTTCCATGAAATTTACTTATTGGATGGGATATTACTCTGTAATGGTGTTAAATTGTGTATGCTCGTAAATGCTGACAATTGTTAGAACTTAGTACTAATAAATAAAATTCATGTCTTTGTATAAGACTTACCATATGCATTTCCTACCTCGTTTGTGCCCTTAAAGGTGGCAGCTACAATGATGCAAATAATCATCAGGAACCAATTTATGATTGGAATGTAGACCTAGCCCATAAACCGCTTTGAGGTGTGTATGACTTTAAGCCTAGGGATAACTTGACTTGCGATCAGAGTAGCAGTAGTGGCTAGCACAAGAATTGGCCAAAACGCACCAGCTGAATGATTTGGATATGAGAAAAATATATCTACTCATCAGTCTAAAGGCAATATGAAGTTGAACTATATAGACGAGCACAACCACAATTGGTATTATGAATAACTGCTAATAATACAGGAACCTGTGATGCATTTCAAGTATAAGAATGATTGTTCCATTTGAAAACATGTTTATAATCCATGAAAAACATGCTACAAAGTCAATGCATGTTGTTAATACAGAAACTGATTGAACCTTGCCTGGAATTGAAGCGTATAATTCTCGTTCTGCCATGCTTGATTTGTTATAAGAAATGCATCTTGGCCCATATATGTGAGTAACAGGGATGGGAACACCAAAAATGTAAGGCTATCTGCAACCAACATTTATTCATAAGATTATACTAGCACTGAAAGGCAAAAAAGCACAAACTATGGGGAAGAGTCAGGGTAAAAAACCAAATCCATATAAAGTTGTACTACTACAGTTCCCTGAACTTGAAAGAAAAGTATGCCTGCTTGAAAGAAACCTTTACAGAAAAGTACGGCTGCTAAAAAAGAAACCCTTATAGTAGCCTGAAGTTGTCATGCTCTACAATGAGCTTCTTTAAGATCTAAGCTTGCCTGGACAGATTTCACTGAGAAGTGACCCAAGTCAGCAAACATTGCTTCAGCTCTTGTGAATTAGAATATTAGTGAAAATTTTATTGGCGATTCCAGACTTTAGTTATTTAATGCAGAGACAGAACACAGACAAGAATAGTAGGTTTCAGTTTCAATCACCTATTATGCACAACAAACAGTCTCCCAGAGAAAACCATGCTCAATTTGGAAAATTCGAAAAGAAGGTATACATATAAACTGGATTGAATGCCTTGAAAACACTATTGTCATATGAAATAATGTTGTAAAGACCAACCAACTCAAGGGAAAGAAACCATATGAATAGAACTAGGCCATAAACAAGTCCCACTTTGCTAGTGCCAAACCTCTGTATGCTGAACAAGATGAGAGAGGGAGGTTAAATAACTTCAGTATATTCCACTCACTAAAGTGCTTATTAATAACTTAATGAACCATCATTAAGTTAACATGACTTAAATAAGCAAGTATTAGATGACAAATTGTGTTAGGCATTTGTTGGGTTTTGTATGGTACTAACCAGAATATCTCGTAATTTGTTCACATTGTTTTGACATTATATTGGATTTCAGCTTAACATTTTTGCAAATTTGGTTGAAGTAATAAAATGTGAAGTAACCCTGTTAATAAATAATTATTTA
Organism: Pinus tabuliformis; assembly: GCA_031772625.1. Lineage (NCBI taxonomy): Eukaryota > Viridiplantae > Streptophyta > Pinopsida > Pinales > Pinaceae > Pinus > Pinus tabuliformis. Next base: position 791,182,680 of record CM062816.1, on the reverse strand, counting down.
CTTGCATAAAAGGTTGGAAATGGAGCACAATTTTGTTGTCTAAGCCCATGCAACTTTTCACCTCAAACCCATTCTGTGTACACCTAACATCTGGCTAACCAGAATATCTTGTAATTTGTTCACATTGTTTTGACATTATATTGGATTTCAGCTTAACATTTCTGCAAATTTGGTTGAAGTGATAAAATGTGAAGTAAGGTTGGAAATGGAGCACAATTTTTTTTTTTAATCCTATGCAACTTTTCACCTCAAACCCATTCTGTGTAAACCTAATATCTGAAAATGCATGAGAATACCTTTTGCAGACACCTCCATTATGCACACATAAGTCCTAATAATGCATTACATAGAGCAATTTAGATTTTGTCCATTTGATTGCTTCTGGACAAAACTTTTGTTAGTATTGAGACATAAAAATTCCTTTGTCCAAAGATATATTCTATATTTCATCAATTAAGAAATATTCAAAGAAATAAGTATACTAGAAAGCTTAAAACCTGAATTTCTAAACATAAATAAACTGATTTCACTTTTGCTTTCGACTTCTAGCATGAAACCTTAACCAAAGAAAGCCTCAAGTATGGATAGATTTCAGTTGTTCAGGCTAGCAATTGCATCATCATCAGATGTGGAGAACTGGGGCATCAGCCTGATGGTAGATACTAAAGGCAATTAAATTGAACATCACTATATGACAAGTAGCAAATGTTGCATTCCCCTCAACTGCCATATCCTAAAGTCAAAATCTGTATGATTTCCTATCAAATACAGTTAGATATGGTTTATGGAGCAGCAGATGGAAATCCAATGTGCAGTTCAATGTTATATTTCAATGTGTTTTCTGTCACCATATTCTCCCATTTCTCTCATCACGTCCTATCCATAAGCATTCTTTTGTTGATCCTTTTAGGCAATCTTAAAGTATGCAACTCTGTAGCTTCAAGATCTCACACCATGTGAGTTATGCAAACCTTCATAAGATTAGTGTGAGGAACATGTAGTGTTGCAATGCCTGCTCTGCAATTTTTCCTCAAAAAAGCATAGAAGTAATTAATAACCAATTTCTTGATAAACCAAGAATCCTTTCTAGCTCTAATATCTCCATGACACAAGAGATATACAACTCCTAATTCTTTGGCTTTATGCATGGATGAAAGCTCATACTCAAGACTTTGATCATCCATAGGCACAACACTTGTGGGCAACCCTGATGAGGTACTAGCTTCTGGTAGTGACTCTGGAGGAGCAAAGAAATTCCTTGAACCCCTGTAATTTCCCATTAGGGGTGCCTCCAGGGAATCAGGGCTGCAGCTTATTTCTCCTAGTAGTTTAGGATCCTTTGTTTCATTCTCTCATTCTGAAGTATACCGATCATCACTCTCCAATGAGAAATCTTCAGCCTCCCTACGAGGAAATTTTTCAAGACTTTCAATAACTAGTTGTTAGAAGGATTGATGATTCTCGTTTTGGACATATTTATAACCATACCTTGCAATACAATGAAACATGTGGTAGTTTCTTGGACAAACTCGTCTGAAATTTGAATAGAAAGCACTCACCTTGTGTCACAATAGGAACTGGAACATACTTGATACATACAAATATTATGGTGGAATGAATAGCTGGGAGACTTGTTACAAAATTCCCAAATATTGTTGGAACTCCATGAACGAGTTCATTATAGACCAACCCAATTCGAGAAACTCTTACTGTGCCAAGATTTGAACCGAGCTCTAGCATCAAATCCATTGAGATTTTCATCCTGACTTCACTTTGATACTTTAGGACACTTCCATAGTTCCATATGTACATTACAAAAAGGAGGGAGGAGGCTAAAACCAATGGGAGCCAACTACCATCACTCACTTTCATCAATACAACTACAAAATAAGTTAGTTCAATGGTTAGAAAGAAAACTAGGAAACAAAGTGCCAAGAATAGGTTGGTTTGCCATATCATAAGCATGACAATAGTCACTAACACTGTGGTCACCATCATTACTCCCACCTCAGAAATTCCTGCAACATGTCTCTATGTCAGCACATTTGTACTAAAGAGTGATATTCATTTCAAGGTTCTACTAGCTGTTTTCCATGAAATTTACTTATTGGATGAGATATTACTCTGTAATGGTGTTATAAATTGTGTATGCTAGTAAATGCTGACTATTGTTAGAACTAAATTTAATAAACACATCATTTCTTACTATGGAGGTTTATGCTAAATTATTACCAGGATCTTCCTTTAAACAATAAGTTTGTTTACTTAGCAATTCAAGTGCTTAATGTATGCATTTTCAATGTTACATTAACATGTATCAGTTTTTTTTTCAAGAACTTTTTGTGGTCATTGAAATTTTCTCTTCTTGTTATTTATTTATTTTGTAAATTACATTATTTTTCATGATGACTACCCCCTATGGAACATGCTTTATAGGATAAAATTAATTAATTAATAATAATAATATTATTAAAAATAATAATAATTTTACCTGAGACTAATATCATTAATATTAATTGGAAATTAACATTTCTTATATTACTAAAGGTTATTACAATTATATTACTATTAATGACAATATTTTAATAATTTGATTAAAATAATAATAATAATTAATAATAATAATAATAATAGAATATAAAAATAAAATATAAATTACCCTAACCCATTATTAATAATAATATTCAAAATTTTAATTTAAAATTAATATAGTAATATTAGCTTAAGGTTAATATAATACAATAATATTACTGTAAATAAATAAATAATTAATTAAATAATAAAAAATATATAAAAATATATATATATATATATATATATATATATATTATAACCTTTAAAGGAATTTTTAATTGTTGCATGTTTATATAGCCGTTGAAGGACCCACATACTCTATTTAACGGATCGCTCGGATTTGTTCCTCAACTTGTCCTGACGATGAACCACACTAGTTGGTTCGAAACGCGTCGACAAATGATTCTCTATGTGATTTTGCTGAAATCTCTAACATTCAAGTATGGATCACAGAAGTCTAAACTCTTTAAAGATTTATTATATTTTACACTATTTTAAGAAAGATTTTTATTATATCTTTATACGATTTTAAGAAAGATTTTTACTGTATCTTTACAATATTTAAAAAAAATGAATAATTTGTAGTAACTAAATTATTCAAGATTATTTTTATTTAATAAAAAATAATATCATGTCAAAATTGTTCACTATAAACACCATAGCCTCCTATTCATCTATTTTCAATTTCTATTGTATTATCAATCAATTAAAATTGATAACATAGGATTTGAGATGGATATGAAAAGACTCCATCATCCATAATTAAGGAATAGTTTTGTTTTGTATAAAAACTTCTTGTTAAAGTGCTTTATAGTTTTCAACTCTACTATCAAATTTGAGTTTTCAAAAGTGATGTAAGAACATCAAACAAAAAATATAACGACACACTTGCGAATGAACATAGTGATATGATGGACTCATTTTATGGAGATGAAGATAAGTCGATTATAGAAATAAGGGTAAAGAAACATAGCTCAAGTTATTGCAAAATCCCCATTTTCACGTTTTATTTAGTTTGTAACTAATGACATTTAGGTTGCTTTCATATTCACATTGATACTATATCACCATGCCATGATGACCTAGACAATTGCATGGGAAAAGGGGGATGTGTATGTGTGGGTAGGGATAATTATTTGCATGTAAATAGAGGAAAAAGGAGATCCAACTACGAGTTAAGAAAATATTTGTGTAAAACTAGCCTCAAGGCATTGGTTTGATACCCTAGAATCACATAGGAGCTTCTTTGGAAATGTTGAATTGTGGGACAATAAAAATATAACCTTATTAGGTGTATGAGAAGGAATTGGAAATATGAACTACTTGAGGGACTATGTACTAGTGAAGAGAGCTCACTCTTGTGCTACGCAGAGCATATGAAGGGGGTACTTAGAATTTGTGGGGATCTTGAGAGACAAACAAGGAATTTTCTCTACAAAATTATCTCTTGAAGGGTTTCAATTGCCCGTAATTACAGAGAATCAATGAGATATCACCCTTATGCTATAATGGCTTGGCCAATTGGTGGAAAATTATAGAAAGACAAGGTGCAGTTGTGCCTATAGTTGGGTGAAAAATCACTCACCCTCGGTTAGTCGGTTAGACAATCATCAAATTTAGATAAGTGTTCCATTTTTTTTTTATAGACATCTTTTAATTCAAGTCAATGATAAGAAGGAATTGCAACCTAAATTTGAAATGATGCCTAATTATGGGAAATCTTTCTATCTTTTGCATATAGCAAATTGGTTTAATTTTCCTATGTATGCATTTCATGGGGATTTAAGCACCAAGATAATGATATGTTATGTTGTCATGAGAATGGTTAATTTCATACTTTATTGCATAGCCTACAGTCATATATATGGTTCAACAATTATTATATGAAAAATTTGTATGAAGTCAAGTTCAATTGATAAAATGCATGCATGATTAAATTAAGAAGTTTCATTATGGGATTCTTTCCAAAGGAATTGTAGAAACAAATGAATTTTTTGTTTGATGCATTTAGGAAATAAGATGAGTTTCCTAAGCATAATTTTCAAAGAATTAATATTTTAGATAATGTTGTAATACATTCTTCGGTTATTGTTGTCTTTCCTAAAATTTGAAATTTATGGCTTCAACCAGTGTGATAGTTAAAATATTAATGGTATTCAGTCTTAGCTACTGAAATACTTTGATTTTTAGTTATTTTCATTCTAAATTAGACAATAATGACATGCAAAGAGTTGAAAATTAAAGGTAATCATATCTTCACTAGAGATCTATTAAGTAGAATGAAGGCTAGAATATGGCTTGTATACAAGTGGATTGGTGGCTTAAGGCTAGGCATCAATTTAAGAGAATCTCTATCTTGAAATAGAGATCCCACCTCAAGTGTTTAATCAATTAATAGAATTCTAGCTAGACCCTAAAATGGTTAATTGTGAAGAGGGAGTTCCTTGAATAATTTACCTTAACTCAATTACATTGGCTTTTGTGGCATAAAAGACAAAAGGGAGTTATAAGGTCATTTTGAGACTCCTGAAATCTTGAGTAACATAACTTAATGCGACTTTACTAATATAAGAAAAGTAAATTTTAGGGTCTTAGGACCCTTGGCCTCTAGGCCTAGCTATGAAAAATATACAAGCCTGGACCCTACAAATCTAAACTTTAAAGGAACCCTTTAATAACCTTAAATAATATCTTAGTAATTTTCTCCCATTCCTAAACAAGTATAATTCTATGTATTAAGAACTATTATGGGATAATTTACTTATCAATTAGCAATCAAAATCCACATTGAATGGTTGATACTTTAGTGAAAAGCTAAGGGATATATAATATCTTACTTTCTCCTAAGAATAACATGCATTTTCAAAAGTAAATAACACAAGGAAGAAATCACATAGGTGATTTTATATGTTTTTAGAATGTGTCCAATGGGTTGTGCTTCACCATGGGATGGCTCCACTTATTCACTGCCAACATACACAATCCTCCAACAAGAAATATCTATCTCATTCTTTCAAAAAAAAAAATACGAGCTTGCATGATTAAAGCCTTAATATGATAATATCAAGCTAACTTAGATCCAAAAAATCTTATCAAATATGCAAAAGACATGCCTAAACACAAAGATATGCATTGTGTGTGGTGGGAGGAGAAGACCTAAAGTCCTCCTCCCTTGTCCCATGTCCACCTTCATTGAACAAGGATGATCTAAAACTATATCAAAAAAATATAACATTGTTAGTGGCTAATAATCCTCATTTAGGGTCAAATCACACTAATGTTGATTCCTAACATTAGAAAATGGTCTCCCTTTAAAAACCAAGGATTCTTATTATAAATCACCAACACAAGGATCCTTCTAGATCAACCTCCCTCCCTTAGCATTATCTCTCATACTTATAGACTCTTGAGGAGTTATCAATAGTTTGAATGACATGAAAAAACTAAATATAGGACTCATGCATGCCCTTCCTGTGAGCCTTTTGGATTTCATAAACTATAATATCTTGGTTGTATTCATGGTTTCCAAAGATTTGAGGGATGGATGTATATTTTGCATTTAGGGTAAAAGTGTGATCAATCACCCTTACTCCAAAGAAAATCCCATATGAAATATATATTTTACTAATTAAGTGTTTTTTGAATGAGATATTAATGATATGGGAGTATATTTTGGTTGTCGATATCTATCTTGGCATATGGTCTGAAATATAGGTCTATTATTTCCCCATAATATGTGAGGTTAGTAGATATTTTTATAACGGAAATATATTACAATACTGAAATCACATAGTATTCATTCATCTTCACATTGTGGCATAATTATTTTCTATGTGAATAAATTTTGTTGATGTTGAACATAGAAAGAAATTATTGGATTACCGTCCATTAATGAATGTCATTAACTAACACGAGACATCTCACCATTAATGTCAATGAGAGTCAAGATGCCCAAGTACATCTTAATAGGTACGAATAGGTGAGTTGTAGTCAAGTCATTTCGAAGATCCGAGAAATAGGGGACATCGATGTATTCCAATTGGTTATTAGCAAGAGAACTTGTCATTAATGTATGCAAGCCTCAAGTTACTAAAAATAACTTTAGTCTCAACCCCAAACAATGTGCTGAAGTCGATGGGTCAAGACTGGTTAGGAGGGAGACCTTAACTAATCCCCTATAATCTAAGATGAGCACAAAGTAATGATGTACAATGATGTGTGGTTTGACGGTAAGTCACATGGGCGAAGCCCGGGGAGACCGAAGTTCAAATCTCATTGAGTACAATGACCTGCTGTGGTGGCGGCTAGAGGGGCGGATTCCCCTTTCTCATGAGTCTGCTCTTGCTAAAATCATAGGAACTTAGTATACCCGACTTGTAGGTGGTTGGTTATGCTCTTGGTGTTATAGTGGCAGCTATGAGGTTTGATCCTGGGTCTCCCATAGATTAGGCCTGACAGTTACCGATTCACCACGTGGTTAAAAAAAAAAAGAAAAAGAAAAAAATGATGTAGAGGACCATAGATAAAAGATTTGCATCTATGAAGCAGGTTTTATTTTGTAAAATGAAAAGGACAATGAGGTAACTCAACATTGTAAGTGAGTTGAATAAATTATTGATGGGTTAGGGATGAAATGCAAGTGATGCAGGAAAGTATAAAACTTGCTAAATGGAAAATGGTTTTGAAGTCATAATATGATAGTGGTAGGATGATGGAATTTGGGACTTCACCATGGAAGGATTGTAAGATTATAGGGAGGAAAATGAATGAGTAGGAATGAGATGAGGGATGTGATTTGACATGGTCTTGACTTCTTCATGTTCTTTTTGAAAAGGGAATTGGATTTTAGAAACCACTTGTCCATAGATTAATATTCTTTGATCATCTTGGAACCTAAAAAAGATTAGAACTAATCTGCAATAAAACATAAGATTCTTGGAGGAGAGAGGTGATTAGTCTTTCTTTATACGATATATATGCAGCAAATTCATAAATAATGCTAATAATACAAATTCAAGGAAGATGAATAAAAATGAAATGAACTTTTACCTGTCGAGAAGCGGTTCACCTTGAACTACCCATCAATATTTTTGTTGATAATTTCTTTGTTTGATATCTCACTTGGGTGATTTGAAAACTAGGTTAGAGAAAATTCATATTACAAACATTTTTTAATGATATTATGATGTTTTTGAAGTCCAATTGTTGCAAAATCCATAAAAAATGACCATTTTCTTCTTGTCTCAAATGTTTATGAAAATAAATTCATGATGTAGTGATCATCGAGATCTTTCCAACGACACTTGAATCACCTCAAATGGACATCGTATAAGAAATCTATGCTAGGCTTATGAAGTTCTTAGGAAGCAATAAACAAATGTGCAAGGGTGCCACGTAGAAGCACTAGGGATTGCCACGCGGAAGCACTAGAGAGTACCACATGGAAATAATGTACTGCTGCTAAATCATCATTTGCGCTGAGACTGCATCCTATTACCATAGGGGTACATACTGGTTTCGAATCTTCCATGCCATATTTCTTCATGATCTGCTTGAGGTACTTGGTTTGTGATAGAAAGATACCGTCTTTATTTTGTTGGACTTGTAAACCAAGAAAATATGTCAGCTCACCAAGCAGGGACATTTCAAATTCTTTCTGCATCACCAAGGCAAAGTTTTGACTCATGGCTTCTTCATTGCTACCAAATATGATATCATCAACATACACAACAAGTATTAACAATTTATCATTATCAATTTTCATATATAGATTGCTATCTGTTGATCCTTTTGAAAAACCTTGTTGATGGAGGTATTTGTCCAGACGATAATATCAAGCCCTTGGAGCCCGTTTAAGAGCATAGAGTGCCTTCTTAAGTCTGCATACAAGTTTTGGATCATTCCAAGGATGAATCCATCTGGTTGCTCAATATACACTTCTTCTTCTAAGTCTCCATTTAAAAAGGCAGATTTCACATCCATTTGATATACTTTGAACTTCTAAAAGCTAGAAAGAGCAAGGAACATTCTTATGGCTTCAAGTCTAGCAACCGGTGCAAAAGTTTCTTCAAAGTCTATACCTTCTTGTTGAGCATACCCTTTACAAACAAGTCTAGCCTTGTTTCTAATAACATCTCCATTTCCGTCAAGCTTGTTTTTGAATATCCATTTGGTCCCTATGACATTCTTATCATTAGGTCTAGGAACCAATTCCCAAGTGTTATTCTTTTCAATCTGCTCAAGTTCTTCATTCATGGCCTTGACCCAACATTCATCTTTGCATGCTTCACTTACATTTCGTGGTTCAGCGGAGGAGAGCAATGCTAGATAGCTTGAATCTTCTGTTATAGTTCTTCTTGTTTGAACACCTGCCTCTTTCTGCCCCAAGATTTGAGTCTCTGGATGGTTCTTCTGAACATACCTAGATGGAGTCTTTTCTTCTATTCTTATCTGTTCTGGTGCCTCATAAGTTTCTTCTTCAGCATTAGTCTGGTCTGATGTTGAAGGATAGTCCTCTTCGTCTTCAAAATCTTTGGTTTTTATCTGTTTTGAATTGTTGCCTTCTTCATAAACCACCACATCAATACTTTCAACAATTTTTTCAAGTCTTTAATTGTAACACTTATATCCTTTACTGCGAGAAGAGTAACCAAGGAGAATGCCTTCATCTGCTCTAGGTTCAAACTTGCCAAGATTTTCATCAATCCTTTTGATGTAACATTTGCTTCCAAAAACCTTGAATTATTTTACCGTAGGAGTCTTACCATCCCAAAGTTCATGAGGAGTTTGAGTGCTGTTTACCCGAATGTTTGTTTTGTTGAGAATAGTAATGGCAGCAAATGCAGCTTCACCCCAGAAGGTTGCAGGAGTTCCAGATTCATCAAGCATAGCATGAGCCATTTGTTGAACCATTCTGTTCATCCTTTCCACTACTCCATTTTTCTAAGGGGTCCTTGCTGTAGAGAATTCCCTTCTTATTCCATGTTCTTCACAAAAGTCGAAAAATTCATCCGAGGTAAATTCCCCTCCTCGATCAGACCTGAGGCATTTGATTCTGCGATCTGATTCATTTTCAACCAAGGCTTTGAAAGCTTTGAATTTTTCGAAAGCTTCGTCTTTATGCTTCAGAAGTCCTATCCAACACATCCTGGAAAAGTCGTCAATGAATAATATAAAGTATTCTTCTCCTCGAGGTGAATTTTTCCTCGATGGACCACATAAATCAGTATGGACAAGTTCAAGTGGCTTACTAGCTGATCCTTCCTTCTCAGGGAAATTAGTTCTGGTTTGCTTACCAAATTGACATGATTTGCATACTGTATTGTCTGGAATTCTGATGTCAGGGAGATCACGAACCGCCTGATATTTGCATGCTTTCCTTATCTGAGAGAAGCTTAGATGCCCCAATCTTCTGTGCCATAGCCAATGTTCATCATTCTTGCTTAGATCGCATTTTTGTTGTCCTCCCTTAAGCATGTATAAATTATTTGGAGTTCTTATGCCTTTGATCACTGTTTCTCCTATATCAAGCTCACGAACAATACATCCATTTGATCGAAATATTACCTCATTTCCTTGATCACACATTTGGCTAACACTCAATAGATTATGCTTTAAGCCATCAACATACATAACATTTCCAGCTTTGAATTTTTCTTTCAAAAGAATAGAAACTTTACCTTTTATGAATGCAGGTGTGTCATTTCCGAATGAGACATTCCTTTCCTTTTCTAAGGCACTATATGACTGAAGTTTTCCTTTATCACCTGTCATATGTTTCAAACATCCACTATCGATGTACCACTGATTTTCCTGTCCTTCCGCATATAAGGATATACCACATCTTTCTGGTTGTGGTTCTTTCTTTCTCCAAGTTTTGGGACCCAATGAAGGTTGCTCCTTCTGAGATGTTTGCCAAAACTTACTCCTGCATTCAGAATCTTCATGACCGAAGTTGTTACAAATAGAGCATTCTATTTCATTTTCAAGAGTAGAAAAGTTATTGTAGGTCCTCTTCATGATCCCAGTCACACTCCTTTGATTTCATGCTTCTCGAGTCATGATGGTCTTGTAGGCAACACATTGTGCAGCTTTGTGTCCAAAGTTATGACATGAAAAGCATTGGCCATTAAAGAAATTCCTACGATTATCAAATCTACCATCCAGGTGATTGTAGTTTCCATTGACATTCATTCTTGAGGCAAATTGAGAATGATTTACCTGCGGTTGGTTGTAGCTTCTGTTCATCCTTGAAGTAGATTGACCTTGATTTACTTGGTGATCTTTGTTCATCCTTGAAGTAGATTGACCCTGATTTACCTGGTGATTTGCTTTATGCCTTTGCTGACGATTGTCAACCTATTCACTTCTCCTTGCTACATCAAGATAACTTTTAGAGGTGGATGGCTTCTGTGCTTGAGATGCTTCTTCAGTATATCTAAGACTTGTCTTTATTAGAGGAGAATGCTGCACTTTGATAATCTCATCTAAAGTTTCGGATCCTTTAGCAAATCTAAGATTAAGAGCTTTTGTTTTCTCAATATCTTTTCTAAGTCCCACAATTTCACATTCTAACTTTTCATTGTGTTTTTCCCTTTCAGCAAGTTGGAATGTCAGAGTATCTATGATCATATTCTTTTCTTCTAAACATATTTTAAGTTTAGAAATTTCTTCATAGAGATCATCTTCATCTATAGCATCCAAGAAATCATCATCTTCAAAATCCATCAAAAGTCTATAATCATTACCATGTTCATCTTCATCACGATTTGAAAGTCCATCGCTATCTTCATGTGTATAATAGCTCTTCCTACTTACATTTTGTTTTCTGTTCCATTTAACAGGTTCCTTACCTTTATCAAGCTTATCTTTATGAGGAAATTTGGCTACATAGTGACCGACTCTCCCACAAGCAAAGCATTTGAAAGTTAGCTTACCTTTGAATCTTCCAAAGCCCTGTTGAAGGTTCTTGACAAAGTTTGATTCTTCCTCTCCTTCTGACGTATGTCCTGACTCACTGTATTCTCCTTTTGAAGTTTTGAATGCGGCTTCTCTGATGTCTGATGGACCCCCTTTTCTCATTTTGAAAGTAGTTAGGGTTCCGTGCAGCTGTGACATGGTAATACTCTGAATATTCTGCTTTTCTTTTATGGCATAAACTTTTGATTCATACTTAGAAGAAAAATATCTTAAAACCTTTTCAACTAAAGTAACTTCTTTTATCTCTTCACCCAAGTTTTTCATGCAATTAACAATCTCATCTATACGTAAGAAATAATTAGCCACACTTTCATCATTGTGCATTCTGAGAGTTTCATATTGAATTCTGAGAGATTGTAGTTTTGCACGTTTTACCTGGTTGTCTCCTTCATAGCTTAGAATGATCTTGTCCCATATTTCTTTGGCGGTTTTGGGCTGCATAACCTTGACGAATTCTGGTTGAGATAAACTCCCCAATAGAGTATTGACAACCTTTTCATTTGTTTCATACTGCTTTTTACCAGTTATATCTATAGGAGTTGCTGATGGGAATGTGTATCCTCCTTCCACGATATCCCAAACTTCTGCACAAAGAGATTGAAGATAGGCTGTGGTTCTTACCTTCCAATAAATGAAGTTGCTCCCATCAAAGATTGGTGGCCTGATGGATGCCTCCCTTTCGTAGTTGCTCATGATGATAGATCTTCCTTCAAGCGATCAAGCTTCTTCTGAAGGACCTGGCTCCGATACCAATTATTGGAAATAATACTGAGAGGGGGGGGGGGTGAATCAATATTATCAAATCAAACATTTTTCATTTTCAAACTTAGATATATATACGCTACTTCAGTTATGGGAACCTGCGTATATACGCAACTGTGTCTAAAGCAACCAGTGTATATCAGTAAACTTATGATTCAGTTATTCCATGAAATGTTGATCTTTAATCAGTGCATCAGAACTTCATTAACCATAAGAACAGTAAACAGGTGCAGTAAAATAGAACAAATCATCACACACATGAACACAAGATATAAGGTGGAAACCCAATGTGGGTGAAAACCACCTGCTGCAATTCGTCTCTATCTTCTTTTAATAAGAAACTTCTTTTTACAATATTTTGTACTGGTGAAGTCTTCTACCAGTACACAAGCTTCTACCTGCAGAAGACTACAACCTTCTCTCATTCTCCAGCTCCTCCTGGAAGGGAGCTACAACCCCCTTAGCTCTTGTACTAGCTGATGTACTAGTACGTAGGTGTTGACCTATAGAAGGCTACAACCTTCTCTTTTCTTCCAGGGACCACATTTCATAAATTTTCAGACTGGATCCACATCAAATGTATCTGCATCAACCAATCCCCTTTGCACCAACCAAAACTGAATCAATCAAGCACTTCTCTGAATGTTGTAACCAGAATACAGTAATAGTACTTAGACACCAATCTTGAACCCAGAATACTGCAGCAATAAACAGAAGTAGCTAAAACATATTTTATGAGACGTATGCTACTTCAAGATGAAGTACCTGCGTGCATACGCTTCTGTATTAAGGAAAACCAGCGTATATGTTGTTTTGAATTACTGAACCAGCGTGTATACGCACCTTTGCTGTGCCCAACTTGCGTACAGATCTATAAAAGACATTTTTCCCTTTTCAAATATTCAGACATCAGTTATACCCAGATTATCAGATTTATAGATCAAGTCATGCGCCAAATATAACAGATCAAAAACACACAAAGATACTAATATTCAAGCCTTAAGATCTTAACTCATCAATAGAACTTATCCTTCTTCTAGCACTTAGGTTCCTCCTTGGTTCAGATCTAGCTATGCACCATAACCCAATGACTAGTATTCTAGATCTTGCTCTTCATAAGATATTCAATGCTTGAGTGAATGCCTTTGCCTAATGATCTCCTTCCCCTTTTATAGTCTTAGGCCTTACTCAATACCATGGTCTAAAACCACTTAGAACCAATACTTTGGACCCGATATCTGGGTTCAACCCTTCGGACGGAATACCATGGTCCAAAAACCATAGGTCCAAAAACTAGAGTGTAGATACCATGGACTAAAAACAAGTTTTCCCACATGTACGCGCTTTTCCTTGCATGAAAGTATGTGCATACGCATACGTTCTTTTTGATCGGTGATCCCACGTGTATGTGTGCCTTCGTTAAGTGGAAACTGCATATATCTCTTTTTTCCTTTATTCTGAGAGCCTGACTTGTGATCTGTCATCTGAGTGAGTTGCCATCAAGGACAACACCTGTGCCATAGTGCCAAACCTGAGTCATAATGCCAACAATATGTTAAATAGTATGGAGTGTCATCTTTCTTGGTTTGTCTCACTTTGGCTATGAAGGTAGAGTTTTCTCTCTACAACCAAGTGAATTATTGTGGGTTAGTTCGAAGCATCCTTATCTGGTTTTCATCTTCAGGTGGGTGGTTGCCTTCCTAGTTTTGGCACATTCCCCACATTTTAGTGTCTCATATCTATTCCTTTGGTAACCTATCCTCTATCACTCTTATCATTCATATAGGGGCGAAAATGTTGAAACATAACAATAGAATGCAATTGAAATCTAACACGAATGAGGTTATTTGTGTTATCAATAGGCATGCTAGTGGTTCCTTACACCAACAAGTTCATTGTCACTTCGCTCACACTCAAGTTGATGCCATGAAAGTGACTTCTAATTACTAGTGTCACTTCCCCATTGTGGTCAAGGAGAAGGTTTCACACACTAAGAATTTAGTCAGGTATAAATATAGGGAACCATCCAACAGAAACGTTGAAGCAAAACTTGGGAATTTGATTGTAGACATAGGGTTGTCTCACTCCATAGAAACAAATTTTTTTATGTCAAAAGATATCTAATACAACAATTCTTTCATGGCACATGTTGTGGGGGAGAAGGGTAAAAAACAACAAGCAATTCTCCATAAAGTGGATCTCATGAACGAATATTTGAAGCAATTTAACAAGTAGTTTATAACATTGATGTCATACTAATAGATGCAAATGATATCATGCATAAACCAATGGCAACAATAAATAGTGCTTAGGAATATGAAGGTACTTCATCCAACGGTATCCTAAAGTAATTTTAATATCCATAATATTTAAAACAAAGATATTTTATGTAATATCAACAAAAATATTCAAAGTGATTTCACTGTCGTCTATTAAGCATGCTCGTTTTTTGCAAGATTAATAGTTGTAATGCAGCATAGACACTTCCTCTACCACTTATTAATTGAGTAAGGTAGTCTTCAGTCCAAATTTTGTCACTATTCGAACTTTCATTATGCAGAGTTTTCTTCGCGCAATGAGAAAGCTTCCATGCAATACTTTATACACATGGAAATTGAAGTCGTAAATAGAGTTATCCATGTTGGTGTCATTAGCTTACATTCATGTTTTCCAGATCAGCCATAAGCCACCACCACACTTTGAGGATCATTGTGCGGAGTGTAGAGATGGCATTCATTGGCTTTGCACTCTGCACAATGTGACGAGCGTAAAATAAGGCATGGCAAAAAGGACTCCAACCTAGTGATAGATGCTAATAAATTAGAATTCTAAATATTAACCTTAATCAAACTACACTAATGGAATTGCTACTATAATTGAAGTTGTTGGAATGAAACATGGAGTGATGAGAATTGGAGTGGTCAAGGTTGAGAGTGTTGTGGGGTGGTGGAGGATCTAGGCAAAGAGGAGCTATGCTTGGACTCAACTTGCTCTTTTCAATTGATCCTTTTGCCTCCATCAAACACAAAGCGTAGAGGAAAGCAAACAATTATAAATTGAAGGGCATAAAATTCACACACTCAATTTTAATTACAAGTAAGAAAACAGTGTAGAGAAAAACAAAACTATAAATTAGAGGACATAAACTCCACGCACTTAATTTGAATTACAAGTTTTTGCGTAAAACAAACTTGAGTTAGGGTCATGAAGTTCGAATTTTTAAAGCAAACATTGCAGAATAATCACAATGGTCCCAAATACCATAAACACAATTATTGAATATTAATTTTTTGTTCACGGTCATCTTGCTTATCATATTTAGCAATTTAAAATTGCAGTTATCTTTTTTTTTATCATATTTAGGAATTTAAAAATTGCATTGTCCTCCTCGTTTTGTTTAGCGATATGAAATTCAAATGGAAATAAGATCAAAAGCTAACCATCTGGATCCACTCGTATGAAGTCCAAAATCGAGTCTAATGAATAATGCGATTGGAAATAAATGAATTCAAAAATTATTAATAGAATAACAATGACATGGGATCATCTTTTTATGCTGAAATTACTTATGTTGGAGGCGCGTTGTGCGGTGTAGATTTTAAAAGACATCTATTGTGTTAATGCAATAGGCTTAAGTTGCAAGCATCTTTATCCATTGCATTAAACTTTGCGAGTTTGGAGGTGTAGATATTTTTAGGTTATGTGGAGCTCCGTGTTAGAAATAATGTTATCATTGATGGCAAGGGAAAAGAATATCATTGTAAAGGCATAAGTGGTTGCAAGAAGAATGTTCAAGGTGCAGTGACTTTGGAGCCAATTCCAGTTCATAAGATCATCTCAATAGCCCTTGGAACTTGCTTAGAGCTTAGAAAGAGATTTCCAACGGTATATTGAAGGCTGAAAAACACCTACTGGATTGAAAGTTATTGACAGTGAAAGTTATGAAAGCAAAATTCAAAGTTCAAGAGCCCCACAACACAGTGAGTAGACACATAGGTGCAGGCATGAACCACATGGAACAATAAAAGCTTAGGAGGGATAGTTACGAGAGGACGTGGTAGACAACTCACCTCAGACCTCAAAATCTAGGATGAAAGAAACCTCAGAAGAAATGGAGATGGACATGTTCATTTTTTCTCCGAGCTTCGATCTCGGAACTTGGACCTCAAAAGCTTATGGATCTTGAAAGAAACCCCTTGGAGATTGCTATGAGATATACCTTGAGTTATCACTGAGATTCATAGTAGGTCAACATAGTAGGCTTAAATCTGGTAGTTTTTACATTAAATTTAACAATGAAATTTGAAGAAAAACCAAGGCCTAGGACCCACTCTTATTCGTGCCCTTGGCCACATGGACAAGTTGAATAAAGACACATGGCACAATATCATTAGCTTGTAGAGATGATGTGGAGACACGATGTTATGATGATGTCATCATGATGTGGTGCCTATGAGAGCCTGACATATGGCATACATATTTTGCATTTTCAGGTACTCGATTGGGTAAAAAATGGGTTACACACGACACTATGTTAGAAGTGGAAGACCGCTGGAAATGACATGTCATCCCTAGAGGTTGACCCTTAAAGAAACTCAAAGGTCGACATGGTTGATCACAGGTGGCAAGACAACTCATCTTGATGGAAATATGATTGGATCGTGTGTCAGGCATGTGACAAGGCATGGTGGCAAGATGACGTAATCTTAGAATAAACCTCCTCAAAATAAACGACCTTAAAGGTTTTTGAAGGGTACACGAGTAGTAAATTATGAGAAATAGCCTCAAGACAATGTGGTGTATGACATGGAAGATAAATCATCTTGGTAATTTTTTGATTGACCAATGCACATAGGTAATCTTGGCGGTTATGTGATTGGCCCATGTGGACAGGTCATCTTGGTGGTTATTTGATTGGTGGCAGTTTTAGGTAGGTGGACCTGCAAGAACATGATCTCAACGATAGTGCAAGGATGCTCCAATGAGTTTTTGCCTAGAAAATAAATGGTGAGAATTATAGTTTGGGACCAAGATGAGGTTCTAAGTTGACATTGTGACCACATGCGCACAAGTTTTATGAACAGTGGATAAGTCCTCAGGGCTTAGAACAGTGGGCCCAGTCAGTGTTTATATGCATGGTTTTTTGTTAAGCGCACATGCGCGATAGAGATATACAATCTTGATTTAAGCACCTTGGGCCTATATTGGAGCCTAATGCATGCATGGGTCATCAACTTGTAAATTTGGTGTTTTACACCAAAATTTGGAGGCTTAACACCAAACTGGAAAAGCACTAAAGTTAACTAGGATTGGATAAATGAGTTAACAACTAGACTGATGAAATGTACATATTTGGAGGTGAGTTTAGTAGTATGGATAAGTTTGGATGTTAGCCAAATTTAGAAAACCTCTGCTAAATACTGTAAAATTAGTGGAATTATAGATTTGAGTAATTTAATTGAGTTTTTCTTGGAGAGACAAGGGAGAAGAGTTAGAAGATTTATTATGCACATCAATGGAAATTCCAAAAGTATAAAAACAAGAAGTTAATGAGATCAAAACCTCTGATAAGTGAAATTTAAAGTGGAAGATAACTAAAACTCAAGAACTAAAAATATTATTCCTAGCTATATATAAACATAATTGAATTTGCATGAGTAATGATTTGTCAGTTGTCTTGGTTGTTGATTGTCCAGAGGTGAATGGTGGATTAATGACTAGTGATCATAGATTGTTGAAGGTGATTTTATGGTGGTTGTGGTGAGTGTTTGAAGTGAGAAATTTATTTGTTTGTGTTAAGTACGTGGCCTTCATGGTTTGAATTCGAAAATTGTATGAAAGATGAATCATTGACGTCAAGCAAGAGATAGCTTACATATAAGGGATTGTAGCTCCTTCAAATAGTGGTCGATAGATAGTTAAGAGTTGAAGCTCCTTTCAGTGGTAGTTGATAAACTAGGGATTGTATCTCCTTTTAGTGATGGCTGATAAATTAGGGAGTAGTAGCTTCCTTTTGGTTGTAGCTAGAAATTTTTGTAACATCAAGCAGAAGCTTGCCTTTGTGGAAATAATTGAAAAGAAGTTTGAAGAATTTGTGTGTTCTATTTGTGCTCCTTGTGTTTACTCTTGTGAGCTCATATCATTTTGTTGTTGAAATATTTATTGGTGTCCTTATAGTTTTACTAGTGATTTTTTTTTTAATCCCTACAATATTGATTCATCCTCCCTCTCAGTACTGTCTTGGTTTCTAAAAATTGGCATCAAAACAAACGAAGTTAATTTGGATTAGTTTAAAAACTCGAAGAAAGATCAAGGACCATGGAAAAGAAGGAAGGAGGATATACCGATAGGGTAGTAATGCTCAATGGAACAAATTATGTGTTTTGGAAAGTCAAAATGAAGACCTATATTCAATAACTTGGAGCTAATGTATGGGATGCACTGGAACAAGAATATAAAAAGCCTCAAACCTTGATTACTAAAGATCAGAATATGGAATTTACATGTAATTATAAAGCTATGAATGCTTTTCTTTATAGCCTACCTAAATCAAAACTAGCCAAGCTCATGGATTGCACTACTGCAAAAGTTATTTGGGACAAGATGAGCAACTATTATGATGGTGACAGTAAGGTAAGGCAAGCCAAACTTCAAGATTTTAGAATGCAGTTCGAGTCTTTGAAGATGCATGATGATGAAGATAATTCTAAATACTTTCTAAGAGTTGATGAGGTTGTAAACACTATAAGAGGATTTGATGAAAAATTAGAAGAGCCTGTAGTAGTTCAAAATATGTTGAGATCTCTCCTTGAGAGATTTAATTCAAAGGTATTAGCCATTGAGGCGAGGACAAAGCTAAAGACTCCCAGTTTAGCCATAAAAAACAATTAGTATAACAAAAATTGTGACCAACAGAGCAGCTAATGAACTTAAAACTAACCTCACCATAATATATTTTGGTTGGCTAGAACAAACCAGAATCCAACATTTCAAGACATGATCATTAACGTTTCCATAATTTCTATGTGAATTAGAACAAGATGATGATACAAATGGTTTTACCAACTAAGGCAACGTAGATAGAGACCAAAAGCAACAATGTAATGGTTGTGCATAGAATAACATTGAACACATTAAGCCATACCCTTTCAGACGAATACATGTCATAAAGCACATGTGCTAGTACGCTTAGGGCCAACATTCCAATGTTGGCCCAAACACTTCTAAAGCAAGAACTTATGAATCCCTGAAGTAAACAATCAACGAATACACAAATCAAAGGTATTCTACTATTAATTACCAGTAGAATCATTGGACACTTGACCACATCTTCATTTTTTATATCTAATGTTACTAAAATTACATTGATTGTCAAATAATCAACATACTTATGAATTGAAGAGTAAGAACGTTAAGAACCAAAAATCCTCCTCGAAATGAGCATGCTTTTCTCTTGATTGCCTTCCACACATCCAAGAAGAGTAAGAGATGAAGTATAATCAACAAGGACACCTATTTAACAGATCTATAGTTCAAACAAAGTCATTCACCATCATCGGAAACGAAAAAGAAAGTCTTGCAAATTCCTGCCTTCACTTGCGAATGTGGGTTGAAATTCACTACCACAACAAATGCACAAGCATGCAACGGTCGCTCGTTGACACATTAATTAGGAAATTGTTTGACTAGTATGTATATTTATTAATTTTGGCTATGATTTAACTAATTTTAATTTGAAGTTTAAAATAACTAGCATTTGCACCAGATGTTGCAAAGGAAACGCCGTAAGGCATAAATTGAAAAATACAAATACAACAAAAGAATACTTTGATAAAGAATAAAAATATATTGAACGCTCAAATCAATGCCCCGTTAGCTGGAAGCACTTAGTAGACATATTTATCAACATTAGGATTATACACAATGATCAAGAAATTTCCCATATACAAACAACAACTTCCACAACAACCTTTTGTCACATCCACATTTTAAGAAATGCCTTGGAACATAGCGAAATCTTCCATATTGCCTTTTTCATTATGTAGATAAATCTTCCATATTGCTATTTTCATCACGAATACTGTTAGTTCATTGTTGTAAAGTGTTAGTGTGTTAAATTCAATACTATAAGTTCGACAAGTGAAAAACATTCCTCAATTAGCATAATATGCATTTTTCTCTCACCGTGTATTTTTCAGTGAAAGAGCACAAGTAACATATTAACATGTATTTTCCCTTCATTATTTTCATCATAGAGCCAAGAAATCTGATCTATAAAGTAACAAAAACATTTTGAAATAAGTTTAATATTTCAAGCCAGTGTCTAACCTATAAAGTAACAATTTTTTTTTGAAATAAATTTAATATTTTAAGCAATTGACTAACCTACTTTAATAATTGAAAAATTCTCAAAGATGAATTATACTCCATAATAAGAGAGCCAACATTGGAGCCCATACTTTCACTAAAACCAAAAGAAACACAACCACTTGTTAAGAAGAAATTCAAGTAATAATAATAAAACAAAAATAATAAACATTAAAGTATAAAATGGTATTTCCAACACAGGTATAAATATACATGCTCTATGTCCATTGTTAGATTAAATGGGTGTGGAGAAAATTAGTAGAGAACCCAAAATTGTATTTCTAATTAGGAGAGGGGTGGAGAAATGCTTTAAATGCGGGTTGTTGTCATTCTAATGAAACCCTTTGCAAAGGGGATGTTAAGATTCTGAGAGAGAAGCTAGGCTTCGTAGAGAACATCTTCCTTGTTAAACATTCCCCTATTGTAACCAAAAGGAAAGGGCAAGAGAAACAATAATTAGGTTTTTGTTCACAAGTTGTATAAAATATATAGGTGCTATTGATGTCTTAGTGAATAATGGGAGAGATTATTTATGAAATTGTGATAAGGCGCACCTAGTTTTGTCAGAAAGAGGCATATTAATGACAAGTACATCACATTTAGGTAGCATTTCATCAAGATTTGTCTCCAATGTTGCTCCAGTTTCCTTTTCCAATTTGGGTCCAATAGAAAGACGGTCGTGGTAAAGAAGCTTACAATTGAAGGGCTGTACAAAGGAACGCAATTCAATTCAACATCATGTAATGTTTATTATTATTAGGTTGAAATTTTGAAACAAACAGCATGCATGCATAAGAATTATGGAGCACTGATTTTTGAAAAGAAGTTTGCAACATCATGAAGTAGTACTAGATCCTAAGAATGAATACCTTCAAACGCTTAAGTAGTTCTTTGCCAATACGCCCTGCACCAATAGTACCAATAGTTTTCCCTTCTAGATCATATGACCTGTAAGAAATTGCTGCCACTTTCCAATCACCCTCAACAATTTGCTTATATCCAGGCACAAAGTTTCGCATCAATATGAGAATGCACATTAGCTCATCTTCTGCCACGGACACCACATTACTTGCTGTAAAAATTGTTGAAGAAGGTGTCAGTTAAATTATGAAGAATCATTGCAGAAACTTGTTCATACCAAAATGTCCATAGCGTGAACAGGGCAGTGACAAGCGGTATAATTTCAGAAATAATACCTGTAACTTGTGCGACAGTCACAGCAGCGACTGCTGCAACATTTAGATCAATGTGATCAGAACCAATACCAGCTGTCAAAAGAAGCTTTAAGTTATTTGCCTTCTTGATCTTGTCTGTTGTCACATAGGCCGGGTGGAAAGGCATAGAAATCAAAACATGTGCATCAGGTATGTGCTTTTCAAGTTCTGCAAAGGAAATTAATTGTGTAACTTTAGTCCGTAGTGGGTTACAATTCTCAAATGTAAAAGCAAGCAAGCAATACACTGATTTCGACGATCCATGGTAGCAAGAAGTAGGAAAGGGAAGGCATACTAGAAAAATAATAGATTGGATTGTGGATTAAACAACCACCCAACTTCAATTGTGAATAACCAGAAGTCATTTATGACTTGTTCGACAAGATATATATTCTGTAAATCTCTCTTTTTGAAGCAGCACATATGATACCATCTAGATTGATTATTATTCAGGATATGAGGAACAAAAGGAAGTCTAGGACATAAACTATTCATCCATATCAATAACAACAACAAATAACACGATTTTATATCCCAAGGGGTGGGTGGCCCTTCACGGGAGCAAATATCATTAAATACCTTGGGGTTACCAACTGGTATTTCAGCGAGCAGTTGGTTACTACCCTTGTCGTCCATCTAGAAAAACTGGGAAGAGGGAGGAAATCTGCAAGGGGCTAGCAAGATGCTTGGAGCGCCTAAACTATGGGACAATATTTTTCCGGACCCGAAAAATAAAGATGACTCCAGGTGATGTGGAGTTGGAGTATGATGTTACTAGGTACCATATAATAATACCTCCCTCCCAGGTCAAAGACATATGAGTTGAGTTAGAAGGTTGTCTCAGGTTTCAAGGGAAACTGTTTGTCAAGAAGATTCTACAATACAAGAATCAACATAGATGGTGCCCTGTCCAGCAGTCAAAGAAACTCTACCAAGAAAAACCCTGCTAATACACATTTAGCATTAGCTCTAAATCTTTTTCTGTGCTTTTGATGGCTAGTAACTACAGTTAGACAAATGAGACCTGCTAACAATTAGACCACAGTTTATTCATTTATTAAGAAGTCTGGTGTACATAGCTTGATGATGAGTGTGTCCCAGCACTCTAGTGTTAGCAGATAAAAAATCGCAATTCCAAATTAGTTATCATGATTTCAAGTTTCACGGGGCCAATTTGACAACACAATACATGTAGCCTAGTAGGGCATTTAAATTCCATGTTATCACTTCACCAACACAGAGAACACATATAGCCTAGTGGTATACATGGATACAGAAAGAAACAGGGCATTTGGGGGGCTTCTAACAGTTTAAAGAAAGAGATGGCGTTTAGCACAGCTCCCTCCAAGCGTTACCAGATGCATAATCAAGGAAAATTCGGGGAGGCCAAGTTTTGGGAAAGGATAAGGAAAAAATTCGGGACAAAATTGGAGAGTAGAACAAAAATATAAAGATATACACATATATATTTTGATGAAAATATATAAGCAATGGTGAGTGTGACTTACAAGAGTGTTTGATTTGGACTTACTAGAAAAGAGGAGACTTCTTATAAATTTCAGCAAAATCTATCTCAAGGCACTCCTCAGCAGCTCTAAAGCTGATTTCTAGCATCCATGTTGCAGGGTTACATTTATCAGTAATCTTTGTCACACCTTCAATAGCCTGTCCAAGACATTTCAAGTTGCTAGATTCAATGAGACTTGAATAAACTGTAAGATGCCTTAATAACATATGCTGCATTAGCAAACATTAATCATATACCTGGAAGTACTCTATGACATGGATTGAATGGCAACCTAGTGGACCGCCATATATAATTTGACCACCTTGTTTCATCAACAACAGCTGCAAAAAAAGAAAGAATGCTATTGTAGTTGGGATTGTTTGGGAAAGTAAGCATCATTAAATATTTGCAAGGTTTTGTTC
Organism: Pinus tabuliformis; assembly: GCA_031772625.1. Classification (NCBI taxonomy): domain Eukaryota; kingdom Viridiplantae; phylum Streptophyta; class Pinopsida; order Pinales; family Pinaceae; genus Pinus; species Pinus tabuliformis. The sequence continues at coordinate 791,158,855 of CM062816.1, read as the reverse complement.
AATAAGCATTGCTTTACACACATGATTATCAGGTTTTACCTAGGTGTCCAAATGCATTGCCCTTCAGAGTGGGCAATGAAAATTGTTTTAAATATTGATATTGGTGGGCTTCTAAAAGATCTTCCTTTCTAGAAATTTATAGAACCATCTACTTCTTCCTACAATCCATCTTATAACCTTTTCAAAACAAGCCATTTTGCTGAAGACCTTTGATATTAAATATTTTACTCCATGGCCTTGGATTTGAGATTTAAATATAGCTCTCCGAACTCTAGATATATCACTACCAATTGGCCCCCTATGATTATTGTCAGTGGTTTGGATTTCTAGTGAAAAATATTTTTCCTTCCATGACATGTGGTCTCATGCATGCTTTCATATTTTTTTTGTGGGTGTCTGATCGCAATTTCAGATTTGGCTATATTAACAACCTGTAAGGAGTTAGAGATGTATCTTACCTCATCAAATCCTTCAAAAATATCTATACTTGGCTGATGGATAGTACAGACTACAATTCGGCTTGTGTCCACTGTATTCCTAACTGTATGCATCGCGATAGCTGCAGCTCTGGCATCCAGACCAGATGTCGGCTCATCCATGAATATGATTGAAGGATTTGCAACAAGTTCTACAACAATGGTTAGTCTCTTCCATTGTTCAGTTGATAGACCAGTCACACCAGGAATACCCACCAATGTGTCTCTCAAGCTATCAAGCTCTACAAGCTCTAGCACTTCATCCACAAACATCTGTTAAATAGAACAATCTCAATCTTAGGAAACCCAATATTAAGAATGAAAGAAAGAAACTATATTAAAGTCCACAGGTGGTTCATAAGAGGCTCTCAACATTTCTGTTGCATCAGGAGTATATTTTTGACATTAAAATCACCATAAATATTTACCTGCTTGCTCTTGGTATCTATTTCTGGTGAAAGGCGCAAGTAAGCAGAGAACACTACTGATTCTCATACTGTTATCTGAGGAAAGTGAATATCATTTTGCTCGCAATAATCTGAAACCCTGGCAAATGTCTCCTTTACCTTTGGAAAACCAGAGATATGTATATCCCCCTCAATATAACCTCCCGTTTTTCTTCCATAGCACATCCATGAATATGATATTCATATTTCTTTGAAATCTGTTATGGGCATTATAAGAGCGTTTGATCTAGACTTACTGGAAAAGAGGAGACTTCTTATAAATTTCAGCAAAATCTATCTCAAGGCGCTCCTCAACAGCTCTAGATCTGATTTCTAGCATCCATGTTGCAGGGTTACATTTATCAGTAATCTTTGTCACACCTTCAATAGCCTGTCCATGACATTTCAAGTTGCTAAATTCAATGAGACTTGAATAAACTGTAAGATGCCTTAATAACATATGCTGCATTAGCAAACATTAATCATATACCTGGAAGTACTCTATGACATGGATTGAATGGCGACCTAGTGGACCGCCATATATAATTTGACCACCATGTTTCATCAACAACAACTGCAAAAAAAGAAAGAATGCTATTGTAGTTGGGATTTTTTGGGAGGGTGTTGTTCAGTAAGCATTGCTTTACACACATGATTATCAGGTTTTACCTAGGTGTCCAAATGCATTGCCCTTCAGAGTGGGCAGTGAAAATTGTTCTAAACATTGATATTGATGGGATTCTAAAAGATCTTCCTTTCTAGAACGAAGCCACTGGATATGGTGCCGGAATCGAACCGTTCAGTCTCTTCAAGTAAAGACGATATTTCTGCAGCAAAACATGACTTATTTCTTTGTAAGGGATATGCCTGAGAATCCAACAAGCAATCTCTCCTCTAGTCACAACATTCAGTCATAAGCATTCTGAATTTGCATCTGCCCAAACCTAAGAGAATTGGATTTTCTAAACAAGTGCCTTGCAAATGTTCAATCTAATTAAATTTATTATATTTTTGTTTAAAAATAAAGGATTAAACATTGTTTTTTATTTTTATATGCATCCAGTAAATAATTATTTAATAAAAACAATAAATTGAATCTAAAGGGAAATTCCAGTCCTTTACTATACATCTGTAACAATTTTTATGTGTATTTTGTCATATATTTTTCATACCAGCATTTTGAACCATACATTACAATGAATCAAAATAGTTGAATTTTATCATTACTATGAGAAAAAGCAGTGATGAAAGAACAAGGCTGGAAAGCCCTGTGGGCTGGCAATGGCAAGACCTAAGGGTCTAGATTCATCGTCTCCTCTCCTCACCAAGTCTATATAATGAAGCCACTCCAGAGAGAGATAATTACATGCTGCTGAAAAATCTTAGAGAGAGCTTTCTTTCTGTCCCTTAGGAATGACTTCATTATATAGACTTGGTGAGGAGAGGAGAGGAGAGGATGATTCCAGACCCTTTGTCCTAGTGAATTCAAAGTTTAGTACGAGTTCCCAAGCGACTAGATGAGGTAATTGAAAATTCAAACCTCTTCAAAGTGATCCCCTAAAAAATGAACAAATCTAAAAGCTTGACCAGGTCATTGCTGCTGAAGGGCATTAGGCAATCATTGCTCCTTGCAGTAAGGACAAGGGCGATGCATTGCTCCTTGTCAGTGTACAGGGAGCAATGAACCTGCTAATATTTGCTTTTAAGGGAAGAAAAGTGGTGCTTCAGCAAGGTGACATCGTGGGACCCATTTTAAAACAAATGAACCATATTAAATTTAATCCAAAAGAAAATCGAAAAATCTAACCTTAGATTACATCTTCATAAGCTTACCTTGCATCATTTGTCAGTCGTTGCTCTCGTGGAGAGAGCTTGCAGTTGATATGTTGAGTAAACCTTCCCTGCTGTTGTAGCTGATTTGGAGATGATTTCACAGGGGAAACCATTTCTGTCTGAAAATAACATATACATACTTGTATAGTTATCAGCAGAACCCCAGGATCCAATTTATAATTTTAGCGTATGACCCTGGAAATTATGCTCTACTGCGGTGTAACCTGAGGATCAAACTTGCAAAGCTCAATGCCTGTTAAATGAAATTACAGGTGTCATGATGAAAGGTTCCAGATATTTTATCCTTAAAATGTAAAACTATCTTTAAATGTTTTCTGTTTTAAATGCCTTAAGAGGACCGAATCTGCAGAAATAAATATTATAGTTCTCCTCTCTTGAACAACCCACAATCTAAAGAAAAGCATTGTTCTTGTTTTAGCAATTGACAAAGTGCATTCAAAGCAATCTTGGATTTCAACTATTCTCTTCTCCCATCTGAATTCTTGTTGATGATTTCTAGATCAACATTTCCTAGCAAGCAATTTAATCTGGGTTGAACTTCAGTGGTGAAATTCTGATTCGTTGATTGGATATTTAAGCGTCATTTTCCATTTTGATTCCCTAGAAGGAGGTCTTGTCATCTATATCTGTACCTTTCTTCAGACTGTTATTAACTTTATCTAGCATGCAGGGCATTGGCATTGTGTTTTGGCATTTTCAGGCAACAGTTGTAAGCAACATGATGGGAAAGGCACACCTTCTGTCTGCATTCCTTGACTACAAGATTTGGACAAGTGATTAGACCCCTTTGGGCTCATTAAGAGGATCCATAAAAGAATCTGCAACTGTATCAAAGGTAGTTGCATCCATGACCAGACTTGCAGACCTTTGAGAGATCTACAAACTTTTGAGAGGGGTGCCAGTCCCTTAGGGATATATATTAATAATCCAACTTTTAAGGTCACAACCAACCGAGAAATCAAATTGATGTATAAGACCTTTTTGTTTGTGCGACAAGAGACCTACCTTTAAGTAGCCATTGGATCCTTCAGGCAACCATTGTACTACTAAAATATACAAAAGCATACATAATCCACACTACTCTGGATTTTAACCGAAAGAAACACATGTTCTTAAGCTCTCACTGATCTTCTTCTAGAGCTGTACGTGGTGTCCAGTTGGCAGTCGCAGCAATCAACCGCATTTTGTACACAAGTCAGCAAAAAAGAAGCTAGAGTCCTGGATAGAGAAAGTAGGTTAGCAAGCAGTCCCTGAAGCATTTTCTCAGGGAAACGGTTAATTTCCTGTTTTCTTGTTTCACACAAAATGTAATACTCAGCCGTTAACCCTTTACATGCTTAATGACTCTTAAGCAGTTTGTCTACCAATTTTTTGTACTTTCATCTTCGAAGTTTGAACTACAACATCTGGAAAATTTTACAAGCTAGGAATCAAACCCAACCCAAGACCAAAGCTGCTCTTTGACCGTGCTACGTGCCATTTTCATGAAGACACGCTTAAGAGTTCGCTGTAGGAATGTGAATTGCATATTCAAAAATACCATCTTCCCTGCAATTTGAAGGCAGAGGAAAAGGGCCAACTTTTATAAAATAATATTAAAGAAGGGACTCAAGACACCAAACTTGATCATTGACAGCCACTCTTTCAATAAAAGGACCATGGCATAAAACCATAAAGTTCAAAAAAGTTCTTGCTTTACTAAACTTTATTAATCCCTTTTGCATGATGAATCGTTTCTGCTCTTAAGACATTACATAGTTTACACTACCCCGTAGCAACAATAACATGTTGCACAAGCTAGTAGCCATGGAGCTTCAAAGCCTACGATGGAGACTCTTTTTCGACAGCCAGGGTCAGCACTTGGTCTAAAGACAATCTCCCGTACATAGTCAGGGATGCTTACTCAAAGCATTGAAATAAGAAGCCATCTCTTACAGTTCTAGCTGTATTGTGTCTATTTCCCTCTTACATAGACAGCCTGAACCTTTCTAGCTGTATTGTGTCTATGACTATTTCCCTCTTTCTTAGAGGCTGTAAAGCTCAGCTCATTGGATTTCGAGTAAAATTGACAAAAGCCAAAACACTATGTTATTTGGATAAACTGGAAATATGCATTTGGGATTTCTGAAGCTAAACTGGAAATATGTATTTGGGATTTCTGAAGCTGCACACTGAGTTCAGTATCCATATTAAATCATAAATGTACCAAATTCATGGATTTGATTCAATACACGCTTGGTGGGAGCAGGGGGCGTGGGGCAGTGGACACAACTCAGGTTGTAGAATACACCTCCATTTTGTTCTTGGAACTATCAAGGGATTCGAGAACCTACTTAGCTTAATGGGTATTTGCTTTTCAAGTCAAAGAGGTTTTAACTACTTCAATAGGATTCCTTTGGTTCATAAGTCTAACACATGGAATTCAGGCATGTAAAATCAGCCAGGAATCACACCATCATTAAACACAATACCATAACCAAACTCAGGCAAAAGAAAATCGAAAAATCTAACCTTAGATTACATCTTCAGAAGTTTACCTTGCATCATTTGTCAGTCGTTGCTCTCGTGGAGAGAGCTTGCAGTTGAGATGTTGAGTAAACCTTCCCTGCTGTTGTAGTTGATTTGGAGATGATTTCACAGGGGAAACCATTTCTGTCTGAAAATAACATATACATGCTTGTACAGTTATCAGCAGAACCCCAGGATCCAATTTATAATTTTAGTGTATGACCCTGGAAATTATGCTCTACTGCGGTGTAACCTGAGGATCAAACTTGCAAAGCTCAATGCCTGTTAAATGACATTACAGGTGTCACGATGAAAGGTTCCAGATATTTTATCCTTAAAATGTAAAACTATCTTTAAATGTTTTCTGTTTTAAATGCCTTAAGAGGACCGAATCTGCAGAAATAAATATTATAGTTCTCCTCTCTTGAACAACCCACAATCTAAAGAAAAGCATTGTTCTTGTTTTAGCAATTGACAGAGTGCATTCAAAGCAATCTTGGATTTCAACTGTTCTCTTCTCCCATCTGAATTCTTGTTGATGATTTCTAGATCAACATTTCCTAGCAAGCAATTTAATCTGGGTTGAACTTCAGTGGTGAAATTCTAATTCGTTGATTGGATATTTAAGCGTCATTTTCCATTTTGATTCCCTAGAAGGAGGTCTTGTCATCTATATTTGTACCTTTCTTCAGACTGTTATTAACTTTATCTAGCATGCAGGGCATTGGCATTGTGTTTTGGCATTTTCAGGCAACAGTTGTAAGCAACATGATGGGAAAGGCACACCTTCTGTCTGCATTCCTTGACTACAAGATTTGAACAAGTGATTAGACCCCTTTGGGCTCATTAAGAGGATCCATAAAAGAATCTGCAACTGTATCAAAGGTAGTTGCATCCATGACCAGACTTGCAGACCTTTGAGAGATCTACAAACTTTTGAGAGGGGTGCCAGTCCCTTAGGGATATATATTAATAATCCAACTTTTAAGGTCACAGCCAACCGAGACATCAAATTGATGTATAAGATATTTTTGTTTGTGCGACAAGAGACCTACATTTAAGTAGCCATTGGATCCTTCAGACAACCATTGTACTACTAAAATATACAAAAGCATACATAATCCACACTACTCTGGATTTTAACCAGAAGAAACACATGTTCTTAAGCTCTCACTGATCTTCTTCTAGAGCTGTACGTGGTGTCCAGTTGGCAGTCGCAGCAATCAACCACATTTTGTACACAAGTCACCAAAAAAGAAGCTAGAGTCTTGGAGAGAGAAAGTAGGTTGGCAAGCAGTCCCTGAAGCATTTTCTCAGGGAAACGGTTAATTTCCTGTTTTCTTGTTTCACACAAAATGTAATACTCAGCCGTTAACCCTTTACATGCTTAATGACTCTTAAGCAGTTTGTCTACCAATGTTTTGTACTTTCATCTTCGAAGTTCGAACTACAACATCTGGAAAATTTTACAAGCTGGGAATCAAACCCAACCCAAGACCAAATCTGCTCTTTGACCGTGCTACGTGCCATTTTCATGAAGACACGCTTAAGAGTTCGCTGTAGGAATGTGAATTGCATATTCAAAAATACCATCTTCCCTGCAATTTGAAGGCAGAGGAAAAGGGCCAACTTTTATAAAATAATATTAAAGAAGGGACTCAAGACACCAAACTTGATCATTGACAGCCACTCTTTCAATAAAAGGACCATGGCATAAAACCATAAAGTTCAAAAAAGTTCTTGCTTTACTAAACTTTATTAATCCCTTTAGCATGATGAATCGTTTCTGCTCTTAAGACATTACATAGTTTACACTACCCCGTAGCAACAATAACATGTTGCACAAGCTAGTAGCCATGGAGCTTCAAAACCTACGATGGAGACTCTTTTTCGACAGCCAGGGTCAACACTTGGTCTAAAGACGATCTCCCGTACAGTCAGGGATGCTTACTCAAAGCATTGAAATAAGAGGCCATCTCTTACAGTTCTAGCTGTATTGTGTCTATTTCCCTCTTACGTAGACAGCCTGAACCTTTCTAGCTGTATTGTGTCTATGACTATTTCCCTCTTTCTTAGAGGCTGTAAAGCTCAGTTCATTGGATTTCGAGTAAAATTGACAAAAGCCAAAACACTATGTTATTTGGATAAACTGGAAATATGCATTTGGGATTTCTGAAGCTAAACTGGAAATATGTATTTGGGATTTCTGAAGCTGCACACTGAGTCGAGTATCCATATTAAATCATAAATGTACCAAATGCATGGATTTGATTCAATACACGCTTGGTGGGAGCAGGGGGCGTGGGGCAGTGGACACAACTCAGGTTGTAGAATACACCTCCATTTTGTTCTTGGAACTATCAAGGGATTCAGGAACCTACTTAGCTTAATGGGTATTTTCTTTTCAAATCAAAGAGGTTTTAACTACTTCAGAAGGATTCCTTTGGTTCATAGGTCTAACACATGGAATTCAGGCATGTAAAATCAGCCAGGAATCACACCATCATTAAACACAATACCATAACCAAACTCAGTCAAACAAAATTAACTTGGTATGAAGGAGAAGAAAGAGGAACCAGGACGAGTATTACCAACAGTTGCAGAGTCATATGTAGTGGGAACACCAGGCAAGGACGGCACACTCATAGACCCCCTGATCACAGTCCTATCCATGCCATCACCCACAAACATGATATTAGTCTTATTGGGAGGAATCCTAACGATCTCCTCATAAACCCTAGCCTTGATACGTATCACAAACCTCCGTTCAAAATAATCCGGTGCACTATTCACAGCTTGTTGAATGCTCATGGAGGATTCATCCTTCGAAACAGTAACGTCGGGAACCAATTCATTTACCTCTGATACACCCAAAATTTTATTGAAATGATGGGAATAATCTGCAGTGCTAGATAATTCAATGATCTCTCCGTTTTGGGAGGCCTCCATATGACCATATTCTTCCCGTAAGTATCCAGAGCATCGACCATGCTTAGAGCATTACTAGTGAAGTTCATAACTATAATGAGTTCTTGCATGGATCTTCCAACTGCCTGGGTAGTATTAACATATTTGAGAGCCGAATTGCAGTCATTCTGACGACTCAGCGCTGCGCTCATCCAGATCTTGACGTTTTTAATATTCCTTGGGTTCAGCTCCTGAGTCCTGCTCTTGGCAATATACCTTATGGCACCCTCGAGGAATTGAAGGTTTAATAATCCAGATAAGCAACCTAATAAAGAGTAGAATGTGAGTAAGCACCTGAAATGGTGAAGGACATAAAAGACCAGATTCCCAAGTTATTCCTGAGGCAACCTCATTCTTGTGGCTAAAATTAGCCTTCGCGGTAGAGGGCCTAACACCTTGCAGATCAACCAAGAGTAGAAATAACACCCTGCAGATCAACCAAGAGCAGAAATAAGGAAACTAATGTAAAACCCTAACCAGAGAACAAATCGAATTCTTCCAATTGTCAGTGGTCACTTACCAGGGTTTACGCATTCTTGCAATTGTCAGTCGTCACTTACCAGGGTTTACGCTCCACATTAGAACATAAATTTTCCTGTGGGGTCTTCGGATTCAGTAGGGAAGTTGTTTGCATGATGGATTCGGGCAACCTGGGAGGAACCCTACACATCACAGTAAATTTAACTCAGATTAGACATGGGAAATTGAGCTAAAATCTAAATTAAACATTAAATTAAACACGTCAAGGCATGATAAAGGCTACAGAATCTGTAGGGCAACTGTGTGAATCAGGAAATCGAAACTCCAGCTCCAGCGTAGCCATCACTACTGTCTGCGAAGGGTTTCGAGCGGGCAATCTCTCCCGCATGAGATAAACAGGGTGTTCAACCAGCACATGCAATGTTAACCGATTAAAATTCCAACTATAATGATCTGATCCAATGGCACAATCTCTTTTAATCGTCTAACATATCAGATTAATGGTCGAAAATAGGACACGGTGGCTTATAAGGGAGTTCTTCCAAGAGGAAAACGCCTTACGGCGTAATTAAATTAACTTAAAATTATAATTATTTAGCTTTGAAAAATGTCATAGTAGAAAAAGTAAAAATACGTGTTAAAATACATAATCAAGCAAGATTTAACATGGACATGTGAGAAATAAGTGAGAAGCGAAGGCGTGGATGAGATTGATGAAGGACGATTGAAGATACGTCCAAAGTAAATTATTAAAATATGGACCAACATCTAGATAAGCGAAAGGTAGTGATTGGACGGTTAGATTCTTTTGATTATTAAATTATTAAACCTTCTCATAATTTTCAATTTCAATCTCAATCAACTTAATATTTAAAACATATAGTTTTTTAATTTCAAAGTGATTTCATCGTCAATAATATAAGTCAAAGTCGCACGTGACGTGCATGATTTGATGGCTGGGCGGATGGCTTTCGCACTCCCAGCCAGGCTCGATTCCCGCGGAGGTGTTTCGTTGAGGCCTCCTCGCTATGGTGATATTTGTAATGGCTATGCCGTAAAAATCTGCTCATCTGCTGGCTTCGGCCATATGTAAAAAAATTTGCTGCCTTCGGCCATATATATAAAAAAATCTGCGGGCTTCGGCCATATGATGATTTTCTCTCTAAAAAAAATATAAGTAAAAGTGATTTCATCGTCAATAATATTTAAAACATATGGTTCTTTAATTTCAAAATGAATCTTGAAAGTGATTTCATTGTCAATAATATATAAATCATATAATCTGATTTCACTGTCGCGTATTAAGGAAATAAGAAAAATAGTAATGTTTAGGTATTCTTTGTGATGTTAGGAGGTTTAAGTATTACTATTTCTTAAAAGTCAAATTTAGAAAAAAATTGTGATAGCTAATATCGATGGTAGTGGTTTTTTAGTTTTAAAGTGAGAAGTTATATCGAAGGAATAAAAATTTGAGAATATTATTTTTAAAAATTAAATCACTAAATATAAAGAAAATTCATAAACTAAATATTATATAAATATCATTTGAAAAATAATCGAGATATATAAAATGTATGACTCCAGATATATTTGATCACACAATTTGGTATTGTATTGAGATAAAGTGAATTCAATGAATCACAAATATCTCTAGAAGATAATGTTAACCTTATTGCTAAGTGGAAACTAAAGAATCAAGTAAATGTCATAGATATGTGGTGACAACAAATTTATTAAGGGCGACAACTCTTGTTTTCACACATGTCGAGGATTTTCTTTAGATAATGTATATTTACTAGCAATTGCACTGAAAGGTGCAAAGGAACGCCAAAATCAGGTAATGTGGAAAGCAAAATTTGAGTTGCTATATATCTTCTAAAGAATGTAGCACAAGTTTAAATTTAAGAAGAAAGGTACACTAACATAAATGTCCCAGAACAATGGCAATTCTTGCAAGTAGAAGGTACATGATAGAGGAGTTCAATTTCTGTGGGGTTTTTTTAAAAGGCATGAAATAAACTCTAAACATAAATGAAAATGCTTAAGGGTTGGGAGGAGGCGTTCAATGATGTTGAAAGTGTCCATTTTAATAGAAAGGGTGAAAAATAAATGATGACATTTGATGTTGGTGGAGATGTCGATGATAGATTATAGCTCGCTTGAAAGGAGGAAAAATTCCTTTGTTGTTGCAGCCAAGAGTTTAGTTGCAATATCATCGAAAGCAATGGAATTTTCTAGGTGGCTAGTATGGTCATGCAATTCAAGGCAAAGTACATAACAATAGTCACATTCAAGGAAGGTACCATTGCATGTTTTCATATTGTTGGACAACCTTTTCCATGCATTTCATCACATCAATGCAAAGGGGGCATGCAAGGAAGTAAAAGCCTTGAATGTTAATTATTGTAGTAGTAGCACAAATGACAATCCATGGAGATTCCTTGGAGTAGGAAATTGCAACAAGTTTATTGAGTATTTTTATTTTGAGGGGCCTGTTAGAGACACCTGTATATTTTCGACTCAGTGGAGGCTAGGATGCATTGGAACCTCTTTCCAGAAACCATTGTTGGAATTGATGTGTTTCGACAATATATGGGTTTATAAGAAGGAAAGTAGTGGGAGTATTTCCAATAGTCCTTCCATTTAACTTGATGACATTATCCCCTTTGATTAGAAGGAACAAGTGTATTTTGAGGTGCCAAGGTCAGAAATTCCATCCCCTTCAGCATGACATTGACACCCCATAAAGTGACATCGACGATGCAACCTAATATGTCATATAAGGTGAGAGTTTTTTTGGGATTTTGTAAGCCATAATGTTGGCATATGATGGATGTAGGAGTAGATCTAACAACACCAACAACGTCAACAATTGAGTTGATAGTTGCAATGTTGAGTGAACTTATCGGCGTGAAATGAAAGTAATGGGAAGGAATCCACTAATCATAATGTATGAACTGAGACATAGTTAATGTAGAGAAAATGAGGATTTTAATGAGCTATTTAGATGATTATAGTTGGGACTATGATTACAAAGAGTAACCTTCTTCTTCCTTGGTTGGTTACTTAGTGATGGAAATTTTCCATTGCAACGTTTGGTTATACCTGGAGTAAGATGACTGATGGAAAATTACATAGGTAAATAACTAAATGACCACAAAATTTATACAATTCCTTATTTAATTCTTTGAGTATTGAGGGAATTGTTGGTTTATTATGTTGTGATGTTGGGTAGGCAAAATTGTGAAGACAAAATGGATAAGTTTTCACGTTGTTTCTTTCACTATTCGAGTCAACACAACTCAAAAGAAAACTTCAAAGAGCTAGACAAAAAATTGACCAGGTCGGGATTAGATAGGGGAGGTTGGAGCCACAATTGAGTTTCCAAATGATGATTCTAGGTCCCATCAACTTGCCCACGTCCAACATTTCTCTTCTCAATGAAAGGACTATTGTAGCATTAGCCATGTCGATTCTGTTAGGTGCCCTTGATATGAAGGTCCAGAAGGTTGTTTTGAAGGATTTTGATTATAGTAATTCCAAGGATGTCTATGGGGTTCTAGTATAGTATCCTAGAACCGAAGGGTAGGTCTAGGATTCCTTTTATTTCGTCAAGAATACAAATGGAAATGGTGTTAAGGTTTTCATGGCCACATCTATTGCCTTTGACATTATCAAATTATTTAGGGGAGTTCAAAGTAGATATGGCTATTGGATTTGCTTATAGGTTTGGGGTTTTGATGGCATTGGGAGGGCCTCATGTCGCTTTTTAGGATACTTCACAAGCGTATAAGAGAATCATGTATGTGAGGATTCTAGGAGTGAATCTAGATTCTAATCATAAGCCAATGCTGCGAATATGGTGTGTGAGATTGCTTCCCAACTACCTTCTTTAGGCGTTCTTGGAAAATTTTACATTGACGAGGTCAGAGTTATTGGTAGTGAGGTTGATGACTTGCACTATTCAAAGTGCCAAGAGTTGCAAACCCTAGTCATCAACTGTTCGCATTATGATACAGGTGTTGTCCTTGATGGCAACTCACTTAGATGACAGATCACAGTACAATAGGTTAACAACAAAGAATTACAGATCAGACTACACAGAATGAAGAAAGAGAGGTATACGCAGGTTCACCTTGACCAAGCTGCGTATACACACAGGTTCACTGACCACAAGTAGCGTATATGTACACATGCACTTTCACAGAAGGAAAAACATGTATACCTTGGAAAACTAAGTTTTTGGTCCAAGGTATTTGGTCCATGGTATTTTGATACATGGTATTGGTCCAAGGTATCTGGTTCGAGGTGTTGACCCTAGGTATTTGGTCCAAGGTATTGGTCCTAAGTGGTTTTGGTCCATGGTATTGAGAAAGGCATAAAACTATAAAAGGAGTTGAAGATCATTAGGCCAAGTGTGCAAGTATTGAATATCTAATGAAGTGTGAGATCTAGTATGAAAGTTATTAGCTTATGGTGTTGTGCTTGATCTGAACCAAGGATGAACCTTAGAGGTTGATGAAAGATGTGATCTAATGATGGATCGGGATCTTAAGGCTTGAAATGAATTATCATTATGTGGTTTGATCATGTATAGTCTAGATCTGAATACTGACGCATGTGTTATTATGTAAATATTATGATCTGGGTATAACTGAAGTTTGTAATAGTTGTAGAATTATGAATTAATATTTGCAGATGTATACACTGGTTGGTTTTGAGAAAAGCGCATATACACACAGGTTCAACACATGAAAGTAGCGTATACCTTATAAAGTATGTTTCAGTTGTTTTTTTTTGCTGTTGTAGAGTTTTGGGTTATGGTTACTGTATTCTGGTGACAGTCTTCTGAATGATCAGATTGATTGTGAATTAACGATGGGTTGTCAAAGTGATTGATTGATTCAGTTGTGGATGATTCAAAAAATGATTGGGTAATGCAGATGTATTTGATGATTGAATTGCAGTTATGATGTTGTCGATGGATCCAGTTTGAAAATTTATGAAACATGGTCCTTGGAGGAAGAAAGGAGGTCGTAGCCTTCTGTAGGTCGCAGCCTACATACTAGTAAAAATTTCGACTAGTACAAGAGTTAGGGGGTTGTAGCTCCCTTCCAGTAGAAGCTGGAGAACGAGAGAAGGTTGTAACCTGTGTACTGGTATAAGTCTACACCAGTACAAGATTGTAAACAAATTTTCTTATTATTAAAAGAAGACAGAGACGACAACAGCAGGAGATTTTCACCCACATTGGGTTTCCACCTTATATCTTGGTGTTCATGTGTGTTGCTTATGTGTGATGCTTTATTCTTCTTTTACTGCACTGTCTAATAAATCTCTAATATACTGGTTAAAGTTCAACGCTTGATAAATTGAGTAAATCAAAAGTTCTCTGCATATATGCTGGTTGATTTAAGTACAATCGTGTATACACACTAGTTCACTTAGCTGAAGTAGCGTATACAAATCTATTTGGGAAATTAAATTATTGATTTGATAATACTGATTCACCCCCCCTCCCAATATTATTTCCAACAATTGGTATCAAAGCAGGTCCTTCAGAAGAAGCTTGATCTCTTGAAGGGAGATCCATCATCATGAGTAATCAAGAAAGTGTGGGATCCATCAGATTGCCAATCTTTGATGGGAGCAACTTTTTTTATTGGAAGATAAGAACCAAAACCTATCTACAATCACTTGGAACGGATGTTTGGGAAATTGTGGAAGGAGGATATACATTTCCATCAACAATTCCTACAGATACGACAGGTAAAAAGCAATATGAGACCAATGCCAGGGCTGTCAATACATTATTAGGAAGTCTGTCACAATCAAAGTTTGTCAAAGTTATGCAGCTCAAATCAGCCAAATAAATATGGGGCAAAATTGTTTTAAGCTACGAAGGAGACTCTCAGGTAAAACGTGCTAAACTGCAAACTCTCAGAATTCAATATGAAACTCCTAAGATCCACAATGATGAAAGTATAGCTAGTTACTTCTTACGTATAGATGAGGTTGTTAATTGTATGAAGAATCTGGGTGAAGAGATAAAGGAAGCTACTTTGGTTGAGAAAGTTTTAAGATCCTTGTCTGCTAAATTTGAATCAAAAGTATCTGCCATGGAAGAAAAACAGGATCTACAGACTATCACTATGACACAGCTTCACATAATCTTAACTGCCTTTGAGATGAGAAAAGGAGGCCCATCAAATATGAGAGAAGCCGCATTTGAAGCTTCAACAAAAGGAAAGGAAGAACTCAATGAATCAGGACATATTTTAGAAGAAGAATATGAAGTAAACTTTGTCAAGAAGCTTTAACGGGGTTCCAGAAGATTTAAAGGTAAACTACATTTCAAATGTTTTTCCTATGGTAGAGTCGGGCATTATGTTGCCAAATGTCCTCATAAAGATAAATATGATAAAGGGAAGGAATTTACAAAATGGAATAGAAAACAAAGTGTAAGTAAAAGGAGTTACTATACTCATGAAGACAACGATGGTTTATCAAATAGTGATGAAGATTAAAATAGTAATGACTATAGACTTCTAATGGCTTATGACGATGATAATTTTTGGGATGCTTTAGAAGAAGATGACCTTCATGAAGAAATCTCTAAACTCAAAATCTGTTTAGAAGAAAAGAATATGATTATAGATACCTTGAAATACCAACTTGCTGAAACAGAAGAACACAATGAAAAACTAGAATGTGAAATTGTGGGCCTAAGAAATGATCTTGAGCAAACAAAATCTCTCAATCTTAGATTTGCTAAAGGATCAGAAACCTTAAATGAAATTATCAAAGTGTAGCGTTCTCCTCTGATAAATACAGGTCTTGGATATACTGAAGAAGCATCTCAATCACAGAAGTCATCAACCTCCATTAAAAGCTATCTTGATGCAGCAAAGAGCAGTGAACAGTATGACAATCGTTAGCAAAGGTATAAATTAGATCACGAGGTAAATCAAACTCAATTTGCTTCAAGGATGAACAAAAGCAACCAACCTCAAGTATCACATAAACAAGAATTTGGAAACTACAGAACAATCAATTTCAGAATATATCATAAAGTGGAAGAAATTAGTTGTTGAATATTCCATATGGGAGGATGAGAATTTCAACAAAAGCATCCATAATTACTTAAGCATTGAGGAAAACACTTTTATGAATGAGAGGGGCATGTTAGGTCACTATAATACTAGTGTAGCCCCCATATTGTTATTGTTGTGCCCATGTTAGGTCCCTATAATACTAGAGTATCCCACATATTGTTATTGTTGTGCCCCATAGAAGCCTATTAATGCTATTATTGAGCCCTTACATTATTATTGTTATGTAGGCTCTGATTATATTTTGACCCTTTAGAATCCTATATATACCAAGGAGGTATTTTCATTTCAATAGTCTAAGAATTATTCATTTATGTGATGTAAAAGGAAGTTTCCCCCTCGAAGAAGCTTATTTTCAAGTCGTTGATCTATCTTATCTTCTATTTTTTTATCTAGTTACATAACATCTTGGAGCATCTAGGATAGGAAAATTAAGTAGTCGTAGTGGTAGAGTTGGCATGGGAAACTATGGTTGGAATGGGACTTTAAGCTCATTATGTTCATTAAAAGAAAAACATGCCTATAGAAAAGGGGTCCATAAATAAGAACATTGATAATATTTGTGAGTATATTCCCATCTAGGGGAGGATATGCTACTCAAGATCAGATGGAAAAGGACAGTGAACACCAAGTCTTGGAGAAATGGATTCACCGAAAAATATGGAGCCTTAAGATGGTCCCTTGCTAGTTGCATCCCCTACCAACTTGTTTGTTCTCCTTTGGCAATCCATAATTAGTCTTTGGAGCAGCTTGCTACCCATATTATACTTTGTTTAAATCTTTGTTTTGATTTCCCCTCAATTGTTTTTCTCTTTCCACTAACAAAATCTTCCAAATAAATATCAACCTTATATTCAAATGTGGACTTCATGGCATAGGTATGAGGGGTCTCAACCGATTTGTGTTTCTTAAAATTTGTTGTTTTTCTTTCTGTATTTTCTTCCTCCTGAGCAATTGAAGCTGAAGCATTTGGTTTCTCATCAAATGATGCATGTGTCAGAGAGATCCTTGCCATAATTTTCCACAAATACTTGCTTTATGGCTTTGGTGTGACTAGGCATTGCCTTGTCCTTTATCTCTATAGGACTATGACCATGAAGGTGCTCATTATTATTTTCATGCATGTGTTGCCTTTCTTAACATTACTAGTGTGACAAGTCTATCGATCCAACTACAACCTTTCTCAAGCTATGGACAGGAAAAACATAAATAAATATAGTTCCAATAATCTACTAAATATAATTCACTTTTGTTGGGTCCCTATAATACTAGTGATTACCCCTTTATTATTGTAGTTATACCCCTTATTTATATTGTTGTGCCCCTATTACCCCCATATTGTTATTTCTGTGCCCCATAGAATCCCTCTATTGTTATTTTTGTGGCTTTATATTATTATTGTTAGGTCGGCTGGATTATATTGTGACTCCTTACACTCCTATATATAGAAAGGAGGTTTTGTCATTTGAATCATCCAAGAATTGTTCATTTATGTAATCTAAAGGAGGTTTCCCCCTCGAAGATGCTGAATTCTAAGGCGTTGATCTATCTTTTCTATCTTTTTTTGAGCTGGTTTCATAACATTTGGTATCAGAGCTTTGGATTCTAGGGTTTCGCTGCTCCAAACAGGTTATCGTGGCATTTTCGCTGTAACTTTTTTCTGTGACGTTTCAGAAGTCGCAAAAAAAACCCATTTGAGAAGACTTCGCGCTGAATCTTAGGTCTGAATTTTAGAACTTTTCGCTCTATATTTGCGGAGTTATGATCTGAGGAAGTTGGTCTTTTTGCAAACTCCTGAATTAAATTCCAAACATGTGACCTGGGGAAAATCGTCATAACTTTCTCTCTGGGGATCAGATTGCAATTTCATAAGAAGGTGTAGAAAGAGGACGGACTGTAGTTTCTTGTATGCAATTTTCAGATCCAAAGGTCGAAATAGTGACTCGTGGCATGTCGTACAAGTTCGCGCTACTGAACTAGTCTATAATCAAGTCAATGTGGGAGATTTCGCATATCTCTTCCTTGGAGAATCCAATTTGGGTCAGACTTGTGGCATTGGAAAGAGGACACAGAGGGCTACTACAACTCACAAATTCATAACTAGATGATTGGAAGGTACAGAGATACATCAGAGGCAATATCGAGCTCCTACAAAGTGAAAAAAGGTGTGTAGATTTTCTTAAATTTTTGCTTAAGCTTGGTTTGAAAATTTATTTTGAAGGAATTCAAAGGGCATAGTAGAGCGTTATTATTAGTAACTGATGCCCCGAAATAAAATGCAAACACCTAGTAAGGAACCTGGAAGCTCTAGCATGACTCATGAAGAAGAGGAAGAAATGCAACATGATATATCAAAATTACAAGACCAAGTGCAACAACTGTCCCTTACACAAAAAGGAACAGAATCTAAGATGGATGGTTTAAATAAAGGTGTAGAAGCTAAGATGGACGGTTTAAAGAAAGGCGTAGAAGCTAAGATGATTGACATGG
This sequence comes from Pinus tabuliformis, assembly GCA_031772625.1. Taxonomy (NCBI): domain Eukaryota; kingdom Viridiplantae; phylum Streptophyta; class Pinopsida; order Pinales; family Pinaceae; genus Pinus; species Pinus tabuliformis. The sequence continues at coordinate 791,140,522 of CM062816.1, read as the reverse complement.
AAGCTAAGATGGATGATTTGAAGACAGACATGGACGAATTGAAGATAAATGTGAATAAGTTGCTACAAGAAAGGGGCACTAAGGGTGAAAGGGTACTAAAGGAAACTCACGATGAGAATAAAAAAAATGTTAATCATAATTCCATAGATGATAATGTTGGATCGAAGACTCACCATATTCCAAAAATCGATATGAGGAAGTTTGATGGCAAGGATCCTGCCACATGGATATTACAGATGGAGCAATTCTTCGATCTCAATAATGTGAAAAACACACAAAAGGTACGTATGGAAACTTTATATTTGGAACCAAATCAGTTTGTATGGTATCAATGGCTTTGATCTCGTAAACAATTTATCACTTGGGCAATTTTTACGGAAGAATTGGTAGCACATTATGAGGATACAAAAAGCAACACTTTTTTTAGCCAATGGATAAGTCTCAAACAAAAGGGTTCAATAATGGAGCACATTGAGGAGTTCCAAAAATTGAACATAAGGGTAAAAGATATTCCAGAGGAGCATAGGATTGATGTGTTCATAGGGTCTTTTAAGGATAATATCCAACATGATGTTCGCCTTTGGGAACCTGATTCATTAGAGAAGGCATTCAGGTTAGCAAGAAAAATGGAAGCAAAATTATGGCAACCAGGAAGCACACCACTCACAACTATAAAGATGGAAGTGTTGTTGCCCCTAGTCTTCCACAACCTATAAGATTGACACCACAACAATTGGAAGAGAAAAGAGCAAAAGGGCTTTGTTACAGTTGTGATAGCAAATACACTAAAGGTCATAAGTGTGCTGAGAAGAAATTATTCTACATAGATTGTGAAGAGGAAGAAGAAAAGGAGCAAGAAAGGTCAAATGAAGAGGATATACTCCAGGAACAAAGCCTATATGAAGAACAAATAAATCCGACCATATCTTGTAACGCATTGGCGGGAATTACCACTCCTCAAACCATCAAGATAGAAGGACAAATCAAGAAGAAAAAGGTAATAGTTTTAATTGATTCACGAAGCACCCACAATTTTATTCATTGTAAGGTAGCAAAAGAATTGAATTGCTTCCTATATCCAGCACCAGAGTGTCAAGTAATGATTGCAAATGGAGGAACAATAAATTGCTCTGGAAAGTGCCATAATATCAAGCTATCCATGGGAGAATATGTATTGACTAGCCCAATGTTTTCTATTCCAATGGGAGGTGCTGATGTTGTATTAGGAGTCCAATGGCTACAATCCCTCGGTACAATAGCCTTTAATTTTCAAGAACTTTTCATGAAATTTACTGCGGAAGGAAAGGAAGTTGAATTAAGAGTTATTGCAGGGAAACCAGGAAAGATAATCAGCTCTAATGGTATGACAAAGCTTCTTAAAAAGGAGCAAAGAGGTGTAATTGCACAATTATGCTCGCTAGATGTTTCCACATCGGAATCATCTATTTCTCCAGATCTCCAAAAAGTCTTGGACAATCATTCCAAGGTATTTGAGACTCCCAAAGGTCTCCCACCTATGCGTGATCATGATCATGCTATTCATCTGATTCCAGGAAGTGTTCCTCCAAACATCAGGCCGTACAGATATCCCTATGTACAAAAAAGTGAAATTGAACGTATGGTTGCAGAAATGCTAGAGGCTGGTATAATTCAACCAAGTCAAAGTTCTTTCTCTGCTCCAGTAGTATTGGTGCACAAGAAGGATGGATCATGGCGCATGTGTCCGGATTATAGGGAGCTCAACAAGCTCACTATTAAAGATAAGTTCCCCATTCCTATCATTGATGAATTACTGGATGAATTGCATGGATCAATTTATTTCACCAAGTTGGATCTTCGTTCGGGATATCATCAAATCAGAATGAAGATTGAAGACATTCCGAAAACGACATTTAGAACTCATGAGGGTCATTATGATTTTTTGGTCATGCCTTTTGGCCTTACCAATGCACCTTCAACATTTCAAGGTTTGATGAATTCAATTTTCAAACCATTCCTTAGAAAATTTGTGTTAGTATTTTTTGATGATATACTAATCTACAACAAGTCTTGGAAGGATCATGTTGAACATGTTGACAGGGTGCTACAACTATTGGAGGAGAAACAATTATATGCAAAATGATCCAAATGTTTCTTTGGAGTCCAGGAAGTGGAATATTTGGGTCATATTGTATCTCATGAAGGAGTTAAGGTAGACCCTAGCAAAATTAAAGCCATTAAGGAATGGAAAATCCCCACATCCATAAAGCATCTGCAAGGATTTCTTGGGTTGACAGGGTATTATCGCAAGTTTTTTAAGAATTATGGGAGAATAGCAGCGCCTCTAATAGCATTATTGAAGAAAGATGCATTTTCATGGACTCCGGAAGCAACAAAGTCCTTTGAACATCTTAAAGAGGCAATGTACCAAGCACCGATCTTAGCTACACCGGACTTCACAAAAACCTTTATTGTGGAATGTGATGCTTCAGGAAATGGAATTGGTGCTGTTCTAATGCAAGATGAAAGACCCATTGCTTTTGAAAGTTGTCCAATCAAGGGAAAGTTTTTAAGCAAAGCGATTTATGAGAAGGAAATGTTGGCAATACTCCATGCACTTAAGAAATGGAAACCCTACCTAATGGGAAGACACTTCAAGGTAAAAACGGATCATGATAGCCTTAAATACTTTTTAGAACAAAGATTATCCTCTGAAGAGCAACAAAATTGGGTCACAAAGATGTTGGGTTATGACTTTGAAATCATCTACAAAATGGGGAAGCAAAATGTGGTGGCAGATGCACTCTCAAGAAAGGATGAGGATGTGGAAGCATTGTTGTGCGCCATTTCTATTATCCAACCAGATTGGATAAACGAAGCAAGGGAGGAATGGAAGAATGATGAAGAAGTGTGGGCACTTATTCGAAAGCTACAACAAGATTCCAGTACGTCTGATACATTTAGCTGGCAAAATGATTCGTTATGGTACAAAGATCACTTATACCTTTGTAAGAATTCCTAGCTAAAACAAAAGATTCTTATGGAATTGCACACTTCTCCCTTAGGAGGGCACTCAGGATTTTTAAAAACTTATCACAGGGTTAAGAAGGAATTTTTTTGGGATGGCCTTAAATCAGATATTCAAAAGTTTGTGGCGGAATGTTTGGTTTGCCAACAAAATAAAGTTGAAACAATTAAGACACCGGGTCTATTACAACCTTTATCCATTCCAAGCCAACGTTGGGAGGAGGTTTCAATGGATTTTATCACAGGTTTACCCAAGTCAGAGGGAAAGAGCGTCATCATGGTGGTAGTCAACAGACTTACCAAGTATGCACACTTTTGTGCATTATCACATCCATTTAAAGCCAGTACAGTTTCTACTGCATTTATGGAAACAATTCAAAAGCTACATGGAAACCCGAAGATTATTGTAAGTGACAGAGATCCCATTTTCACTGGAAATTTTTGGACAGAATTATTTTCTTGTCTTGGTACTCAGTTAGCTCATAGCTCATCTTATCATCATCAATCTGATGGGCAAACTGAGATAGTAAATAAATGTTTGGAAGGATATCTTCGTTGCTTTGTATCTGATAAACAGACACAATGGGTCAAATGGTTGCCTCTGGCTGAATGGTGGTATAACACTTCCTTCCATACAGCAACAAAAATGACCCCATTTATGGCACTTTATGGGTATCAACCACCATCCATCACATCATATTTAAGAGAAAATTCTAAGGTTCAGGCAGTGGAACATCACATCAAACATCAACAACAAGTCCTCCAACTCTTAAAGGATAACCTCGTGTTGGCACAAAATAGAATGAAACAACAGGCAGATCAACATCGCAGTGAAAGAAGTTTTGATGTAGGTGATTGGGTATTCCTACGGCTACAACCATATAAGCAAATGTCCCTAAAGCAAGCTAAGAAGGATAATAAATTATCACCAAAGTATTATGGTCCGTACAAGGTGTTGCAAAAGATTGGTACTATGGCATACAAATTGGAGCTTCCTGCAGCTTCTCGATTGCACCCAGTTTTCCATGTTTCATGTTTAAAGAAGATTATAGGTGACAAGCTCCCAGTTCAAACAATATTGCCAGAACTTGACGAGGAAGGAAAAATTATATTGGAACCGGAAGCAGTCACAGAAACAAGAACTCGACAGCTACGAAATCAATCAATTTCAGAGTATCTTATCAAATGGAAGAACTTATCCGCTGAAGATTCCACATGGGAGGATGAGAATTTTATGCAGAAGTATCCAGAACTACTCAAGCGTTGAGGACAACACTGTTTTGAAGGAGAGGGGCATGTTTGGTCCCTATAATACTAGTGATTACCCCTTTATTATTGTAGTTATACCCCTTATTTATATTGTTGTGCCCCTATTACCCCCATATTGTTATTTCTGTGCCCCATAGAATCCCTCTATTGTTATTTTTGTGGCTTTATATTATTATTGTTAGGTCGGCTGGATTATATTGTGACTCCTTACACTCCTATATATATAAAGGAGGTTTTGTCATTTGAATCATCCAAGAATTGTTCATTTATGTAATGTAAAGGAGGTTGCCCCCTCGAAGAGGCTAAATTCTAAGGCGTTGATCTATCTTTTCTATCTTTTCTTGAGCTGGTTTCATAACAACTTTTCACCTATAGTAGATAGAAATGCAGAAAGAATTGGAACAAATCATGAAAATAATTCTTTACAATGTGTCACAAACCATAATGCATTCAGAAAATGTAACCAAGATGAGGCAAGGCAGACATGGACAAGGCGCCTCATGAATTTATAAGAAACCATGGCCTTTGATGTTAGTTAGTTTATTTTAAGGAGTTTGATTGAGTCCAACAACAAGAATAACCATTAAAACCTTGAAAATCATGGGGGACCTAAAATTTAGGTGTATAGGATAATAATTTTGGGGGTTATTGTAGTGGTTACAAAAATTGGTGAACCACTTGTAGAATCCAAGATCTTTTCCTTCATCCCTTCCAAAGATAAATGCAAACAAGTGTGGAAAAATATTGTAGGTACCACTTTGAGTTACTTGACCATCTATAGATGTGCCTTTTGTCTATCATGTTAGTTAGGTCCTGCTATCTATATTCACCAAACCAAGAGTTCAGACCATAAGCCTTCGACAATGACATAAATAACATGACAGAGGATTTATTATGTTCAGGAATTAAAGTGATTTCTTGGTGTTGCTCCACTACTAGAAAGCATCCATATCCCTTACGAAGTCACTTAAGAAATCACAAGAATTGCTTCACTGCTAGTGAGCATCCACAGTCTCGACAAAGTTTCTTTCTTCATCTATCTGTGCAAGAAGCCTTTCTCATACCTTTACCCCTTTTATTTGATTTTTATTTTTCCATGCACTTGCCATTATTTACTAGGGTGTTCTTTACACCAAGGCAGATGTAGGATCCCAATTTATTTTATAGGCAAGAGTGGTTGTTTCTTTCTTTATAGAAACTAAAATATTTTTTGACTTAGGATTTCCCTCATGCCATATCTCTGCATCACATCTCCAACCCACAAGTGTACAATAAAAGCAGACAAATCAAAGATGTTCACAACTAGACTAGAAACAGAGCCTAGGTTATAGATATAATGTATAAAACGATTAGCATTCCCCACAAGATTCAAATCATATTTTCCTTGCTAACCAAGTAGGTTCATTGAAATATGTTCAACACATATTTCAATGCTAGGATCTGCAAATGATTGCCTCATGGAGTAGCCATCACAATCCCACACAACAATGATGGGATTTCAATATTAGGGCAAAATGGGAGGAGAAGATATTTTAGGGTTTTATTTATGTACGATCTTGTATGAAGGAGAGTAATGTCAGGAAATTATAATAATGCAATGAAGGAGAGAAAGCTAAATGCAATGGGAAGAAAAGAAATGCAGGAAATGCATATTAAATGAAAAATAAAAGAACAATGCAATGAAATGCAAACAACAAATGGAGGTAGAATGAAAGTGTAAAACAATGGAACTAATTAAATGTGAATGAAGATATTAATGCAAGCGTGAAACCAACGATGAAATCAATTGTGTTCAAAACTACTTTAGTAAGCAAATAAACTAAAACTAAATCTAAAACCCAATTTAACTAAAAATGAGATCAATGTCATGTGAAGTCAAAATTCCAATGGAGCCACTAGAGTTTCTATCGACTTGAAAACAAAAGGATATCAGTGATTACTACAAGTACAAAACAATGTGCCAATGTAAAGATATTTACCTATGTAACTTGCACAAGAGATAAGAGGTCTCGCCTGATGGTAATAGAGTTTTCCATAAATGATTGTTTTAATCAGCCTACAATTCTATCTAAAATTGTGGAATGATAACCATGGAAACCCTAAAAACCTCTCAAAAACGTGCATGCAATCATATTTAACTTTGTATCAAGTAAAGGAGAAATGAGAGGTTGTTTGCTTACAGAAGAGTTTGATTAAAAGGACTCTTCCAACCAATCAACGATTCTATCATGATAAACAAAATGACAAGCTTGAAAACCCTAGAAATATTTCAAAGATGCACATTCATTCAATGAAACAAATCTAGGAAAATAATCTTGTGAGGAAACACTAACCTAACCTAGTTCATGGATCTTGTCATGATCGTGAGGACCTAACATAAGCATCATCTAGAGTTGAAGTGCCTCACTGTCCTGACAAACCTCTGAACCTTTAAACAATGAATCATCAAATTTTGGTGGCTTGCTAAGGTTAATGGATGAATACGAACATCCATAATCAAATATATCAATAAGATCGTTGTTAACAAAATGACATTTGTTAAGGTCATTGGTTTGATAAGATGTTTAGATTTCATCATATTAGACAAAAGATTCTTTATTTGTTAAAAATGTAGATGAATCAATTGGAGAATTTGATGAATGGTTTGAGCAGAAGAGTCATCTTCTTCCCAAGATAAATATTGGAAATCAAAAGGGATATGATCATTGGATTCGTCCTTTTCATCTTCTAGATGAGAGAAATCACTACCTTGTACTCAATCGCAATCAGGTCTAGAAGAAAAGAAGCCAAAGGATTTAAAATGATTGTTGGTGCAACACATTCAGCAAACAAGTCAGGATACAATTAATAATGCATAGAGGCTGAAAGAAGATGAAAATATTCTCGTGCATAGGCAGCAATTAAATCTGATTCAAAATTCATATCTTGCACATTCACATAAGTTTGAGGAAATAAAAAATCAACACACAAGTTACACTCTATAAAATAATTTAAACATCCACTGTCACCCAAGGCAACACCTTGGTCATGGAAGGGAGGTGAAGGTAAGAGCATATTACAGGGAGATGGAATATTAACTAAATTAGTGTGCATTTCATCAATGTGATAATTAAAATAAGGCTTTCTAATGCCAATTTGAGCTTGCCTCACTTCAATGGGATTTATTGGAGCTTCCAAAGCAAGAAAACTTTGTTCCATTTCATGTAAAAATTCTACACTACCTAGATCACTGATAATAGAAATTTCATTGTTAGCACAAGAAATAAATTTCTTTGGTAATGAAGGTGAGGGAGGATGAGAGATATCATAAGTGACAATTCCCTCCTCCGAGGTTTGAGATTTTCCTTCAGTCATAAATGAAAAAGAGACAAAAGTTGGCATAATGAAAGTAGGGATAATATCTTGTTGATTTGTAACTTCCATATTACTGAAATCATCTGATGATTGATTATCAATATTCATTTCAAACTTAGAAAGGTAAACCAATTGCTAAAACTTTTCATGAAAATAACTCCAATCCATGTATCTCTCGGAAAATTGATAACAAAGATGGAGAAATCTATCAATAAAATCTTCCAATGATTCATTTGGTTTCTTTCTAAGCTCGTTGATTCTTTTAAAGAAATTTTGACAATCATACATGTCAAAAGCATAATGAAGCTCCGTAACTAGCTATTCAAAGGATTGGATAAATGTTTGTGTATATATGTAAAGTTGATGTAAAATTAACTTGGAAACTGAAATATTTTATTTATGGCCATAATTATCCTTTTTAGTTATTACTAAATTATTAGTTTAAATGTCATGTTAAGTGACAACATCTCCCTCATAGTGTGGAATATTTAAGAAAAAATAAATAAGAGGGGAGAAATTAGAGAAAATTATACATGAGAGTTGGCATGCAATAGTTAAAATAAAGGATAAACTAATAATAATAAAATTATTGTTAGCCATAAATAAAGGGAGATATTTATGTAGAATTTCGTTGAAATTATGCAATTGTTGTAATGAACAATCTAAAAACTAATTTCTTTTAACTAAGACACAAAATTTCTCTACTTATTTCCAACAAAATAGAACATAAATAAATCACAACAATATTTCTTTTTCTAGGAAACCCAACTGGGAAGACTATATGCTTGATTTATTGATAGAATTCTAAATAATAGATCTCAACAATGGGAAAACCGTATGCTTGATTGATTAATAGAATTCTCAATAATAGATCTCAACAACACAACTTGTTCAATCTAAAAACATACTTATCTTTGTGCGTGAACTAGGCTTCAGGCCATTACAATGTTTTTGATCTTTTTCTTTCTCCTATGCGTAATCTTGAAACGATATTCCCTAGTGTGAATCCTCCTTGATTCCAACACAATAGCTGCTCCTATAAAATAGGAATTCCCTCCTATTTTTATGCGCAATTCCCAAGGAAAATTGCTCTCTATCAAAATCGCACAAGCCTCCTTCTTGAATACGCTCTCTCACAAGATTGTACACAAAACTAGTGCTCAAGAAGAACAGTACAATGAGTGCGTTCATTCCTCCTCTTAATGTAAGTCGAATGGCTAGAGTTAGTGAGTTTCTAATTAAGGAAAGTTTCTTTTGTAATTGATTGAGTTATCATGAGTTAATTATTCATGCAATTTATTTTGTCTCTTGAAACCCAACTGTGTTGGGTTGTGTTACATTCTTTCCATGACTAGCCCACGTAGTTAACCCAGGGGTTAGAGGGGGAGCGGAGCCCCCTCCTTGTTGTGTCGATTGTGTAGCGGGGGGGTCAGAGGGTTTTGAGGGGTGCAGGTAATTTATGTACGAGATTAAAACCTACATTTGGTATCAGAGTTGTTTTGGCTTCAAGGGGACGCCTTTGTTGCTGAGGGGTTTCACTCGGGCCTGTGGTAGACCTTGTTCAGTGGGAGATCTGCGAGATCGTTTCTCGTGGTGAAAGAAGATGGCGAGCAGTGGAAAGATAAAGATCGAGAAATTTAATGGTCAGAGTTTTGAGTAGTGTAAACTCAAGATGGAGGATCTGTTGGTGGATAAAGATCAGTGGATCACAGTAGATCCGAGTACTAAACCAACGGGAGTGTCTGATGAAGAATGGAAGAAGTTGGATTGGAAGGCAAAGAGCACAATATGATTATGTGTCTCAGATTCAGTATTGCTGAATGTATCAGGGGAAGCTACGACGAAGGCTTTGTGGGACAAGTTAGGGACTTTGTACCAATCTAAGTCTTTGGTGAATAAATTGTTCTTGCGGAAAAAGTTGTATAACTTGAGGATGAAAGATGGAGACTCGGTGACAGAGCATCTGAACGCATTTAATACTGTGGTAAGTTAGTTAGCATATGTTGATATTAAAATTTCAGATGTACAAACAAGAAGAACTATTACAGAAATCTCAAGCTATCTAGCATTACTATCCTCCACTGAACCTCAAAATATAAATGAAGCATGCAAAGATGGATGCTGGGTCAAGGCCATGAATGAAGAACTTGAGCAAATTGAAAAGAATAATACTTGGGAATTAGTTCCTAGACCTCATGATAAAAATATCATAGGAACTATCAGGCCAGGCTGTAACTCCATAAGGCAAAAAAGATTCGCGTGTTTTATTCCATCAGGTAGGTCTTCATTATATACATGAGGGAGAGACTGTTTAGTTCATCTCCCGATGACTATTCATATTTCTAATTTATCTATTTACATGAATTCACCCAATCACAAGGATTAGGTGTCAACATTCCCCCCCTTAATATGAAGGGATGTTGGTGAGTCCAAGCATCATTCTGAATCATTCAAGATTTTCTCTTCCAAGCGCTTTGGTGAAGATGTCTGCAATGTTGAAAATGCAACAAGATGATGGAGCTTAGCGAAAAGAAGTCACCTTCACTAAGTGAGCCCGTAGGCTATTTTTGGTGCAAAGTCTATTTTTAGACATATGGATCATGGTCTATGAGTTGCAGGATGCTGTTTATGGATGATTGGTCATGTTGGTAAAAATAGATGGACTTCTATTTTTAGACATATGGGCGGAGTCTATTTTTAGATTGCCAAGTCTAAATATAGAACAGTTGAATATTATTAGCTCATAATAATATTTGGACTATAAACATTATCTTATCCTCTTGGAGCACTTCAGTTTGAGCTACATATGTGGCACATGCAGCTGTCAGAAGGAAATACGCTTTTATTATGAGTCAGTTGAGCTATTGCATGCAGGACTTCAGTTAGAACTCATGTGGTTGAGTTTGGTGGAGTTGACAGTGGAGTTGATGGAGTTGTGTTCAGTTTGACTTAGTTGAACTAGTTGTATTTAGTCTAACTGACAAATAGACTAATGTTGAGTGGTGTGAATTAGTTATTAATTAATTCACTAATTATTAACTCATAAAGCAACTGAAGAATACATCAGTTAACTCAGTGCATGTACAATTCAGTGGAGACAGGTGTTAGAGGTTGAGATTGCTATCAGTTGTGACTATAGTTGTGCATGAGATCTTGCACAATCAGTGGGATTGAGTAATGCCAATGAGGATTGCGTAGTATAGCCAAGGAAATACGAGTTTTCTTGAGCCATTCATCATTATTCTCATGTAGGATTGCACAGTGGAGGCAGGCAAATCGTGGAGGAGATTTGAGGCATCAGATCTGAGCTAGTTTGTGTGTAACAGGTGGAGATAGTATTGAGTACTTGTGAGGAGTGTTGTACTATGTATTGTTACATGTTCTCAATAATTATAATATACATATAGTGTGGGGTTTTCAGCTGTATGTTTTCTCCGGGTTACATACTGTGTTAATGTGCACACGCGATTGATGTTTCATTGTTTTTAATGTTGCTAAATTGATGATTAACAAAGAGGAGCTTATGTATTATGCATGTATTCCGCAATAGTGTATAATCAGGATAATCTCTGTGAATAAGTGTCATATTCTTCAAAATTTCTACATGAAATTTGCTCATTTGTGGAATAATGACAAAGATGGATTGTTTTGGCCTCAACATGATGTTGAATCAGATGATAGTTAGTATTGATGTGCTTTGTTCGATCATGGAACTTTGGGTTCTTGGCCAACTTTATTGCAGAGGTATTGTCAATCATGAGTGGAGTTGATTGTACTTGTTTTACCTGTAAATCTTCAAGAATTTTGCTGAGCCACACAATTTCTTTTGTTGCTGCCACGTATTCTGCTTCTGTTGTGGAATCTGCTGGAACTGATTGTTTGCGTGATCTCCAGGAGATAGATCTTGATCCAAGACTCATAACATATCTTGAAGTTGATACCCCAGTTTCTTTGTCTCCATCGAAGCCTGAATCAGAGTATCCAATCAAACTGAAGTCGTTCACCTGTGTATACTTTATTCCAAAGTCTTGAGTTCCCTTCTAGTACCTTAGAACTCTTTTTGCAGCAGACCAATGTCCCTCACAAGGCTTTTGCACAAACCTGGAGAGGATTCCAACCGCAAACAAAATGTTTGGTCTGGTAGTAGTTAGGTAGTTGAGACTTCCTACAAGTTGTCTATACTTTGTTGCATCCTCAAATTCTTTTCCTTGAATAGATGTAAGCTTTAAGTTTTGTTCCATTGGAGTAGTAAGAGGATTGCATTCTGTCATGCCAAACCTGTTCAACAGATCTCCAATGTATTTCTTTTGAGAAAGAAATATGGACTTCGGATGTTGGGTTACTTCAATGCCAAGATAGTAATGAACATAGCCCAAATTAGTCATTTAAATTTTTTTCCCCAATTCCTTCTTTATGGATGCAATGTAGCTTTCATTGTTCCTTGTCATCAAAAGATCATCTACATATACCACAAGATATACAACTGTTTTTCCAACTTTCTTGACAAATAAAGTTGCATCATCAAGATCATAATGTTTGAAATTGAGTTTCATAACATGCTCAATTAGTTTTTCATACCAGGCTCGCAGTGCTTGTTTGAGGCCATACAAGGACTTCACCAGTTTGCATACTTTATGTTCATGTCCTTTCACAGCAAATCCTTCAGGTTGGGACATAAAAACATTCTCTTTTAGATCTCCATTTAAGAAAATAGTTTTTACATCCATTTGATGGACTTTCCAACCATTCTGAGCTGCTAGTGCAAAGTGTGTCGGATGGTAGCCCATTTTGCTGTGGGGGAAAAGTCTCCTCATAATCGACCCCTTCCTTCTGTGGAAAACCTTTTGCCACAAGCCTAGCTTTGTGCTTGTCAAGTGAGCCATCAACTTTATACTTGTTCTTGTAGACCCACTTGCAGCCAATTGGTTTGGTTCCTAATGGAGGATCAACCAGCTTCCAAGTGCCGTTCTTTATGAGGGCATCATACTCCTTTTGCATCGCTTCTTTCCATTCATCATGAGAAGCAGCTGCTTTGAAGGAAGTTGGTTCAAAATCTGTAGACAAGTTCAATTCACAATCATAAGAAACATCCATATCAAGAGGTGAATTAGAGTCATCTACATCACCTCCATTTTGCCGGTTTGAATTTCTGGTTCCTGTCTTTCCAACTGCATCAGGATGAACATTTTCAAGTGTCTTTGTCAGCCACTTTGGGGGACCTTTCTCATATGGTCAAGGCTGCTCTGTTGATTGAGTTGGGACTAAATCAAGATTGAGTCTTCCAATTCTATCAATTACATCACTTAAAGCATCATCCGTTGTTGGAGTTTCATGCGGGGGAGAGTGTTCTTCAGAAGAAGATTCCACATGTTGATCTAGTTTAGGAATCCCCCCTTCAAGATGTGGAATCTGATTATCAAATTCTTGAAATGATTTTGCTTTTGCGAATCTATCCAAGCGATCAAGTTGTCGCTCAACAACATTGTCAGTTTTGGATGATCAAGAAAAATTACATCTCTAGATACAACAAACTTTTTATTTACTTCATCATAGAGACGGTATGCTTTGGAGGTGTTTGAATATCCCAGAAAGATATAGTTACGACTTCTAGCACCAAGTTTGTTTCTATGTACCTTTGGTATCAAGGCATAACAGGTGGAACCAAAGACCCTGAGATGCTTTACCAAAGGAACATGTCCATACCACATTTCATATGGAGTCTTGTTTCTTATAGCATTAGATGGACATCTATTCTTTATATATGCAACACATAGAATAACATCAGCCCAAAACATTATCTTTACATTTTTGAAGAAGAGCATGAATTGTACCATATTTAAGATTGTCCTATTCATTCTTTCAGCTACACCATTCTGTTGGGGATTATAAGGCACAGTTGTTTGATGTTTGATCCCATGTTGGTGAAGATAGTTTTCAAATTCATTTGATGTGTATTCTTTTCCATTATCAGTGCGAATAGACCCGATATGAGATTGTGCATCATTTTCAATCCATATATGAAAATTCTTGAATGTTTGAAAAGCATCAGATTTGTTCTTCAATAAATAAACCCAACACATTCTGGTGTAGTCATCAATAAATGTCATGATATATTTATTTCCATTTGCAGAAGGAACAAGCATTGGACCATATAAATATGAATGAATGAGTTCAAGTTTTCTATGTGCTCTTGAATGTGAATCATGAAAATACTGTTCGCTATGCTTTCCTAGAATGCAAGCATCACATTGCTTAAGTTTCCTAGGAATTGTAGGCAAACCATCAACACCATTTTTCTTCAACAAGCAGAGACTGTCATAGTTCAAATGTCCAAATCTAGCATGCCATAATAAACTTTACAGAAGTGCACCTTATTCATGATGAGAATTGTATGAGAAATGTTATGCATGAGCATAGGTTCCTTGCAGCTTGAGAAGCCTTTCTTCTTCTATTCCCCTCATGACAAGTGAGTGATCATATGCTTTTCTTACCTCAAGCTTGCCATCAAACATATGAATGGAGTGACCTTGCTGGCAGATGTAGACCAAGGACAAGTTTCTCTTGAGCTGTGGGAGATATAGAACATGATGCAGAAGAAAGTCTGGAAGACTAGGTAGTTTAAGCTTGATTGTGCCAAGCCCCGATGGCTTGATTTTTGATTGATCTGCAAAGTATACTGCTCCATCAACATTGTCAGTGAAATATTCAAAAAAATATTTTCTATGAGTCATGTGGCAGGTTGCTCTTGAATCAAGAAACCAATCATTTTTCCAAGAAGCAAGTGAAGCATAGCATTAAATAAATCTTCATTTACTCCAATGTTACATTGTGCCACAACATAGTGAGCGGATTCAGGTGCTTTACCTTTGTCTGTATCATCAGCTTTACCTTTCTGTTGGTTTCTCTTCTGCTCAATTTTGTCCCATGGTAGCTTGCATGTAGAGGCATCATGTGATCTATTTCTTTTGTGGCGAATGCAGTGCAAATATTCCTTTTCTCCTTGAGAATCTCTGCCCCCCTCGCCTCTGAAATATCTTCCTCTTCCTCTTCGACCACCTCTTCCTCTTGTAGAATCTTGAGTAGGATTCTTTTCTTTATGAGCAAGGCACACAACCTCTTCAGAAGATTCAGGGGCTATCTTCTTTCCAAAATCTTTCTCTCTTTCAGCAAACTTTTTCACAAGAGAGTCAAAGGTTATATCTTTGAGATTTCCATTTGCTTGCAATGACTCAAGATAATTGGAGTAAGTAGGATAAAGTGCCTTGAGAAAAGCGATAAGAGGAATATCCAATTCAACCTTAGTGGATTTGATATCATGCATTATAGATTTTACTTCAGATGCAAGAGCAAGAGGATCATTATTTTGCAGTTCAAGAGTGAAGAGTTTAATCATGAGTTGAACAACTTCAAGTGCATAATGTGAGTCATAGAGTTCTTTCAGCTTTTGTAAAGCTTCAAAGGCAGTTGAATATGATGAAATATGGCGGCTCACCTCTTCATTTACATATGCTGCGTTTAATGCATAAGCTTTGCTGTTCTTGTTTTCCCAAATGACGAGCTCTTTCTCTGAGGTAGGCTGTACTGGTTCATTGTCTCCATCTCCGACACACATTCCTTTCCACAACTCATTGAAAATGAGGGTGTGTTTTATCATCCGGGATCATTCAGGGTAGTTCTCCTTGCCAGTGAGAACTATTCCCACCATGGATATGATTGAATGCATTCTGTAACAAACACTTATGCTGCAAAATTTTACTCCTAATAGGAAAAAATATACATCTAATATGATGGGATAGCAAATTCAAATATCAATCCGCATTCATCTGCACAATGTTAAAGTATAGAATATGGCGGTATACTAAGTCCAAAAAACACCCTCAACAACATAAAGCATTGCGTCCACTAAAAGGTTGAAGAACGTAGTCCAAATGTATTTGGACTCTCAATATCACAAGTTAACATATATGAAAAAATGGCCTACCGCCTTTTTTTTTGCTTGATTTAGAATTACTAGGTTTGGATGGGGATACCAATAAGTATATATAAACCCCACAATGATTGTAAGGATGGACGTAAGTGGTCCATACTTGGCTGCCAGTTAAAAAAAAAACGTGAGTGACAAGTCACCACATCTCCATGCTCACCGTATATACCATATGTTTTTGGAGCCTTGCAGAGCATTCATCGATCATAGTAGACAGAAACTGCCTTAAATGTAAGCCAGAGTATAGAGCAGCCGTGGAACTGAATCTGATGAGGAGTTTCGAAGCAAACTCCACAGGGTTATCGCCCATGACAACGAAGAAAAGGGTGAAACATCGAATAGTTCTCAAACCCGTTTTAACAGACTTCGGGCAGAGCTGCTTTCACCGAATCAAAAGGGCCAAACTGCCAGTGTATCAAGAGTTCAACACATACAATGATAGCAGCATTAATACATAATGTTAATATGAGACTAACATGAAAATGCACAGTGCTAATACACAGTGTTGATACACAGCAATGGAACTTGATTCACGCAGGTGGATCCCAACAATGGTTTTGGTTCTTCAACGAAGTAGCGTTCAAGATGCAAGACCAACGTAGTTCGCTCCTGAGTGGAGGCACCAATGCAGCAACACGGCCTCAAGGCATGCAACGATTCAGATGGTTTTCAGGTTTGAGTCTATTAGGTTAGAGGATTTAGACTTATGGCAGACATAGCGCACAAGGGCAGTGGACAGAGAGTAAAAGGCAGAAGGGAGTTACAACTATTTTGGGAGCTGGCTCTAATACCATGTTAGGCTAGGCAGTAACTCCATAAGGCAAAAAAGATTTGTGTGTTTTATTCCATCAAGTAGGTCTTCATTATATACATGAGGGAGAGACTGTTCAATTCATCTCCCGATGACTTTTCATATTTCTAATTTATCTATTTACATAAATTCACCGAATCACAAGGATTAGGTGTCAACAGGAACTAAATGGATATTCAAAAATAAGCTGAATGAAAATTGAGAAGTTATTAGAAACAAGGCCAGACTTGTTTGTAAAGGATATGCTCAATAAGAAGGATTTTGAAGAAACTTTTGCACCTGTTGCTAGACTTGAAGCCATAAGGATGTTTCTTGCTCTTTCTAGTTTTCAGAAATTCAAAGTATACCAAATGGATGTAAAATCTACCTTCCTTAATGGAGGTTTAGAAGAAGAAGTATATATTGAACAACCATAAGGATTCATTCTTGGAAATGATGCAAAACTTGTATGCAAACATAGAAAGGCTCTCTATGGTCTAAAACAAGCTCCAAGGGCCTGGTATTACCGTATTGACAAATATCTCCACCAACAGGGTTTTTCAAAGGGGTCAACAAATAACAATCTATATACAAAGATTGACACTGATAAATTGCTAATAATTGTTGTTTATGTTGATGATATCATTTTTGGTAGCAATGAAGAATCCATGAGTCAGAATTTTGCTTCACTAATGCAGCAAGAATTTGAAATGTCCTTGCTTGGTGAGCTTACTTATTTTCTTGGTCTACAAGTTCAACAAAATAAAGATGGTATTTTTCTTTCACAAACCAAATATCTCAAACAGATCTTGAAAAAGTATGGCATGGAAGATTCTAAACCAGTATGTACCCCAATAGTAATAGGCTGCAGTCTCAACTCAAATGATGAATCAGCAGCAGTACATCAACCAACTTACAAATCCATTATTGGCAGTCTGCTTTATCTAACAGGTACCCGACCTGACATCATGCATGTAGTAGGAATAGTTGGAAGATTCCAAGCAAATCCAAAGGAATCACACCTTCAGGCAGTCAAAAGTATTTTCAAATAACTTCAAGGAACACAGAACTTTGGTTTATGGTATCCTAGAGATACAGATCTTACTCTTCTTGCATATACAGATGCATATTGGGTAGGAAGTGTTGATCATAGAAAAAGCACTAGTGGTGGTTCATTCTATATGGGTTCTAGGTTAGTGTCTTGGTTCAGCAAGAAATAAAGTTCAATTGCATTATCTATAGCTGAAGCAGAATATGTGGCTGCTGCATCTTGCTGCACACAACTAATATGGATGATGCAAACATTGCAAGACATTCATATCACATGTACTCCACCCATCTCCATTGTATGTGATAATACAAGTACCATCAGTATTTCAAAGAATCCAGTCATGCACTCCAAGACCAAGCACATACCCATCAAATATCATTTTTTACGTGAACAAGTGATTGAACAAAAGGTCAAATTGGAGTATGTTCCCTCCAAAGAACAGGTTGCTAATATATTCACTAAACCATTGCCCAGAGAGACATTTGAATATCTCAGACAAAATATGGGAGTAGTTGCTGCATCATCTTGTTGTTAAATCCAATTTTTTTAGAGAAAGGTTGTTATATGCGAGTTTCATGAAGCGTAGTCACGTACATACGTAGGTTTCTGTGGGCACAGTCGTGTATATGTTGGTTTGAGGAAAAGCAGTGGGGCAGACTCAGGAAAAAGGGTCTGATATGGTTTAGTCAATTATCTGCTCTGTTTGATATTGGTTACAATCTGCTGATGACATGTGGAAATATGTTGGTCCTCATAAGTTGTTGATAACTTGATGTATATCTGATTGATAATGATGCCTTGATATTTCTTACTGATATATGAATGATCAGATCTGACAATGAACATCTGGCACAGGTTTAGGGGGAGCATATGCTTCTAATAATGCATTTTTGGCATTATCTTAGAAGACCTTGGTATAGATCCTCATCGTTGTTTTGATTCAGGTGACTCTTTTGATGATGGAAATATATAGGTCGTTGATCCTGATGTTGTTGATGGTGCAGCTCATATATGGTGTATGATAGTTGCTGATGACTATTATGGTCTTGTTTAGATCGGTTGTCCTTATTATAAATGTCATGTATATCATTTAATTTAAAGGTCATGAAAAGACCTAATTTGTAACCCCACTATACATGGGATGGATGATATAATATTTCCTGTTTTTGTCATGTATAAACAATTGGTATATCCCCACTTGGTTGGGAGATGGATGTATGTATGAGTCATTGGTGATAGGAAGGTCATTGGTGATGTATGTATAGAGTCATGTTATTCTTTTAAGAAAATTTGTTTGCAGACTTTGCTTGTGCTCAGGGGAGCATGGCATGGACTCAATCAGTACACTTCAGCATATCAGAGAATTCAACATGTACTCAGGGGTAGCATGACCAACATAATGTATGTGAAAGGAGGAGCATGACCCTTTGCCCTTGATGTCAAAGGGGGAGAGTGACTTGGTGTTGTTGTTGCCATCAAGTCCAAAGGGGGAGATTGTTGGCATTATGATACAGGTGTTGTCCTTGATGGCAACTCACTCAGATGACAGATCACAATACAACAGGTTAACAACAAAGAATTACAGATCAGACTACATAGAATGAAGAAAGAGAGGTATATGCAGGTTCACCTTGACCAAGTTGCGTATACACGCAGGTTCACTAACCACAAGTAGCGTATATGTACACACACACTTTCACAGAAGGAAAAACACATATACCTTGGAAAACTAAGTTTTTGGTCCGAGGTATTTGGTCCATGGTATTGGTCCAAGGTATCTGGTCCGAGGTATTGACCCTAGGTATTTGGTCCAAGGTATTGGTCCTAAGTGGTTTTGGTCCATGGTATTGAGAAAGGCCTAAAACTATAAAAGGAGGAGAAGATCATTAGGCCAAGTGTGCAAGTATCGAATATATGATGAAGTGTGAGATCTAGTATGCAGGTTATTGGCTTATGGTGCTGTGCTTGATCTGAACCAAGGATGAACCTTAGCGGTTGATGAAGGATAAGATATAATGATGGATCAGGATCTTAAAGCTTGAAATGAATTATCATTATGTGGTTTGATCATGTATAGTCTAGATCTGAATACTGACGCATGTGTTATTCTGTAAATATTATGATCTGGGTGTAACTGAAGTCTAGAATAGCTGCAAAATTGTGAATTAATATTTGCAGATGTATACACTGGTTGCTTTTGAGACAAGCGTGTATACACCCAGGTTCAACACCTGAAACTACCTTATAAAGTATGTTTCAGTTGTTTCTGTTTGTTGTTGTAGAGTTTTGGTTACTATATTCTGGTGACAGTCTTCTAAATGATCATACTGATTGTGAACTGACGATGGGTTATCAAAGTGATTGATTGATTCAATTGTGGTTGATTCATAAAGTGATTGGGTAATGCAGATGCATTTGATGATTGAATTGCAGTTATGATTTTTTTGATGGATCCAGTCTGAAAATTTATGAAACGTGGTCCTTGGAGGAAGAAAGGAGGTTGTAGCCTTCTATAGGTCGCGACCTACATACTAGTAAACATTTCGGCTAGTACAAGAGTTAGGGGGTTGTAGCTCCCTTCGAGTAGAAGCTGGAGAATGAGAGAAGGTTGTGACATTCTACAGGTAGAAGCCTGCGTACTGGTATAAGTCTGCACCAGTACAAGATTGTAAACAAATTTTTTTATTATTAAAAGGAGACAGAGACGACAACAGCAGGTGGTTTTCACCCACATTGGGTTTCAACCTTATATCGTGGTGTTCATGTGTGTTGCTTATGTGTGATTCTTTATTATGCTTTTACTGCACTATCTAATAAATCTTTGATATACTGGTTAAAGTTCAATGCTTGATAAATTGAGTAAATCAAAAGTTCTCTACATATACGCTGGTTGCTTTAAGTACAGTCGTGTATACACACTAGTTCACTTAGCTGAAGTAGCGTATATAAATATATTTGGGAAATTAAATTATTGATCTGATAATATTGATTCACACACACCCCCCCCCCCCCCCAGTATTATTTCCAACATCAACATGGTTAAATTTGTTTTCTACTAGTTTTAATAATTAAGTTCATTGTGCTCTTAGCCATTTTGATTGGCATTCTTCTAAGGGTTTTGCCTTCAAGGGCCATTTACTTAATTTTTTTACCCTTTACCTTGGATATTGAAGAAAAATGGTCATCATCATAACCAAATATCCTTAATTTTGACTCTAAATAGTGAATGTCATATTTCCATGCTCATATATTTACTCATGCAAATAAACCAATAACCTCACACATGCATAGAAATTCCTTAATTAATTATTTGAGTATTGAGGGAATTGTTGGTTTATAATGTTGTGATGTTGGGTAGGGAAAACTGTGAAGACAAAATGGATTAATTTTCACATTGTTTACTTCACCATTTGAGTCAACATAACTCAAAGGAAAAATTCAAAGAGCTAGAAAAAAAATTGACTAGACAGGGATTGGCTAGTGGAAGTGTTTAGTCAATTTAGTGTCCAAAGTTTCCTGCATGAATTATCAACCGAGGTTCGTAGACTGATGAAGTGTGATGCACTATATGTGCTTAGTTAACTTTTCTCTTACTTCTTTGTTTTGTATTTTTATGTTTGTTTTGGGTGTTTTTGTTCTTTGATGTCTAAGAATATACAATCTATGAGAGATTTAGATGGATCTAATTAATTTTTAAGGAAAGGAAAGGTTCCTAAGTTAGTCTAATCTCCTAAATATGGACCAAGAATTGTTAACTAGTTAGAACCTAATAAGAAAACAGAGCATCTATCTTATCTTATCATTAGTCCTAATCCATGGATCTAATTCTTAAAACCAGAAGTGATATTGATGCAGAAGGTAACTCAGTAATTGCATTCATTTAAACATTCAACCATTCAATCTTGGAATATGATGAAATCAATCTCCTTGAAATGATTTTTCGGAATGTCAAGTGATGCAACTAAGTAAGGACCTGAAAGTAAAAGCATGTAAAACTAACAATGTACTGAGTAAATTCAATCACTGCATGAATTAGATATTTAACCATTTAAGTTAGAATCATCATTATTTTGAAATGGTTTTTGAGAACATCTATTAATACAACTAATTGACAATTTTGTGCTAAGAAAATGAGTAACAAAATAGTAAGAAACTAAGAAACTATGGGTTCTTATTACTTCAATCTTCTTTCAATCATTTTCTCATAAAATATCTCAGAAGAACAAGGTTGCACAGTTGTGTTTGTATCCTTACACTATTGGTTATAAACTAAAATGGAACATCATTCTAAATTAGAGAAAATAGACTTGTTGAAAACAGAGTAATAGAAATTAAACTGAAAAGAACAAGTGAAAAACCTCCTTCAGTGCAGGGGCACTTTGCAACTGATGTGGTTGGAACGTTAGCTAGTTAAAGATGCAATTTAAACCACCATTGACAAAACAAAGTTTTTATTATGAAAAAAACGAAGTTTGAATACAGAGTATCAACAAAAATCCTGTAATTCCTTCTAGCTTCTAACTACTTCTTGGTTTCATGCAACCAGTATTTATAGGAAAATAACATAACTGTTTAAAGAGAAGAAACTTGCTACAGGTGGCTAATTCGAATAGTAATAGGACTATTCAACTTCTGATTAGCTATAGGTGGCTTAATTCGAATTGTAATAGGACTGTCCAACTTTTGATCAGCTACAGGCGGCTTGATTCGAATTATAATAGGACTGTCCAACTTCTGATCAGCTACAGGTGGCTTGATTCGAATTAACTCTTCAATGGAATTGTTAGACTCTTGATTAGATACGAAAGAGCAAATCAAGAGTACTGCTTCTAGATGACGTATTTGACTCCAACTTTGACCATGACTTTAGGCATGCTTTTCTATCAATATGGATCGAGTGAATAGGATAGAATCCATGTGGAGATGATTTTGGAAATGCCCATGTGGCGCAGTTCTTCATTAACACCTGTAACCTACCAAAACATGAGAGTAGCTATGGAATCCATAGTTAGTTGCATAATAGGATGCGTTCTGTATCTAATTTGCAAAAATCTTTTAGAATAGCAAGAACATGAAAATATAATATGGTGATCATTTTAATGCTTTCCTAAGACAAAACCTATCATTTATCATTGATTGGATCCATTGTCTTATGAGAAAATGAGAGAAAATGGTGAGAACAAATGTTAAGGAGAAGGTAATTATGAGGTTCAACAGGAAGTTGGAACCACTATTGAGTTTCTAAACAATGATTCTAAATCCCATCAACTTGCCCATGTCCAAAATTTCTATTCTCAATGAAAGGGCTATTGTAGCATTAGCCATGTCGATTATGTTAGGTGCCCTTGATATGAAGGTCCCAAAGGTTGTTTTGAAGGATTTTGATTATAGTAATTCTAAGGATGTCTGTGGGGTTCTAGTATAGTATCCTGGAACCAAAGGGTAGGTCTAGGATTCCTTTTATTTAGTCAGGAATACAAATGGGAATGGTGTTAAGGTTGTCATGGCCACATCTATTACCTTTGACATTATCAAAGTCTTTAGGGTAGTTCAAATTAGATATGGCTATTGGATTTTCTTAGAGGTTTGAGGTTTCGATGACATTGGGAGGGCCTCATGCTGCTTTTCACGATACTTCACAAGCGTATAAGAGAATCATGTATGTGAGGATTATATGAGTGAATCTGAATTCAAATGATAAGCCAACTCTTCGAATATGGTGTATGAGACTGCTTCCCAAGTTCCTTCTTCATGCAATCTTGGAAAAATTTACATTGACTAGGTCAGAGTTATTGGTAGCGAGGTTGATGACTTGCACTATTCAAAATGCCAAGAGTTGCAAACCCTAGTCATCAACATGGTTAAATTTATTTTTTACTAGATTTAATAATTAAGTTCATTGTGCTCTTAGCCATTTTCATTGGCATTCTTCTAAGGGTTTTTCCTTCAAGGGCCATTTACTCAATTTTTTTACCCTTTACCTTGGATATTGAAGAAAAATGGTCATCATCGTAACCAAATCTCCTTAATTTTGACTCTAGATAGTGAGTGTCATATTTCCATGCTCATAGATTTCCTCATGCAAATAAGCCAATGACCTCACACATGCATAGCAATTCCTTAATTAATTATTTGAGTATTGAGGGAATAGTTGGTTTATTATGTTGTGATGCTAGGTAGGGAAAATTGTGAAGACAAAATGGATTAGTTTTCACATTGTTTCTTTC
The DNA here is from genome assembly GCA_031772625.1 of Pinus tabuliformis. Taxonomy (NCBI): domain Eukaryota; kingdom Viridiplantae; phylum Streptophyta; class Pinopsida; order Pinales; family Pinaceae; genus Pinus; species Pinus tabuliformis. The sequence goes on along the minus strand of CM062816.1, from coordinate 791,116,841 downwards.
CCAGTCGAGTCAACATAACTCAAAGGAAAACTTCAAAGAGCTAGACAAAAAATTGACCAGGCAGGGATTGGCTAGGGGAGGTTGGAGCCACTATTGAGTTTCCAAATGATGATTCTAGATCCCATCAACTTGCCCAAGCCCAACATTTCTCTTCTCAATGAAAGGACTATTGTAGCATTAGCCATGTCGATTCTATTAGGTTCCCTTGATATGAAGGTCCTGGAGGTTGTTTTGAAGGATTTTGATTATAGTAATTCCAAGGATGTCTATGGGATTCTAGTATAGTATGATGGAACCGAAGGGTAGGTCTAGGATTCCTTTTTTTTCATCAGGAATACAAATGGCAATGGTGTTAAGATTGTCATGGCCACATCTATTTCCTTTGACATTATCAAAGTATTTAGGGGAGTTCAAAGTAGATATGGTTATTGTATTTTATTAGAGGTTTGGGGTTTCGATGACGTTGGGAGGGTCTCATGCTGCTTTCTAGGATACTTCGCAAGCGTATAAGAGAATCATGTCTATGAGGATTATAGGAGTGAATTTGGATTCAAATGATAAGCCAACTCTTTGAATATGGTGTGTGAGACTTAGTCCCAACTTCCTTCTTCAAGCGTTCTTGGAAAATTTTACATTGACTAGGTCAGAGTTATTGTTAGTGAGGTTGATGACTTGCACTATTCAAAGTGCCAAGAGTTGCAAACCCTAACATCAACATGGTTAATTTTTTTTTTACTAGTTTTATTAATTAACTTCATTGTGCTCTTAGCCATTTTCATTGGCATTTTTGTAAGGGTTTTGCCTTCAAGGGCCATTTACTCTATTTTTTTACCCTTTACCTTGGATATTGACAAAAAATGGTCATCATTGTAACCAAATCTCCTTCATTTCGACTCTAATTAGCGAGTGTCATATTTCCATGCTCATAGATTTTCTCATGCAAATAAACCAATAACCTCACACATGCATAGCAATTCATTAATTAATTCTTTGAGTATTGAGGGAATTGCTGGTCTATTATGTTATGATTCTAGGTAGGGAAAACCATGAAGACAAATTGGACTAATTTTCACATTGTTTCTTTCACCAGTCAAGTCAACACAACTCAAAGGAAAACTTCAAAGAGATAGAAAAACATTGACCAAGCATGAATTGGCTAGGGGAGGTTGGAGCCACTATTGAGTTTCGAAACAATGATTCTAGATCCCATCAACTGGCCCACATCCAACATTTCCCTTCTCAATGAAAGGAATATTGTAGCATTAGTCATGTTGATTCTATTAGGTGCCCTTGATATGAAGGTCCCGAAGGTTGTTTTGAAGGACTTTGATTATAGTAATTCCAAGGACGTTTGTGGGGTTCTAGTATAGTATCCTGGAACCAAAGGGTAGGTCTAGGATTCCTTTTATTTTGTTAGGAATACAAATGGAAATGTTGTTAAGGTTGTCATGGCCACATCTATTGCCTTTGACATTATCAAAGTATTTAGGGGAGTTCAAAGTAGATATGGCTATTGGATTTGCTTAGAGGTTTGAGGTTTCGATGGCATTGGGAGGGTCTTATGTCGCTTTTTAGGATACTTTGCAAGCGTATAAGAGAATCATGTCTGTGAGGATTATAGGAGTGAATCTGGATTCAAATGATGAGCCAACTCTTCGAATATGGTGTGTGAGACTGCTTCCCAACTGCCTTCTTCAGGTGTTGTTGGAAAATTTTACGTTGACTAGGTCAGAGTTATTAGTAGTGAGGTTGATGACTTGCACTAATCAAAGTGCCAAGAGTTGCAAACCCTAGTCATCAACATGGTTAAATTTATTTTTAACTAGTTTTAATAATTAAGTTCATTGTGCTCTTAGCCATTTTGATTGGCATTCTTCTAAGGGTTTTGCCTTCAACAGCCATCTACTCAATTTTTTTACCCTTTACCTTGGATATTGAAGAAAAATGGTCATCATCGTAACCAAATCTCTTTAATTTTGACTCTAAATAGTGAGTGTCATATTTCCATGCTCATAGATTTCCTCATGCAAATAAACCAATAACCTCACACATGCATAGCAATGGTCCCCATGTCTATTAGACTTTTGTAAACCAAACTAACATAATGAAGAACAAGATTCAAGATGCATTAATGCTTGGACTTCTCTTTGCAGTAATGTGTAAACCAATACTTATAATCCATATGTCCATATGTCATTAAACACCTATCCTAGTACATTCAAGGGCACATCATTTTTGCTCACCTCTAGAAAAATGTCTATTATTTATTTATTTATTTCACTTTAATAAATAATGGTGATGATGATGTTGTTACTCTCTATTGAGGTCAACTTTGGTTTATCATACCTTAATAAAAATGTGAAAATTTAATTGGTTTGCTTAAAATGTTACTTCTATACTAAAAATGATTGGATAGAAGCTTTACTACACTTCCATAATTTCGTTGAGTTAACAAGTTAGGAGGGTTGATATTTCTATAGATATTTGGAAAATGATATTTAATGATTAAATCAGCGACATTTTAAGTGAAAGTTATTCCCATCTTCCACCTTTTTCATATCACAAATATGACAAATTCTTTTATTCCATGGTGTTCTAGGGACAATCTACCACATTTTTTGGCTATGAAGATTATAAGGGTTTAAACTTATTTTAGCAATGGAAATTTTCCTTCTTAAGTTACCTAAAAAATATATATATTTTTGCTCCTTTAGATTGGAGTCAACCACGTGTTTACAATATCTTCTTTTTCTGAAATTCACTATCCTTTACCAGATAACTTTTGGCCTCAACTTCAGGCTATATATGGTGAAGACTAAAGAGAAGATAATGGAGCTCCCGAACACTTTCATGACCAAAGGCATAAGCTCCAATCCAATTATCATAAAATATAAACCTATGAAGTAAGAAATTAACAAAGGAAAGGAATAAATTACCTCTCCCTGATTAGGTACTTTTCCTATTCCCCTTAGAATCATGTCTCTAAGCTTGTTTTTTAATTCTTGTCTCTTTAGCCATCTCCTTGGTAACTTTTTGGATACAAGTTTTTTTTTTTTTTTTTTTTTTTTTAATAGAGTTAGCTAATTTGTATTCTCACATGTTATATTCAAATAGAGGTTGGTTCTTTTTTTTTTGGTCAAATAAGGGTGGAGCCTTCTATTAACTGCATGAAAAAATACATATGTTACATGGCTTTACAAAGTAAGAACCAATCAGGGTTGTCCCTATGAAGGTTAGCCAAGTACACAACCCGAAATAAACTCGAAACCCTCAACCTGAGGCTTACAAAATAAGTCTCCACCCATGATCCGTGAGATCTGATGGTCACAAAACTATCTTCTTGGCAACATGCACCCCTTTTACCCAGTTCACGGACCCCATAAGGAATGTGAGCCAATTTTTATGAATGTTCAGGTACGGTTTGAAACTTAAGCTTTTATCACTTTTAGAACTTGAAAGCCATGTGAAAACACCCTTGTTGATCTAATGGTCCTCCGAGATATTGGAGCGGAAACCTGCACGGTCTTTACTCTCCTTTTCGGACCCGATTAATATTGTAAACCGCTTATCTAAAAAGCATAAGGTCAAATAGAGGTTGGTTCTCAATAGAGATATTATTAGTATATATAATCATAAAATAAATAGCTAGTAAACATTAAAATAATGATAAATATTATAACACAATATATAGATAAATTTTATTATAATATGATAAACCAATATTATATTATTATACTATAAATTTTAAATAATATAATAGTATATGCCAAAAAGACTATAAATCATTTTATAATTAAAATACTTTACATATTTTTATTTTACTTTAATTTTATAAAAATATTAAATTAAATTAAAATACAAAAATAACATATTTACTTTTTTTTCATAAATATATTTAATACTAATAAAATATTCGTGAAACCTTCTTAAAATCACGGGGGATTCACTCATTGAACCTTTGACATAGCACTTGGTTTCATGGCATACTAAACAATACCCTTAATTTGACTAGATATTGGAAATACCTCTAAAAATCACATTATTTAACCCCCTACCAATATAAATCCAATATACCTTCCCAATTTATAAAACCCCTATTTTCACTAAATATTGTATGTATCCATTTTTTTATTCAAAATTTTTATACCCTTTTATTTTTAGATCCCTGGGATAGTGACATGATGCCTCTCTTATGACCCCACACACATTCTACAATGCACCTTTCTTCTTTTGATATACATTGTAGATGCATATGTTGCACCTTTCTTCTTTTGATAGACATTGTAAATGTATATTAGTTCTCCCACAATGCAATTACTTAACCCACACTCAAGCACATCTCACTATGATCTGTGGCATTTAATGGATAAGAGGATATGTACCCTATTGAGCCACCATACCTGAGAGAGGAGAAGGCCCCCTAGTTTCCAACATACTTGAGAGAAAGAAGAGAAGTCTGCACCACCAGAACAGAGGGAAGTCCGCATTGCCAGACCATGAGAGAAGGAACCATCACAACTTGACACATCCACCCAACATGCATGGTACGGTACTACGCCACGATATGGCACCGAATGATACACACTCTGAGGGTTAGACACACTGCCTACTCATTGATAATACTTGCCACTTTGCCGAAGGGAAGTTCAGGCTTAGAATGAAAGTAAGGTTATTATTCTTTCTTTGAGGAACAAGAAGCAGTAATGAAAGGCCTTGCGTTAAGGTCAAGCTCTTCTTTTAGTTTGAGGGAAAGTGTAACCTCAAGCTCAAAGTCAAGCTCAAGGTCAAGGTCAAGCTCTTCTTTTAGGGACATAGAGGTAACATAAGACAGTTAGCCCTTATGGGAGATTAGGTTTCATTAGGTTTCAAGGGGCAGTGAACAAGCTAGACTGATTCTACTGAACGACCCATCCAAGCAATCTAGCCATCGCCATAGCCATATCACCATCGCTGATCCTACAAGGTGCTTGCTCTGTCCTATTGATTAGTGTTGGGCTTGTTGTTCTTGTTGTAATTATCTCTGCGGGTCTTTTATGTTCCCATTCCCTTCTTCGTTGAGCTCTGTCCTTATTTTGTCGTTTGACAAGAACCCCATTTTTTTGTTTTCCATTGGTTGTTTCATAGTTGGAAGGTATCATGGGGGTGGATAATCTCTCAAAGATAACATAAAGAATGAACACAACACCAAAGCAAAGAAATACTTTCAATATTTATAAAGGAATAGTACTATTCAATGGCAGTTGGAGGGGTGGGGGGTAGCCAACATGATAGGATGGATTTTCTTTGATTTCGGATATAGAAGCATTTTTTCCCTCCCACATGGAGAAACATTGTTGCTAAGGCACACAAAGATCAGCCATGTTTTAGGAAGATTGGTTATGTGCATGTATATAAAATAACATATAAATTGATCTATATGATAATGAAAAATCAATTGATGAATCTTTGTGAATAGGTTTGCACCAAATAAGGTGTTCAAGCACAAGTCTACACCCTCTAGATGCCACCTAGATTCAAGACAACTATCTACAACCAAGGTTGGGGCACCAAATCTCAAATCAACGGTGCAATCCCAACCTAGACATGCTTAGAAGAAGAGGATGGAAAAGTACCAACATATGCGCTCTTAAGGGAATAACACTAAAGCATGAAATCACCTTTTGATTCACTGTCATCTCACCAATGAGATATGGACTATCACTCATAGACTATGTAAAATGAAAAAATAGATTGGAGATAACATAGAGGCTTTAAATGAATGGACTACAACTAGAACATAAGACAAAATTTTGGTTTTAGAGGTGATCTGCTCCATTTGGCTAGCTCAAAACAATGGTGTATTCCAAAATAAACCTCCAAACATCTACAATATTTTCTACATGTTGAAGGCAAGCATTACCTTATCATGCACCTCACTAAAGACAAGGCTTCCTTGCACTCTCATACCTTTGAAATACAATTCTAAAGGTCACAACCAAGTCAAACCCCACATTGGTGTATGAGACCCCTTACTTGTGGGACAAGGGACCCACCTCCGCACAGTGATTTGACCACTAAGTCATTGAAGGCTTACATACTCTACCCCCTTTGTTTTTGAACCTGTAACCTCTTAGGAGGAAACACATGCTCTTAACCATTAGGCCCCCTTAATTTAGATATAGTGGATTTCTCTCTAAGGTCTCTTTTACATAATGAGTGATTACATTGGAACCACATTGGAACTAACATCCTATAGGAAATAGAAACGACCCTAGAAACAATATTAAGAACTAATATCACTTCCTTGAAATAGGAATGACCCTGGCATTTCTATAATCAGAGAATCTCTTGAAAATATAAGCTAAACAATATTAAAGTAATGTCTTGAACACTAAGAACCAAGATCCTTATTGCCCTATAACAAAGCAACCTATGCAAGATCAAATTTAAGGCCTAAAATTTCAACGAAACAGAAGGCATATAGTTTTGTGCCATCAAGAAAAAAGTAAATCCACACTTCCCCTAAACTCTACAAGGATGTTGGTTCTTGCCACTAATACAGTGAAGCCCTTTCTATTTTCCATGACCAGAGTTTATAAAGAGAGGAGATACAATTCACATAAGTACCAAAACGTTGATAAGTAGCTATAAAAACTACAATAGCCCATAAACATTATTAACATAATTATATACAAAAATAATACCACCAACTAAAGAAGTATCGTTCCCTTCCTTTCCCACCTCAATTCCTACAGGTTATCACATTCACTTCAATAGAATGTTATCCTTACTCCATCACAAAAAATGTTTCATGGTCTACATAAGGTACATCTATTATAATACATGAAGAACGCAAAGAAAGGCTTGTGGAAGATAAATCTGACACTTCAAATCAACAAATCATGCACCACTAAATCAAAATCATTCAAGGTTAAACACAAAAAAGAAAAGCTTTAGGACCCACTCCAACAGTAAAACAGATATAAAAAATGTAGGAATTGTTTATTTTTAATTTTTAAGATGCTTTAAGGGTTCCCAATAAAATGCCTATAAATCAGCTATCTCATTAAAACAAAGAACATGATCCAACAACTTGAAACTGATACTAAAACAAATATAATGAAGCTTGTCTTTGTAGAATAAGAAAGACAACTGAACCATAATCAATAAGGTATTAGAAACACATAATTCCCAGAAAGACTCACCCCAAATAGATTCTGCATCAATGTTACATTTGAGATTTTCTCATGAATCCTACTCTGTTTAGGTCTCAAGCTTCATGAGATGCAACAAGATAGAGACATCGTCTAGGTTAAAAAGATAAAATCAACAAAATCTCGAACAAGAAAATAAGAATATTGGGGGTACAACCAAACACCTTTAGGCTTTCAAAGATACAGATATAATGGACTCTGAGAAATGACATTTTGCATCTTCTTGCTTCAGAGAATGTATAACAAGCAATAAGAACTATAAAGCATCTAAACCTAACCATTTTCCATACTACATATAAATTGAATATATTGAGAACTAAATATAGCTACATAACAATTCATGGATAATTTGTTACATCATAAAGAAAAGACTAATAAAATCATATGCAAGAAGCTAAAAAATGTAGTGAACATTCATAAAAGGAACTAGATAATTTAAATTTACGAAAAGTAAATTAATAAGAAATAAAAGTTAGAGAACCAAAACCATGGCAACTAATTGGTGATTATGCAACTGTAGCAAGAGTCACTACAAAATCCAGGTTCCATTTTCCCTATGATATGTAGGATAGCAATAATCTATCTTTGCAATATTAAAGAAGCACTCCTAGAGTTTTCCTCCTCTCTTCAAACTCTAAACCTGGGGCAGAAGTCGCAATGAATAATGTGTAAATTAAGGATCTAGCCTCCAACAATGCACAAATTTAAACCATAGAAGTTCAGCTGGATGCATTAAGTGGGGGCTGAGGGGTCTATTTTATTGCAGTGTGGTTGGAAAGTGAACCAATGTCATCTGCCATTTGTCCAGCTTGACCTTCAAGTATATTTTCCCTCGAGTCATACATTTCCTTCATTGGGTCTACATGTTTGACTAAGGCATAGTTCTCCAGTGTACATGTAACATCAAAACCATTCTCCTTTCTTACATCAATTGAATCTTGCTTGGGTTCCTGAGGCTCTCCCTTACTCTCCAAATCCCTGTGATTTTCTTCATTCTCCAGCACTAGATCTTTCTTTATGTCACCTTCTGCCCCTTGTGGTTCCATTTCTTCTGCCTTCTCATCCATTTTATTAATTTCTTCAGTTTTGGACCCATGCATTTTTTCTTTGATTTCTATTTCCCTTTTGTCATCACTCTCTTCTTTTGCTTCCTTATTCTTATCAAGATCATCTTTTCCCTTTCCTTCTTCTTCCTTTTTGTGATCAACATCTTCCCCTGTTTCAGCCATATCTTCCCCATGATGGGTATCATGCATTTCCTCTTCCTTACTATCTTCTACTTATGATTCTTGTTTCTCTGCATCTTCTAAATCTCCTTTTGATTTTCTAGATCTCTTTGGTTTTTCTCTTCGATTCACTTTCTAGTGTTTTCACTGGTAATTAATTTACTTTTTCACTTATCCTTGAAGATCTCCTTGTTGGTGTTACCTCACCTATGGTAGAAATAAAATGTCAAATTATATTTTCTAAAAGATACATGCCAGCATCCTCACAAAAAGGGTATGGATTTCAAAAGACAAAAAAAACAAAGACATGTAAGAACACAAGTTCAGATGAGGAAAAACCAATAAAATAACAAGCTTTACCTGTGCTCCGAACATAGTTTAGATCAAGAAAAACCAATTAAATAACAAAATTTACCTGTGCTCCAATCAAATTCAGAGATAGAAGGCCCTCCTGGATTTGCCTTCAAGTACTGCTCTATTGCCTTTTTTGTCTTTAATTGTTCACCTGTTGGGGCATTAAAAAAAGCTTTATATTTTTTTGGGTGTCCCACCCTTCTTTGGAATAAGTTGGAAAAAGTGTTTCCATAATTTTAGCATAGTACAAGATATACCGTTTAATCTCTACAATCAATTTAGAAATTCAGAAGAGCATCCCATATATGAATCCAAAACCTGTACTGTGCATGCTGCATCTACATTATAAAAATTCTTAAGCAACTAAGCAATAAATAATCTTTAGGACACGGATTTATTTGACAACTAGTTAGGGCTTAATCTTTTAAATTTTCCACTCAAAATTTTGATTTGCATTGTGACAGGAAGGCAATAGCTTCCTTTGGGAATGACACAAAAGAAAATTTAAGTATTTGAGTTGGCAAAGCTTAGGGCTGAAAGCTTAACACCATGTTCAAGCACCTGCGTTCTCATTGTAAATTGAGAGGCCCACACTAACACCTTATCTATTCACTGTTTGCTCTGGAACTCCTAAAGTCTGAAATTGATTTGGTGAAACATGGGGCTCAAAATCTCACTTCATGCTTATTAAGCACCTAGTCCCTATTTATTAGGCACCCACATTCTCCTCTATGTTTGCACCTACATTTCCAACTTATCCCATTTATGTGAACACTCTTGACAATGCCACCAATCATTGTACAAGAGAAATGTGTAGGGTTAGCATGAATATTCATCATGGATGGATATGACTGACACGTAAGGAAAGGAGATAGGTGGAAGAATATACACCACTGAGAAAAAAAATCAATTTATATGGTGGAATAAACTATTAACAATTGCATTCTATAGTTTTCTTAGGAGAAAGAGCCACAGGTATGTGGCTCCATGCGTGGAGGATAGGAGGTCTGTCTGGGCAGCTTATCACTTAATTTTGGGTACAAATTTCCTGTTGAATATAGCTACTATCAGAGAAATACATGTTGGATGTTTTTTTGTGCTATTTGGTGAGGTTTATCTTTGTTACAAGCTGCAGGAATAGAGCTGCTACAATAGATTGTTGCTAAGACTATTCGGTGGGTATGAAGGCATGTATAAGTCCTCTCTAGGATGCATATGCCCAGGCTTGAGTGCAGACAGGTCAGAATTCTTCCATGTAGTTTGGGATTGTTTCAAGATTCATTGAGGAGGAGCTACCAAGCTCTAAATTAGTGGTTGGGTGTCTTCTATGGATAATCATAGTAATTAAGGGAGAGGAGAATGAGGACTGAAGTTGACAGCCCTAACCAATGACCAGGATTACCATCAACACTTGAAGCTAACTGTTTTTGTGCCCTAACCAGTATTCAGAATTGTAGTATAGAAATCTCCAACATATAGGAGGATATACTTAAAGATCGAAATGTTCTATGATCCTTGGAGATAGGGCCGAACCTCTGTAGATGCTTGATTGAAGTATTAGAACCCTCATATTAAAGGACTGTATCATTCTTAAAAGAATAATTTCTCTTTGAGATTCTCATATCCCTGGAACGTTTCTGATGACATCTATGGTTTCACATCCATCTCATCCCTTTTTTGTTCATTGCATATCACTGAGCATTTAAAGTCGAGTTGTTAAAGGGTTTATTGAAGACAACCCAATTTGAGCACGAGTAATGGATCTTTGCTGAGAGTTTTTTGACAATTCTAAATATAAGGATCAACCTTGATTATTGTATGCGGCATACTTTCTGGGAAATTTTTCAGATCAAGGAGCAATATTAGATAAGCAATGATTGTATTTCTCTAACTTTTGCAGCAATTTTTTTGGGGATATATGTATATATATGTTATCGACATAATCCCTCAGGTCTGTCAAGTCATTATGGGAGATGTATTGATCACTTGATATCTCAAGGAAATACGTCCTTTCTTCTTAATACCAACTCTAAGGTTCTGATTGACCTTTCTCTGAACTTGATTTAAGAATCTTGATGTCTAATGATGATGTAATCCTAGCAACGTTTGATTGATGCTCTTCATGAAGGTATCTCGGCTCATTGAAATCAACAATTAACTTCCCCACAAGAATTATGGGCTATGCTTAAAAGAATGACCTATTAAGTTTTCTTGTTGGTAAGTAAGGAAACCATATTTTGTGCTAAGAGGTTCAGATTTGAAGATTGAAGTCGAAGCAAACAGAAACATAAGGAATTCTATTACATATCATATTCGATGCCTTGACAACCTTATCCTATCTCTCACCTTGATATCAAATTATAGTATCATTTTCTTCAAATTCAAATGCCTTATCATATTTTGAAATGTGGCTCTTGGTTGTCAAATCTACTTGACCTTCTCTCTATTGAATTATTGAAATCATTCAAAGCTAAGAATGGAACATCTCCAAGAGCAAAGGTATTATCTTGGTGGAAAGTCATTTTGAAATCATATACGTGACAATTGAATTAGGACATTTTTGTGAAGATATTCTAAGATTTAGGTTGAAAATTGACTGCGTGTAGAAGTTGTCATGGAAAAATTAATAAGTAGAAAAGGGTTCTGCTCTTGTTGTTAAGTTGTATCACTAATACACATCATCAATTGAATGTTGCGGTGAACCTATCAGAGGCTGAAACATTCAGATCAAGGACATATCTTGTTTTCGTTGATGAATATGTATAAGGAAATGTTGAGATTAGTATCTATTGGACATGTGTTACTATTATATCAGGAATAAAACTAAGAAGACTTGTTAGCAAAATAATGCATGTATAGACCATATTGGTATATTGAGTAATGATGGGGTCATCCTGGAAGTATGAAGATCTATAGCTATCAAGGATAGTATGTTGTGCAGTAAAGATACAATATCAGTGGCACTGTCTATGAATGACATCCCTGTACATGTAGCACAACATCATTTATGCTCTATTTTTATCCCACCATTTTGTATGATATCGCTACAAGTCTAGTAGCGGTGTGATATGTTGTAGGCCCTATATGTTGATGCCTGTGTTACAGGATTGTTCACAATCAAGCCCTAAACCACTAAAATGCATCTTTTGAAGCTTTTATTCTTGAATATCGGCTAGGAAAAGAATAGCATTTGTTGAAATTATCTCAAGAAAGATGTCCTCTCCTGATTAAAGAAGCACCTTGTCGATTTCATAAAGTTCCTCTTTGTTCTGGAGCTTCCTTGAATCCCATACGAGAAGCTCAAGAAATTAAACATAGCAAGGCTCTACTATAAAATATTTGGATTAATAGGAGGTTGAAGACAGACCTATGAATACAATTTGAGTATGAGGGAGCTATGATTCAGCTATTGATGAAATTTTTCCTACAAATGATAATCCTCTCATTTATCAAAGTAAGAGGGAGATTTTTCTTGAGGGGTGAAGATGAAGGGCTCTAAGATTAAAAGGTTTTATAAGATGGAGATGTTGTTAATTTGGAAATAGTCATCTTATGAGGTTTGATTACATTTTTTAAATGAAGTGTATTATTCCAAGTGAAAATTTTCCGTGGTGAAAGTGAAAACTGGGACAAAACAGTGAAAAACTAGACAATTTGTCAATGCACAGTGACCTTGGCCAAATGCACAACCTCCTCTTCAAGCTGACTTTTGACTGCCTTCCCAATGTCCAAATCTAGCCCAAGATAGCTCATTGGAAAGCTTATCCTGTCTATTTTCCATAAATCCCCTTGGTTTTAAAAATGGGCTTTATATACCCCTCCAAAATTGCAATCTCACAAGACTGCTCAAATGCACATAGACCAGGCCAGGAAAGAGGTAGAAAGGTGATTTTTAGTAGTTTGTGACCATTTTGGCTGACCAGTTTTGCTCCAGACACTTAGAAAAAGTACAGAGTGCATGTCCTCATCATTCTGAATCCAAAAATTCTGACCATTTTCTCATTGGATGCCCCAAAAAAAGCACAACGTCCTAGGTGCTGCGTGTTTGACCATGTTGGTTGTGCCAAAATTTCTTCAAAAAAACACATCAAAATCTTGCTAAAATTGTTCAAAAATGGCCAAAATTGGTGCGTTGATAGATGGCTATATGTTTGAGGCATGAAGTGATGCCTCGGCAAGGATATATGTTGGGCATATGACCAAAGTCCCACATTGACGAGAAGTGGGGAGGATCGTGGGTATATAAGGATGGAAAAATATCTCCATTGGTATGAGGCCTTTTGGGGTAAAGCCCAAAACCAAATCCATGAGGGCTTAGGCCCAAAGTGGACAATATAATACCATTGTGGAGATATGTGGTGTCCAGAGAATCCTTACAAGTGGTATTAGAGCCAAGTTCTAAGTTAGCCAAGTGGATGAATCCTTGGAATGCCGAACGAAGGTGGTGAGCCCCGGTAATACAGGCGGTGTGCTCCGGATTCTTCATGGACGTGTCCTGGTCCCAACACGGTGAAGAGGAGTTGACCTGGGATAAAGCAAGCTCTCGAGGCAGGTGGTGCTTACATGTAAGGCGTGTGCTTCCAACTCATTGGAGCGGAGAATCCTAGTTGGTAGAGAGTGGACAGATGGATAATCGTTCGAAGGGAGGCTCAATGGTCCTTTGTTCGAGGGGAGGATTGTTGGGCATACGACCAAAGTCCCACATTGACGAGAAGTGGGGAGGATCATGGGTATATAAGGATGGACAAATATCTCCATTGGTATGAGGCCTTTTGGGGTAAGTCCAAAAACAAATCCATGACGGCTTAGGCCCAAAGTGGACAATATCATACCATTGTGGAGATATGTGGTGTCCAAAGTCCTTACAATATCCAACTTCTTTTTCTCCTCTTGTTTGGTCAATGCCTCAATCTTTGCATGAGCTCTTTTGAGCTTGGCTCTTGCAATTTTGTCTCTCAGATCATAGTGCTTTGCCATCCTTCTTTGAATATCATTGTCCTTCTTGACCTTGCCTAGGAGGTTCTCCAGATGATCATTTACCTTCTCAAGCTAATATTCTCGGTTTTCATTTACCATCTTGGCAAATTGCTCATTCAAGGTGAGCTGATTGGCCATTTCTTCCTCTCTTTTCCTTTCCTGCTCCAAGGCTCTTTTTAGGCCTTTAGTCCTTGGCCTTCTTTTTGGCACTTGTTCATCAAGTGGCTCACCATATTTTCCATATGCCTCATCAAGTAAGGCCTTTGCCTTTTCAGCCTATTTCTTTGCCTTTCTAAGCTGAATCTCCATGAGCTCATTTTTGACCTCAAATTGCCTATTTTCTTGCTCATAGTAGGAAATGATCTATTTGGCCCTTTGCAAGTTGACCTCGAGCTCTCCTATGAGTGCATTCTTCTCCTTGATGACAATAGCTATGCTTTTACTATCATCATGTTCATCGGATTCAATTAATTGAAAATCGTGCTCTATCTCATGGAGGTATTCTTCCTACTGTTGGACCTTTGCCTCTAAAACTTTTTCCTTACCCTTCTGTACCTACTTTGTCGATGAAGAAGGCAAGGCCCCTCCCACAATCAGTGGGGAAAACACTTGCCTATGCCCTCTTTGATAGGTATGTGCCAAGGTAACTAAAACAACCCTTTTGGGCTTGTTACTCTCACCATGCTCAATATGCTCCTGCTTAGTTCCTTTATCTCTGCCATGTGAATGAATAGGCTAATGAAAAGGTGATGATGGAGGTGATGGTGTGGATGACTCATGAGATGAATATGAATGATGTATAGGCTGAGGTGGAGGAATGGAGGTGTGTGGATGAGAGGATGAAAGGGCTTCTTGTCCATGCTGAATAGGTGGGACTGTGAAAATCTCATTGGATATGAAAGTGTCCCATGCAATGTTAAGATGATCAAGGTAGTGTAGGACTATCATCTTGATGAGAGAATGGTGAAATATGCTATGCATTTGATGATCACGATCTTTCCTTCGGGCAATGTATGAAATCTTATCAATATCCCGGTAAAGATAGTAGGGAAGATTGATCATTTTGACTCTTTTGAAATGCATGAGTAACCGAATATGATAGGAATAGAGCCTAGAAAACCTGCCCTCACATTTGAAGTACTTCATGATGATTTTCATCATAGGAACATATCTGTCTAGGAGGTAAGAGAAAAGAAAAATCCTCCTCCTTTCATTCTTGTGGCTAGGTTTAAGATATGGCTCATAGTAGCAGTAATCCAAATCTACATGTTTAAACCATTTTCCCCCAACATCTGGGATCCCAGTAGCAGCTGATATGATAGGAGAAGATATGGTAAAGGTGACACCAGAAAGGGTTTCTTGGTTGTCATGTAGGTTGATGATGAACTATCTGGTCAATTCAGAATGATGTTGTGTCCTTTCCACCTTCTTAAAAAACCCAAAACAACCCATATTTTTGAAGCTTGTGACAGTGATAGGAGATGCCATGAGTTCTCTGGTGTTTGTTGGCTCATATATAATAATTTTTCCTCCTTTGTTATATTTCCTCCTCTGTTGTGTTTCTTCCTCACTCTGACCTTGGTGTTCTTCTTCTGCGATGATTTGTTGCTATCAAAACCCTAAGGAAATGGTAGAATGGACTATGGGTATGGAAAATGTGGAATGGTGTGAGGAGAGATGATGAGAAGGAGATGGGGATGTGTGGAATAAGGGAGGTGATATGGGATAGTTGCTAAGTGAAGGGGGAATAGTGATGAAACCTAGGAGATGTGTTTTGAGATGGTGGGAATGTATGACTAGGGTTTGATCTTAGGAATAACAACAAACAACTTAAACCCTATGTAGGTGAATAATGGAGGGAAGGAGTGAGTAAATTTTCCACCAACCTGATTTGCTGAAGTATATGATGACCAACTTGGAAACTTGGTGGCGATGGGGGGTTTCTAGCACGTTTTAGCTCCTTCTAGGTGAATGCGTAACAACCTGGTCAAACACGTAGCGCCCTCTACAGGAGCACAACGCCGTTGTAAAATGTGCAACGACCTTTACAGGAGCACAACGACTAGGCTAAACGTGCAGCGACCCTGCTGAACGCGTCCTCTCATTCTGTTTTGCCCAACTTCCCCTTAAAATCACCAATTTTCTTTTGCTAATGAGTTGTGAGAGTGCTATAGTTCAAATGAGGCTTTCATGAGTGTCTTGAGAGGATTTATACTTGAATTGCCTTTAATTCATGAGTTTCCATACCCACTTTCTAAAGTTCTTCGTCATTTTTCAAATTCTCATTTTAATGCCCTTTTGACTTTCTGACCCTTTTTTGCTCTTGACAAGTGGATGATGCTTTGATTGAACTGATTTCTTCAATGGTTTCATTTCTTGCAGCAAGGAGACATGCTTGGGCAGCATTGGGAACATTTATTACATATAATGACTTAAATTACATCGAAAAATATAAGCAATCTAACATACTCTGTTTTGATCTCAAAAACATTTTTTTGAGATGAAAATTACATCAGTGACAAAAGGTCTTTATTTAATCATTATTAATTATTGACAATTACTCTTTGTTTATTGGCCATCCTCATACCTTTGCTGCACTTTATTTACATTTGAAATCATGCTTTTGACCTTGGAAATGAACCCTAAAACCTAATGGAAAGACAACTACCTCAGTTGAACAGAAAATGATGTAGGAGGTCAATTAAACAACAATTGAACATCAAATGAACAACAATTGAACAATTGAACAAAAAATGACGTAGGAGGTCAATTGAACAACAATTGAACAAAAAATGATGCAGGAGGTCAATTAAACAAAAATTGAACAACAAATGACGCAAGAGGTCAATGGATAACCATCATTGGACCATTTTAACATGACCTAATGGAATGATTAAAAATTCAGTATGAGACACCTAAAATGAAAATGCAAAGAGAAGATTTGATCCCTGATGGAAGTATGCATATATTGACACTAACAGGGACTAAGGAGAGTTGAGACTGTGTGCTTTGGTTTATTTCTGTTAAAGACCATGCCTCTGATTTGTGGTCCTTAGACCATTTTATCCTCTCCAAATGATGGTTTATTTTTCAAGAATAATGATGCAATAAGAGAAGGAAGATCTAGCTAACATTACTTTCTTTTATCTCAACACATTGCAGATCATAGGGACCCTGTGGATGCATATGTAAGTACAAAGAAGGTTGTGAGAACCACGATGGGTAAGGGCTATCCTTTCCTGGCTTCCTTTCATTGTACATGGCTCTATTATGCTATAGAGAATCCTGAACCTAAAATGTCACATTGATTGTATGCCTCTCTTTTGAGCTGTCACATAGCTTTCTATATTCCTTCTCTCACACGCATTTCCTCACCACTTCTACACTAATTTGGCCTCAAAACTGGATATTGAAAGTGAATTTACTTAAAAATACTCCCTAAATACCAACATGATACCTAGGTTCTCCAAAAATGGAGGGAAAGATTCCAACAAAAAATATTTTGGGCATCTGATAGTTATGCTACGCCATGGAATAATTGATGAATGCACAACCAAGCTCTTGGGGTGAAGTCTAGATATAAAATTTATTGTAGATCTCTCACTGGGCATGATGGAAAAGGGTCGAACCACGTGGCACAAGGAAATCCTTAGAAAATACCTTTTTTAGGCTACATAAATCTGGTTTTCGAATGCGAGTAGTTAATTCGAGAGTGAAATATCAAGAAAAGGGATGTCAATTTCTATCAAAGCCACACCCTGCTGCACTACATCTCATCCAACAATCCATTTTGACTGAAAGAATACCCTAAACCATGTAGTCCTCAACAACACGTGGAATTTCTAAGGACACACAAACTACTATAAACTAGTGTTGATGCTTCTTTGCCAGTCTATCATCTAGGCACTAATCTATGTTCATGTTTGTGACTAGTCATTATTTTCATATTTTTAAAGTCTCCTTTTCTTAAAGGATTTTAGATGGGTCCCCAACATTTCCATGAAATTTTCTAAAATTTCTGGTTGGGGCAAGTCTCGACACATACCCTGGACATGGTTCCCTATTTCTGCATCCCCACTGTCTAGAAACTTGGTGGAACATTGTGTGTTGTTAGTGAAAAAAATGGTCAAAATTAATCATCCACAAGTCTATGTCCAAATTTCGATCTTCTTTTCCCGAGTTTAAGTTTTCATATTCAACACACATGCATAATTCTTTCATAAAAGTTGATTAAGGAATAGGGTGATGATTTTTAATAGTGGCACAATTCCTTGCCATTCATATTTTCCAACATAAGAATTTAGGGAGGTATTCCAAATACCATTTAAATCTAGACTTACCTATGAATGATCCACTATAAAATTTAGGTCAGGAGGAGAGGAGCACATGGAGATCAGAGGGCTAGCGAATTCTATTGTACAATGAGGAGAAGGCGTTTTTCCATACCAACTTGGTGAATGGGTAGAATAAAAAGAGGTGGAAAATAATTTGTTTGTGTTGCTTGCATAGGAGCATCTTGAAGGCCCTTGTATTCCTCTTTTCCATAGGTTCTCAATAGTAAGGGGTTTTTATGGGAAAGCATCCAACTAAAAGCATTGTTTTTTGGATTTAAATTATTGCACACATATTTTTCCATAGAGAGGATTTTGGGGGCAAGCGACCAACATATAACAATGCTTCATAGCCTCCCTTAACATAGTAAGAATATTTCTAGGGAGCGCAACCAAACAAGAATTCTTGCAGAATAGCCACACGTGGAATTAGACGACTAAGGATCCCACTAAAGTCCCATCTAACCCAATGTCCACTTACATCCTACAAGGAGATGTCTACCAATAGGGATCTCCCTTGTGCATGAAGGGCTTCCTTAATAGGAAGTAGATCTTGAGATTCCTCCAGAGGTGGTTTTCCCATGATTGAGGCCTACCATATACTGATATGAGCAACAATCATTGGAACCCAATAGAGGTTTTTATGTATTATTGATACCACTGAAGAGATGAGTTTCCATATTGTTAATCCAATTCAGGTGGTTTTAATTGTATGAGGCTCTGATTGCTTCTAGGTTGCATGTATTTGGCTTGCAACACTCTTGACCACCAATTTGCAGGTTGTGTAATTAAGTGCTAGGTCAAACTTGCTCACATCGCTTGATTCGTGAGGATGGGATCATGAATTCCTAGACCCCATGAGTTTTAGGATTATGAACCATGGCCAAATTTATTAAGTGGAACTTTTTTGTGCTTCTCTTTCCCCCTTCCCAGAGGAACTTCTGAATTTCTTTAGCTAGTTGATGTAGAACAGTCCAGAGCACCAGGAGAATAGAGTATTGGTAGAAGGGAAGGGCATATAAAATTTCTTTTATTAGCACAATATGGCCAGCCAAATTGAGCCATAGTGCTCCCTAAGACTCAAATTTCCATTTGAATTTGGAAAGAAATAACGCCCAAGCCTATGACATGTGTGATTTAAAGCATATATGGATTCCAAAATATTTAAATCCTTTCCAATTCTCCATAGATTGAAAGTCAAATATTTCTCCAACTTGATGTTTTTGAACCACAGAGATGTTCCAAGAGTAGACTTGAGATTTTTTTGAATTGATTTTTCCACTATAGGCTAGGAGAAAGTGGTCCAAAACCTACTTGAATCTTTTGGAAACAATTACATATGCACCTCCTAGGAGGAGAGCATCGTCTGCAAATTGTGAGTGATTGAGACTTCTTATTCCTCTTACATATCTAATTCTCAGAAGGTATTTCGTCCTTTGCACATGATTCAACCTGAAGCTAAGAGTATCAACCATAATTATATATACAAATGGAGATAGGGGGAAACCTTGCCAGAGTCCTTTAGTTGCTTTGGAAAAACTTGCTAGTCTTCTATTCACAAGTGAAGTGGTCCAAGGAGAACTAATGCAAAGCCTAATACACTATAAAATTGCTCATCAAAGCAGTATATAATTTCCAAGTCCTTATCATGAATGGAGGGACCATGAAATGTGAAGAACACTATGCAAATGTTAAGCTTCAAATGGGGGATTATCACCTAAAAACCCACATGTTTTCCATTGAAATGGGTGGTTGTGACATTGTCTTTAGTGCTGAATGGATCTGCACACTAGCCCTATCACAATGGACTTCTAGGAGTTTTATATGAGCTTTAAGCAGAATGGCCACACTCATACATTGAGGGGACTCCAGGAAAGTGCTCCTACTATCATCATCTCACATCGAATGGAGAAGCCTTTAAAAAGGGTCATCATGGGATAATATCACAATTTAATGCCATCCATGTCGTTGAATTCACTCCTCCTCACATTCATCCCAATATGCAATAGGTCTTAGATCACCACCAACGACTCTTCAACAAACCTAAGAAGCTTCCACCCTCTAGGGGTGAACATGATCATAGCATCCCTCTACTCCTGGGTGCACAGCCGCCAAATGTTCGCCCCTATCGATAGAAATTGAAAATTATCAAGGAATTCCTCATAGCCGGTGTTATTCGTCCTAGCACCATCCCTTATTCATCCCTAGTGGTCATAGTTCTAAAGAAATACAGTGAATGTCTCATGTGTCCAGACTTTATGGCCCTTAAAAAGCTAACTATCAAGGGAAAATTTCTTATCCCAGTAGTTGATGATTTGCTTGATGAACTGCATGGTGCCAATTTTTTTACCAAGCTCCACCTCCGCTTGGGTTATCACCAAATACAGATGAAGGAAGTGGACATTCCCAAGACAACCTTCTAAACTCATGAAGTCCATTAAGAATTCATGGTCATGCCATTTGGTCTCTGTAATGCCCCATCCAATTTTCAGAGCCTCATGAACCACCTTCTAAAACCATATCTTAGAAAATTTGTCTCGATATTTTTTGATGGCGTTCTCATCTACAACATAACATGGGACACTCGCCTTCAACATGTTGACCAGGTATTGCAACTGCTCCAAGATCATAAACTATTTGTCAAATTATCCAAGTGTTCATTTGGCATGGAGGAAGTAGAGTGTTAGGGACACATTGTGGGTCGTGAAGGAGTGAGGGTTGATCCAAAAAAGACTCAAGCAATGCAAGATTGGCCCCAACCAAAAACTTTGAAGAGGTTGAGGGGATTCTTGGGTCTCACAGGCTATTATCACAATTTTTTCTACAATTATGGACACATTTCTTTGCCCCTCACTAATCTTCTCAATAAAAAATCATTTCTATGGAATGACACAACTCAACAGGCCTTCTTGGCTCTCGAACAAGCCATGTGCTCCACTCCAATATTGGCCCTACCAGACTTTACAAAACCTTTTGTGATTGAATGTGATGATTTAGGTATAGGAATTGGTGCAATATTAATGAAGGAAGGCCAACAATTGGATTTCACGAGTCAACAACTCAGTGGCAAGCATTTGGGTCAATCTACATATGAGAAAGAAATTATGGCCATCTTACATGCAATAGACACATGGCCACCATACTTATTGGGGCATCATTTCCAAATCCGCATTGACCATCATAGCTTAAAATATTTCTTTGAGCAACGTCTATTGTCGCCACAACAAAATAAATGGCTTGCAAAAATGCTAGGATATGATTATGAGATAATTGGCAAGAAGGGGTGTGACAGTGGTCAATGACTTATCGCGCCAATTCGAGGATGAGGGCACCCTTTTATCCCTCTCTCTACCCATACCAGATTGGATTGAAGAAGCCTGTCATGAATGGTTCTCCCACCCCTCTTTGTCCCAGCTCATTAATATATTATGAGAAAATCCTAATTCTTCAGAGGACTACTCTTGGAAGTATGAAGTTCTTCGCTATAATAATTGGGTAGTACTATCCCCAACCTCCACCCTCAAAACCCACATATTGGAAGAGTTGCACTCCTCTCCACTTGTAGTACATCCAGGCTTTCAAAAGACTTATGCACAAGCACACCGCTCTTTCTTTTGGACCGGCATGAAGAACAAAATTATTACGTTTGTAGTTGAATTCGATGTATTCCAGAATAAAAAAAGGGGAAATGATCAAGATACCAGGGAACTTACAACCCATGCTACTCCCTACGCCTATCTAGACAAATGTTTCCATGGATTTAATTACAGGTCTCCCAAAGTCAAGCAAAAAATTAGTCATCATGGTGGTTGTCGACAAACTTTCCAAATATGCTCCTTTTTTTGCTCTACCACACCCATTTACTAGGCCAACATTGGTGGCTCAAGTTTTCATGGACCAAATCTTCAAACTGCATGTCACAGTGACTTCCATTATGTCTGATCGAGACCCCACTTTCACCAATAAATTTTGGTAGGAAATTTTCAAGCTACAGGGCATGTAACTCCAACTGAGTACGACTTATCATCCCCAAACTGACGGTCAAACAGGATCAGTCAACAAATGTTTGGAGACCTATCTATTGTGCTTCACTTCAGACATGAAAAATCAATGGATACAATGGTTTCCTTCAGTTGAATGGTGGTATAATACCAACTATCATGAAACCAAAAATATGAAACCTTATGAGGAAGTGTATGGCCAACTCCTACCTTAAATAGCTTCTTATATTCTTCGATCTTTCAAAGCGCAGGTAGTTGTTCAACTCCTGTAGAATCGTCCCGCCATGATTGCTCATCTCAAAGATAATATACATCAAGCTCAGAATAAAATGAAGCATCAAGACGATCAACATTTTTCAGAGAGGTCATTTCAAGTAGGTGACTAGGTATTCATGTGACTCCAACCTTATAAGAAGACCTCTCTCAAAGTAAAGGGCTTGCAAAAACTAGCACCAAAATTCTATGGGCCTTATTAGTTACTTCAACGTATTGGAGAAGTCACTTACAAACTGGCTTTTTCGACTATTTCAAAAATCCACCCAGTCTTCCATGTATCCTGCCTCAAAAAGGTTACGGGGAACAATTGTAGGGTTCAAACAAGTTTGCTGGAATTGGATGAGGAAGGTTCACATTGACTCTCCCTGAACAAGTCCTCACTACTCGCGAAAGACATATTTGCAGCCGCACAATCAAGGAAGTGATCATCAAGTGGAAAGACACCTTCCAGAAGATGTGACATGGGAACCAACCACTATTCTTCAGCAATTTCTACAACTTCAGCCTTGAGAACAAGGTACTTTTGATGGGGGAGAACATGTTAGGGTCCAACTCTAACTTCTTTATTTATGTATTAGCCCGAGGGGCTTAGTCAAAGTCATAGTTAGTTAGTTGACTCAATAAATCCCATAAGTGGTTATCCACATTACTAATAATTATAAGTGGTTGACCCATATTATAGAAAAGGGACCATAATTAGTTATAAATGGGTCATAGTTAATAAATAAAGTGGTTAACACGTAGTATGCAAGGGACCACTAGTAGTTAGGGTTTTGGATGTCATAAAGCTATAAATAGTCTTAGATAGCAAGGGAAGAATCATCCAATTTATTTGTAATCGAGCTCTACTCTATTAGAGGTTTCCCCCTCGAAGAGGCAAGTGAACATTATATTCAGCTTCTAAATAATAAATTATCTTTCTAGCTTGTCTCAATTCATGTGATATTTTTATGTTCGACTATATTATTTCGTATTCCTGGAATTTTGGTTTTCTCGTAGGTCAAGTGCATAACAACATACAAGTCCTCATAGGTGGAAACATGAAATGTAGCCTTCATTATTATATCCTCACATCATTCCAGATAAATAGAACTAAACCATAGATCCCTTTTAGTAGTAACAAGTGAAGGCCTAGCCAATATTATACTCCAATTTGAATTGAGATACCAAAATGCCAACAAACTAAGGTGCCTTTAATTAAGAACCTGTTGGTGCCTCGAAAATCGCTGCAACAACATAGGGGAAACCACCCGGTCCGTACCTTAGTACAGCTCCTTTTCCGTTTGGAATAGTGGCTCCGACTGGGGATAATGGGACCAGTTTCCCAAAAATGGATAAAAATGGGATGGATGAGCGACTTATAGATTATGCTAGTGATAAGCGAATAACTACAACTATCGGCAGGAATATAATAACAATAATCTACCCCGGGGTTTTATCGATCTCTAAAGTGTAGCGTTTGATGATCTAGGCTTTTAGACAGGCATATAGATGACTCTGTCTTCAAACATGGATATTAAATTGCTCAAGATTGCTGTGCATAAATAGTTACACAAAGCGATAACAGCGAAATTACTACACTATCATTTATATCATTGTTACATACATGATTAAAAGAAATGCAAATCACAAAACATCCAATAGTGGGCTGAGATAGAGATTTGCTATTATAGCGCATGCATGTATTCAATAATAGCAAGAAGTAATAACACAACAATTTATATAAGAGGAATGAATACAGATGCAGATAAAAGTACCATGTAAGCTGCTTAACACTCCCAAATATTAATCGCTACGTCGCAGTACTTCCTTCAATTCAGAAAGCATTCCAAACAACAGACGATAGTGCACAATTGCATAAAACAGCTTTCCCATTAAATTAAGGACCATTGGTCGAGTTTCACAAAAGAATATAGGCTGAAGCACAGTAGTGCAAACTTCAGCCTTTAAGTCTGATACAAAATTTTACGACCCTTTCCAAAACAATGAAAGGGTCTATAAATACATAATCTAATTTAAATATCTACTTAAACAGAAATCCTACTAAGCTGGTATCAATAACTTTTGATCCTGTTTTGGCTGGCGATCTGGCAAGCGGGAGGGTGACTCATTAAGTCGGCTGCTTTCCTTTGAATCTGAGTTGATTAATCGCAAGCATTGGTTCAACTTCCGGAGGTTTGTTGAGGCGCAAACTGAGCTGTGCAGCGTAGGTGGCATCTTGGATATCGGGAATTATACACCCGATTGCGTCTGTAAGGCACTTTAGGGCAGATCTCTGTGTATGCGGCTTGATCAAAAAGAGCCAATATGCATCTAAGGATAAGGTTTTAACTCCAGCGATTAATCTCCCTTTTTCTTCTAACTCGGGGTAGCATGTTAGCTCTAATGCATTTGGAGTTGTCATCTTTCCCGGTGTACATTGAGAAATCATATTGGCCAGGTAAAGAGTGTTATTGACTAGATCCACTAGATTGCTGGCGGTTGTTTTACATCTTGAAGCCGCCCTTTCTGCCTTCATCACTTGAGTATGCCATTCTGTGAAAAGAATATCTTTCTGTGTTTCATTAATCCTGGGCAATTTTGCTGCTTTTCCCAAATCAGTATCTTGCCAGTCAAGATGTGCAGTAATGGCTTCGTCCGCTTGATCTAGTTCAGTCCTGGCCTTTTCTACCTGTTGATTTATCGTTGTAGTAAGCTCACATAGGGACTCAGCTTGATCCATCTGTTGACATAAGAGTCTGACCTGAGCTATCAACGCATTGTTTATCAATAATGCCTCTGTCTTAAACTCTTTTACCTGCGATGCACCTTTCATCTTTTCCAACTGCGATGACATTTGAGCAATCTGCTCTTCTTTGGTCTTCATCATTTGGTCATTCGCTACTCTCAAATTATCCAATGCCTCCGACAATTCTTTCTGTTTCTGGATCGCACCCTGATCGATCCTTTGCCTTTCCGCTTGCAATTGTTGAGTCAACTGGTTGTTTTCTTGCTGTTGCGCCAGCAACTGTTCTTCAGCTTGGGCTGCCTTTTGCCTTGTTTCATCCAATTCTGCCTGTAATGCAAGGATTTATTGGTCCTTATTCTTCAAGAGAAGGCTCACCTCCGATGCTTTGTCAATTGTTGCCGCCGAGTAAGCGCCTGCATACTGTGATAGCTTTGTTAAGTCATCGGAGGGATCCAATTCCTCCTTCCATACTACATTACCCGTGACCGTTTGTTCGGGGAAGATAGAAGGTTGATCAATCCTTCGTCTCTTCCTTGACCGCCTTACAACTGCCCTGTGTTTTGGGCTGTAGAAAACATCCAATGGCGGAATGTCTTCTATCTGTAGAATAACCTGGTCGGAGGGGTCTTTTGGAATAACTTCAACTTCTTTTGAACTTGGTGGGCCGCTGGTTCCGCTTAGAACCTGAGGAGAGGTAACATCCTGAGTATTACTTGTCTTAGAGGTATCCCCATTTTTTGAACATTCCAATCCACTGATAATGGAGTGAAATTTCTGCCATTCTTGTAATAAATTGGGGTCTATAGTAGTGTCTACATTGGTGGTTTGCTTCTGCTGCTCCTTCTCCTGCTCTTTGCTCTGCTGTTCCTCTTTTTCTCTCCTCTATTTTTCTTCATGTTCCTTCTTTTGTTGTTCTTCTTGCTCCCTTTTCTGCTTATCTGCCAGTTCTTTCTTCCTTCTTTCTTCTTTTGTATTCTATGTTGTTTCTCGGCTTGTTCTTTCTCTAACCTTTCTGCTTGTTCTTTTCTCTGCTGCTCCTCTTGTTGCTTCTTCTGCTGCTCCTCCTGTTCTTGAACAGGTCAGCTTGATGATGTTGCTGGGGATGTTGCCAGTAAATGCAGAGGCAGAGTTTGCAACCTCTGTTCTCTGAGTTTATTGAACTCAGTTAATCCCACATCGTTATATCACATCCTAGCGAGTTCCTTAACATGACCAATTGTCTCAGCGGCAATGAACAAGTCATCAAACATATCCTTCTGATGCTCAAACCTTGTTAACTTGGCCTGCTCTAATTCATTGTAAGCAGTCTTTTTTTGGTCGTATGGTCTGTTTGGGATCGTGGCCAGTGTTAAAGACTGGAGCTTCGTGGCTTCCTTTTCTGCATGTTTAAGATCATGCAGAGTATAAATGCCACATCTGAAGGGAAAAGATGGCCATCCTCTCTTCTTTTCTATTTTGAGAGTCTGTGTAGTACTCTCAGCCATGATCTGATATGCAATCTCGCTTGCTAGCAGCTTATCTGGAACATAAAGAGGAAGAACATGTGGGTCGGCTTTGCTGCCGAAAACTCTGATGTAGGTGAAATTTTCTTCTCCGAACCAACTTGCTACTGCTGGTAAATCGAAGGAAGCTAGATAGGAAATTTTTGAAATGGGCTTATCAAAAATGGAATAGTAAATGGGCACCATGAAACCATTACAGATTTGATACAGGTGATCTATATAAGAAGACTTCCACAATTTTTGATGATATATATGAATGGGTGAAGGGTCCTGTGCAGTCCACCTCCACCCGAGAACAGGAAATTCGGAATTGAAACAAAGAGTGTCTAGGATATATGAACTATAGTAGAACGGGGGCATTTTCCTTTCTGAAACAACAGACTGAGACCTAAAATCACGAACAGCTACTGCTAATTTATCGGAAAGAATAGTAGCCCAATCCATAATCCAACTATTTACTGCTGCCTCCATTAAAGGAACCATTTCAATGGTAAAATTGGCAGAATCATGCAATCCCCATAGCCTACACATCATAATCCCCGCATAACAATAAGGAGAAGCTAAAGAATCGACAGAGTACCTACCAGAGGATTCGTGCTTGTGTTTGTTGGGATTTTGCCTCCAATCCTTGATAGGTTCAGATTCGATCTCATTCTCACTTGCGAACTTCTCCAAGAAGTCTTTGTTATATATTTTCTCAGGTTCAGGCAAATGATACATTTGCCTTAGGTCTTCTGGCTTGAATGACCCGAAAATCCTCCCATCTCTTGTATTAAAAGTTCTGTCCAAAATGGGGATTTCTTCAATCGCCCATCACACAACGTCAGTATAAGGAAGAATTTGATCTCTGGCCGCTATCCTGTGAAGGAAAGAGTCGGCCAAATCTTTGAGAGTTGCATCAGACTTCTTGAGTAAGTCCACACTAGCTTGCGACACTATCTTTTCTGGTTGCTCAGCTTCAATTAGGTTATAAGTGCCCTGCCAAGTTACTCTGGTGAGCCCCGTGCATGTGGTATCGGAAATCAGTCCCTTCTTCTTGTTTGCGGCCGCTTGTCCCGCAGATGGTGTTGCGGAAGCACCTGCAGTCTTCTTGGACTTCTTTCCCATCTTTTCTGGTCTAGCTTCTGTGAATGAATTCTGCACAAGAAGGCAATTGGGCGTAATACACAGAGATAGCAATGAAAAACTCTTTAAGTGATACAGCACATATGAATGGATGTGTAACTAAAAGACTTAGCTTTTAAAATGGGCGCGTATACAATCTGTGAAAATATTTTAAGACATGATCTTATTAATTAGCCGTTTTCGCTCCGTCGTTCCTTAAATGCCCATTATATCGTTATTCGGGTGAACGATTCACTTAAGCATGCAATGGACGTTTTGGCGGTTGAGCGTGGATGAAGGATTGCGTGAGAAATCAAGCCTTTATTACAATTGAATTGTGCCATCCCATCACTTAACGACTCTTCTCTTGAAAACCGCGCTTTATCGGATCGCAATCGGGGATATAATTAGTGTGCTTTAATGGCGTGTATTGAATATCACCGATCACCGAATGCGATATCGCATCGGTGAAAAGCTTTGAGCGCGATAAGACTTGGGTAAGATTGCCGCGATACCCGACTCCCGATTGCGCATCGCATCGGGACAAGTCTTTGGGGATATTACAACTGTGATAGCGTGTCGCCGATCGCCGAATGCGCCGAATGCACATCGGGACTATTGGCATGGAGCATTATAACATGTACTTGGAGTATCGCCGATCGCCGATCGCCGAATGCGCCGAATGCGCATCGGCGGAAAACTTTGGGGTGCTTAATTATAATTTATGTGTCATTGCGAAATGCGATCTTGCGATCGCTTTATCGCAATGACAAATCATTACATGATTTCTTTTAAGGGTTTGTCCAGAAAGTTTTATAGAGCGCATTTATTCATTTTTTTTTAGGACTTGTTTGGATTATAATAGCATTGATACCAAATCAAATTTTAAAGGGACCCATTTCATACGTTAATGTTTATAAGTAAAAATGATATGAAATGGGGGGTTGTTGTAGAGCACAACAATTGGCGATTCGCTGGAAGAACCAGTTATCTCTTTCAAAATAGAAACACTTAAGCTTTTTCAAAGAATAGAGTTTCAATCAATGGGGAAATTTCTAATATAATTAGATTTCAATATATTCTGAGAAAAATGAAACTATTTTGTTGACTCCCTCTTTTCTATGAAAGTAAAAACATTCTAAGCTTTGAAATCGGTCTTTATTGGTTTGTAATGATAAAATAGAATACCTTTCCAAATCAGCCTTTTATAGTAAACTCATCTGTCACAGGTAGAGCCTCTGCTGCCAGCAAACATCTATAGTTTCGACAGGGATACCTTTTAACCATGTGATTGCCCACTGTCCCATCCAATTAAGAGTGTGATTAACAGAATGAATTCAAAATATTTTTTACATATTTTGTATTTCATTTCCTTTTTCTTTTCTATCAATGATAAGATAAAAAGCCATTGTCCTGGTTTGGTGGCCAGTTGTTTGACAATGCCACTCACTAATAGTAGCTTAGCTGAACAAGCTGGCTCGTGATGAGACCCCTTGTCTTGAAATTTCAAGCCATTACCCTGTTTTGGTTTGCAGTATTGGTAATGTCAGATAAACTGTTTCTCTATGAACGTGGTAAGCAGGCTTGTAATAAGACCTCCTATCTTAAATATCTTATATTTTAGAATTACACTCTGAAAAATCATAAACTTTAGTGAATGGGGTGAACAATCTTCTTCTTAAGAGTAATGGATGACAGAGTAAGAGTTGAAGATGCTGAGATTGGATTGATTCCTATCTTAGTATAGATAACCTTTAGAGACAAAATTAAAAAACATAAAATGGTTTACAATATTTTTATGATTTGAGAGGAGTTGACAAAAATTTGAATTGTGATTTCAGAATACAAAGACATCTAATTTCTTAGAAATTATCCTTTTTGATTAAAAATTCTATCATTTTAAAAGCAAATGTTCATATTCATTCTATGGGACAACTTTTTAAATGCAGCAAAAGGTCAATGGAAGACATCTCGCAACCTTATTTCTTAAAATCCTACAAACTATTAAAAATCCTACTGAAATGAAAGGAGAAGGGGTTACCTCCTCAGTGAAAGAATTTCTTCAAGACAAGGCCATTAACAGGGAGAGAATCTCTCAAACCTGCTAAATCTTGCAATATAAAGGTTGAATGGCCTATCTTCTCACAGATCTGAAATGGTCCAAGCCACAACTTCTGGAACTTAGAGTGCTTACCCTTGTCCTCATGGGCTTTGTCCCATTTCAGAACTAAATCACCGACTTGGAACTGCTTTGAACCGGACGAGGCTGAATCAAAAGCTGCTTTGATGACTTGCTGGTGTTTGGCATGAGTAACCTTGGCGTTTTCTCTTTCCTCTTCTAATTTTAGTATCTAGTCATGTCTGAACTGAATAGAAGAGGAAGGAGTTTCCTCAATGAACTGCACTAGGGCTAAAGAAGGAAGAATAAGATTTGTAGGTAAGATTGCTTCTTTTCCATAAACAAGATTAAATGGAGAAGTTCCAATAGAAGCTTTGTGTGTTATCCTATCAGCCCATAATGCGAACACTAAGGATTTGTGCCAATTCCTCTAGTTTTGTTCGATAGTTCGCTTAATAATTTTAATCAGATTCTTATTAGTAGACTCTGCTAAACCATTTCCTTGGGGATAATAATTAGCAGAATATTTTAACTTAAATCCTCTTTTAATAGCGAAATCAAACATAGCATTGCCTGAAAAGTAAGATGCATTATCAAAAACAAGAGCATTTGGGACACCAAACCTGGTAATGATGAATTGATCTATGAATTCAATGATTGCTTCAGAGTTTGCTGTCTTTAAAGGGATTGCCTCAACCCACTTTGTGAAGTAGTCGGTAGCAGTAAGGATATACTTATGCTGTTTGGAAGATGCTGGAGTAATCTCCCCAATAATATCCAATCCCCATTGCTCAAATGGCTGTTCAATGTTGATTGGTTGCAAGGGGAAAGCTGATTTTCGTTGTCTTCCGCTAGCAGTTTGACAATTTAGACATTTCCTTACGTACTCGTGAGCATCTTTAAACAAAGTAGGCCAATAGTAACCAGCACGAATAATTTTGTGAGCTGTTGTGTCAGCTCCGAAATGTCCTCCTGCTGGTCCGTCATGTAGCTCCTGCAAAACCTTTTGGGCTTCAGGTTTTTCAAGGCATCTTAACAAGATAGAATCGTAATTCTGTCTAAAAAGCACATCATCAATGATTGTAAAATTCTTTGCTTTTAATCTAATGGCCCTTTTGTTTTTGTAAGACAAATTCGGAGGTGCATAACCATTCTTTAGATAAAAGATTAAATCGACATATTGAGATCCAGAATCAATAACACTTATCTGATTAATTTCTTGAGTTTGATCTGCATCGCTTGATTCTGGAATGTTGGATGCTCCCGCCAATATCCTGCAAAAACCTTGTCCCCTAACAATCTTTGCTGGCTTAATATCTAGGTCATATTCTTGAAGCGCTGTGACCCAATTTGCCCTTTTTTCACCCAGCTCTTTCTGGATTAATAGTTGCCTAACTGCCGGGAAAGGAACTATTATTTTTGTATGGGTTTTTAAAAGAAAGGGTCGATAATGTTTTACCGCTTTAAATACAGCAAAGGCTTGTTTTTCTACATCGGAATAATTTCATTCGGCACCCTGAAGATTTGAACTGAAGAATGATATTGGTGCCTCTAAATTGTGAGCATTTGGCTGCGTGAGAACTGCAGAATAAGAGACATCGGACGCAACAGTATACAATGTAAAATGATTAGAAAAATTTGGAGTATTCAAGGCTGGGGCATTGATTATTGATTGCTTGATAACATCAAAAGCTTGCTTTTCTTCTGATCCCCACTTGAAGACTGAATTCTTCTTGATCATTGTCTGAAGTGGTAATACAATTTGAGAAAAATCTGGAACAAATCGTTTGACAAAATTAATCTGACCCAAAAATGACTGCATCGATTTTTTATTGTGTGGGAAAGGGATTTCAGAAATTTCCTTGATCCGATCAGGATCAATATAAATGCCATCTTTGGATACTATAAAGCCTAAGAGTTTTCCTTGATCAAGAGCAAAGAAAGACTTCTTTGGGTTCAGAGAAATACCATATCTTTTGCATCGCTGAAAGATTTGATTTAAGTCATGCAAATGATTATATCTCTTCTTAGAATACACGGTAATATCGTCTAGATAGACGACTACTGATCGATTAATCAACCCTTTAAAGGCTATATCCATGGCTCTCTGGAATGTCGCTCCCGCATTTATGAGTCCGAAAGGCATTTTCTGATATGCATATGTTCCCCATTTTGTTCTGAATGTGGTTTAAGTTGGTCATCAGGATGAACCAAAACTTGGTTATATCCTGAAAATCCATCAAGAAAGGACATCAATTCAGAGCCTGCGACTGATTGGAGGATTTGCTCCATAGTAGGTAATGGGAAATTATCTTTCAAGCTCGCTTTATTCAAGTTCCTGAAATCAATACAGATTCGAATGTCGCCATTTTTCTTTCTGACTGGCACCATATTAGAGACCCAGTTTGAATGTCGGACCGGAAAAATAATCTTGGCTTTCAAGAGCTTGTTAAGCTCCGACTTTATCTGGCTCTCCAAATTTGGATGTATTTTTCTTAACTTTTGCTGAATCGGTTTCTGATCAGGAAGCATAGGAATGGTATGCTGGATAATAGATGTATCATATGTCTTCAAGTCATCATATTTCCAAGCAAAGACCTGTTTGTTTTTTCTTAACAGTTTAATAAATGCTTCCTTTTCTTCCTAGGAAAGTCCTATTCCTAAGTTGATGTTTTGAGGAGCATCGTTAGTGCCTAGATTTATCAATTCAAACCTAAGGGTAGAACTTTGAAGTTTTGCATTAATTACAGGTTTAAACCTGTCTTTGATATCATAAAGGTCTTCAAGCTTCAACACTGATTTAGGGATCGAATTTTCTTGAGGCGTTTGTTTCATCTGTAGATCATGATCATCTTCCTCAATAACTTGATTGTTATAGGATTTTTCCGAAGTTAGAAACTGCAAGATATCATCGTCATGGTTAAATACTCTCCAATTAGTGACATTGTCAGGAATTGAAGGCCTAAAAAGTAATTCTACAGAAAATCTATCAAGGTTGTAGTCTTCAGAAGGTAGAAGCTTAGAAGCTACATTGGCTAGTAGGTCGGCTGCCGAATTTTGTGACCTAGGAATGGAAGAAATGTTGAATGCTGAAAAGTGTGAGGTAAGATCCTGTACTAGCGATTGATAATGCTTGAGGTGACTTGAAAGACAATGAATTGCATTCCTCACCTGTTTGACAATGATTTCCGAATCGCCGAATACTTTTAGATATCGCACTTCAAGGCCGATTGCTTTATATAATCCCTGGACTAAATCTTCATATTCGGTTGTGTTATTAGTGCACTCAAATTCTAACCTACAAGACAGCATTGTCTTTTCTCCTTGCGGACTAACCAAAATGCAACCTGCTCCTGAGCGTTCACTGGACTTAGAGCCATCAAAATATAAAGACCAAAATAAAGGAGTATTAACAAAAATATTTACATCTTTCTTAGCATCATTAAAACATCTGGACTTATCAGTTTGTGAAAATTTTTCAATCTGAGATGTAAAATGATTAACTGAAAAAGGAGATGGTTGGGCAACAAAGTTGCCAAAGAATGATTCTGACGAATAGTTCCCCAAAATGTTGTTGTTGAATGCCACAGGTTGGTTTTCTTGCTCAAATTCAGTAACTGTGTGGGTCATATGCTTCTCGCGATCGATCCTTATTTGATTTGGCTTTCCCTTGTAGGGAAGCCACATATGTGACCAATCTGTGGAAATGTACCCATGCAGTTTTTTGGACCAATCTCTGCTCAAAATTAAACCATAGAATTCAGGTATGTCGGCAATTAAGATATCAATCCGTTGTACAATCCTTGGATCGCAGATAACCTGATGGTTACGGAATTAATTTCTCCCACAACCTGCACTTTGGTCCTGTCCAACTGTACAATATGAATAGAAGATTTCTGGGGTTCAATGTTCAGTTTAGAGAAAACTGAAGCTGGCATTATATTAGATGATGCCCCTGAATCAATTAAACAGTTGTGCAGGTTTTTGTTATAAATCTCGTAAGTCAACAGGAAGGGTGGAGTGTGAGAATTCGATTTATCTCCAATTAGAACTGAATCGGTAGCTTCAACCATACCTGCAGGAGGTTGGCCTGAATCGTTGGCAGCTCTTGCACTGGGAAGGGGAGTAGAGGGAACAGCGTTCAATTCCTTAAGAAGTAATTTTTGTTGATGCTTTAATTTACTAAGCTCAAACATAGTTATATTTGCCTTAGTTTTCTTCATATCATCAACAATATTATATTCCATTGAATCTGATACCACTAATGTCTTGGATGTTGAAGGAGAATAGGAGTTAAAGGCTGGTTTTGGGGAACTACTACAGGCGACTTCTTTGGGAGAACTTTTTCCTTTGTTGTAGCAGCGCCTGCGCTCCTCTTCTTTGAAGTTGCCTGAGCAGGTTCAGAAGTACTTTTACTTCTTGTAGTAACCGGAAAGGCTTCTTCTTCATTCTCGGTATCAGAGTTTGGGAGTATAAAATACCACATTCCGTGGCATTCAGCTATTTCTTCTTCATCATCGGTTTGTGAGGTTGTTTCCTCTTCCTCTTCTTCTTGCTCTGAATCTGCGTTAGATATAACATTGGGCGGCTTTGATTCAGTTTTCTTATAAGTTCTAAATGGTCTTTTGTTTGAGGTTTCGGCCACCTGCTTCTTTATCTCGACCATTTCGTTAGACAACGTTTTAAGGACCTTTTGTAAACCTTCCATGTCATACGGGTCCTTTGGGGTTTTCTTCTTGGAATCTTCTTTAAATGAGACTTTATTAGCTTTTCTATCTTCCAAAGCAGCTTTCTTTTCTAGAGCATTGATGCGCTTTTCAACAGCAAGTGCTTCTCTCATGTTTTCAGCTAAGGTAGGTTTCCCAACGCTGTCCACAAAAATAGCTATGTTGGCAGGTAGGGCAGTAATATACCATTCGCTTCGGATTTGTTCACTTGGTTTAGAAGCGGTAGGGATTTTATTCAGGAGTTTATTAAATCTGGCATTAAACTCCTTTATTGGTTCCCTGTGCTCTATTCTCAGATTGGAGAGGTCGTTTATTAAAGTAGCTAAGGACCTATCATCTCCATATTTGGTAAGAAACTGCTCTTGGCATGTGTTCCAACTGGTAATTGAACCAGAAGGTAAGGAAAAATACCAGGATCCTGCTGATCCTTGTAAGGTGTAGGGGAAGAGTCTTACAACAACATCTTGCTCTGTCACTCCTTTTAAGTTAACTGCTAACATAAAATTGTTAATGTGTTCTTCAGCCTGGGTCCCGTCATCTGGATTAAATTTAGGCAGCAATTTTTCGGGAGCATCTGGTAGATCATGCAATGGTGCAGGCATGTTGACTGCACCTGGCCTAGTCCATGGGTCTGCCATTATGATATCGATAGTGGTTGACACTACTGTTGGGATTCCAGATGTATAGGAAGGGATCAAATATGAGGAGTGAATAGGTTGGGATATTGAGGCTTCTGATCCCTGATGAACGACAATTTGTAATGGGGGAGTGGATGGTTGACCTCGCAGAGGGGAAAATGCAATGGAGGACGTAGATGAGAGCTCTTCACTATCAGATCCTTCAGTAATTTTCTTCGCCCTTTTCCTTTTAGGTAAAGGAAACTCAGTGGGTTCAATACCGAGTTTTTCGCTCTGAAGTCTGGTGAGAGGATGAGTGAGATTGAAATGCGAAGTCGCACTGCTTTCTGATACCTCAGACTTCTGTGGTGAAATCGAGAAGCTCTGAAGTTTATGGATTAGAGACTGGACTTCAGGTGATTCAAGACTTAATTGTTCTGTGGTATGATGGGTCTGAGCAGTGGTAGTTGATTCCCCTTCTCCTTGTTTGGATACCGGCGAACCAGTATGCAAATGGGAAGGTCGAGGGGATTCGGAGGGGGAAATACTCTTGGAATGGCTTATAGGTTTGGACTTATGTGCCATTCACAGTTGATGCCCTCCTTCTAGCGCCAATTATGTTGGTGCCTCGAAAATCGCTGCAATAACATAGGGGAAACCACCCGTTCCGGACCTTAGTACAACTCCTTTTCCGTTTGGAATAGTGGCTCCGACTGGGGATAATGGGACCAGTTTCCCAAAAATGGATAAAAATGGGATGGATGAGCGACTTATAGATTATGCTAGTGATAAGCGAATAACTACAACTATCGGCAGGAATATAATAACAATAATCTACCCCGGGGTTTTATCGATCTCTAAAGTGTAGCGTTTGATGATCTAGGCTTTTAGACAGGCATATAGATGACTCTGTCTTCAAACATGGATATTAAATTGCTCAAGATTGTTGTGCATAAATAGTTACACAAAGCGATAACATCGAAATTACTACACTATCATTTATATCATTGTTACATACATGATTAAAAGAAATGCAAATCACAAAACATCCAATAGTGGGCTGAGATAGAGATTTGCTATTATAGCGCATGCATGTATTCAATAATAGCAAGAAGTAATAACACAACAATTTATATAAGAGGAATGAATACAGATGCAGATAAAAGTACCATGTAAGCTGCTTAACACTCCCAAATATTAATCGCTACGTCGCAGTCCTTCCTTCAATTCAGAAAGCATTCCAAACAACAGACAATAGTGCGCAATTGCATAAAACAACTTTCTCATTAAATTAAGGACCATTGGTCGAGTTTCACAAAAGAATATAGGCTGAAGCACAATAGTGCAAACTTCAGCCTTTAAGTCTGATACAAAATTTTACGACCCTTTCCAAAACAATGAAAGGGTCTATAAATACATAATCTAATTTAAATATCTACTTAAACAGAAATCCTACTAAGCTGGTATCAATAACTTTTGATCCTGTTTTGGCTGGCAATCTGGCAAGCGGGAGGGTGACTCATTAAGTCGGCTGCTTTCCTTTGAATCTGAGTTGATTAATCGCAAGCATTGGCTCAACTTCCGGAGGTTTGTTGAGGCGCAAACTGAGCTGTGCAGCGTAGGTGGCATCTTGGATATCGGGAATTATACACCCGATTGCGTCTGTAAGGCACTTTAGGGCAGATCTTTGTGTATGCGACTTGATCAAAAAGAGCCAATATGCATCTAAGGATAAGGTTTTAACTCCAGCGATTAATCTCCCTTTTTCTTCTAACTCAGGGTAGCATGTTAGCTCTAATGCATTTGGAGTTGTCATCTTTCCCGGTGTACATTGAGAAATCATATTGGCCAGGTAAAGAGTGTTATTGACTAGATCCACTAGATTGCTGGCGGTTGTTTTACATCTTGAAGCCGCCCTTTCTGCCTTCATCACTTGAGTATGCCATTCTGTGAAAAGAATATCTTTCTGTGTTTCATTAATCCTGGGCAATTTTGCTGCTTTTCCCAAATCAGTATCTTGCCAGTCAAGATGTGCAGTAATGGCTTCGTCCGCTTGATCTAGTTCAGTCCTGGCCTTTTCTACCTGTTGATTTATCGTTGTAGTCAGCTCACATAGGGACTCAGCTTGATCCATCTGTTGACATAAGAGTCTGACCTGAGCTATCAACGCATTGTTTATCAATAATGCCTCTGTCTTAAACTCTTTTACCTGCGATGCACCTTTCATCTTTTCCAGCTGTGACGACATTTGAGCAATCTGCTCGTCTTTGGTCTTCATCATTTGGTCATTCGCTACTCTCAAATTATCCAATGCCTCCGACAATTCTTTCTGTTTCTGGATCGCACCCTGATCGATCCTTTGCCTTTCCGCTTGCAATTGTTGAGTCAACTGGTTGTTTTCTTGCTGTTGCGCCAGCAACTGTTCTTCAGCTTGGGCTGCCTTTTGCCTTGTTTCATCCAATTTTGCCTGTAATGCAAGGATTTCTTGGTCCTTATTCTTCAAGAGAAGGCTCACCTCCGATGCTTTGTCAATTGTTGCCGCCCAGTAAGCGCCTGCATACTGTGATAGATTTGTTAAGTCATCGGAGGGATCCAATTCCTCCTTCCATACTACATTACCTGTGACCATTTGTTCGGGGAAGATAGAAGGTTGATCAATCCTTCGTCTCTTCCTTGACCGCCTTACAATTGCCCTGTGTTTTGGGTTGTAGAAAACATCCAATGGCGGAATGTCTTCTATTTGTAGAATAACCTAGTCGGAGGGGTCTTTTGGAATAACTTCAACTTCTTTTGAACTTGGTGGGCCGCTGGTTCCGCTTAGAACCTGAGGAGAGGTAACATCCTGAGTATCACTTGTCTTAGAGGTATCCCCATTTTTTGAACATTCCAATCCACTGATAATGGAGTGAAATTTCTGCCATTCTTGTAATAAATTGGGGTCTATAGTAGTGTCTACATTGGTGGTTTGCTTCTGCTGCTCCTTCTGCTGCTCTTTGCTCTGCTGTTCCTCTTTTTCTCTCCTCTGTTTTTCTTCCTGTTCCTTCTTTTGTTGTTCTTCTTGCTCCCTTTTCTGCTTATCTGCCAGTTCTTTCTTCCTTCTTTCTTCTTGTTCCATTTGTATTCTATGTTTTTTCTCGGCTTGTTCTTTCTCTAGCCTTTCTGCTTGTTCTTTTCTCTGCTGCTCCTCTTGTTGCTTCTTCTGCTGCTCCTCCTGTTCTTGAACAGGTCAGCTTGATGATGTTGCTGGGGATGTTGCCAGTAAATGCAGAGGCAGAGTTTGCAACCTCTGTTCTCTGAGTTTATTGAACTCAGTTAATCCCACATCGTTATATCACATCCTAGCGAGTTCCTTAACATGACCAATTGTCTCAGCGGCAATGAACAAGTCATCAAACATATCCTTCTGATGCTCAAACCTTGTTAACTTGTCCTGCTCTAATGCATTGTAAGCAGTCTTTTTTGGGTCGCATGGTCTGTTTGGGATCGTGGCCAGTGTTAAAGACTGGAGCTTCGCGGCTTCCTTTTCTGCATGTTTAAGATCATGCAGAGTATAAACGCCACATCTGAAGGGAAAAGATGGCCATCCTCTCTTCTTTTCTATTTTGAGAGTCTGTGTAGTACTCTCAGCCATGATCTGATATGCAATCTCCCTTGCTAGCAGCTTATCTGGAACATAAAGAGGAAGAACATGTGGGTCGGCTTTGCTGCCGAAAACTCTGATGTAGGTGAAATTTTCTTCTCCGAACCAACTTGCTACTGCTGGTAAATCGAAGGAAGCTAGATAGGAAATTTTTGAAATGGGCTTATAAAAAATGGAATAGTAAATGGGCACCATGAAACCATTACAGATTTGATACAGGTGGTCTATATAAGAAGACTTCCACAATTTTTGATGATATATATGAATGGGTGAAGGGTCCTGTGCAGTCCACCTCCACCCGAGAACAAGAAATTCGGAATTGAAACAAAGAGTGTCTAGGATATATGCACTATAGTAGAACGGGGGCATTTTCCTTTCTGAAACAACAGACTGAGACCTAAAATCACGAACAACTACTGCTAATTTATCGGAAAGAATAGTAGCCCAATCCATAATCCAACTATTTACTGCTGCCTCCATTAAAGGAACCATTTCAATGGTAAAATTGGCAGAATCATGCAATCCCCATAGCCTACACATCATAATCCCTGCATAACAATAAGGAGGAGCTAAAGAATCAACAGAGTACCTACCGGAGGATTCGTGCTTGTGTTTGTTGGGATTTTGCCTCCAATCCTTGATAGGTTCAGATTCAATCTCATTCTCGCTTGCGAACTTCTCCAAGAAGTCTTTGTTATATATTTTCTCAGGTTCAGGCAAATGATACATTTGCCTTAGGTCTTCTGGCTTGAATGACCCGAAAATCCTCCCATCTCTTGTATTAAAAGTTCTGTCCAAAATGGGGATTTCTTCAATCGCCCATCGCACAACGTCAGTATAAGGAAGAATTTGATCTCTGGCCGCTATCCTGTGAAGGAAAGAGTCGGCCAAATCTTTGAGAGTTGCATCAGACTTCTTGAGTAAGTCCACACTAGCTTGCGACACTATCTTTTCTGGTTGCTCAGCTTCAATTAGGTTATAAGTGCCCTGCCAAGTTACTCTGGTGAGCCCCGTGCATGTGGTATCGGAAATCAGTCCCTTCTTCTTGTTTGCGGCCGCTTGTCCCGCAGATGGTGTTGCGGAAGCACCTGCAGTCTTCTTGGACTTCTTTCCCATCTTTTCTGGTCTAGCTTCTGTGAATGAATTCTGCACAAAGAGGCAATTGGGCGTAATACACAGAGATAGCAGTGAAAAACTCTTTAAGTGATACAGCACATATGAATGGATGCATAACTAAAAGACTTAGCTTTTAAAATGGGCGCGTATACAATCTGTGAAAAGATTTTAAGACATGATCTTATTAATTAGTCGTTTTCGCTCCGTCATTCCTTAAATGCCCATTATATCGTTATTCGGGTGAACGATTCACTTAATCATGCAATGGACGTTTTGGCGGTTGAGCGTGGATGAAGGATTGCGTGAGAAATCAAGCCTTTATTATAATTGAATTGTGCCATTCCATCACTTAACGGCTCTTCTCTTGAAAACCGCGCTTTATCGGATCGCAATCGGGGATATAATTAGTGTGCTTTAATGGTGTGTATTGAATATCACCGATCACCGAATGCGATATCGCATCGGCGAAAAGCTTTGAGCGCGATAAGACTTGGGTAAGATTGCCGCGATACCCGACTCCCGATTGCGCATCGCATCGGGACAAGTCTTTGGGGATATTACAACTGTGGTAGCGTGTCGCCGATCGCCGAATGCGCATCGGGACTATTGGCATGGAGCATTATAACATGTACTTGGAGTATCGCCGATCGCCGATCGCCGAATGTGCATCGGCGGAAAACTTTGGGGTGCTTAATTATAATTTCTGTCATTGCGATATGCGATCTTGCGATCGCTTTATCGCAATGACAAATCATTACATGATTTCTTTTAAGGGTTTGCCCAGAAAGTTTTATAGAGCGCATTTATTCATTTTTTTTTTAGGACTTGTTTGGATTATAATAGCATTGATACCAAATCAAATTTTAAAGGGACCCATTTCATACGTTAATGTTTATAAGTAAAAATGATATGAAATGGGGGGTTGTTGTAGAGCACAACAGAACCTTCCAATGTGTGATCATAGGAGGAAACATTAACATACCTATTTGTTATCTAAAGGGAAATTGGCCTATTTTGCAGATGTGCATATTACTCTCTAATCAACTTTTTATGTGGTCGTTTCTGGTTTAGCAGTATGCTCTGATGGCCACTCCAAGAAAGCTCCTCTCTAAGAGGAATTAAGTAGCCTTTGAGGAGTTCCATTGCAAGGTTCTTTTCCACCCATCTCTTATTTCTACCGTCATCTTGGAAATATTTCATTTTCATAATTCATTAGTATAGTGGATTTTTACAGTTCTTTCAAAGGTCTAGATTTCAAGTACCAGACGGATAATTACTAAAGAGATGGTTATATTATTTGGTATCCATTATAGAGAGTTAATGCTCAGTGTTAGATATCTATGTGTGAGGCCACACATAGAAAATTTCCTTACATTCCATTGTGATATAGAATTGTATATATTGTTCATGATATTGATGGTTGTAACACTGTGAAGAAAATTTTTTATAAAAATTATTACCCCTTTCTTGTAACCATGTAACGAGAGTTAGATAACCTAATAACCACCTTTGGTTAGACAAGGGGGTGTGTAACCAAGGAGATGTGTTACATATATGAAATAGGATTTAGATTATTTATATTTTTAAATATTTTTTTGTTATAAAAACTTAATACTTTTTTATTAAATTGTGATATATATATATATATCCCAAAGGAACCCAACGGGCCACCCGACACGTAATTGTTAGTAAACTTTTGGGGGTCTACGACTTGTCCTCCTCTCCGTAAATCGTGTTGCAAACAGGGGATTTGAACTTGAGCCTCTCAAGTTTCAACGATTTCACATATCTCATATTACCAATTGATCTGCACCCCGAGACAAAAATATAATTATTTTAATATAATTATAATAATTATTTAATAAATAATAATATGATTATGAATTAAATCGAATTCTCTCCTTATTTTTACACACTTGATATTTTGTTTAAAAAAGGGTAAAGTTTAGAGATGGATAACATGAATTATTATATTAATGGGAATTAATGGTTTTTATAAATAAATTATTTTAACTTAAAATTTAGTTATATTATATTTCTAATATATATATTTAAATTTATTAAATGTATGGTTATTAATAATGAATTTAATTTAATTTTAATTTTATAAATTAATTAAAATAAATCAATTTTATTTTAATAATATTTTAATTTATTTTATCTATTTTAATGTTTTTTCATTATTATGTTGAACAATTAATTAATATGAACTAGAATTGATTCCTTCCTATGGTGATAAAAACTCTCAAGTTTTTGCAGGTTAGTGTGTGAGTTTCTTTTCATTCATATTTCACATACTCCTTGTGAACTTGGTGCGGTTTTGGGTGGATCCAAAATTGTACATTTTTGTTTTGAGGCTCATTTTAGACCTCAAAATTTCTCTAATGGGCATAAACATCTCTTATGGGGAGGGTCCAATGTTGACGATTTTCTATTCAAACCCTAAAGGCATGGGCACAGCATGGGTCATGCAAGATATTACTTATTTGGTTTCGTCTCTCTCAATGACATGACTACTTTCAAAGGGTTGGATACATTTAAAATTTGCAGCGGTAGGGGATGCAAAAGCTATGGCATATTGATTTGTCCCATGTCATATTTAAGTTTTGGTCACCATTGTTTAATGCTCACAAGGATTGGTTGGATTTGGTCCCCGTATGGGTTTTTTTACCAAGATTACATTTAGATTATTGGGCGAACCAGATATTTCAGGATATTGGCAATACAATCAGCTCCTATTTGGCCCACGACTCCTCGTACCTCTCTTTTGACATTTTGATTGTGGCTCACATTCTGGTCACGGTGGACCTTCAAGATGGCCTCCCCAAAGAAATTGATCTTCGGGGCAGGGAAGTATTTATACATAAGCTCGATTATGAAGGTGTGCCCTTTTGATACCGCATATGCCACTGGTATGGACATCTCGTTAAACATTTCCCTATGGCTCAATCGACTTCGGTGGATGACGATTATAATTTTTTGGAAGATGTTGGCCTCCCTAATCGTATGCCTTCTTCTAGTGGGGAGACGGGTGTTCCTCCTTATCGTTTTGAGGAAATGGTGTCCACAAATACAAGTCCTCAAATGGACCCTATGAACATGGAAGGTGTTTTGATGGACCCCTTGGAGCATCCTGTTCCTAGTACCATTGTTTCTTTCTCCTCTATTTTTTTTCTCAAGATTGTAATATTATTGTGTCTATGGGAAATTTTAATGGGTCATCCACATCTTCCTTTTTGGTTTCTCACCTATCTTTTCCTACTCCCTTCGTCATGCCCTCACAAGCCTTTTGTTCCCTCTATTTGTCACACTGTGATTTTTCCTCCCCTATTACCTCCTCCTCTCACTGTCTATCATTTTTGCCAGGAGATGATTCCTATTCATATAACCTCCTTCCCTTTTCAAATGGACATTATAAAAAACCCTCTAATTGGGGTTATAGGTCAATTTCATCTCTCATGTATGAATTCTAGGGATCAAGGTAGGAAGTCTAGCATCACCAAAGCTAAATATTAATCCAAGGTTGATATGGCCGCTAGTCCTCAAGCTTCAATTCATGGGGTTCTTAGAGCAATTGTAGCCCCCTCAAATGTGCCCTTATGAAAATCATCTCTTACAACTATAGGGGTCTTGCAATTCTTCCCAAAATACTTGCATTAAAACATCTTATTGACTCTGAGTCCCCTAGCATAATTTTCCTTGTAGAGACCTCGAGGCATGGTTCCTCGATTGTTCAATGTCTTGATAAACTCTTGTGTGAGTGGATATTTTAAAGCATTGATGTTAAGGGTCACTCAGGGGGTTTAGTGGTGGGTTGGTTAAGGTGCAATTTCAAATTTCTCAATGTTTGGAGCATGGTGAGTGTGTCTCAGTATCGAAATATTTTCAGAAGAATTGTCTAACTCCTCTTTGCTCAACATCCATGGCTCCTCCCAAAATCACAAACAATTTTGGGAGTTTTTTTTAAGTAAATATTTTGTCAATCAACCCAATCTTATTATTGGGGGAGATTTCAATGTTTCTTTTGGAGAATCAGAATCTTAGGGGGATCAGGCTAATGTCGATCCACTACCGATTTCTTCCTCAATTGCCTAGCCAATCAGTTTCTTATTGATGTGGAACCTCTTAAGATTTGACCAACTTGGTGTAATAAGAGGGAAGATATGTACCATATAGCCAAGAGATTGGACAAATTTCTCATAGAAAAATCCATCATGGATCATTTTCTCTTTATCAAGCAATGGGTTGACTCGGGTAGAATTTATTACCATTCCCTGATTTTTCTTGAAATTAAAGGTGTTATTTGAAAGTTGGCTAGACCCTTCAAGATGAATTATTCATGGTTGAAGGAGGAATCGTTTATTGAGATGGTTAGATAGAAGTGGAATCCATTCGCACCTTATTCTGGCATCTCAGATGGTAAACAATTTTTGGGGAAACCTCAAGAAAGTAAAGAAAAAAAACAAAAGGAGTGGGTGGTGGAAAATAAATAGGTTGATTGTATTGAACTTAAGTCAATAGAAGATAATATTAATATCAGAGCTTCCAAAGAGGAAGAGGGTTATGAATCCATAGAATCACAAGACCTCCTCTTTCGAAAGGAAAAAAGGAGGAATAATATCTTGAAAAATCATTAGTCAGAATGGTGGTTGAAGAGTAGAGTTGTTTGGTTGGAATGTGGTGATAACAACACCAAATTTTTCCAATCCTTTGGCAAAGGTCGTAAGATGGACAACACGATTTGGTCATTAATGGACCGCTTGGTTCGGGAAGTTTCTTCTTTCTCGAATTTGGCATCCCTAGGTGTCAAAAATTTTGATGATCTCTTCAAAGCCCAGGAAGAGGCCTATATTTTCGAAATCATTTGAACGACTCTCCCTTTCCCTATATTCCTCAATGAGGAGGAAAATCATGACCTTATCGCTAAATTCACTGAAGATGAATTAAAGATTGTCCTCCACATTTTCCAAAATGATAAGATCCCTT
Source organism: Pinus tabuliformis (assembly GCA_031772625.1). Classification (NCBI taxonomy): domain Eukaryota; kingdom Viridiplantae; phylum Streptophyta; class Pinopsida; order Pinales; family Pinaceae; genus Pinus; species Pinus tabuliformis. The sequence continues at coordinate 791,071,944 of CM062816.1, read as the reverse complement.
ATTTGGATGGTTGGGGAATTTATTTTTTTGTAGGCTTTTATGATATTTTGGGGAATGATTTATTGGTTTTGATCGAAGAATCCCATAGGAATCTTCATATGCTCCCTGCTTTAAATTCAAATTTCATTGCTATGATTCCTTTAAAAGTGGTCTCCCCTGTCTCCTTTGATGACTTTAGATCTATCTCTCTATGTAATGTTGGATACAAAGTCATCACGAAGGTGATTTGTCTTCACATCAAAACGATTCTCATGGCCTTCATTTCTAAGGAGCAATTTTGTTTCCTTAAAGGAAGAAAAAATCATGGAGCATTTGGGGTGGCTCAGGAAGGTCTCCATAGTTCGAAGACAATGGATATTAAAGGGGTATTTTCAAACTAAACTTGTCGAAGACCTATGATCGGGTTAGATGGATTTATCCTCGATTACTTATAACACATGTGGGCTTCAGTCTTCATTTCATCACATGGATTATGAGTTGCATATAAATGGTCTCCTTTATTGTGTTTCTAAAAAATGTTAATTCTCCTTTATTTCATGCTCAGAGAGGCCTTCATTAGGGGTGCCCTCTCTCTTCTTTATTATTTCTTTTGGTGGTTGAGGGCCTCAGTAGGCCCTTACAGGAGGAAAAAACAATGGGGTATTTCAGGGTTGCATGGTAGCTCGAGCCTTAACTATCTCTCACCTTCTTTTTGTGGATGATATTCTCATTTGATGTAACATAGATATTTGGGAGGTGATGGTATTAAAGAACATTCTAACAATTTTTAAAAAAGCCATGGGTATGCTTATTAATTTTCAAAAATCCTCTCTTCTAGTTTCAAATTTGGAAGAGGATGTTATGCATCAAATTATCGAACTGCTTCCAATTGAATTCTCTCTCCTAGATGATGGTCTCAATTATTTTGGTTTCCTCCTGAAACCAAATACTTACAGAATGATGGAATGGTGTTGGTTGATCTCTAATATCAAGAAACGTATTAAAATTTGGTTTCACAGATGTCTTTCCCATGATGGTTGGTTGGTTCTTATCAAATATGTTCTTGAGAAATTCTTGTATAATGGTCATCCCTTGCATGGATCCCAAAAGGAATATTGGAGCATATCTGGTGGGTATGCTTCAATTTTTTATGGTCTAGATCCAACACAAATGTTACTCTTCCTTGGGTGGGGTGGGACAAAATAGCTAAGCCTAAGGCCTTAGGTTGTGGCATAAATAACATTTTCCTTTTATCACACGCTCTTGCAACTAAATGTGGATGGTGTCTTCTTACTACCTAGAGCCGGTAGACTATAGCAATTATAAACAAAAATATTTCTCCACTCCAAGTGGAGGACTACGTTTGTCGAGTGGATGAACCTCGTATAAACATATTTGTTATTTGGTGATCCATCTTAAATACCTACGAAAATATCCATAGTGGTTTGGTTTGGAAAGTGCGCTCAGGTCTTCAGGTTTATTTAGGTGTAGATCCATGGCTTGGCTCCCACCATGATCACCTTCTTCCTTCTCCATTAATAGATTATCTTCGTGATAATGGGATATCAAAGCTAGCTCACATCATTGATCTGGCATGATTCCACTACCATTTGGAGTCAAGGGTGGAAATCAACGATATAATTGGAAATCCTAGACACTTTCATTAAACACTAGAATAATTTCATTAGTGCTCTACAATGGGGTCATGTTCGTATATGAGATAGGGATGATAAAATCGTTTGGTTTGGTGCTAGAGTGGGATTTATACTCCAAAAGTGGGCTATATTTTCATCTCATTTGTGCATCCTTCTAATGTTACACATTAGTGGTGTATCACTGTTTGGAAATCAAAATTCCCACCAAAGGGATTTTTTTTATGTGGTGTAGTATGAATGGAAAGGTCCCCACATGGGATGTACTTCAAAGGCGTTATTCTATTGGCCCTAGATGGTGTGCTCTTTGTCAAGATGAGGGGGAGTCTATCACTCACCTCTTCATGAATTGCCCTTTCGGTCAACAAATTTGGGAACATTGTAGATCTGCATAAGCACAAATTGGACCCTGGCTTGGACCTTGAATTAAACCTTCTTAGCAACATTGGCTCTCTCGTCCTCCCACACTTTCAAGGCCCTTCCATTAATCATATGTTGGGGCATTTAAATAGCTCGTAATCGAGTTATCTTCCAGGCTCATATCTCTTCTCCAAGGATATTGTTGTTGAAGCACTGGCGATCCTGAATGATTATCCTCAAGAGAAAGATGCTCGTAGGGTGCGTGAAATCGCTGCACAACATCCTGACAGGTCTAAACCATGGGCTTATTTCGATGGTCCCTCGATTGATTTGGGTGGGAACAACGGGGGCAATTTTATCCTTATCTTTCATATGACACCTATTTTCATGTCTTTGTGGGTTTGGGTTTTGGATCAAATAATTTTGTTGAACTTCTTGCTTGCCAGAACCTACTTACTTTTTCCATAGAACAAGGTGCTACACAATTACAAATTTATGGAGACTCTAAGCTTGTGTTCAACTAACTGGTTGAATGACACTCAATCTTGCAGGATTTTTCTTTATTGCCTATTTTAGATGATGTCTTATGTTTAAAAATTTCATTCTCATATTTATATTGTCAACACACACACACACACACACACAACCAAATAATCTCTCCAAAGAGGCTTTTAACTTGGCTCAAGATTGTTGGTGGATCACAGTTTCGTTGGGGCATTGTAGCTACATCTATTCTCAGCCCTTTCACTGCTTAAATCAACAGTCATAATTTTTTATGGACCATCTGATATTTTGTATATATTTTATGCTTTTTATATTTCCAGGATAACAGATTCTTCATGGACTCTCTAAAGAATAGTGTATTTAAATTTTTTGGACTTTATTATGTGCTCACATTAGGTCAACTACTAGGTTTTTTGTATTTTGGGGATTTCAATTCATGGACTCTCTAAAGAATAGTGTATTTAAATTTTTTGGACTTTATTATGTGCTCACATTAGGTCAACTACTAGGTTTTTTGTATTTTGGGGATTTCAATTTGTTTATGATCCCTGAGTGTCATATTTTTGCAATTGTATGCTTGATGGACCAAACAATATGTATACACACTTCAATGTGTTTACACAATGTGATTTTTATTATATATTAATAAAAATTACAGTTTTTTTCTCTAAAATAAAAAATAAAAAAAATATCTTATATATATATATATATATATGAATTAGAATTAATATTAAATATAATTAATCATTTTTATAACCAAAATTATGTTGTAATTTATTTTTTTAATATGTAATTTGAACTATTTTTTGTTATATATTAATAATAGTCATAATATTAATAGCATAATTAATTGATAATATGGTCTATCATGCATAGACTAAATAAGTAATTGAAACTAAGAATATCAATGTCACTCATCTCTATTTAAATTTTATCTACAAGATCTGGCTTGCATAAAGCTTTATATTAAATAATTGATCTTCTACTTTATTATGAATTCTCCTATATAATTTATATCTATAAATTAATTTAAAAATAAAAAATAAAATTTAAGGAAAGATTTATTGGAATTACAAGTTTAAATTGTGTAGTCTATAATGAATTTATTCATGCCTTCAAAAATGTAATTTAGAGACAGAAAAAGTGTGAGCCCCCATCATTAGAAGTGCATTCTCTTTCACATTTTTCAGTGTAAAAAAGTTTTTACCTCAAAACATTTGGCCCCTCTGGACGCTTAATAATTCCGTGATTAAGATGAATCAATATTGGTAAACTATCAAAATAATTGAAATTGAGCAATACATTAGCGATTTCTTAGACATCTTATTGCATAAACTTATCAATTCCAATGTTACTATTGTTTATATTTATCAAATCCAATCTTGGGCCCATATAAATATATTCAACCTAATATTTATATTTATCATCCTTCCCATTTACTTTTCATAAAAATGTATTCAGCTTATTATTTATATTTATCCATCCTTTCTATCAAATACGCGCACGGGCACACACACACATATATATATAAAATCCACACTAATCGCCCACACACATATATATATAAAATCCACACTAATCGCCCACACACACATATATATATATAAAATCCACACTAATACAACAACAAAAAAGATACCGTTATACCAAAAAAGAAAATAAAATAAAAATGTAGTAAATAAAAAGCATGCAATAGAATGAATGTGCATGATGTTTGTATGTCTGCAGTGTTATACCAAAAAAGAAAAGAAAAAAGAATGTAGTATTTATAATAAAAAAAAGCATCCAATAGATATATTTCATATGAATGTGCACGGTGTTTGTATGTCTACAGTGGTAGAGATGATACATCTATTCAGTTTTTCCTGCATATTAATAAACAATAACTATTATTATTATTATTCCATTTATTTGAGGATTGCAATATATGTGTTATTTTATTATTATTTTATTGGGGGCAAAATGCAAATCTTAGTTTGACAATTATAGACATTACATATGTTATCATATGGAAAAAAGAATGTAGTATTTATAATAAAAAAAAGCATCCAATAGATATATTTCATATGAATGTGCACGGTGTTTGTATGTCTACAGTGGTAGAGATGATACATCTATTCAGTTTTTCCTGAATATTAATAAACAATAACTATTATTATTATTATTCCATTTATTTGAGGATTGTAATATATGTGTTATTTTATTATTATTTTTTTGGGGGCAAAATGCAAATCTTAGTTTGACAATTATAGACATTACATATGTTATCATATGGAAATAGTTAAAAAACATTAAAAAAAAAAACTACCACTTATTTTGTGATATCTTCACTAAAACCTCTATTCTAGATGGTAAAGGGCACGCTACTATGTCAAGCAAAATCTTACTACAAACATGTAAAATACTTGGTAATGTCTAAAAAGACAAAATGAATGAGTTGGTGATCATTCCACTTAATTTATATAGAATGCCTAAGAATACCTAACCTCGTAGTATGAACATGTAGACTTAAGGAAACTTGTTCTTGTGCTTATTACTAGTTAAGGATGACATTGCATATTATTAACTCACTTAACCATATGGATAAGGCCAATCTGCAAACCAAATGTTTAAGAAATGAACAACCTAAGTAGCCAGGAAAGCCATGGCTCTTCCCACCCTACATGGAATGAACAAGTCAACTTGATCACATCTACCAAGTGAATAAACAAACACATATAAGTATCAAATATTAAGCACCATTCAATGAATTAACAATTAGATTACTGTGTTTCAATCTTGCCTATTGGATATCACCCCATTCTCATCCAACCAGACACATAAATAAACAACTAAAAACATAAATCATAAATATTCTATAATTTTCTTTTATGGTTATGACACGATAGCTTGCAATATTGACTAAATGATTAGAATTCCACATCGGATAGTTAGCCACCAAGAGACATAACTTAGTTACAGCATAACATGACCGTGGCAAGAAGTAAACCGTAGAAGGCACCAGCAGGAACAGGTACAAAGCCAAACACAGTTCCAGGATTTAATAATATCCACATGTAAAAGCAAGCTCAACAACTATATATTCTCGAAAGTCAACTCAACTGAGTAACTATATATTCTTGAAGTCTTAGTTACAAACTAAGACTACCATTGAAGAGAAGGGAACAGTTGAAACTTCACAACTCTATACTATACTACGTGCAGGCAAACTTCACAGCTATATACTAATGGAAGTCAACTCGACAACATAATGAACTGCCATGGTAGAATCCAAAACATAGACTGCAATACTCAATTTGTTTACTGACACTATAGGGCGACATTCACTCAACAAAGTTCAGTTATCTATCGATTTATCCAAAGATAACCAGGCGTTCTCAGACACAAAATCGAAGACCTTGAAGCATATCAAATTTAATGAGGCTTCAGCCTTTATCATCATCAGGCTTCAGACATGCAACAAACATCTCCATCGCAGATAACTCCTTCGGGTTTGCAGTTTTAATCAATCACAACATCTGTGTCTTGAGCCTTGTCCTCCTGCTTCAGATCCCCTTCATCCTTCAAAGCGCAAGTCAGAAGAACATCGTAGTCACAATCTTCACAATAATAGGGCCATGTAGTGCCATCTTCGTCGCAACCATCACAGATAAATGAATGCCTCTCTGTCAATACAAGGGGGTGTTCATGCTGGCTCTACCTTATCTTTTTGGGTGTTTTCTCAGCCACCTCTTTCATTTCCTTCTCCTTTCGCTTCTGCAGCGTTTCCAGATGAGCGTCAGTGAAGGGATAAGCATTGACTCCAAATGTGGCCACTGCCCTTACGCCATCATCTGTCACAATTTTTCCATCTGGTCCCACCACAATCAACGATGGGATGCCTATAACACGGAGAAGCCGCATGAGAGCCTCCTTAGTTTTATCTCCAAATGGAAGAGCTAACCATGGCATGCTTTTGTAGCAATCTTCAAAAGCCTGTTCATCCCTGTCACTAGAGATGAAAACAATCTCAAAGTCTTTTCCTCTTTCCTTGAGTTCGTTGTATACCTTTACAAGCTTTGGTGTGAAGGCTTGGCAAGGTGGGCACCAATGGGCAGAGAAATACAAAGCAATTGTCTTCTCCACAAGCTCAGCTACCGGGACCTGTTTCAAGAATCAAAACATGAAAAAATGATTAGCATCACCCACAAGAGTTTTACTAGATTCCATGTCTACTTGTGGTTTAATAGTTAATAACAAGAATCCACCATGAAAACAACCCAAATTCATACCCTGAGAGATGTAGACCCTCCCTGTATTAATAGTTTATACTTTTATGAACAAATTCACACACTTAACTGTTTAAGACTGCCCCCTGTTCACTATCGTTCCGCCACACACAAGAGCAAAATGCTAACTTATGCGAATATCTATGGCCTAGATGTTAGACCATTAATCACAACTGCTAAAACGGCGCGACCACTGTTCAGACGTCAACAAGTTTAATGTGTCTGTGCATGAATCAGTGGAACATCATTATTACAGCGGCTGGATTGATCTAGAATTCAACAGAAGCTTTAAATACAGTTTCTAGAGATCGTTGACAAAATGGGCAAGCTTCCTGAAGAAGCCACCGTCCCATCAAATTCCAGAACTTTCTCTGTTAATGTATAAAAATCTGTTCAGCGATTAAATGAAAAAAAGTTACAAGTTCTAAGTTTCAAGTTCCAAGTTCTGTGTTCAGTATCTGAGTCTCTGCTCCCTAATTTGGTATCAGAGCTCAAGGGTGTGGGCTGTTTTGAGTTGTGAGAGGTCGCCCTGTGGCGCTGTGTGCGCGGTCCAGCGTTGTCCAGAAGATAGAGCTCAGGTGAGCTGCTTGGAGGAGGCCGAGTGGTGAATCACTGCGTGAGGCCAATTGTAGTGTCTATGTGTTGAGAACCGTCTAGAAGCGTTGATGTCTTTCTGTGCGCAAAGCAGGTGTGAGGTTGAGTCGTGAAGAGCTGTGAGACAGCTCAGTGTGGGCGACTGAGCCATGAGCGTGATGACTGAGGTCTGTGATAGAGCATTTGAAAGAAGCCTTCAGTGTTCAGTTGCTGGAGTTGTGAGGTAGCGCTGTTGTGGAGAGGAGTGTTTTCAAAAGCACTGAAGGATAATCGATGTTTTGTGCGTTTTTTGTGCAAGAAATCCGTGGTGGGGTGAGAGTCGTGCGTGTGACAGTGACTGCTCACCCGTAGAAGAGCTGTGTGCTCTGGAGAAGAACGAGCTGTGGTGCGATAAGCTTGGAGAACGGCGTGCTGGTGGTGAGCGTGCCAAACAAGTTTGAGTCGCAGAGCTTCAAAGGTTTGTTATAGAATGCTTCTTGGCATGGCAGTGGTCTGAAGGAACCCTAAATTGATGATCATGGAGAAATCTTGGCCCTAGAGATTCTGCGTTCTATTGGCTTGAAATCGGTGGTTTTTAATTGGTTATTTTTGGTCTGCATCAGCGGATTCTACTGTAAGTTATTGGCGATAAAGAAGAAAGACTTCGAATTGAATGTGTGTTTTGGGATTTCGCTGCGGTTTTCGCAGATTTGGCGTTCTTGTGCAATAAGTGTAGCAAGATTTGCGGACAGGGCGTGCTGGTCTGAGGGTTTAGGCTTAGTTTCAGAGCTCATCAGAGTTGCGCAGCGAAAGTGTGGTGCGCATTTGGGAAGTGAGAGGCAGAGCCAAGCCTAGTGCACTTTGAAGTCAAAGCTGGCCAAGAGTTTAAGGAAAATTTAAGCCTAGCTGATATGTCTATCTTTTTAGACTTTTTTGACAATGATCCTTTCGATGATCATTTTCTTAGGAACCCATTTGGGTTTGGCAGTATTTTTGAGTTCGAAGAAATCTTTGACAAACAATGTCATGTTGTTGAGGATCATGTTGTTCAAGAAATCACTCATGTTGTTGAGGATCATGTCGTTGAAGAAATCACTCAAAGTAAAACTCGCTTCTCTCATAACCCAATTGTTAGAAGCTCTATTGGATCTGCTTTCAAGATCACTGTTACTATGGAGGATACTACCATGGATGTTCTTCGGAGGCTGCTCATGTTCAAAGATGACTGCATTTTGGTGGCTCCTTCGCTGGTTCCTCATGGAAAGTGGGGAGAACATGAATTAGATTACCTTGTTCGGGATCTTGCATTGCATCCCAATCCAGAAGAGGTTGTTGACGTTAAGTACGTAAGCGGAGCAAAGGAATTTCATAAGGAAACCCAAGAAGGTGAAGATGAAACTGTACCAGCTAATGCATAAGCATGGACCCTTTAATAAGAAGGCAAAAATGAAATGTTTTGTTGTAAGTGTTAAACACACACATGGCAGAAGGAGTATGAAAGATAAAACATGAGAGTGCAATTTTTATTAACAAGAGATATACATTTATAGTACATTATGTGACCGTTGGGTTCCACATCCCAAGGTCTCTTAGACTCCTTTTGTCTATTCGGCTTCCACACTAACCCATTGAGGATTAGGTGTCCAACATTCCCCCCTTAATCCGAAAAGTTATGTATGAGTCCAAGAAGAGAGCTGTAATACAAAATGTGCAAAAATGCATGGCAGCACTAGGCTGAATGTGCTCTCTGAAATGTTGGTATAAAGGGTGGTGGTTAAAGGATGACCACCAACACTGGAACGCTTAGTGCAGTTCCCGGAACTATTCCAAAACTAGCAAGACGCTGAAGTCTTCTGCTAGAGGAAGTGCTCCTATTGTTTTGAAGAGGGAAACCTTCAACCAATAAAGGGAGGTCTCACCCCGCATAAAAGGGAGAACTTCAACCTGAAAAGGGAAGTCTCAATCTGTGATGGTTTAAGGATGACCAACAACTCTGGAATGCTTAATGCAATTCCTAGAACTCTTCCAAAACTGGCAAGAAGCTGGAGTCTTCTGCTAGAGGAAGTGTTCTCAATTTTGTTCCTAGAATTCTTCCGAAACTGGCAAGACGCTGAAGTATTTTTCTAGAGGAAGTGTCCAAGATTACCAACTGAAGGCATGCTCAGGGGCATCTTTGTCTCTGGCTACAACTCTGAAACTGGTGTGGTAGGTTGTGGCTCAGGCTCGGTTGATGTGGCTTTGAAGCTTGTAGATGACCATCATTTCCCCCCCTGTCAGATACAAGGTGAGATGATGGAGGAAACTCAACTGCAAGACTATTCAATACTCTGGAACAAGTTCTGACATGTGTTTGGAATATCCTCTTGGTTGTTGATGCCCATTGCCAAGAAGCGATCCATCCAAGATGAATCTTTGTTCTTGCAGGACGTTTGTTTCTGAAGCATCTGTGTGAAGAATGGGTGGTTTTATGACAGTGCTTACATGGATGAAGATCAAAAAAGTGATCTTTCAAATGGCCAACTCGGCCACAGTGTTGGCATTTCACAATCTGTTGTTGCTGCTGTGGAAGAGGGGCAGAATCTGGAACAGCTGGCGGTGAACTGTCATGAGGAGCAGGTGAACTGTCATGAATAAATCCAGCACTCTGAAACTGAATGGGCTTTGAGTAGTCTGGAATATGAAAGGACAAGTCCTTCTCATATCCGAGACCAGTTCTGTGCTTGTTGTGGACAAGCTGTTCCCAAGGTCTGATGATAGGCTTGGGAGGTGCAGACTGAGTTTCTGCATCTGCATGTACAACTGCTGCTTTATTGGGTACTAAATCTGAACCAACTGTAACATTATTGACTTGCTTCTGATGGGTTGCAGTCTCAATGTTCTGAACAGAAACATGTTCAGAATGATGATTCCTCTGTTTTAATTCTTCTCGTTGAAGCTGAGATTCAAGCTGTAAAAATTCAATCTTTTCATGTACATCTTGTAAACAACTATGAATATCGATGAGAAAATCCTTGCTGATTTTGACTGTATTATCCATAGTAGAAAGTATTAGATTGTCCAGTAACTCTAATATTGCACCAATTGGAGCCATTTTTAACCTCAAAAAAAGAGTAAAACAATGAGGAAAAGATGGACACCAATTGCTCTTTTATATAAACTTATGGAAACAACTTCAAATCAATCTTGGCAGCTTGCAATAGATTCAACACACAAAGAATGGTGATATCCGGAAAACAGACTCCTCATTCAAAAATGAATTTTCTCCAATTCACCTGAGAATTTAACTTCCAACAAGGAAACAAGCAATTCAGGCCTCAAAAAGATATGTTCCTGTACCAGCCTTGAATCCAAGAGAACTTGTCCTGGCAACAACTTCAATCTAGTTCAATAACAATCTCTAATATGAACAACCTTTAAGAAAATACACCAATTTGATCTACAAAGAGTAGTCTTGGCCTGGAACAATTTCCACTGAACTCCTAAATAATGCCAAATTGCTGCAACTTTAAAGAATATAAACAGTCCCCAATTCTTATGAACATTGAACTCTGTCATTCCCAAAAATCCCCCAGCATATTCACTTTCAAAGAAGAAATGATGGCTATCAAAAGGCAATACCCTTGTGGATTATCTTCCTTCCAAATTATAGAAATGCAAGTATCGAAATTAATAAAATAATTATTTGAAGTACGTGGGAATAATTATCTAAAGAATGGAATTTTGAATGCCAAATTCACAATATCACTGGGCGCTCAAAGTAATACAATAACAGGTATTCCGATCGACATAGACTAATTTTCTGTGGATTGTTCTTAAGCCTTAATTCGACAAGAAGATTGCAATGATGAATAAAGAAGACGATCAGAGGCAACAACTTCTTCAATCTGATTACACAGGCAAAGTCGGAACAGCTGCCGGAGAAACGTAGCCGAATAGATTCCCGCTTCACCACAGTCCTTGTATCATCATCAAACCACACTCATTCAACCTCTGAGATAGCATGCAGTCCCTCAATGCAACTACAACAATAACAGAAGGTGGAATGATGATTTTAGGTCCCTCAGAAAGAACTCCAGAATTCTTGGTTATGCCCATAAATGGAGTACGACCTCTTGATAGTTGGTTTCACAACCCAAACACATGACACGGTCAAACACATTTAACACAAATGTAGTCAAAATATTCTGGATGGAGGGACGAATTCAGTGAAATGTTGAGAAGCACATGTGATGCAAAGACTTGATGAGGATTATAGTTCAGTTGCAGCGAAGAAATGCTCTTACAACATTAGCATTGGCATCGACATCCAAGTAGCAAGATGTGCCCTGGAGAATTCAAAATGTTCTGCTTCCCCTAATGTGATTCCCCAAGCTTCACTCTCAGTAAGAGGAGAACGGAGTTATATGACCGAGGTTCAATATTCGTGTCCCACATCATTCAACGCGGGTGGAAGAGTCGTAATAGTCACCATGGCTAAGATGTATTATGGCATTCAACATAACATAATGATAACAATGTATGAATGGAGTCGGGTGATACCACGGTGTGAGGAGGGTCAATGTATGACTGAGATTATGAACCAGTGGAGTGGTGGTGCGATGTAATAGCACAACAGTCATGGAGCCTCGGAGCCACGAACACACAAATCCACAACAGCACGTGAGTAGGTGAACGAGTCAGTTCGTTGAGTAAGCATTGAGTTTCCTTGACGATTCCAAACTCGTTCTTTATTTTCCTCCTCTAGTGGAATGAATGGAAGAACGAACCGACTGTATTGCTTGGAAAACACAACTAATACTCATACAGCTTGTCCAGAACAACGTAGGGCTTCTTAGAGCTTCAATACATGTGCACGGGCTTCATATACTCAGTTCAGCACATATACATGGTTCGAATCGTGAGCACTACGATCAATCAAAGAACAAAAACACCAGCACAATACTCGTTGCTTCAACGCTCAAAATACTGTACCATAGTTTAATTCTCGCCCTGCAAACTTGTAACAGAGGCTTTGTATACGTTATAAAACAGAGGAGGTGGTTTGGACCGGTGGTATGCGGAGGAGTATGTGTGGCGGAAGTTGCTCCTGCTCCTGCTGTCAATGCTAAGGCAAAGGCACCCAAGGACAAGAAGCCCCGAGCTGCCAAGGGCTCGAATCAGGCTCCTTCTCACCCTATGTATTTACTGATTATCATAAAAGCAATTTCAACTTTGAAGGAGAGGACGGGTTCCAGCCAGTTCAAGATTTCTAAATTTATTGGTGTAAAATATAAAGTTGTTCTCCCTGCCAATTATGAGAAATTACTGTTGGTTCAGCTCTGCAAGTTATCTAAAAGCGACAAGATTACCAAGGTTAAGGGTTCATACAAGCTCTCAGATGAGTTGAAGGCATCCTCTAAAGCTGCAGCCAAGCCTAAGAAAACAAATTTGTCGGTCAACAAACAAATCCGCAACTGCCCAATGAAGCAGAAAAATGTTATGTCTATAACTGATAGGTTCAACAGAGAAATTAATGGCAGGCAGGTTCAACAGAGAAATTAATGGCAGGCCATTAATTGAACGAAGCAAATAGATCCTTCGAATTCGACCTCTGACAGAGCATTCACAGATCTAGAAATGTCAGCGCATCATTCATGGAGGAGAACGTTCCTATCATCAAAAGATCATAAAGAGGAGGCGTACAACGTAACTATTATGACAACAAACAGTGGACAGCATAATTGTTACGACAACGAACAGTGGACAGCGTAACTGTTATGTTGTGCCTAATGCAACAACATATTTTCATGCAGTATTATGGAAGACGTTATATATATTAGAATATTTCTATAAATAGGGAGATGGAAGACAAATTCTAGAAAATCTGAAAATGCCCAGGCCTAAACTTGGCTCACAGTAATTATGCAGGGCAGGAATACGCTTGCTGCTCTGATACCATGTTAAACACACACATGGCAGAAAGAGTATGAAAGATAAAACATGAGAGTGCAATTTTTATTAACAAGAGATATACATTTATAGTACATTATGTGACCGTTGGGTTCCACATCCCAAGGTTTCTTAGACTCCTTTTGTCTATTCGGCTTCCACACTAACCCATTGAGGATTAGGTGTCCAACAGTAAGCCTAGCTGAGACTTAGACCAGCAGGCAAGTTAAATTTTAGGTAGTTGTGATTAAGGGGAGGTGTTAGACCATTAATCACAACTGCTCAAACGGCGCGACCACTGTTCAGACGACAGCAAGTTTAATGTGTCTGTGCATGAATTAGTTGAACATCATTATTACAGCGGCTGGATTGATCTAGAATTCAACAGAAGCTTTAAATACAGTTTCTAGAGATCGTTGACAAAATGGGCAAGCTTCCTGAAGAAGTCACCGCCCCATCAAACTCCAGAAACAAACAAATTCTGCTTTGAAGAACATACTATTGAAATTTCACCGGGAGCAGAAAGGCCCTCACCATCGGAATAGTGAGGACTCCGCCCCTAAAAGGCGCAGTGGCCCTCTGACCTTTGTTTCTATGGAATAACCTAATGGAATAACCTAATGGACCTCTTTCCTTTCTCCGGTATGCAATAAAGCCATATGCCCGGTATACGGGGCAGAGTATGCCCAGGGCTGGGGTGAAACTAATGTAGTCATCTTTCAGGGTTAGTCACTCAAGCAGGCATAAGGAGCTCTTCGAGTATTTATGAATATGGCTCTGTCTCTTCGAGCCAGAGAATGGGTCCTTGCTTTCCTAACGTCAAGCAAGCCCTGCCAGACCTTGCCCCGGAGGGAAAGCTGCTTCGCACCTTACCTTAGCGTAATGACATATATAATGAGATATCTCTTTGTATATGATATTCTTCTCCAGTTCCTCTCCTCTCGATGGCGGCCTTAACAGTCGAGCATGTTTACGCATCCTTTTGGTCGAGCACCTCTCCTCTCGATGGCGGCCCTCTCCCTTATGGTCGAGCGATAAATCGATGGCGGCCTTAACAATCGAGCATGCTTACGCATCCTACTAATTTGGCCATTTTAGCTTGGCGGAGGTTTTGCAAGATTTCCCTCCTCTCCCTCTCCTTATCAGTCGAGCACCTAAAGGTCCTATTATAGCCACTATTTACCCACCCACCCCAACCCCCGGAGGTTTGCAATATTGAGCAACGAAGCTCGTTCTAACCTTGCTCGTTCTAGACTTGCTCGTTCTTAGCTGATCCTTACGAGCGCTTCCTTTGCTCTGTCTCTTCGGAAAGAAATCCGGCCTCATCCAGCTGGTTGGCCGAAGGCAAAGGTTGGCCGAATATTTGAGCCTGCCTTGCTTTCCAATGAGATTAGGATCCAAATGCTCAAGGGTAAAGGATGGGTGTGTTAGGCCACGAACAACTTGGCGGAGGTTTTGAAAAGATTCCCCTCCTATTCTTGCCATTTTAGGAGGCGGAGGTTTGAGTGCTCTTCCCTCACCATCGGAATGAGTGAGTCGATGAGTTATCAAGTTTCAATTTACTTATTGGTTGGCCCCTATCAAATAAGTAACTAAAAAAGTCACTAACGTACCTCTCCTTATCATTCGAGCCCTGTCAGACCTCTCCTGTTGGTCGAGTCACTAACGTACCTCTCCTTATTAGTCGAGCACCTAAAGGTCCTCTCCTTAACAGTCGAGCCTGCTTTCGCATCCTTATCAGTCGAGCCCCCTAAAGGGTCCTTAACAGTCGAGCCTGCTTACGCATCCTCTCCTCTCCCTTTTGGTCGAGCACCTAAAGGTCCTCTCCTTAACAGTCGAGCCTGCTTACGCATCCTTATCAGTCGAGCACCTAAAGGTCCTCTCCTCTCCCTTTTGGTCGAGCACCTAAAGGTCCTCTCCTTAACAGTCGAGCCTGCTTAAGCATCCTTATGGTCGAGCAACTAAAGTTTCAATTTACTTCTTGGGTGGGTGGGCTTATGGTCGAGCCCCTCCGGTCCTGTTAGTCACTTAACGTACCTCTTGATATAGGCAATAACTACCATATGCTCATATATAACTAACTACAACCATGCCCCTCCTATTTCTTCTCTGGCAGCTTCATAAAATAGAGATGTGCACCTCGGCGAGATGGCCTAATGACATATATAAAACACTCTGCTTTGACTCATTTGACTCATTCCCTCCTCTCCTCTCCTCTCCTCTCCTTATCAGTCGAGCCCCCTAAAGGGTCCTTATCAGTTGAGCCCCCTAAAGGGTCCTTATCAATCGAGTCACTAACGTACCTTGATGCTTATTGGGTGGTGGGCATCGGAATGAGTGAGTGACTTCGTCCCTCTTCAATTTACTTATTGGGTGGGGGGGCTTTTGGTCGAGCACCTAAAGGTCCTTATAGTCGAGCATTCGTTCCTCTCCTGTTAGTCGAGTCACTAACGTACCTCTCCTGTTAGTCGAGTCACTGACATACCTCTCCCTTACGGTCGAGTCACTAACGTACCTCTCTTGTTAGTCGAGTCACTAATGTACCTCTCCCTTACGGTCGAGTCACTAACGTACCTCTCCTGTTAGTCGAGTCACTTAACGTACCTCACCCTACTAGGCCTTAGCCTACCCTCCTACTAAAGTGTGCCCTCCTACCAATATATATATATATATATATATATATATATCCACCTGCCAAGAGAGTTCTTATATAGAGAGTTGACAAGCCATCACTTGATGGGAAAGAGAGTTATTATCTGTGGGCCAAAATAGAGTTAATAGAGTTTACAAGCACTGGAAAGAGAGTTGACAAGCCATCACTAACTAGGAGATCTAGATCGCCAATCAACCTAAGGGCGAGGGGCGAGGATAGGAGCCGCTCGACCAACGGGCCGCCATCGTTTGCCTAAGTAAAACCCGTATTTTAGAAGTATTAGGAATTCGCGGACCAACAAGGCTTTTGAGCTATATCTCTGGGTGCCTGCCTTTATTGGTTGGAATCTTCTTGATACACCACCTAGCCTGCTGGAGATCACCCGCTACCCAAACAGTCAGGGAGGTGATTTAGGCTTGGATAGATCTTGATTGATTTTTCACATCTTTCGATATGGGTGGTCCAACGGACTACATACTTTGAGATGGGCGGGCCAACAGACTAGGTTTTCGAGATGGGTTCCACTGACCAGGTATTTGAGTGGGGTTCCAACGGACAGACTACAGCCCACATATACTGAAGAGAGAGAGAAGGCCTATCCACACTTAGCGCTACAGAACATTGCAATGGTTCCTACCTGGGCTGGACTGAACGGTTCGGAACAATCCATGTTACTCACTGCACGGTGCGGTTCAATGTAAGGAATGAAGATGCGTTACATACGTTAATTCACCAGAGGTTAATACGACATTCAGACATAGAAGACTCACATAGCTGACAGAAGCACCTCACATAACGGACAGACATAGCCACCTCACATAGCAGCCATCACATAGAGCATCTCACTTAGCCAATCATTTACAGCCGGTCATAGCCCAGTAGTAGTGTCCGATAAATCGTAGTAGGAGATAGCCCATCATTGCCAATAATTGCCAGAAAGGCATTGCCATAGGGTTCGATAGCCTTTCATATCAGTCACGCCATACATATCCACGGAACATAGCAGCACGTATACATCCAGACAAGAGAGAGGTAAGCATCATTGGCCGATAGGATAAGGACCACACATCACAGGAGGTACCCAAGAGAAGGAGTTAGTTCACCCATCGAGTCAATGAACAGATTGATTATGTTCCCACGTTCCCAACAGACAAGAGAGAGGGAGGGAAGGTAGTTTCATTCATGCTGGTCTGGTAGTGGCATTCACGCTAGTCGGGCGGGTAGTTACATTAAGGGAGGTGATTTAGTGCCCAGCGTTAGGAGGCGGTAGCACCTATTCCCCTAACTCCTTCCTACACCCATTTGAAGTTCCCCACCACAAGGCACGGACCCCTATGCAAGCAGCGATAATAGCACAAGCAGACACCGAAAAAAGCAGGCACCCAGGGATGGAAAAAAGTATGACAGGAACAAGGGAATGCAGACAGGAGAAGGCAGGACCGGGCCCAGAAAGCGAGTGGACAGAACCCAAGAAGCAATTGGACGGAAGGGAAAGGAATAAGGTGGGCACGATATTCAGGAAGAAGGAGGGAAGCAAACAAGAGACCAAGGAGAGAGGAGGCAGATATAGAGCGGACAAGGGATGGACGCCAGACTATAGGAAGCAGCAGAGAGAGGTAGATAGGATAGATAGAGAGGGGAATAGAGCGGAGATGTAGATAGAGTGAACGGGGATGGGAATAGAAACCATAAGGAGAATGACGTAGAATAGGGGATAAGGGAAAGGGATCGAAGGAACACAGCTCAACCCATAATGAAATAATGAATGAGGAAGGATACAAGGCAAGTCATGTATATAGAATGTCGGATTGAAGACGGCACTCTAGCATTGTTTACTTACGAGCATATCGATTGAAACATTTTACCGTCAGACGAAATAGATTAAGTTAACCCACCAAGTCGGCACGAATAGAGAAAAGCATCTAATGGCTTATGCTGCTGGCTGGATGGAGCCCAGAGGGAGGTGATACTTAGCACCCATTCCCCAAACTACATCGGTTATTTATTGCTGGTTCGCTGCTAGCTTACATCCCAAAATACGCATACCCAGTTTAGCCATCACACAATAGATGAGAGATTGAGTTCACCTTCACATGAGCCACATTGACGAGCCAACACGGTAATGATTGACACTTTGAGTACCTACCCGCTGATTGATCGAACTGCTTGCCGAAGTTCTTCTTACTTTCACGATCTTGCTCTACCTAGAGATGCAAAACTTGCCCACAGTTGCTTGCTTTATCATCGGCCCCATAGTTCCCACCAGACCAGAGGGAAGTCCCCTTACCGCAGATAAGTTATTACCGCAAAGAAGTCCTTACCAACAGATGGCAGAAGAGAAAGAACCCTTCACCCCATACCCAAGAGAAAGAAGAAAAGTCCGCACCGACAGAACAGAGAGAGGAGAAATCCCCTTTCAATACACCTTACCCGAGTGAGGAGAAGTACCCCTTCACAACATGTCTGAGAGAGGTTATTTATCCCATACCCCGGGAAGCAACTATGTGCAGTTAGTAATGGCTATGTGTAGTTAACGACGGATATGTTCAAACCCGGTACGGTACAGGGCCGACACTCTGAGGCACACTGCCTGCTAATCGATACAACTTTATGCTTGCCGAAGGTCCGTGAGGTCTTGCGCTTCCGAGGGCAAGGCCCGACAGGGTGAGGGTCAGGGTCAGGGTGAGGGACGAACTCTCGACAACAGGCCGCCATCGCTCGACTGTTAAGGCCGCCATCGAAATATGTGAAAACCTCCGGGGATTGGGGTGGGTGGGTAAATAGTGGCTATAATAGGACCTTTAGGTGCTCGACCAAAAGCCCCCTCACCCAATAAGTAAATTGAAGGGAAAGATGTGAAAACCTCCGCCAAAGCATATATTCTCTATGTCATTCTGCATGAGTGAATTATATATGTCATTACGCATCAAAACCTCTGCCCCCTCCTAATTGGGTGAAAATGACAAATCTCGTAGGGAACGTAGTCGAAAGAATGAATGCATAATGACATATGCCCATATATGCATGATCTGCTAAAGCGTAATTACGTATATAATGAATGACTGCATCGATATATGTGTCATACCAGATTCGATGTGATTCATTAGTCATTCTTGAGAGATTGAATGATGCTCGTTATATATGTCATTACGTTCTTTCGAAGAATTGATCAAAGATGCTTATTGGGTGGCCCCTCTCGTCACTAAGGACCTTTAGGTGCTCGACCATAAGCCCCCCCCCCCCCCCAATAAGTAAATTGAAGAGGGAGAGGATGAGTAAGCAGACTCGACCAAAAGGGAGAGGACCCTTTAGGGGGCTCACTATTCATATTGGTGAGGAGAGAGGGTGAGTAAGCGAACTCTCGACTAAAAGGCCGCCATCGCTCCGGGAGAGGAGCATTTTGGAGAGTTGTGACATGCATAGAGGTGCTATGCCATGCTAATGAGTGAGCATCTTGAGTCGCTTGAAGTGAGTGAGCTTGATCGAGAAGTGCATGCAAGAGGTGTTATGCCTTGAGTCGCTTGAAGCTCAAGTGGGCTTGATTGAGTAAGTCGAGTGAGCTTGCTTGAAGTGAGCGAGCTTTAGTTTCATCCTGCTTGAAGCGAGCTTGAGTGGGCATCTTAGCGAGTTAGCTTGCTGAGTGGGCGTAAATCTTACTAAGCTGTTGGAACAAGAGTGCTGATCGGGAATTGGACTAAGATTGGGTTCAAGACTAAGCTGTTGGATGGGAACTAAGATTGGGAATTGGAATCTCTGTTCGCCGCCTACTTTCTATTATTCAAAAGGGCCAATGCCTATATAGAATGCAATAGGTAGTACGGACCATTGCAAGATCGATCGTAAGTCTTAGCTAGTACTACCAAAGAATGAGTAGTAGCCGGCCTATTGAGTGAAGTGACCGGAAGCCAAAGGATGGGATAGAGGGGCCACCAATGCCGCAGGGGGCGATTGGCCGGACACCAATGAACCCTAAAAAAAGGGCCAAAAGGGGGATTAAGGAACACAACTTTGCTTCAATGACTCAACCATATGGTTTAGCAACTTGACAGGGGCTCGACTTATCAGTTGGTCGATGGGGAGAGAGCTCGACCAGATAGAGAGGGCCTTTACCGGCGTTAGAATGAATTGACTACTTGGACGGAGTGAACGATTTCAATTCTTATATAAGGGGCTCCGCCAAATCTTACTTTCTTCTAATCACGGGTAGAGAGCTGAAATGGCCAGAAGAATTAGTCGCTCTACCGCCCCTCCCCATGACCCTATCGATTGAGTGAATCAGTTGCACTCGAATCTCTTTGAATCAGAAGGGCCTGCTGGTAGGGCAATCGAAGGAGGAAAGAAATGTTCCTCCCCTATCCACTCCACGCACCTTTCCTACTATATATCAATCTCGAAGCTGGTTCTGGCGTCTGGCTTCGGGACATTGCTATCTTACTGCAGGTTCGGCTCGGTTCCGCTACTGGCTATCCGCTACTCGTGAATCGGGAACCAGAACATGGACTACGAATTCCCTTTATCTTCAATATCAAAGTGGTTTCCCCTTCTATATATGTCAAATGCGCTATGAATCGGCTCCGCTACAAGCCTTATCTGAATCGGGGAGCAAGAACCGCCCTATTCTTATTTAAGGGTAAGCTACTTCAAAATGTTCGATGAACTACGAATTGCCCTTCTCCGCCTCCCGGAAGGGAGTGCTTGCTCCTCCTAACTAAAAGAAATATTTCTCTGCTTCGATGGACGAGAATAATAGGTATGACAACTTGTTGTCTCAACTGAAGGTGTGGAACCCACTTTTGACCCTTTCTTACTCCTACTCACTTCCTGTCCCTCCGGCAGCCCTGCCCTTTTGTTCTCCTCCAAACCATTCGGGTTGAATAGGAGCTATGATAGAAGTCTTCCTCAGTAGACAAAGGTGGGGCTTATAGATAGATTGAAGGCTAAGCCCCTTAAATCATAATAATAGGGCCATTATAGAGGTGATTTTAGGGCTAAGCTCCGCCACCAAGTTTCGGGCTAAAGGAGACTTATAAACGTAATAACAACCGGGATTCACTATTATTCCTCTATTTCAACCTAACTATTTTTTATATGTTCCCACCCACATACCCTTAAAAGTAGTAAATTGAATGCCGCCTTCAGTATTTTGGGTACCGAGTTAGCGGGTGGTCGCGGAATTTGTCAAGGGCCATTGGATAAGGGAGGGTCCGCCTTCTTTTCGGTAACAGTTAGTTCAGGTGGCATCTCATATTGGTGTCGTCGAGTTTGAAGGTGGACATCTGCGGCGGTCATGAATACAGTCTGAAATGAAGGATCTTCGGATGAATTAGATGATGAAGGTTTCTTTCTTAGGTGGGGGTGCAGGTTGTTGGGCCGCGACAAACCCTTGCGATGGGAAAGAATTTTGCAACACTTGAGGATTGGACCTGGGTTTATAAACAATGGGAGCTTGGCCTCTCAAGGCTTGGGCCGCTTTAAGTTTATTCGCTTCAATGGCTTGGCGCACCTTCGGTAAAAGTGGACAATGATGAGTATAATATCCATATTCACCACAAATGGAACAAGGTTGGTTTGTTCTCAGTTTCCCTTGCTTGGGAGGGTTATTTGGTCCTGAGTTCTGATTAGGATTGCCCCCAGCATTTGCCGATGCATTTTGTTGGTTGCCCCCAGCCCCTTTATCCTGATTATTGGCTTTTTTCTTCCCCTCATTCTTCTTTTTTTTTTTTGCTGCATATTCTGAGGATTGGGCGCATTCTGCTAGGCGTATACTTGCCCTTGTTGGGGAGGATTTTGCTGCACCAGATTCTGTTGTGGTTGAGGTGCTTGCATCGGTGGTGCGGAGGGTGCTTGAGGAGGCCCAGGAAAAGGATAATACGGGTTTGCGATGGCGCTACCACAGGCAGTCCCACTACAAGAAGGACCATGAACATGATGGTGAGTGGTCGAACTGGCACTTGCGTGCGAGGCAGCGCGCGAAGGATCGTGAGTTTGAACAGGCATGGAAGGCTGCCAATAAGAAGGATGGCCAACATTATAACCTCCCCCACCATAGGGATTCCCAATGGAGATGTTGTTTCTTTATATACGCTATTGTCATGGAGCCACTCACTATTTACCCACCCCAATCCCCGTAATCGAGATAATCCAAAACTAAGAGTGTATTCTGCTAAAACCTCCGCCTCCGTCAAATGGCCAAATAGGAGCTAAAAGTTCAAAAACCCTCCGCCAAGAGAAAATGGCCTATCTCGTAGGGAGAATGTTCAAAACCTCTGCCTCCATCAAATGGCCAAATAGGAGCTAAAAGTTCAAAAACCTCCGCCAAGAGAAAATGGCCTATCTCGTAGGGAGAATGTCCAAAACCTCCGCCTCCATCAAATGGCCAAATAGGAGCTAAAAGTTCAAAAACCTCCGCCAAGGTGAAAATGACATAGAGAAGATCTGGAATCTCTCTCATTCAGAAATCGAAATGACATATATAACAGTAGCCTCGGAATCTCTCTCCTTCAGAAACCAAAATGACATAGAAAAGAGATCTCTCTCATTCAGAAACCGAAATGACATATATAAGATCTGCTTTCAATCTCTCTCCTTCAGAAATGACATATATAAGATCTCTCATTGCAGACAACACATATATTCTATTAGATTGGTTCGATGGCTTGGCTCAACTTGGCCGGTGAGATTGCTTGGCAGGTGAGAGGGCTTGTAGGTAGGAGCGTAATGACACATATCGATGCATTCATTCATTATATACGTAATTACGCAATCTAATTTGAGGCCCGGTAGGACCTCTCAACACCAACTAAGCCAATTCACTAGGTATCATCAAAGACCAATAGGGACAGAGTCACTCACTATTCATATGGTGAGGGATCTCTGTAAGTGAGAATCGGTATAGGGAAACTACTCGTTCTATTCTTTTCCGGGCCGGGGCCTATATAATGCTGCCTTCTCTTTACTTTCTTTATAGGGCGGAAAGAAAGAAGTGGGGTGAGCTTCCTGAGCATTCTCAATTTACTTTCTTTATAGAAAGAAACAGAAATAAAAGAACTTACTTACCCATCATCGCTATAGAGGGCTGGCCTGGCTTTCTTTTTATGACTCCTTTGTTCTTGAACGCTTGCTTATCTGATGGCTGGCTTTCTTCCTCTCGTAACCGGCACCTCCATGCCTCCCTCATTCATAGCTTGACCTCATGCCCTTATGAGTGGGCCAACAAATGAACGGACGGATACATAACGAAACGAAGAAAAATGTGCGAGGGAAGCCTCTGTTTGAGCATGGGAGGACTCTTCCTGTGTAGATGCAATGGGCAAAGCTACATCAATAGGGCAAATCGCTGGAACCCCAAGCACACCTGAAACAGGTTGTGTCCAATGGATCTGTGGAGGGCTTAGTTGTAGCTATGTTGAACATACAGAAGGCTCTCATCCCATGTGCATGGATGCTTGGAGTTGTACATGTGCAAGATATGCCCGATCATCCTGTTGACTACCTCTGTTTGCCCGTCGGTTTAGGGGTGGAAGGCGGTCAATTTGGTCAGCTTGGTGTCCATCAAAGACCACAGGCTGGCTCTCCCTATCTGAAATAATGGTCCGTGGCAAAATGAACCCAAACACGCTTGAAGAAGAGCTTAGCAATGGCTTCTGCTGTGATACTCTCTTCTTGCAAGGTACTAGAATGGCCATCTTACAGAATTGGTGAACAACCACAAAGAATCATTACCATGCTTGGTTGAGGGAAGACCTGACATATAATCCATGGAGATGGACTCCCAAGGCTTGTCTAGGGTAGGTAGAGGAGTGTACAATCCCTTCTTCTTGATGGCAGGTTTAGCAACTGCACAGGCGGTGCATGACTTGATGTACCTGCTAACGTCCTATCGGAGTTTTGGCTAATAGAAAGACTTTTTTTGCAGCACTGCTACTGTCTTCTCCACACACCAAAGTGCCCTGCCACCTGACTGTAATGCGCCTCCCAAATCAGCTTCACACGCTCGCTTGAAGGGACACAGAGATGGCCCAGATGGCACAAAAGTGCATGCATCCTGGAGGTGAAATTATACCTGCACCCAGGGCCTGATATGTAGCAGTGAAGTCAGGGTCATTGTCATACAATTGGGGCCACCCTGAGGTGTTGTGGCCACAAGAGTGAAAACTTTGTAGTCAACGCCACAACTGGAGGCTGGCTGAGGCAGTCTGCAACTCGATTCGTTCTGTCCTTCTTATACTTGTCACACTTATACCGCTTATACTGGCTCTATATCCAGACAGCTCTATCCCACTTCCCCTTCTCTCTCTATACAGCTATACCACTGCTCTCTAAACCTATATACAGCTACTAACATCACTACCATCCATCCCATCTTCCCATCATCCAGCCCAGCATACCCATCATCACTACCATCAGACCTATCATCCCATCCCCCATCTTCCCATCTTCCCATCTTCAGAAAAGCTCGAAGAGCATGAGTCTATTTTTGGCTTATCACCTTGGCGGAGGTTTTTGAACTTTTAGCTCCTATTTTGCCATTTTCAGGATGCGCAAGCAGGCTCGACCACTATTTACCCACCCACCCCAATCCCCTGAGGCGGAGGTTTTTCAAGGTTTCCCTCACCATACTTCAGGCTAGGTGGATTTCATATAATTGTAATGCGGGGTTTGTGACCCGGATGGATGGCAGGTGTATGGCTTGCAATCTAACGTGAATCCGCTGCACTCCCCTCGTAGTGAAAAAGGAATAGGGTTTATGGGGTTAGCTGGGGCAGCCAGTGTAAAGGAATAAATAGAAAAAGATCTACCTGGGGCGTTTCCTTTGTGCTGTGTTCCTATAAAGACTGAGTGTATGGCATTTGGGTAATAAGGTGGATGGATTTCCTGGCTGGTGGATTGTATGGAATCGAACTTTAATGCAATCAACTCATTCTTCCGGGTTGGGGGTTATAATCCCCACTACTGTAGTTGTGTAACCATTCCTCTATCCCTCACTTGTAGTATCAATCGTATCATCCTTCCCTGGTAGTATATGTTTATCACTCCCATTCGTTCATTAGTATATGTCCTATCTATCAGTGGTCATCCTTCGTGCCTTCCCTCTGATGGTAGTATATGTCCTCTCATTGCATTCCAATCCATTCCATTGATTGCATTCTAGCCCCTGCTTGTAGGTATAAGTCATTCCATCGGTTGAAAGGATTGCCTCGGAAGGTGGGAAGCATAGATTGCGATGGCTGGCTGGATGGATTGCTTTATTGGCTGGATGGCTTGGCTTGCTATTGACTACTCGCCGGGTGGGGCAGGACATGGATTGCTTTGAGGATGCGTAAGCATGCTCGACTAACAGGAGAGGGCTTGACGGCTTTCCTGCCTGGTTATACAGAGACTAGCCTTCTTTTCAGTGCCGAGAGAATGGATTGGCCTAGCGCTAGCGTCATGCTTCCAAGAAAAAGATCCATAGGCAAGGCTCCTAGTTCGTTAAGCCGCTTAGGTGTGGGAATAGGTATTGGTATAGGTTGGGAATAGGTTGGGAATATTGGAATCAATTTCCGCCTTCCATTACGACTTGCTTGGTCAGGCTCTGCTTTCCAATCAAACTATCCAGCCAGCTATCTTCGCTAACGCTCGGAGTAATACTCGATAGGTCCCTTCGTTGTCGCTCGTAGCCTACAGCCAATAAAAAGAGATAGGCGTTGCACAGGTTCCTCTAATCAGCCAGCTAACAAAGACAAGAGAGATTAGTCAGAAGGTTAGGCTCCTATCACTCATGCTCTTAGGCAAGCTATTCTCTCTAACGCTCGGTACGACTCGATAGGTCTCCTCGCTGGCGTTCGAAAAGACATACTTTTCGCTAGCGCTCGAGAATCACTTCAATATAGGGGCAGTCGAACTTACATAGAGGGGCAGTGAACATAAAGGAGGGGCAGTGAACATCACCAAGGAGGGGCTGTCGAATTCTCAGAGGGGCGTGTATGGAGTGCTATTAAGGTATCCTTGCCATTAGTGAAATTATCGTTAGCAATCGAATCGAAAAATTAGCAATTAGCAATCGAAATCACTGTTCTTTTCAGCGAGGGTTTTCGCTATCATTAGTCCTTTCAATCAATCAACATTAAGCGTTTCCGAAGTGCCTACCATTTATCCAATCAAAATATCCATCCATCCTGGTTGGGTTCATAAAGCGCCTAACTTGATTAATCAATTTATATCCTTCCTTATCTGTTGCCTTTATCTGTCCAATCAATCAATTGGTAGGAAGCCCAAACATAGGATCTCTATAACTCCAAATTCACACTTGGACTCTTTTGCAAAGACTACCTGCTGCAAGATCTGTATCCAAGTGTCTAAAGTGGTCTTCCCGGGTTTGATTATAAATCAAGGTGTCATCAATCAATAAAAAAACAAATCTCCTAAACTGGGCACTAAATACCCGGTTCATGGCTGATTGGAAAGGGGTTAGCGCATTTGTTAGCTTGAATGGCATGACCATGAACTCATAGTGTCCACAATGACACCTAAAAGCTTTCTTGTGCACATCCTCCTCACACACACGGATCTGGGCCGGACCTTAAGTCGATTTTTTCCAAGTAGACGGCTCCATGCAATTCATCGATAAGCTCATCGATCGCCTGTTCTTGATTGTTTTATTGTTAAAAGGTAATCTATGCACATCCTCATTGTACCATCGTTCTTCTTTACGAGCACTACTTATGAAGCAAATGGACTAGAACTAGGCCTGATGTGACCCATCTCCAGAAGTGAGTGAAGATTACATATATCCACTTAGACCTTTATAGCCTTTTCTATTTCCTCTTTCTATATTCGTGGATGGCGGTAGGGGGTGATCACGATGGGCTTAGAGCCCGGCTCCAACTCTATGATGTGTTGGAATATCCTATCCGGCGCTGCGGGCATATCACCGAACACAACACTATGCCGGTCCAAGATAGGCTGAATGTCAACATGATAAGTGCGGTGCTCATCTGAAGGTACATACGGCATGCCTTTGATCATAAAGCAACTGGCTGCCCATAAAGCGTGGGCCAAAGGGGAACTGACATGACTCTCAACCTCACGGCTGTCCGTTAACCTTATGTTAGGGAGCCAAGGAAATATTTAGCCTGCCTCAATAATGGTACCACCCAAGCAGTAGGCCTGAGGGGACTAACATGACTCTCAACCTCACGGCTGTCCATAAGGCTTGGTATGAAAAGAACATCAAACCCTTTTTCGATTCCATACCCTAAAGGCATCACAAAAATCTGTTCAGCGATTAAATGAAAACAAGTTACAAGTTCTAAGTTTCAAGTTCCAAGTTCTGTGTTCAGTGTCTGAGTCTCTGCTCCCTAATACTAGATCCCTAAGAGCTTATCATAGTTTTAACCAGATTCAACCAATTAATTTGTAAACTGCACATCCCAAATTGTGTATGGAGATTTGTTTTATTGATTGTCTCCATCTGAATACTTCTGGATATGTTAATCAACCAGTCTTATTGCCGATACTCTGTGAATGAGAATCTATGTTTCTGTGTCCAGATTGATCAGAACAGAACGAATATTATAAATAAACCGTTACCGGTTTGAAAAATGGGAAACAGAATCCACATTAGTCTGGGATAGAACATGATTAAACAAAGAAGACCAAGTGGCTAAGCTGCTACACCTGAGCAGCTTCAGGCTGTCAAAAATCACTCAGGACTTGCGCCTCGCTCTCTCCGCTTATCAGCGTTATCACGATTCACAAGCCCAAATTAGCATGGCAGCAACCAATAAGTTACTCTGCCTCACCATTTGTATATAGAACCCCCGTATGTTATAAAGGAATAGAACTTAATTCTATGGTGCGATTCATGAATCATGGCATAAGAACAGTGAATGCAGTAAGCAGATCTCAGTATCTCACCTGGGCACCTCCATGCTCAATCAAAAAGTTGCGCTTATCGGAAACCAAGAGTGACTCCAGGGTTTGAGCTTCTCGTTTGGCTTCATCCTCTGCTTCAAGCTCATCCAGCGTTTTGTTGGTAAATGGATAAGCTCTGATTCCATATTCTCGTATAAGGCCCACAGCATTCGTTTGTACTGTTTTCCCATCTGGACCCAAAATAATCAAGGTTGGGAGACTCTGAACGCGGAAGTAGTGGCACAAATTCTTTTCAACGTTGTCTCCAAATGGCAAAGCCAGCCATGGCATGTTTGCATAATATTCTTCAAAGTCTTTCGCCTCGATGTCATTCGAGAGAAACACAATCTCAAAAGCCTCCCCTTTGTTCAAAAGCTCATTATAAATCTCCACAAGCTGTGGAGTGAAATTTCTACAGGGACCAGACCAGTAGCTGAGAAATACAAACACACAGTTTTCCCCACAAGCTCTGCTACTGGAACCTACAGGAAGACACCAAATTGACAATAAGGCCATCATGAAATAAAATCTGTGCATCTATTTTTCCTAAACCCTTATAGGAGCCAATGAAACTCAATTGCCCAATTCAATACATGCTTTCATGAATCATACCTACATTCTCATAAAGAACCCAAATCCAGACTTGCTGGCAGAGAAAAACACAAGCCAAAAAGGGAAAACACCCACCTTTCTTCCTCCATGGGCAAGGACAAAATCTCGTTCATCAGACAGCAGAAGAGACTCTACAGTCTGTGCAGCCCTTAAGGCTTCCTCTTTCGCCCTCAGCTCATCAAATCTCTCTGCGGTGAATGGATATCCCTCAACCCCATATTCTTCAATGATCTCCACACCTTCAGTCGTTATAACTCTGCCCTCTCTGTCCAGAAAAACAAGGCACGGAATGCCATCGACCTGGAAGGCCTGATTAAGCTTCTTCCTTGTATTACCATCTGAGAATGGCAGGGCAAGCCATGGCATGGTGTGGTGGTATTCCTCGAATGACTTCTCATCAAAATCCGCAGAAACGAAGAGAATCTCAAAGTCCCCCTTCTCTGATAACTTTTTATAGATTTCAGACAAAACGGGGGTGAAAGCCTTGCATGGAGGACACCAATGGGCAGAAAAGTACAGACCCACTAGTTTCCCTTTCAGTGCTTCAACTTTCACCTGTAGATTACATTGGATTCAATACAAAAATGCAATTTTGCAGCAAAATAAATGATAACAGAGACTATAAGTATAACAATCGTACCTTGTCTCCATTATTTCTGAACAAGAAATCACGTTCCCCGTTGTGAAGCAAAGAAATCAAACTGTCATGGGTTGTTTCCTTTTGCACAGCCATAGTAAGCTAACACAATCTCTCTTTCGGTTCCGAGCCAACTTTCTTCCACTACAGGAGAACAGACAAGCGAAGATTCGTCATCTCAGATCGATTCTTGCCTAAGGAACTTCATGGGAATTTTCTTCTTCAACTCTTGCTGATGTTGACTGGACCTTTACACACGGACAAATTTTCCAATGACGATTTATTTATAGAGCACTTCTTCACTTTTAAGTAAATTGTAGTTTGAGTCTCTTTTTTTTAAGGGGATTTGATAACAAATTTAGAAATCAAAGAAAATTATAATTTGAATTTAAAAGTTTCCTAGAGTTTTTCAATAAAATCATGAATCCATAGAGTTTTTTTTAATAGGAATCATGAATTCATGTTTACATTCAAAAGTAAACAATAAAATATTATGATTTTACAAAAAATATATTATCTTTAAGAGTCTTTCAATAAGATTATGAATTCAGATTTATATTTAAAAAAGTAATATAAATAATAAAACATTATGATTTTACTAAAAAATAATCAAAAATAAAAAAGTCACTTTATTAAAATTATTCTTTCCTTGTAAAAGTATAATAGGCATATTCTTGGAATAATAGAACAAGATCACGGAGCTTCCTTTCGGTGACTTGATATTGGTAAATAAAAATAATAATTAAAAAAATTAGATTTATAAAGATGTTATGATTTTATTTTTTTTAGCATGAATTTTAAATAATAAAAAAAATTTGATGCCTATTATTGTAATTCATTCTTCATCACTTACACAACTTTACATAACAGATCTATGTTTGTTTGCTTGTTATTTTTTTTTATTTTTTTGACAAGAGTAAATATATTTTGCATTAAATATGTGTTTGGTCACATAATATAGGTTTACATTATGAGCATCATCCTACAAGTCCATAGGGCTAAAGAGTGCTAATTACTTAGGCTTACTAGACTACATACTATGTCACATTTCAAAACATTCTTGAAGCTATATGTACAACAACAAAAAACCTTGCAAAAAGAAAAATGTGCAAGGCAACATACTTCAAATACATTTGTATTCATCCCCATTGGCTAGCCTGTTAATGTCCAGGCACTGCTCTTGTTGAGTCCAGGTTGCATCGTAAATCTTGCTAACCTACGTTTTCAATAGACTAATTTGGTGCCAGAGATCCACTCATTTTCCTCGAGCAATTGTACTATGGATAGGCTGTGGTCCTTTAATTTCAAATTTAGTTCAAGTAAATCTACTTGTAGCACATCAATTTTCTACTTCAATTAAGTGATTGCGTCGAGAAAACCACTATTCATTCTCCCAACACCATTGATACTTACTACCATTCCCGTGGGACCTCCCCACATTCTAACTCTAGCTCGTCTCCTAACTTACAACGCCTGCAATCTTACCTCAGATTCGTTATTTCTACCAACGTGGGAAAATGAAGTATGCCCATCCAATTTAGATTCAAACCTATGGAGAGGAGAAAGAATGGAATCCATCCGACCTAATAGAGTTCTGCTTCTTTGAGCCAGAGTGGAGGATGTTGAAAATGCAACAAGAAAATCCTGATTTAATTTTCCCTTGAATTAAATTAGGAGAAAAATTGTAATTCCACATCACAAGACAACTTGTATGAGTTAACTAAGTTAATTTCACTTAGTTGACTCAGTTAATTCGAGTTGAGGGTTTAACTTGAGTCATGTAGAGTGGCTCCACTTTATAGGAGCCCTAGTTGAGTTTATTTTCAGTTGTAATCAATTAATTCAGTTTAACCGAGTTAAAGTCAGTTAAACTAGTTCCAACTGCTGGAGGAACTGGTAGGAGGTCTAGCAGTGGGGTGCAACTTCATGTGTTCAACCAGTGAATAGATAAATCAACCATAATTAACTCATGCATGCATGAAATTCAAGTTACCTAGTTGATATTGGAGTTCAAGGGAAGTGTACTATCAATTGTATAATTTTCCGAGGTATACAAGTGGTGCATGCAGTTAGAGAAGGACCAATAGGGATTGCACAATTCAAGATGGGGATTTCCCTAATTAATAGGGGGTTGATTCCTTGAAAAATAACACAAGGAAATCGGGACTTGGGCAAGTAGAAAATTGGTTGAGTATTGGCCAAGGCTTGTATAGGAAGCAATGAGACAGATAGAGATAATGCAGAATTGATTTTTTAATTTTGTAACTTATTCGAAAAGTCTATTGAAAGCTCTTGAAAACGAAAGGGCAACATTGATTTTTTAATTTTGTAACTTATTCGAAAGGTCTATTGAACGCTCTTGAAAAAAAATCACCGCCATCTTGTCACTTCAGGGATTCTTATAAAAGATTGGGATTATAATATATCGCAACACCATCTTGTCACTTGACGGATTCCTATGAAATTAGATTGACATTATAATGTATCCATTGCATTAAAAGATTGACATGTGGGCATCCATGCAAACCATCGTTGAGACAAGTGGACATCTACGCAGATCATTGTTGGCTCGAATAAGGAGTCAAATTTTTTTGTGCTATAGCCATTGTTGCATCATCAGCCATAGCCTCTACATGATCAACTAGTTGCTCTGTTCATGCCTCCTTTAGATTACAGTAAGGACAGGTTGGTCAAGCCTCTGTTGTCGAGGCAAAGTAGTGCACCACGACCTAAGGAGGATGAAACAAATTTATTTGGGCCAGACATATAGGACCCTGTGAAATTGTATCGAAGCCTAATATGGGAATCGCTCTTGCTCTTGTATAGTTTCTAGCCCATTATTATATTCAGCCTTTGTAAAAGAAGCAACAACCCATTTCAGTTTACCCATCAGCAAAGGCATAGTCATAGGTGGGAGCATAAAAGGCAGAGGCAAAGGCCTATATATCCCACTCGTTATAGTCCGGGCATTTTACCTTATTTCCGACTTCTTGACCGCTACTTATTATTTACCTAAAGACGCCAGAGGATTTGCAATTATTATATTCACTATTTGCAAAAGCATTAGTAGTGATGGATCAAGATGGAGATCAAGTTCAAACAGAAATCCCATCAATTGGAAATTCAGTTAATCGAGATCAATACCCATATCCAATTGACATTGTTCCAATGCCATTCATGGAAGAACCAGTCCCCGGTAAACTGCTACTACTGAAATTGGTGCTTCTTCTGCATATAAAGGTGAAATTATGCTAAAATTGGTGTTTCTTATGCATATAAAGGTGAAATTATTGCATATAACATATACAGAATTTATAATGCTTCATTATTTTGGAAAATTGAAGAACCAGAAAATAAACAGATATGGAAAATGCTAAATGATTTGTACATTCATAAATGCTAAATGCTTTGTACATACATACCAAAATTTGTAATATTTTGTGTAAAATATCTTATTTTTGAGGTTAGCCATGTGAAGAAGTTGTTGTTTCTTATTCAATGTAATACTATGTTAAATGTAATACTAAGTTAGGATGCTTCAATGTAAATGGATTACATGATGAAAATTATAAATGCATAGGATGAAAGAGAAAGCTTCAATGTACAGGGTGAAAGGGCGCAAGGGATATTGTGCTGGCAATGTTGCTTTACTGTATCAATGTTGCTTGCTTCACCGTATCAGACGATGCTCCTTCCATGTATCAGACGATGCTGCTTCACTGTATCTATCTGGTGATGAGGATATGGTACCTAGAAATGTTGTATTTGACAATGCCTCCTACGATGTTTCTTCACTGTATCTCGCAATGGGGATATGGTACCTGGTTTCCTTCTTGTGAAAAAAGCCTCTACCTCTATGACCAACAAAGAAAGAGAGTGCACTTGCAACAAAGAATGTTTCTTCACTGTATCTCACAATGGGGATATGGTACCTGGTTTCCTTCTTGTGGAAAAAGCCTTTACCTCTATGACCAACAAAGAAAGAGAGTGCACTTGCAACAAAGAAAGAAATGTAAATCAAGTATCAAGAAAGGGAGTGCACTTGCAGATCAAGTACCAGAGTTTGTTGATCCGAGACCAAAAGCGAAGATAGGTGCAAAGAATTGAAGCTTGTTTTAGTAGTTGTGGGAAGCTTGAAAGATGGCCAAAATGCCAATAATAGGTTGTGGGTGAATCTTGACAAATGGCTAAAATGCCAACAGTAGGTTACATGACAGCTGACTTGAATATAAAACTTTAAACTTAAGATATGATACATAAACGCTAGCGTGAGTCCTAAAGTTATTAAACTTAGGATAATGTTGTAAATCTATCCCGAACGTTAGCTAAAACTTAGGATAATGTTGTAATAACAATACATTGCTCATGGTAATTATAGAGAGGCTACGATAAGACATTCATTTGCTTGCCCAATCAAACAGCAAGGAAACTTTGGTTAAGCTTTACAATGCTTCCTGCACTACTCGGTGGCATGGAAAAGTTTGGTTAAATGACTAATATGAAAAGCAAGTCAACCAATTAATATACAGTCAACCGCATAGTGATCGCTATATACGTACAAGGCAGGTATAATAACAACACTCAAAATCACGATTGTTCTTGTGCCCACTAGAATGTCCTAATTCTAGAATATCCATGTATTATCTCTCCTTGATCTTGGTACATAGTTCAGCGCAAATGATTACCACATTGAAATGATAATCAATATATCTTCTTGATGTTGTTAAATATTTATTTATATTAAACTATAAACACATTTTATATCAAATTTTGTTTTCTTTAAATTACATTATTGTCGGTTACTTTCAACTTTCCATTCAAGAACAAACATAGTATATACAGACAGTTGTGAGAAGGCAACATAGAAGTCAAAATCAATAGACAACAAACTCTAATAAATTATTTAATCCCAACCAAATAGATTGTGGGAACTGTCAGGTAAGGACTATATTACTCTCACCGAGGAATAAGGAACATCAGGTTGAATGAAAAGTGATTATTAACTTATTACAACCATCTTTCTACTATGTCACTCTTAACCAGGAATAGGGAACATTAGGTTGAATGAAAAATTATTATTAACTTATTACAACCAACTCTCTTTTATCAACTGACTTCATTGTTGGCCCTAGGGTCCAACATTTTCCTAATTCACCCACGAAGAATCTAGGTCAACAAATTTTCTTCCAAAAATTTCCACGATGTAGTGGAGACCTTTGCAAGTGAAGGCGTGATTTGAATCCAAAGTATGTTTAGTGAGGTGAATTCCAAACCCATGCTTCCATGGTCACATGATGTATCCCATTGAGTTTATTCGCATTATCATTATTGGACTAAAATCTATGGTACTTTCTTATGCTTGTGTTATTGCAGAATTCCAAAGCATTACCTATGTTTCTTTTCTTGAAATAAAATAACTGAAAAATACATTTAAACTAACACATTTTGAGTCTAGCCCAAATTCTCATTAGAAAATCATATTTGTGAAAACCTAAACATGGTTGCTACGAAAATAAAAGTAACTGAAAAAAACATTGAAACTAATAAATTTTGAGTCTATCCCGAATCATACTTAGAAATTTTGTCTCTTAATGTTTGTATGTTGTGATTATTAAAAACTTCTTATAATTGAAAATTGTGTTTCAACTTGAGTAAATAAAGAGTTGTCATTATGCCTAGGGAAAATGTGATGAGTGGTAGGTACAACTCAATTAGAGGCTACAAACCATGGATACAAATGAGATCAATAGTCAATCATGCATAAGAGGATAATCACATCAACAATCTCCCATCAATAGTAACATTTTAATTTCGATCATTCTCGTTTCCCTAGGTATATATGTTCCATATCCTAGCCATGAATCTCATTGCAAAAAGAATACACATTACTTCCATTGCCCTTTTCGATGTGATTATTAATTAGATTAGTCTTTTGTTCTTTTCCCCTTTTTCTTCCCGTAATTGAAGCTACTCAAAAGCATAGAAATTCCAACACTCCTTGGTTAGATCAATGTTTGTTCTTTTCCTTTTCTCTTCTCTTAACCAAAGTCAATCTAAAACCTATCAATTCCATTACTCTTCTAAAGTGACACTTTTCATAAGAATATTAATGATCACGCCCCTTACTGAGTGATGCCATTAGCTAAGACCCTCTCTCCTCCCTTTCAACGTTGGAGGTTTGAATTGGTAAACAATATAGTTTCATATGGGTGGCGTCCACAAATACAATGGAAGAAGGTGCGACATCATAACCAGTTATGCCATTCATAATTGTGATGCCAAATGTAACACTTAAATTATTAAAACATTATTTATTTTTCAATTTCAATCAAGGAATTATACTTGTGGGTGCTTGATAGTGTCTGAATGAAGAGATGTTGGATTATCAATTTTCATGTCTTCAAACTTGCACTATTGATGATGATATCAAAAGGTTGTTCATTAACCAAAGATTGATTATTGAACAAGCTCACATGCTAAATTTGATATTTCAACAAGTAAGAGACTCTGCAGTAACCAATGTCAACATTGTATTTCGTTAATTGATTATTGAACAAGGTGACGTGCTAAATTTGATATTTCAACAAGTAAGAGGCTTTGCAGTAACCAATATCAATATTGTATTTCGTTTAAGAAGTTTGGTCAATAACATCTTCAAATATCATTATTTGACATTGGATTTTGGATTCAACTTATAAAAATATCACTAAGAATTTCACTAGGAATGTTGTTGTCATTTGTCTATGAGTTTGATTAGTTCAAACCCTATTATTGAATATATTGTATACATTTCTAACATTGACATCAACTACAACCTACATGATTGTCAAGTAGATTTTTAAGGAGGTCACGGAAAGCCTCATGTTAGTAGATATTAATGCTTGCCATTATTGTTACGATTGTTACATGTGTAGGCTTCTTTCTACCATATTGATTCAAAGAAATAAATAATCACTTATCATTATTAGCGTTTATTTTTGTTTGAATTATGATTTGTTTCATAATTATTAGCCCCAAATCATTATTAATTTTTATGCTTCTCTAATATGTATGGGTAAATAAATGAGATATATATATATATATATATATATATATATAATATTTCAGGTTGAAAATATTAACAAAGTGTTGGAAATACTGAGAGGGGGGGTGAATCAGTATTTCTTTTTCCCACTATTATTTTACCAGTTAAAACATATATATTCAGAACACAAAATGAACACCAAGAATAAATGCTTTTATTAATATAACTGTGCAGTAAAATAAATACAATATATAGATGGTCACAATCAGTTGCCAAGCTCCAACTTGGACTTTGGTGAGGCTCCAACCTCCAGAGCACCAACTCTATTTTTCCAAGACACCAATCTTGGACTTAGGAGCACCAACTCCCAAGGACTTCAATCATGTTCAGTTCTGAGGCTCCAACCTCTTGGGCTCCAACCCAATCTCACTTCTGAGGCACCAGCCTTAAGGACTCCTATCCTTCTCACTTTTAGGGCTCCAACCCCAAGGACTCCTATCCTTCTCACTTTTAAGGCTCCAACCCCAAGGACTCCAATCCTTTTGCTCTCAGAACTCTTCTCTGCTAAGTTCTGTCTATTTACAGCTTCATTGTAGCCTCCAAACTACAGTATCAATGACAACCATGTCTTCTTATGGATGAGTCTTCACAGCTCTGCACATTGCCCACGCACTTTCTCCAATAGCCTTCACTGCTTCTGCTGATAATGTCTTCACACAGCTCTAGTCAGTCTATTGTTAGCTGCACTAAGCTCTGCATAAAGAACAACTTCTTGCTCAAGTTTATGTTTTCTGCTAGCTGCTTCTCCCCTTTGACTGTCTGTTGTCTTATTAGCCCTGTGGCCCTCTTTTTGTTCTGTTGGATCCTCTCGCTGCCTCTGTCTCCTCCAGCTTATTTCCACAGCGTTCAACAGCCTTCAACAACATTCACTGTTGTTGCTTCTGCTATCTCACATTCTCATTTTTGTTTGCAACACCAACAGCAACCACAGTCTTTTGTTCTTGCTATTTTTATGCATTCCCGTGCCTCTATCCATTCGTTTCCTCTTACACGGCCTCTTAGACTTCCTCAACGCTCGCTATCATTTCCTCTTCGCTTGCTTGCTTCTTCAGCTTCCCGAATTTCCGTTTCCTTTGTCTATTCATGCTCACGGGACACGTTGAATCAATGGCCAGGTCCAAAACAATCCACCGGAGAACATATCTTCTCGGCTAAAATTGTAACAGCGCTGCTTTGGCAATGATTGTGGGCATCACAGGGATGGAATTATTTAACGGACAGCCAGGTCCTTTCGACAATAATAGCAGGCATATACAGGGTTTTGTTTCATTTAACAGATAGCCACATCCCAATCATAATCAACATGATTTGGTCTCCCGCACTATCGGGACTGTTCCTTACAGTATTTTTGCCTCCACACTTTAGAATCGGAGACACCCTTTTATCGCCACTTTTATGTCTATCAGAAGCCACCGCCCAAGTGCGTCCACACATACAACCAACACAAGCATTACAATATATACCTTAAGGTTTAAACCTGCAGCCATATATAATATATGGGAAACATTATAAAACCCCTTTTGAACCTTCGGTCACATATACATTAATACATGGGAACCCATGTAATCCTGCTCAAATGAACATTCGCGGATTTCAAATCTTATCCGCCCGCCTTTATAATTGTCGGCGGGTCCGGATTTCGGTGATCACAATAAATCCCTAACTCCAACCTCCGACGCCCTCACAGACCCAACATTACTTTGGGTTCCGTCTTATAATATTTCGGCTCCATTTATGGGCGTACAGTCCTAAGCCTTTGCAGACCCGATATCCTTTAACGACCCGTTCTATAATGATTTCGCTAAACGCTGCTCTGAAGTGATACAAGGCCTCCGCGGACCCGATGGTCCTTATACTTGGCTTCATAATAAATTCGGCTCCGGACTGTCGGAGCTTACACTTCGGCAGTCACATAGCCGAACCCCCGACGCGCATATATGTCGAATGCCGATTAGATCTCCGTCGTCCATTATTCCTTCAGATCGGACGGTCAGCGCTAAATCGCATATCGCGTCCATCGCATATTACATCCTCCATTCTCCATTCCCGATCGCCGATTTGGTGTATATATATATATATATATATATATATATATATATATATATATATGCCATCGGGTCCATATGTGCCGAAACACATTTAACTTGTGTTGTTTCCGCCAAAAAGGAAAAAGGCCTTTGATTATTGTAAATGGATATATGTAGATTTTGGGCGCTCAAACACTCCCGATGTTAGGGTCCCACCCTAACCCCCTTATTTATGTCATGGGATCACGTCATAATCAAGAGTCAATAAAGCCCATATTAATATTTGTAAGTGGTTAACCCGAAATTAATGACGGGACCACAGTTATTTGCAAATGGGCCGTAGCCGTAGTATTAGATAGATGGTATTAATAAAACCCACGGTATTGATTCGTGGTATTGCATGTATGAGTCATATATAAAGGATAGAGACTCCCTGTGAGGAGCATCGTGTCTTATTTTGTAATCGAGCTTTGCTCTATTGGAGGTTGCCCCCTCGAAGAGGCAAGTGAACATTACTCTCTGAATAATAAAATCATTGCTATTCTGTGTTCTGGGTATCTTTTCTTCGCATATTCTGTATTTGGGTATCATTTTGCAGGTTAAGAGCATAACAAGTGGTATCAGAGCACTTTCCAGGGCCGGTGGGATCTCCAATTCTTAGCAAAAAAAAAATTGGCTAGAGACGTGTTCCGGCGTCTTTAAACCACGGGATCTGTCGTTGAGCGCATAAACCTGCGGATTTGGGGAGGCATGCACGCAGGAAATACAAGAGGTGAACACGTCGGTTGGACTCCCTTGTAACCCCTGTGGGTACCCCTTCGAGTAGTAGCGCATTAGACAGAACCGCGCACGGACTGTCTTCCACGTACCCTCGGGGTATATCGGAAGCCCCCTAGGCTCCCTTGAAACCTCGCCATAGATAAACCGTCAGCCGTCTTGTGGCTACAGTACACTGAGAACAGCACTCGAAGAGATTACTCACGCGTACGATAGGGTAGTCTGGTTGTACAGCTAAGGGTACAGTCGATCCTCCTTAGTTAGAGCCCTGAAACATTGGGCCGAGTACTACTGCCAGACCCTTATGTATATTGCGATCTGTAGCACCTGACACTCCTCAAGACCATAGTTCCCTTTTCTATCAGGGGATCACACATCATCTATTCCCGATCCGCTTGTGCAAAGAGGTGCAGCAGCAGAAGACATCGGTCCCGCAGATCCATCAGATCCGCAGCAGCAGTTGTTCCGCCATTCAAATCTCTCAGATCCACCAGATTGGAGTTGTTGAAGGGTTCCTATATCGGGGTATACTTTTCGCAGGACTTTTGGCCGCATTGACATTTTGAGGATTTGGCGACTGCAGTATTGATCAAGGAGGAGTAAAATAGGAGTTTTCATTCTGAGATCTTCTGGGCGCTTATTGGTGATCTAGCCCATCAGAATCAGGACGACGAGCTGAGCACGGTGGTACCATTCAATTTATTAGTGAAAATTTTTTAGGCGGTCCCAATTTTTCATCCGGTTGGTGTATGGTAGAAACTAGAGCTCAAGCGATGGCCAATGAAAGGATGGACAAAGTTGAAGCATCCCTGCAATCCCTCCACACTCAGCTTGAAGGACTATCTCTCCAGGTACATAAATTAATCCCGAAGGACAAGGAGCAAGCCCACGAGGAGGAGTATCATGGCAATGAATACAATGAGGGTGAGTCCAGCCACTCTCTTCACGTCTGGCACACCCACCCACCACCCAGTCAGCGACCTCCCAAGTTGGATATGCATAAATTTGACGGTTCTCACCCGTCCGCATGGATAGCACAAATGGAGCAGTATTTCAAACTGAATCATATCTTAGATAATGCGACTAAGCTTATGTTTGGGAGCATGTACTTGGACAATGAAAGGTGGCAATGGTGGGAATGGCATCAACGTTGCAATGGACCTTTCAGGAATTGGACCCAATTTACCAAAGCTCTTCGAGACCGCTTTGAACAGGAGGACTCTTTTTTTGATCGTCTTACTAAGCTCCGACAGACTGGTACAGTGGATGAATATATTACAGTTTTTGAAGCCTTAGCCTTCCGCACTTGGGGTCTCACAAATGCATTCTACACGGAATGTTTTATCAGCGGTCTTAAAGAAGCCATCAAAGCTCAAGTCCTACTTCACCACCCTCCCACATGGACGAAGGCTTGCCAGGTAGCTCGTCAAGTGGAATGTGCATTAGCAGCCCAATACAGTCGGCCAAATTTCCCCGCTAAAGGTCATCCCCCACAGGCTCACAACACGACTCAAACACTCAAGGTCCAAAAGGTATCACCTGCGGAAATGGCCGAAAGAAGGAAGCAAGGACTATGCTACTACTGTGATGAAAAATACTCCCCCGGTCATAAATGCAAGGAGCCCAAATTTTTTCAAATAGATGCCACTGACTATAGCTCAACAGAGGAAGATCCACCACTTGAGGAACATGAGGCGCTAGAAGAAGACAACTAAAAGGAGAATGTCTCTGACGAACCAGTTATTTCGCTGCATGCGTTGGCAGGGATTTCTTCCCCTCAAACGCTCAAAATCAGGGGTTTTCTGAAACATCGCCCAGTAGTAGTCTTGACTGATAGTGGAAGTACCCATAATTTCATCCATCAAAAAGTCGCCGAAGCAGTGCATTGTTTTGTACGAGCAGTTTCTGACTTCCAAGTCCAAATTGCGGATGGGGGCACAATGAAATGTGAAGGCCGCTGTGAAAATGTTAAACTTCAAATGGGGGATTATCAGTTGAAAACCCACATGTTTTCCATACACATGGGGGGTTGCGACATTGTCCGCGGCGCTGAATGGCTCCGCACTCTTGGGCCAATCACAATGGATTTCCAGGAGTTATATATGAGTTTTAAGCAGAACAACTACACACATACCCTCCATGGACTCCAGGCGGGAGCCCCCTCTATCATCAACTAGCATCGGATGGAAAAATTGGTAAAAAAGGGCAATCATGGAGTGGTAGCTCAATTTAATGCTATCCAGGTCGTCGAAACCAAGT
Source organism: Pinus tabuliformis (assembly GCA_031772625.1). Classification (NCBI taxonomy): domain Eukaryota; kingdom Viridiplantae; phylum Streptophyta; class Pinopsida; order Pinales; family Pinaceae; genus Pinus; species Pinus tabuliformis. Next base: position 791,030,736 of record CM062816.1, on the reverse strand, counting down.
CTCTGCGAATTCATCCTGAGATGCAACAGATTTTAAATAACCATCTGTTGGTCTTTGACAAGCCTCATGAGCTTCCACCATCGTGAGGGGAACATGATCATAGCATCACCTTGGTTCCAGGGGCCCAACCCCCAAATGTGCGGCCATACAGATATCTGTTCACCCAAAAGAACGAAATAGAAAAAATAATCAAGGAACTTTTGGAAGCAGGTGTCATTCGTCCCAGCATTAGTCCTTATTCATCCCCAGTGGTCATGGTGCTCAAGAAATATGGGGAGTGACAGATGTGTCCCGACTTCAGGGCCCTCAATAAGTTGACAGTCAAAGATAAATTTCCCATCCCGGTGGTTGACTATTTGCTGGACGAACTCAATGGGGCTCAATTCTTCACTAAGTTGGATCTTCGCTCAGGCTACCACCAAATTCGCATGAAGGAAGTCGACATTCCTAAGACCGCTTTCAGAACTCATGAAGGCCATTATGAGTTCCTGGTTATGCCATTTGGTCTTTGTAATGCCCTCTCTACTTTTCAGAGCCTTATGAATCACATTCTCAAACCATATCTCAGGAAATTTGTCCTGGTCTTCTTCGATGACATCCTCATCTATAGTGGCACTTGGGCTGCACATCTTCAGCATGTAGATCTACTCTTGCAACTGCTCCGCAAGCATAAATTATTTGTCAAGATGTCCAAGTGTTCGTTTGGCATGGAAGAAGTTGAGTATTTGGGCCACATTGTGGGGCGTGAAGGTGTCAAGGTGGACCCCAAAAAGATCCAGGCAATGCAAGAATGGCCTCAACCTAAGACCTTGAAGAGCTTGAGAGGATTTTTGGGTCTCACAGGCTATTATCGCAAATTTGTACGCAACTATGGCCGCATAGCGAAGCCCCTCACTCAACTCCTAAAGAAAAATTCCTTCTTCTAGAATGAGGAAGCCCAACAGGCATTTACAGCTCTCAAAAATGCCATGTGTTCGACTCCAGTCTTAGCACTACCTGACTTCACCAAATCTTTTGTCATTGAATGTGATGCTTCGGGGACAGGTATTGGGGCAGTCTTAATACAGGAAGGGCGACCCTTGGCCTTCACAAGCCAACAACTAAGTGGGAGGAATCTAGGCCAATCTACCTATGAAAAAGAAATGATGGCCATCTTACATGCAGTGGAGACTTGGCGACCTTACTTATTAGGGTGACGTTTCCAAATCCGCACAGATCATCACAGTCTTAAATATTTTATGGAGCAACGCCTATCCTCCCCACAACAAAATAAATGGCTCGCCAAAATGCTGGGATATGATTATGAGATCATTTACAAGAAAGGGAAAGACAATAGGGTAGCAGATGCATTATCTCGCTAATTTGAGGAAGAAAGTACTCTGCTAGCAATTTCCCTCCCCATTCCAGAATGGATTGAAGAGGCTCGCAGAGAATGGTTTTCACACCCCGGGCTATCCCAACTCATTTCTCAATTGCAGGTAGATCCAAATTCCACCAAGGGCTACTCGTGGCAGGATGATATTCTTCGCTACAGGGACAGAGTCGTAATATCACCAACATCAACCCTCAAAAGTCGCATTTTGGTAGAATTGCACTCATCTACCATTGCAGGACATTCGGGCTTTCAGAAAACGTATGCTTGCACCAGAAGATCATTTTTTTGGACCGGCATGAAAAAGGACATCCTTACTTTCGTAGCAGAATGTGATGTCTGTCAACGCCACAAAGGAGAAACCATCAACACACCAGGCACATTACAACCATTGCCCATTCCGACATCAATTTGGACGGAGGTTTCCATGGATTTCATTACAGGTCTTCCAAAGTCAGGGAACAAGTCAGTCATCATGGTGGTTGTGGACCGACTGTCGAAGTATGCTCATTTTTGTGCCCTACCCCACCCGTTTACACCAACTTTGGTTGCTCAATCTTTCATGGATCAGATATTCAAATTGCATGGCATGCCCACTTCTATTGTGTCTGAACGTGACCCGATCTTCACCAGTAATTTTTTGCAGGAACTCTTCAGGATACAAGGCACTCAACTAAAACTCAGTACTTCCTATCATCCGCAAACGGATGGTCAAACCGAAACCGTCAACAAATGTCTAGAAACCTACCTTAGGTGTTTCACTTTAGAAAAGCAACACCTTTGGGTACAGTGGTTACCTCTGGCTGAATGGTGGTATAACACCAACTATCATGCCACCACCAAAATGACTCCCTATGAAGCAGTATATGGTCAACTTCTGCCTTCCCCTATTTCTTATCTCAAGGGGTGCTCCAAAGTACAAGCAGTGGATCAACTCCTACAACACCGCGCAACCATGCTCGCCCATCTTAGAGAGAATCTTCATCAAGCTCAGAACCGCATGAAGCAATAGGTCGACCAGCATCGCTCAGAGCGCCAATTTCAAGAAGGGGATCAAGTCTTTTTAAAGCTACAACCATATAGCAAACATCACTCAAAGATAAGGGTTGTCAGAAGCTATCTCCAAAATTCTACGGACCATACCAAGTACTTCAGCGCATTGGAGAAGTGGCTTACAAGTTGGCTTTGCCACCTACTGCAAAAATCCATCCAGTTTTCCATGTATCGTGCCTCAAGAAAGTGATTGGGAACAATTGCCGAGTTCAAACCAGTCTACCTGAATTGGAGGAAGAAGGGTCAATCTGGCTTCAACCCGAACAGGTCCTAGCCACACGAGACAAGCACCTGCGTGGCCGCATGATTAAGGACGTCCTCGTCAAATGGAAAGACACCTCTCCAGAAGATGCAACTTTGGAACCAGCCACTATTCTTCAGCGGTTTCCGCAGCTTCAGCCTTGAGGACAAGGCTAGTCTTAAGGGGGAGGGCATGTTAGGGTCCCACCCTAACCCCCTTATTTATGTCATGGGATTACGTCATAGTCAAGAGTCAATAAAGCCCATATTAATATTTGTAAGTGGTTAACCCGAAATTAATGACGGGACCACAGTTAGTTGCAAATGGGCCGTAGCCGTAGTAGATAGATGGTATTAATAAAACCCACGGTATTGATTCGTGGTATTGCATGTATGAGTCATATATAAAGGATAGAGACTCCCTGCGAGGAGCATCGTGTCTTATTTTGTAATCGAGCTTTGCTCTATTGGAGGTTGCCCCCTCAAAGAGGCAAGTGAACATTACTCTCTGAATAATAAAATCATTGCTATTCTGTGTTCTGGGTATCTTTTCTTCGCATATTCTATATTTGGGTATCATTTTGCAGGTTAAGAGCATAACACCCGATAACGTTAATACATGCATATGTGGGTTTCCATTGCCTGAACAACTCCCGATAGTATTAATGAAGGCATATATGGGTTTTGATCGCCCAAACAGCTCCCGATAATGTTATCTAAGGCATATATGGCTCTGTTTGCTTCATTTGCTCCTCCGATGGCTCCTCTTGCTCCGATATGCTTCGATAGCTCCTCTTCTTTGGCATATATTTGGCATATATATATGTGGCTCCTCCTATAGCTCCTCTTTGCTCCAATGTGGCTCCTCTCATCTCCATCTGCTCCTCTTTGGCATATACCTGTGCGCTTCTCTCATCTCCATCTGCTCCTCTTTGGCATATACCGATGGCTCTATATATATTGCTCCTCTTGGCTCTTCTTGGCTCTTCTTGGCTCCTCTTGCTCCATCTGCTCTTCTCGGTCCGTCTCCTCTTGACTCCTCTTGTTCCATCTGCTCCTCTCGGTCCGTCTGCTCCATTTGCTCCTTTGGTGGCTCTGTCTGCTCCTCTCATCTCCATCTGCTCCTCTGGCCTGGCAGTGTCTTTCAAAGACCTCCTTGCATATAAGTCTGTTTCCGCATATACATATGATATATATATATATATATATATATATATATATATATATATATGGCTCGGCTATCCTGATGGCCTTTGCTCCTGTCTCTTCATGAATTTGCTCTGCATCCCCTTGGCTTCATGTCATCCTCTAGTATCCAGAATATTTCCATATTGACATCAATGACAACCTATGTCAACAATCTCCCCCTTTGTTATTGATGGCAATATTCTTCTTCTCTCCCCCTTTGACATCAATGGCAAAGGAGTGCTCTGGGACTCCCCCTATCAAACTGCTTCTGTTCTTCATGAATGGTAGATCTTCATGGGTCTATGACTCCCCCTGTCATAGTTCTCTTCTTCTTCAAGATAGAAGGATTGATGCTTTATCATCATCATGTCTCAGAACTGCTTTATCATGGCTTCAACAATGCTTAAGGATGCTCTACTTTAATGCTTTCATTCAGATTGAAAATGGCCATATACAAGTGTCCAAGTCCAGGCTTTCATGCTCAATCCATATTGATGTCTCCATAGGAAAAATTGAGAGACCTTCATAGTTCGAATCAAGAGAGAGACTGCTACTGAGATTGTCTTTCTTCAGATCTGAGTTTATTTGTGTCTTTGTGCTTCCCCTTAAGTTACTGCCATCTAGTATTCAATCATCATTGCATTTGGACAAAAATGAGAGGGGTTGTGCCTTGCTGTTGCTATATTCCTTAAGTGATCTGTATCATCTTAAGTTATGCTTGACTGCACAACATTCTCCTTCCTATGAGCCATCTTTTCCTTGCGTTCTTGTACATATCTCTGCAGATTCAAATATCCAATCTGTGACTGCTTTTTAAATACAATTGCTGAACTGCATCCTTTTACAATGCTTTAGTTTGTTATATGCTGTTAGCTGCTCTTACTTCAAACTCCATTCCAAATGTATCTGTTTGTTTGAAGACTGCCTCTATCAGTGTCCAGAATTTATCTGTTCTCACATTTAATTCCTGAGTTAATACATTCAGCATCTGTAATATCAGCACCATAATTATTTCTCCAATTACAGAATCATGTTCTTCAATGGAGTATTCCTGAGACATTATCTTCATCAAAGAATGGTTGTTAATAATAGCTCAATAAGGATTTCATAGGGACCCTTTCACTAATAGCTTCAGCAATAATGATCAAGAATTACAGGCTCCCCCTAACTGTATGCATCATCTCCTTTTGGCAGAGTCTTCTCATAAAATGCTTAGATTGGCTAGAGAGCTCAAGGGACTTTCGGACTGTATTTCCTTCCTTCTCCATACTTGTGTAACTTTCTTCTTTTGCATGGTTCTAGCTTGTGTAAGAGCCCATGTTAAGTTACAATCACGTGCCATATGACCAATGTTATGACACTTGAAGCATTCTACATTGTTCATGAATAAGAACTCGTGATTTCTTCCTGTAAAATTATTTCTTGGAGGTTGTCGGAGACTATAGCATCTATTTCTATGAGATGGTTGGGGACCATAACATTTATCTTTATGATATAATTTACAGTCTTTTGCCATATGACCAAAGTTTGAACTGGAATAACAATAACCAAAAAATGAACTTTGGTACCTGGGAGATGGAGGTTTCCTTGATGTACTTTTGAAGCCTTTCTGCCTTGAGATCCTTTGATGATAACCATTGCCTCTCGCATCTTTTTCATCATCTATATTTCTTCTTGGACCAGGATTTCTTCTTGGAGCAGGATTTGTTCTATTGTAACCTTGATTTTTCTCCTTGCCTTTGCTGGAACTGGGAGCATCACCATTCCTTTCTGTCTTCTTTATGTCTCTTTTGTTTGAAGCATTTTCATTCTTATTTGAGGATTCTCCTACATATCCGAGACCTGATTTATCAGATGGATTTCTATGATAGCTGAGCATGTCATCCAAAGCCTGAGAGCTCTTCAAGATTTTGTTCATCCCTTCAACCTTTTTCTTGAGGAGAACAATCTCTTCTTCCAATCTTTCACACTCACTATTCTTCTTTGCAAGTTGTTCCTCAGTTTCTTCCTTGCTACGAGTAGCTTCAGCTACTACTATTTTAAGGGAGATGATATCTGACTTCATTTTGAAGATTTCTTCATTCTTTGCTTGACTGCTCTCCATTCTCTTCTCAACTCCTTGTGCCTGTTTCCTGGCTTCTTGTAATTGAGACTTAAGGGAGGAGACCTCTACCTTGTACTGACCAATTTCTTCTTCAAGTTTGTTCACGCTCTTGTGCCTTTGTTCAAGTTGACTTGACAAGGTATTTTCCTGCTTCTTTGCTTTATTCAATTGATTTGTCATGGATATCACTTCTTCATGATGCTTCCTTTTGCTTTGATGAAACTCCTTCTTAAGCTTGGCAAGCTCTTCATCCCTTTCTTGTACTTGAAGCTTGATGAGGTCAACTTTCTTCCTTGTTTGATCTTGGTCAACAACTGGAGCTATCTTCTTAAGTGCCTCATTTTCTTTTTTCAAATTGTTAATCTCTTCCATGGCAGTCATAAGTTGAGCAAGGAGTTCTTCTACAAAGTCTTTTTCATTCTCATTTTCAGCTTCTATCATGGGTTCTGGATTTCCTTCTAGATTTCCATTATCTTCTTGACTGATGGTCAATGCTCCTTTTGAGTGAAGGTCATGAAGTTTGTCCCATATACCCTTTGCTAATGAACATTTTCCTAGATTGTTCTTTACAGAATCAGGTAGCCCATTCAAGATTGCCTTTACTGCTTTTGCATTGTACTCCTTGGATTCTTCATCCATACTGCTATCATCACTCACAGATTTCCAGATTTCAAAGCCTTGAGTCTGTAAGAAATTCCTCATTCTTGCTTCCCATAAATTAAAGTTCTCATTGAGCCTTGGAGCCTCCTCAAATTCATTGTCTTCTATTTTAGTAGTAGAGGGAGACACATCCTTAGGAGGATTGGAGACTTTCTTCCTTGACCTCACCATTTGTGTTCTGAGAGTCAACCTTCAAGCTGTTAAGCTTTGAATGAAGGAACCGGCTCTGATACCAATTGTTGGAAATACTGAGAGGGGGGGTGAATAAGTATTTCTTTTTCCCACTATTGTTTTACCAGTTAAAACATATATATTCAGAACACAAAATGAACAGCAAGAATAAATGCTTTTATTAATATAACTGTGCAGTAAAATAAATACAATATATAGATGGTCACAATCAGTAGCCAAGCTCCAACTTGGACTTTGGTGAGGCTCCAACCTCCAGAGCACCAACTCTATTTTGCCAGGACACCAATCTTGGACTTAGGAGCACCAACTCCCAAGGACTTCAATCCTGTTCAGTTCTGAGGCTCCAACCCAATCTCACTTCTGAGGCACCAGCCTCAAGGACTCCTATCCTTCTCACTTTTAAGGCTCCAACCCCAAGGACTCCCATCCTTCTCACTTTTAAGGCTCCAACCCCAAGGACTCCAATCCTTCTGCTCTCAGAACTCTTCTCTGCTAAGTTCTGTCTATTTACAGCTTCACTGTAGCCTCCAAACTACAGTATCAATGACAACCATGTCTTCTTATGGATGAGTCTTCACAGCTCTGCACATTGCCCACGCACAGTCTCCAATAGCCTTCACTGCTTCTGTTGATAATGTCTTCACACAGCTCTAGTCAGTCTATTGTTGGCTGCACTAAGCTCTGCATAAAGAACAAATTCTTGCTCAAGTTTATGTTTTCTGCTAGCTGCGTCTCCCCTTTGACTGTCTGTTGTCTTATTAGCCCTGCGGCCCTCTTTTTGTTCTGCTGGATCCTCTCGCTGCCTCTGTCTCCTCCAAATTATTTCCACAGCGTTCAACAGCATTCACCGCTGCTGCTTCTGCTATCTCACATTCTCATTTTTGTTTGCAACAACAACAACAACCACAGTCTTCTGTTCTTGCTGTTTTTATGCATTCCCGTGCCTCTGTCCATTCGTTTCCTCTTACACGGCCTCTTAGACTTCCTTAACGCTCGTTGTCATTTCCTCTTCGCTTGCTTGCTTCTTCGGCTTCCCGAATTTCCCTTTCCTTTGTCTATTCATGCTCACGGGACACGTTGAATCAATGGCCAGGTCCAAAACAATCCACTAGAGAACATATCTTGTTGGCTAAAACTGTAACAACGCTGCTTTGCCAATGATTGTGGGCATACACAGGGATGGCATTATTTAACGGACAGCCACGTCCTTTCGACAATAATAGCAGGCATATACAGGGTTTTGTTTCATTTAATAGATAGCCACATCCCAATCATAATCACCATGATTTGGTCTCCCGCACTATCGGGACTGTTCCTTACAGTATTTTTGCCTCCACACTTTAGAATCGGAGCCACCCTTTTATCGCTGCTTTTATGTCTATCGGAAGCCACCGCCCAACCGCGTCCACACATACAACCAACACAAGCATTACAATATATGCCTTAAGGCTTAAACCCGCAGCCGCATATAATATATGAGAAACATTATAAAACCCATTTTGAACCTTCGGTCACATATACATTAATACACGGGAACCCATGTAATCCCACTCAAATGAACATTCGCAGATTTCAAATCTTATCCGCCTGCCTTTATAATTATCGGTGGGTCCAGATTTCGGCGATCACAATAAATCCCTTAACTCCAACCTCCGACGCCCTCGCGGACCCGACATTACTTAGGGTTCTGTCTTATAATATTTCGGCTCCGTTTATGGGCGTACAGTCCTAAGCCTTTGCGGACCCAATATCCTTTAACGACCCATTTTATAATGATTTTGGGTCCGGATGATTTCGGCGATTTCGTTAAACGCTGCTCCGAAGTGATACAAGGCCTCCGCAGACCCGATGGTCCTTATACATGGCTTCATAATAAATTCAGCTCCGGACTGTCGGAGCTTACACTTCGGCAGTCACATAGTCGAACCCCCGACGCGCATATATGCCGATTGCCGATTAGATTTCTGCCACCCATTATTCCTTCAGATCGGACGGGCAGCGCTAAATTGCATATCTCGTCCATCGCATATCGCATCCTCCATTCTCCATTCCCCAATCGCCGATTTGGCAATATATATATATATATATATATATATATATGCCATCGGGTCCATATGTGCCGAAACACATTTAACTTGTGTTGTTTCCGCCAACAAGGAAAAAGGCCTTTGATTATTGTAAATGCATATATGTAGATTTTGGGCACTCAAACACTCCCGATAACGTTAATGCATGCATATGTGGGTTTCCATTGCCCGAACAATTCCCGATAGCATTAATGAAGGCATATATGGGTTTTGATCACCTGAACAGCTCCCGATAATGTTATCTGAGGCATATATGGCTTTGTTTGCTTCATTTGCTCCTCTGATGGCTCCTCCTGCTCCGATATGCTCCAATAGCTCCTCTTCTTTGGCATATATCTGGCATATATATATGTGGCTCCTCCTATAGCTCCTCTTTGCTCCAATGTGGCTCCTCTCATCTCCATCTGCTCCTCTTTGGCATATACCTGTGCGCTCCTCTCATCTCCATCTGCTCCTCTTTGGCATATACCGATGGCTCTATATATATTGCTCCTTTTGACTCCTCTTGGCTCCTCTTGCTCCATCTGCTCTTCTCGGTCCGTCTCCTCTTGGCTCCTCTTGTTCCATCTGCTCCTCTCGGTCCGTCTGCTCCATTTTCTCCTTTGGTGGCTCTGTTTGCTCCTCTCGTCTCCATCTGCTCCTCTGGCCTGGCAGTGTCTTTCAAAGACCTCCTTGCATATAAGTCTGTTTCCGCATATACATATGATATATATATATGGCTCGGCTATCCTGATGGCCTTTCTTCCTGTCTCTTCATGAATCTGCTCTGCATCCCCTTGGCTTCATGTCATCCTCTAGTATCCAGAATATTGCCATATTGACATCAATGACAACCTAGGTCAACACAAAGACCAAGTAGACCGGACATGTTAAAAGGATGTCAACCATTGACCCAAAAACATGTCAAATGTAAGATAAACGATGCTATTCTATTTTCTATCCCAACATTAAATAGACTTTTTGACATAATTGATATTTGATCCTATAAATTTATGTTATTATGTATAGAGAAGGACTAACAAAATTTGAGATGCATATCTCTCAAGTGTATAAAAATTAGAAGTTAAGATGGATTTATGTTGGTTTACATGCATATACGCTAGGTATTTTTTTTCTTTTATTTCTTTTTTTTAATTACAAATTAAATATGCTTTTAAATAATTTGATTTGTAATCCAAAATATTATACATGTCATCCAAGCAACGACTTTTTTAAATTTATTATGAACATAGTTATGCCATGCCTTATATTAACAAAAGAACAAGTCCCTCGTACTAAGCTTAGAATGCACCTTGTTCTTTTCTCTTTCCTTGTGGAATAACTACTTATCTAAGATGGAGTTGACCCTTGCACAATCCAAAATTTCCTAAATTTGGTACTTGATCCCTTCTCAACCCTTTTGAAAGCCTTGAATGCATCCTATATCCTTCTAGAACCGAACATCTTTTTAGCGATCCCATTTTATAGTTTGTTAATATGTCTTTAGCAAAGTCAACATTGGTATTATTTTGCATCTAAATCATCAAAGCATGCATAGATCCTATTTTTCGCAATCCCATTTTTGTTGTGTAGTTCAAAAGATTGTTAGACGCAATGTTGAGCATTACTATGAGATCTCCTTTGAACTATAAAATGCAATTATTGTGATTTATTCAATTAATTGGGAACAAATTAAAAAATCTCAAGAGAGACTTTGTAGATACATAAAGAGTTTGATTTCACATCAAAAAAAACATGCCATTAGTTTATTTCATATATATATATATATATATATATATATGAACTAAAAAAAAGCACCCAAATGAACTAAAAAAAATAGACACAATCACACTATTCTGGGTGCTTAAAAAAGCCACACATAAGATGGGTTTAAAAGCCCCTTCATTTTATAAACTTTTATGATTATTATGATCATTTTTTATTACTATTGTCCACTACCTTTAAAATTTTCACTTATTAATTTGGCATGTCTACATATATTATATATCAACCTAATAATGAATTGTGTGTCTTCAATTCTTAGATATTCTCCCCTCCAACATTTTTTAAGCATTGACTTAGAGCAAAACTTTATTGAATCACAGATTTTGTTTAAAAAAAATATCTCTAATTTTTAGAATCTCATAAAAGTGTGGCATGATCATTTATCATGCTTCATATTCCTATGGTCAAATAACAATACTCGAATCACAATTGTTGTTGTGCCCACTAGAATGTCATAATCCCATAATATCCATGTATTATCTCTCCTTAACCTTGGTACATAATTCATCTCAAACAATTACCACATTGAAATGATAATCGTTATACATTTTTGATGTTGTTAAATATTTATTTATATTAAACTATAAATTCATTTTATATCAATTTTTTTTTTCTTTAAATTACATTATTGTCGGTTACTTTCAACTTTCTATTCAAGAAAAAACATAGTATATACAACCAGTTTTAAGAAGACAACGTAGAAGTCAAAATGAATAGACAACAAACTCTAATAAATTATTTAAGCCCAACCAAATAGATTGCGGCAAATGTAAGGTAAGGACTATATTACTCTCAACCAAGAATAGGGAACATCAGGTTGAATGAAAAGTGATCATTAACTTATTACAACCATCTCTCTTCTATCAATTAACTTCATTGTTGGCCCTTAGGTCCAATGTTTTCCCTGTTAGTCACCTAAGAACAGGCTAGGTTAACAAATTTTCTCCCAAAAATTTCCATGATGTTGTAGTGGAGACCTTTGCAAGTGAAAACGTGATTTGAATCCCAAGTATGTTTAGTGAGGTGAATTCCACACCCATGCTTGCATGGTCACATGATGTATCCCATTGAGTTTATTCGCATTATCATTATTGGACTAAAATCTATGGTACTTTCTTATGCTTGTGTTGTTCTAGAATTTCAAAGCATCAGCTATGCTTCTTTTCTTGAACCTAAGTCTTGATATTTGGTTGGTATGATTGCATACCTAGGATATAGGATACTAGCGAGTGCATTAGTGATTGTGATAATAATTCTTCTCTAAATAGTTGTCCTATTTCTGATATATTATCGCTGAGTAATTTTTTTCATGGGTTGGTCCCCACCCCAATCTGTTTATTCCCCACATTCTACTATCAATGGGTAATTCCCAATAATCTCGAGCATTATTAATCAAATCTTTTTTATCCTGTTCTAACCAAGTGGTTACAAAGGGACATGTGGATTTAGAAGGAAAGGAATGTGTATAGAAAAGAATAATCATGACTTTAGGTTTTCATATGGACCTTTCGAATGTAAAAACATTATATTTATCTATATAATTAGTCATCATTAACTGTGTTTACCCCTTATTTTCTCTATTGTTATAAAAAAAAAAGTTGAGTTGAATTTGTTTATCTTCGTCCACCCATAGAGTTGGATGAATGGGTTGCTTTATTTACTTATAATAACATAAGAGGAAGTGGTACACAAGATTTGCATTCATGTGATTATTATTAGCTCATAAGAAGCTCTAGTTTAAACCTTTGTGGAGAAAATCATTTTTTGTTGAAGACCACGCTATTGATATGACGGATTTCCACAAACATATAACACATGTTATTACTTCCATAGAATTTGGTAGTAATTATGAAGAGGGAATAAAAATTTTGAATTTATTTATGTAAAACCCCATTTTGAACCCCAATATTACTGTAATTAATTGTTAATATCGCTTATAGTGATGTTTAAATGTCATTGTGGAAATGTTCCATATTGAACAATTTTAAAATGATGTATATGTAAATATTTCATTCATAGTTAAAAATGTTAAGCAAGTGATTGGGTATGTGAGCACCCTGATAGAATTTGATACTATGAGTGGAAATTGGTGAGGGAATTACACAAAATTCAACGGTGGACATACGAATAGTAGAAGAAAATGGGGAGAAACTTATAGATCAAACATCCATGAGTTCTTTTAGACCAATACATAGATAAATCAGAGACACACAAGTGCCTAGGTACTAGTTTTCATCAATATAGAGTAGTTATTTTAGAATAAAAATCTTGTTGGATTGTTATAATTATTTACCTAGACTATTTGATACCTAAATATGCCCTGAAAAGCATAAATCACATGTTGCAACATTGGGAGTGTATTTTAGGCTCTCTAAAAATGATTTTTGCATGCCCATTACTGCCTAGAGAGTTGTTGAAATGAGTTGGGTGGTGTGGGCCATGAATTGATCTCTATTAGGCAAATATGATAAGAAAAGGGAAAGAAAACATTGAGGGAAATTAAAGCACTAAAGGGAATTTGATATTTCTATGGTCGCTAGCTAGGAGACATCTGAGATTTGTGGATATCCTAGCCTCAACAAAAAACAGGGGTTCTCTAATGTCTTTTTCTTGTGAAGGAGAGTTGTGTTCATCCATCCTAATTTTCTCTAAGTTGTTAATATCCCCTTGTGATATGATAACATAGCTAAGGGGTGACTAGTTATAAGTAGAATTGGTGCAATTGTGCCTATGGTTTGTTGTAAAATGGTCCTTGCCAAGTCAATTTCCATTTTAAATCTTCTTATAAGTGTCACCTCTAATCCCTATCATTATTTTTCACTTGCTCTAAATTTTTGTTAGTAAAAATGGAGATGGAAAATGCATATTTTACTATTGGATTTATTTTAGAATTTTTTCCATGCGTTAAAATATCACACAAATATGGTATGATGATTTGAAGATGTATGGGCCTATTATTTTGTTGCCTGTCTTATTTTCAAAGCTACATGGGAAAGTCCTAAGTCTATTACAATTTGAACCATCGAGATTGGATGAAGAGTGAACCTCACATGCTTTGTTGGATATAGAGATGATCTAAAAGGTTATAAGATTTTGAACCTAGAAACTAAAATGATTATGTATATTAAGATGTGGTATGTAAAAAAGTCAAAGATGCTATCAAATAGGAGTTCCTATAAAGGGTGAAATAACAAAACAACATATAATTTGAATTGAAATATGATGGATTAGATTCTATAGAAAAACAAGACAAACCATACTATCTCACACCGAGGAGATTAATTTGAGAAAGAAGGAAACCAGAACAATATACTCCACCTAATTTTTCTTCAAATTTTTCTTTTCTTATTATTGATGATGATTCTAGAGATGTCATAGAGATAGTTGATTTAGAGGATGGAAAAATCTAGAAAAAGGATATGGTTGAAAAAATGGCAGCGATGGAGAAAAATGACACTTGGGATCTAATCGAGTTTACTATAATGTCCCAAACTTAAAAAAAGCAAATTCTCATAATTTATCTCAACAAAATTGCTTCATATAAAAATTTCATCAATTAATCGAAAATTCCCAATAAAATGCAACAAAAAAACACAACTGATAAATGGAAATAAACACAACTTTATTATATTACCTAGATCGGATATAGATGCTAATATAACTGAAATAGATGAGATAGATAATCTTACCTCCAAAATAATTTGTTGTGATGCTTAAATTGTGCCTCCCAAAATTGAACTGAAAATCAATAAACTGCAACTTAACGTTTCTGAATGAATTCACCGTTGAGATAGATGGGTTCTACCGCTGTAATGTTCTTCTGCAATCATAGAAACCCAAGTGAAAGATGTAGATACTCAAGGCTGGAAACAACTCAAACTGGTAACATGCAATGCCCAAAAATTTTATCACTGTTGCTGGAGGTTAATTGGTGTTTTTTTCCGTCAATACTGCTCCAAAAATTCTAAAAAATTAATCTGAGGCTTCTCACACCAAACCCATAAAAATCCAAAAATGGTTTAGCTTAAATCCAAGCCAATATTAAGCCCACCAAGTGGTATGAATTACCCAGTTTACCCATAAAACACACTGCCGAAGGAATGGTTATTTCCATCCCCAATACTACCTGAAACGTTAACCATGGACTACTCCCACAAAACCAAGAAAAAACTTGGGAAGATTCCAGTTGATCCGAAAAGCCCTAATTTAGTGTGAAAATCCTAGGCTGCCTAGCTTTGCATCCAGCAGGAAATCACCTTAGCAATTGATCCAAATCCACCTGCGAAAAAGAGATAAATTCTCCTATAAAATATCCTTCGGAAATAGATCCAATTCCAGCCAAACTCCAGCTAAATTTCAAGCCCCAAACCTCTACATAAATTGTACCTAATAACCCTAATGCAGGCTCAGAAAAGAAATATTTGGCCCATCGATATATCATTGTCTCAACTCTATAAATTTGTGCCAATCTCGTCCTCCTACCAAGAGAAAAACTCATGCAAATGCCTGGACCCTGCAAACAAAGAGAGACGCTCCATATGATCATTGTAGTTATCATAGTGTAAATGGATGAGGGAAATCTCTGCAATTATCTCCAATGGAAGTCTTGAAGTAGACTCCCCAAGGCCTCACTAGGGAGATACTCGGAGTTCTCTCAAATGAGGGTGGAATTTCCACTTGGACTTCCAATGCTAAAGAACACTTTTCTTCTCTGCAAGAGAAAATGAAAGGTGAAATGTAGTAGACAAAATGTCATCAACAAATGAGTCCATCCTCCTTTCATAATTCCTCCCCATGCTTGTAGACTCCCTTTTTAATTATTATTTTATTGGTGGGAGTCATTTTCCACTAAGTGACTTTTTCCTCCATTTTAATAAAATAATAGTTGCTACCATTCCATAAAAGCAATATTTTTTTCATTTTCTCACCAAATAATATTTTCCCCCTTTTTGTTAATGTTATCAAAAATTAACAAAACTCCTTAGTGATTTTAGCATGCACAAAATTGGGGACATGGCAATACTCCCCGCCAAAAATTGCTTGTCCTCAACCAATATCACCACATGTTGTTGATCCATAGGCTAGTTGAGTTAATTTCAAGGTCCCAGATATGCCATTGAACCACTCTTTGTTGTTGCACCACCATCACATGAATAAATCCTATGTCACTAGGGTCCCAAACAAATATTACCTCCTCGCGTGGAGCATCCTACCATACTGGAGAAGTCCCCATGTCATCAGTGAATCATTGAAACCCAATGGAAGATATGAATGATTTTTCTCTATAAAGACGAGTTCATCTTTGAGGTTAGTTGAACTGCCAAATCCTGTGATGCCCAAATCCCATGGTAATCTCAAAAGGGTGCCACCATATTTTTACTGTGCCACTTTAATCATGATTGTCTTCCCATCATGCACAAGTTGTATCCTCCTATCCTAGAACTTGATGGAAAAATATCTATGGAATCCCAACATATCTAGCCTAGGCATCTCCACGATGTCATGGTCTACTCACCCAATGCTAACCCTCATTCATATCAGTGAAAAGGAAAACAGTCCCTGCCATGTGATGGCCTCAACACTCCCCCATATGTCAAATGAAGAGTGAGTTGGGTCACTCTCTACTATGATCTTTCTAGTTGTGAAATAGAGTGACCAATCAACCACTTGAATCCCTGGATCCCGCAACCATATCGACTCCCGCATAGTCCTGAAAAATGGTGGCACCAACTTGTACCCTATTTTCGGCCCTTATAACAAATCATTATATGGATTCCATACATCATGAATCAATCTGGTGCGTGAAAAACTACCCTCTTCATTCCATGCCACACTGTGATATCCACTACCCTGCCTCCTCTAGGCACTAACCAATACTTCCTGGAGTCTAAACATCCACCTGCATGAAGGGTCCACCAACTATTGTATATGCTCCTGATATATCTCAGAATTCCCCGCCCAAAAAGTTTCACACGTCTCCCTAAGTATGGTCTCAAGGGTGGAGCAAATCCTACCTTTGCAGAAGACCAGATCATCCCCAACCCTTCACCTTCCAAATCGCACCCTGACATTATGCCATAGCTACAAATCCTCTCTCCTCATGCATTGTGGCTTGTCCAACCTTCTCATATGAACCTCTCGGGTCCTATTGCTCGTGATGAGAGCATCAAATAATTACCCAAGTTCCCTATATCAGTGTGCAATGTTGGAGAGTGATAATTGTGTGGGCTCTAATGAATATATCCAACGACTCGTACAGAAGCTCGTGCTCAACCCTGAAGCCAACCTGCTCTCCAAATCCGGGAGTTCTAAACCCAATGGTATGCCGATTGTCCTTCTTAGGAAACACTCCAACAACTTGTTATGTATCATCATGCTTTGAAAACAACACACAGAAATCACATCACTTTCCATGATATGAATTTTAGTTGGCTCTATAGTCAATAGATTTCGAAACATGCAGAATAAAATGAGTATTTTAACTTTAAAATTACCGTAGAACCTACCTGCAGAGCCAATCGGAAGTGAGTGACATCTTAACGTTTCGCTGGTAGTGTCTTTGGAATCGGCGGTACAGTTAAATTTAGTGTTACTGGCCCTAGGATCCCCAGTCTGGTGCTGTTCAGTAGTTCTGACCACGGAATCCGTACTCGAGTTAATGACGCCGAATCCGTGGTATCGGCTCCGAGTTCATGACGCCGCACAGAAATGCAAAGAAATGCATTTTGTTCCTTTATAAAATTACCCGACAGCCACAGATGCCTTCTTGAAAATGATAGTAACGCTGCACAAGAGAGATAATGTTCAAAACATTAAAAACTCTTATTTAATATTATAAAATATAGTGCGTTCCGAAAACCTATAAGGAAGGTGGCTTCATGCATGTAATCGCCTTATGACTATGACTGTTGGATTATTACAATGTTATGACTGTAATCTAATCACCTTATGACTATGACTATTGGATTATTAGAGTGTTATGGCTGAAAACAGATCTTGTCCATGTAAATCTAACCATAGGCTTCATAGGCTTTCTAGGTTGGTTTCCTCCATCTTCAATATTGTTTACGTCATGATTTTCCTGTATTTTTTCACTTGTTGTGATCTAAGTTTTGTATTCTCTAAGTTTGAGCTTTCTTGTTGCAGTTCATAACCCATCATATGTTGTTGTAGATCGAATAACAAGTTTTTTGGTGATAGCAATAGGTGTTTTTTTTTATAGCAACAACAACTCAGTTCCCGCCTAGGAAACTCTTGAAAGGCACTAGAGAAAGAAATAGTTATGAAATGCTTAAAGGAAATCCTTCCATTGTCATTGACCTCATCTACTTTTTTCTTAATCTGCCTCTATGCAATCCTTCCATTGTCATTGACGTCATCTCCCTCTATGCAAATGGTTAAATCTTTAAATTAGGGTAAGTCCACTTTGAGCTCTAGGTTTACTGGGTCAGCACAATTGGTTGCCTGCTACTTATTTTAATTTGAGCTCGAGAACGTGACTAAAATTTTTAAAATTTTATTTACAGTAGCCTGAAATGACTTTGATATGGCATTTTTTCATCAATATACCAAGGATTTTGGGTAAAATTTCCATGCTAGCAAGCTAGGAGCCTGGGAGGCAAAATGTTTGTACAACAAGGCCCAACTTTCTTAGCCAGATTGGTATGGTAACCTTGATCAACATCTAACTTCCCTGTTTATATAAATCAAGGCTTCTTTCTTCAGCAAATTATATAAATATACTGCTTTACCTACAAACAACATCCCACAAAAAATTTCATGTCACAGGGATAAAAACATTTCATAGGCATTTCAAAGATAGCCAAAGCTTGATTGATTTTGTCGTTATGGATAAACTCAATGAGAAACTCAAGGTAAGAGATTTCTTGCAGACCTTACAAAAAACTTCTAATTTTGCAGATCATGATAAAGAAAATTTTGGAGAAATAAATATACTGCTTTCTTCTCAAAAAGTATAGCCTTGGGCTTCCTGCTCACTTTCATTCAGAAGAAAAACAGATGCTAGATACTATTCAGAAAATAAAAATATGCTATTGAAAAGCAAAGCAGATGCTATTGTAAAGCAATAATTTTATGATTTAAAACTATGAATTCCCATCAAAGAGATGTAGAGGATGGACAACGTAGGTATTCAGTAATCAAAATAACTGTTTGCATTTATTTGTGTGGGAGTGTAAAACCATAAACAAAGAACACGGGTTGAGGCCACATCAAGCGAGGTAGGGAGCTAGAATGCTTGCCTTTTCTTTCAAAATCTGGGGCTTACAGGGCTCTATTTTCTATTCAATGTTGCTCCCTGCATTCAATTTCTTTATAGTTTATATCTGTATAGTTTCTTTAGATATAGCTTTGTTCAGAGAAATGGATCCCTCTTAGTCTATGGTGGATGAGACACCATTATATGTTGATTGGCATAATTCATATTGGATAATGATGCAGAATGTTGATTACTCTATCTGGCAACGCAATATATATATGTTTATATTATGGCTAACAGATTGTATTTCAGTGTCCAATGCAATAGTAAACCTTCAAATTAGGTTACATTTGTTGTCTGTTGATGAACGACATCCGGACAAATCCAATTCAACCAGAAGAAGGGGAAGCGCCTACCCCAAAAGACCAGACAAGAGCCAATATATTTTTGGCTGACAACAGAATATTGTACTACAACCATGGATTCTACCTACGCTAGTTGTTTCACCCTACGCAAAAAGGTACAGAAACCTATCTGTAATTTTCTTAGTAGATTTCTGTAGCAGAGTTTTGTAAGTTTCCAGGATATTACCGATCTCTACAAATTACGCCTGAACTCATTAACTCATTATTGAATAGCGTACATTTCACTGAAATGTTAAAAGTGCCAAACTTATTAATAGAAAAACATAAAAACATTAGTGTTCTAATAAATAGAAAAAACATGGGATTAAATCAGTATTAATAACTAAAATTACCTTGCAGCTATCATTGATTATGCATGTCCTTTTTGCAGGATGCAAGATATGTCAATATGTTTCCCTTTTGCAGGATGCAAGATATGTCAATATGTTGCCTTTTTCTAGGAGATAAGATGCGTCTAATATGTTGCTTTTGCAAAAACCTTTTTACAGGATGCAAGATATGTCTATTCTGAGGGATGCAAGATGACTTCCTATGGACCTTTATTTTCTTCAACAATGACATCTGTATTTTCAGGGATGAGTTAATGACTTCTGTATTTTCCTTCCTCAGGGATAAGTTCTTGTGGTAGGAAGAAAAGATAAAAATATCTTAAGTGTCAAAGTTGCTTCAGTGGAATTTCTATTGTATTTAAGAACAAGCAAATAGGAGGACCAAAGGAGGAGTTTATTCAAACTGCCAAAGAAAGAATACCAAGACCTAGAATGAGTCGTGGCAAAATGCATGTAAAATGCCAAAGTGTAGGCACGTTATAAGTCTATTACGAAACTTAACCCAGGGCATTTGAGACAAACATTAAATGTTTCTGAATATTATGTTAACTCTAGAATAGCATTAAAGTAGCATGAAATTGAAATTCAAAACTATTTACCCTAAGTTTCAGTAAGAACCCTGAAAATCATACTCGTTTGCTTGCAATAAGAGGTTGAAACCGAAACATTGGATAAAAAATAGTTTGATTCAATACTTATGTTCAAACATAGGTTAAAACAACGAATGGGATGGGGGTTCAAAGCGATTTAATGTTCAGTCAATGCCGAACTATCGCTATAGTCCCTGCGCTGCCGAAGGCAGGGACTAATAAGGGGTTCATACTCTGTGTAGAAATAAAATATGAAGCATGAACAATAATTTTTTAGATTCAATTTGTATAGGTCGACGTAATAAATCTTCAAACTCAATCTAGAAGCAAAAACATAAAACATTCTTCACAAGCTAAACTCAACGATCGGGACCTAATTACTCTAGTTACAACTTGTTACGTTAGGGGCAGGTCACATATATTAAATAAACTCACAGCCGACCTGTCAAATTGAACACACGGCATTCAACTGCACCACCACAGGACAAAAAAATATACACGACAACCAAAAATTTAATTCTAACCCAAAGGAGACCAAAGAAGTATACATGACAACCCAGATTCAAGGGAGACCAAAGAAATATACATGACAACCACATTCAAGGGAGACCAAAAAAAAATATACACGACAACCAAGAATTTAATTTTAGCTCAAAGGAGAAGTGAAGATGTATGCCATTTGTTTATTATTAATATATATGTATGATATTAACCTCATATTTAATAAACACCTAAATGAACTAAAAAAAATCACCCAAATGAACTAAAAAAAAATTAGAGACACAATCACAGATTGTGTTAAAAAAAAATTATCTCTAATTTTTAGAATCTCATAAAAGTGTGGCATGATCATTTATCATGCTTCATATTCCTATGATCAAACAAGATCTACGTTGCAAATGACATATCTGCCGAAGTAATTTTTTATTTTTTAATCATATTTTTTATAAATGATTTGTATTTGTTAGACTACAATGCTGAAATCGTAAAGAGAAGTAATTTTTAATTTTTTGAAATCGTAAAGAGAAGCAATTTTTAATTTTTTAATAAAGAGATGTCTGCTTATTGTTGTAATCTTCTTACGCAGTGGCCGTATAACCATGAATCAGAAACCTAAACAGATCTGCCAATGCAGAGAAATTGAAATTTAGAAATCCAAGGTAAGTAAACCCTGACTCTTCTCATTTTAGTTTATGTCCTTTTACATTCCACATTAATAAGTGAATTTGTTGTTCATTCTGAAAGACAAAATATCTGTGATTGTTCATTCTGAAATACAGGATATAGTTACTGAACTAATTTTTCATTCTGAAATACATGATATAAGACACTATACTTTCTGAAATGCAGGATATAGCTCTGTTACATGATATAAGACACTAAACTTTTTGAAATACAGGATATAGTTACTGAATTAGTTTTTTATTCTGAAATACATGATATAAGACACTAAACTTTCTGAAATACAGGATATAGTTAGTTAATTAGTTTTTCATTGACACTAAACTTTTTGAAATACATGATATAGTTACTGAATTAGTTTTTCATTTTTAAATACGTTATATAAGACACTAAACTTTGTTGTTCATTCTGAAATAAAAGTTACTGAATTCGTTGTTCAGAATTTGTTGTTCATTTACATGATATAAGAGGCTGAACTTGTTATTCATAATGAAAGACAGAAAATAAGATGGTCGATATAGTTGCTGAATTAGTTGTTCATTCTAAAATACACGAATTTGATAATTATAATGCAGAATTGATTTTTTAATTTTGTAACTTATTCGAAAAGTCTATTGAAAGCTCTTGAAAACGAAAGGGCAGCATTGATTTTTTAATTTTGTAACTTATTCGAAAGGTCTATTGAACGCTCTTGAAAAAAAAACCACCGCCATCTTGTCACTTCACGGATTCCTATAAAAGATTGGGATTATAATATATCGCAACACCATCTTGTTACTTAACGGATTCCTATGAAATTAGATTGACATTATAATGTATCCATTGCATTAAAAGATTGACATGTGGGCATCCAGGTAGAGCATCGTTGATCGGAAATAACAGTTTCTTCATGGACTCTCTAAAGAATAGTGTATTTAAATTTTTTGGACTTTATTATGTGCTCACATTAGGTCAACTACTAGGTTTTTTGTATTTTGGGGATTTCGATTTGTTTATGATCCCTGAGTGTCATATTTTTGCAATTGTATGCTTGATGGACCAAACAATATGTATACACACTTCAATGTGTTTACACAATGTGATTTTTATTATATATTAATAAAAATTACAGTTTTTTTCTCTAAAAAAAAAATAAAAAATAAAAAATATCTTATATATATATATATATGAATTAGAATTAATATTAAATATAATTAATCATTTTTATAACCAAAATTATGTTGTAATTTATTTTTTAGTTATGTAATTTGAACTATTTTTTGTTATATATTAATAATAGTCATAATATTAATAACATAATTAATTGATAATATGGTCTATCATGCATAGACTAAATAAGTAATTGAAACTAAGAATATCAATGTCACTCGTCTCTATTTAAATTTTATCTACATGATCTGGCTTGCATAAAGCTTTATATTAAATAATTGATCTTCTACTTTGTTATGAATTCTCCTATGTAATTTATATCTATAAATTTATTTAAAAATAAAAAATAAAATTTAAGGAAAGATTTATTGGAATTACAAGTTTAAATTGTGTAGTCTATATTGAATTTATTCATGCCTTCAAAAATGTAATTTAGAGACAGAAAAAGTGTGAGCCCCCATTGTTAGAAGTGCATTCTCTTTCACATTTTTCAGTGTAAAAAAGTTTTTACCTCAAAACATTTGGCCCCTCTCGACCCTTAATAATTCCGTGATTAAGATGAATCAATATTGGTAAACTATCAAAATAATTGAAATTGAGCAATACATTATCGATTTCTTAGACATCTTATTGCATAAACTTATCAATTCCAATGTTACTATTGTTTATATTTATCAATTCCAATCTTGGGCCCATATAAATATATTCAACCTAATATTTATATGTATCATCCTTCCCATTTAGTTTTCATAAAAATGTATTCAACTTATTATTTATATTTATCCATCCTTTCTATCAAATACGCACGCGCACACACACACACACATATAAAATCCACGCTAATACAACAACAAAAAAGATACGGTTATACCAAAAAAGAAAATAAAAAAGAATGTAGTATTTATAATAAAAAAAAATCATGCAATAGAATGAATGTGCATGATGTTTGTATGTCTGCAGTGTTATACCAAAAAAGAAAAGAAAAAAGAATGTAGTATTTATAATAAAAAAAAGCATCCAATAGATATATTTCATATGAATGTGCACGGTGTTTGTATGTCTGCAGTGGTAGAGATGATACATCTATTCAGTTTTTCCTGAATATTAATAAACAATAACTATTATTATTATCATTCCATTTATTTGAGGATTGCAATATATGTGTTATTTTATTATTATTTTTTTAAGGGCAAAATGCAAATCTTAGTTTAACAATTATAGACATTACATATGTTATCATATGGAAATAGTTAAAAAAAACTTACAAAAAAAAAAAAAAAAACTACCACTTATTTTGTAATATCTTCACTAAAACCTCTATTCTAGATGGTAAAGGGCACGCTACTATGTCAAGCAAAATCTTACTACAAACATGTGAAATACTTGGTAATGTCTAAATAGACAAAATGAATGAGGTGGTGATCATTCCACTTAATTTATATAGAATGCCTAAGAATACCTAAGCTCATAGTATGAACATGTAGACTTAAGGAAACTTGTTCTTGTGCTTATTACTAGTTAAGGATGACATTGCATATTATTAACTCACTTAACCATATGGATAAGGCCAATCTGCAAACCAAATGTTTAAGAAATAAACGAACTGAGTAGCCAGGAAAACCATGGCTCTTCCCACCCTACATTGGAATGAACAAAGTCAACTTGATCACATCTACCAAGTGAATAAACAAACACATATAAGTAACAAATATTAAGCACCATTCAATGAATTAACAATTAGATTACTGTGTTTCAATCTTGCCTATTGGATATCACCCCATTATCACCCCATTCTCATCCAACCAGACACACAAATAAACAACTAAAAACATAAATCATAAATATTCTATAATTTTCTTTTATGGTTATGACACGATAGCTTGCAATATTGACTAAATGATTAGAATTCCACATCGGATAGTTAGCCGCCAAGAGACATAACTTAGTTACAGCATAACATGACCGTGGCAAGAAGTAAACCGTAGAAGGCACCAGCAGGAACAGGTACAAAGCCAAACACAGTTCCAGGATTTAATAATATCCACATGTAAAAGCAAGCTCAACAACTATATATTCTCGAAAGTCAACTCGACTGAGTAACTATATATTCTTGAAGTCTTAGTTTGTCAACAACTATATATTCTCGAAAGTCAACTCGACTGAGTAACTATATATTCTTGAAGTCTTAGTTACAAACTAAGACTACCATTGAAGAGAAGGGAACAGTTGAAACTTCACAACTCTATACTATACTACGTGCAGGCAAACTTCACAGCTATATACTAATGGAAGTCAACTCGACTACATAATGAACTGCCATGGTAGAATCCAAAACATAGACTCCAATACTCAATTTGTTTACTGACACTATAGGGCGACATTCACTCAACAAAGTTCAGTTATCTATCGATTTATCCAAAGATAACCAGGCGTTCTCAGACACAAAATCAAAGACCTTGAAGCATATCAAATTTAATGAGGCTTCAGCCTTTATCATCATCAGGCTTCAGACATGCAACAAACATCTCCATCGCAGATAACTCCTTCGGGTTTGCAGTTTTCATCAATCACAACATCTGTGTCTTGAGCCTTGTCCTCCTGCTTCAGATCCCCTTCATCCTTCAAAGCACAAGTCAGATGAGTATCTGACAAGTCACAACCTTGTTTTTATCAATCACAACATGTGTGTCTTGAGCCTTGTCCTCCTGCTTCAGATCCCCTTCATCCTTCAAAGCACAAGTCAGATGAACTTCGTAGTCACAATCTTCACAATAATAGGACCATGTAGTGCCATCTTCGTCGCAACCATCACGGATAAATGAATGCCTCTCTGTCAATACAAGGGGGTGTTCATGCTGGCTGTACCTCATCTCTTTGGGTGTTTTCTCAGCCACCTCTTTCATTTCCTTCTCCTTTCGCTTCTGCAGCGTTTCCAGATGAGCGTCAGTGAAGGGATAAGCATCGACTCCAAATGTGGCCACTGCCCTTACGCCATCATCTGTCACAGTTTTTCCATCTGGTCCCACCACAATCAACGATGGGATGCCTATAACACGGAGAAGCCGCATGAGAGCCTCCTTAGTTTTATCTCCAAATGGAAGAGCTAACCATGGCATGCTTGCGTAGTACTCTTCAAAATTCTCTTCATCCATGTCACAAGAGATGAAAACAATCTCAAAGTCTTTTCCTCTTTCCTTGAGTTCCTTGTATACCTTTACAAGCTTTGGTGTGAAGGCTTGGCAACATGGGCACCAATAGTCAGAGAAATACAAAGCAATTGTCTTCTCCACAAGCTCAGCTACCGGGACCTGTTTCAAGAATCAAAACATGAAAAAATGATTAGCATCACCCACAAGAGTACCGAGTTTTTACTAGATTCCATGTCTACTTGTGGTTTAATAGTTAATAACAAGAATCCACCATGAAAACAACCCAAATTCATACTCTGAGAGATGTAGACCCTCCCTGTATTAGTAGTTCATACTTTTATGAACAAATTCACACACTTAACTGTTTAAGACTGCCCCCTGTTCACTATCGTTCCGCCGCACACAAGAGCAAAATGATAACTTATGCGAATATCTATGGCCTAGATGTTAGACCATTAATCACAACTGCTCAAACAGCGCGACCACTGTTCAGACGTCAGCAAGTTTAATGTATCTGTGCATGAATCAGTTGAACATCATTATTACAGCGGCTGGATTGATCTAGAATTCAACAGAAGCTTTAAATACAGTTTCTAGAGATCGTTGACAAAATGGGCAAGCTTCCTGAAGAAGCCACCGCCCCATCAAACTCCAGAGCTTTCTCTGTTATGTATAAAAATCTGTTCAGCGATTAAATGAAAACAAGTTACAAGTTCCAAGTTCTGTGTTCAGTATCTGAGTCTCTGCTCCCTAATTTGGTATCAGAGCTCAGGGGTGTGGGCTGTTTTGAGTTGTGAGAGGTCGCCCTGTGGCGCTGTGTGCGCGGTCCAGTGTTGTCCAGAAGATAGAGCTCAGGTGCGCTTCTTGGAGGAGGCCGAGTGGTGAATCACTGCGTGAGGCCAATTGTAGTGTCTATGTGTTGAGAACCGTCTAGAAGCATTGATGTCTTTCTGTGCGCAAAGCAGGTGTGAGGTTGAGTCGTGAAGAGCTGTGAGACAGCTCAGTGTGGGCGATTGAGCCATAAGCGTGGTGACTGAGGTCTGTGATAGAGCATTTGAAAGAAGCCTTCAGTGTTCAGTTGCTGGAGTTGTGAGGTAGCGCTATTGTGGAGAGGAGTGTTTTCAAAAGCACTAAAGGATAATCGATGTTTTGTGCGTTTTTTGTGCAAGAAATCCGTGGTGGGGTGAGAGTCGTGCGTGTGACAATGACTGCTCACCCGTAGAAGAGCTGTGTGCTCTGGAGAAGAACAAGCTGTGTGCGATGATCTTGGAGAACAGCGTGCTGGTGGTGAGCGTGCCAAACAAGTTTGAGTTGCAGAGCTTCGAAGGTTTGTTATTGAATGATTCTTGGCATGGCAGTGGTCTGAAGGAACCCTAAATTGATGATCGTGGAGAAATCTTGGCCCTAGAGATTCTGCGTTCTATTGGCTTGAAATCGGCGGTTTTTAATTGGTTATTTTTAGTCTGCATCAGCGGATTCTACTGTAAGTTATTGGCGATAAAGAGGAAAGACTTCGAATTGAATGTGTGTTTTGGGATTTCGCTGCGGTTTTCACAGATTTGGCGTTCTTGTGCAATAAGTGTAGCAAGATTTGCGGACAGGGTGTGTTGGTCTGAGGGTTTAGACTTAGTTTCAGAGCTCATCAGAGTTGCGCAGTGAAAGTGTGGTGCGCATTTGGGAAGTGGGAGGCAGAGCCAAGCCTAGTGCACTTTGAAGTCAAAGCTGGCCAAGAGTTTAAGGAAAATTTAAGCCTAGCTGATATGTCTATCTTTTTAGACTTTTTTGACAACGATCCTTTCGATGATCATTTTCTTAGGAACCCATTTGGGTTTGGCAGTATTTTTGAGTTCGAAGAAATCTTTGACAAACAATGTCATGTTGTTGAGGATCATGTTGTTCAAGAAATCACTCATGTTGTTGAGGATCATGTCGTTGAAGAAATCACTCAGAGTAAAACTTGCTTCTCTCATAACCCAATTGTTAGAAGTTCTATTGGATCTGCTTTCAAGATCACTGTTACTATGGAGGATACTACCATGGATGTTCTTCGGAGGCCGCTCATGTTCAAAGATGACTGCATTTTGGTGGCTCCTTCGAAAAGTGGGGAGAACATGAATTAGATTACCTTGTTCAGGATCTTGCATGGCATCCCAATCCAGAAGAGGTTGTTGACGTTAAGTACGTAAGCAAGGAGCAAAGGAATTTCATAAGGAAACCCAAGAAGGTGAAGATGAAACTGTACCAGCTAATGCATAAGCATGGACCCTTTAATAAGAAGGCAAAAATGAAATGTTTTGTTGTAAGTGTTAAACACACACATGGCAGAAGGAGTATGAAAGATAAAACATGAGAATGCAATTTTTATTAACAAGAGATATACATTTATAGTACATTATGTGACAGTTGGGTTCCACATCCCAAGGTCTTTTAGACTCCTTTTGTCTATTCGGCGTCCACACTAACCCATTGAGGATTAGGTGTCCAACATTTCCCCCTTAATCCGAAGGGTTATGTATGAGTCCAAGAAGAGAGTTGTAATACAAAATGTGCAAAAATGCATGGCAGCACTAGGCTGAATGTGCTCTCTGAAATGTTGCTATAAAGGGTGGTGGTTAAAGGATGACCACCAACACTGGAACGCTTAGTGCAGTTCCCGGAACTATTCCAAAACTAGCAAGACGCTGAAGTCTTCTGCTAGAGGAAGTGCTCCTATTGTTTTGAAGAGGGAAACCTTCAACCAATAAAGGGAGGTCTCACCCCGCATAAAAGGGAGAACTTCAAAGTTCAACCTGAAAAGGGAAGTCTCAACCTGTGATGGTTTAAGGATGACCAACAACTCTGGAATGCTTAATGCAATTCCTAGAACTCTTCCAAAACTGGCAAGAAGCTGGAGTCTTCTGCTAGAGGAAGTCTTCTCAATTTTGTTCCTAGAATTCTTCCGAAACTAGCAAGACGTTGAAGTCTTCTGCTAGAGGAAGTGTCCAAGATTACCAACTGAAGGCATGCTCAAGGGCATCTTTGTCTCTGGCTACAACTCTGAAACTGGTGTGGTAGGTTGTGGCTCAGGCTCGCTTGATGTGGCTTTGAAGCTTGTAGATGACCATCATTTCCCCCCCTGTCAGATACAAGGAGAGATGATGGAGAAAACTCAACTGCAAGACTATTCAATACTCTGGAACAAGTTCTGACATGTGTTTGGAATATCTTCTTGGCTGTTGATGCCCATTGCCAAGAAGCGATCCATCCAAGATGAATCTTTGTTCTTGTAGGACGTTTGTTTCTGAAGCATCTGTGTGAAGAATGGGTGGTTTTATGACAGTGCTTATATGGATGAAGATCAAAACAGTGATCTTTCAAATGGCCAACTCGGTCACAGTGTTGGCATTTCACAATCTGTTGTTGTTGCTGTGGAAGAGGGGCAGAATCTGGAACAGCTGGCGGTGAACTATCATGAGGAGCAGGTGAACTGTCATGAATAAATCCAGCACTCTGAAACTGAATGGGCTTTTAGTCTGGAACATGAAAGGACAAGTCCTTCTCATATCCGAGACCAGTTCTGTGCTTGTTGTGGACAAGTTGTTCCCAAGGTCTGATGATAGGCTTGGGAGGTGCAGACTGAGTTTCTGCATCTGCATGTACAACTGCTGCTTTATTGGGTACTAAATCTGAACCAACTGTAACATTATTGACTTGCTTCTGATGGGTTGCGGTCTCAATGTTCTGAACAGAAACATGTTCAGAATGATGATTCCTTTGTTTTAATTCTTCTCGCTGAAGCTGAGATTCAAGCTGTAAAAAGTCAATCTTTTCATGTACATCTTGTAAACAACTATGAATATCGATGAGAAAATCCTTGCTGATTTTGACTGTATTATCCATAGTAGAGAGTATTAGATTGTCTAGTAACTCTAATATTGCACCAATTGGAGCCATTTTTAACCTCAAAAAAAGAGTAAAACAATGAGGAAAAGATGGACACCAATTGCTCTTTTATATAAACTTATGGCAACAACTTCAAATCAATCTTGGCAGCTTGCAATAGATTCAACACACAAAGAATGGTGATATCCGGAAAACAGACTCCTCATTCAAAAATGAATTTTCTCCAATTCACCTGAGAATTTAACTTCCAATAAGGAAATAAGCAATTCAGGCCTCAAAAAGATATGTTCCTGTACCAGCCTTGAATCCAAGAGAACTTGTCCTGGCAACAACTTCAATCTAGTTCAATAACAATCTCTGATATGAACAACCTTTAAGAAAATACACCAATTTGATCTACAAAGAGTAGTCTTGGCCTGAAACAATTTCCACTGAACTCCTAAATAATGCCAAATTGCTGCAACTTTAAAGAATATAAACAGTCCCCAATTCTTATGAACATTGAACTCTGTCATTCCCAAAAATCCCCCATCATACTCACTTTCAAAGAAGAAATGATGGCTATCAAAAGGCAATACCCTTGTGGATTATCTTCCTTCCAAATTATAGAAATGCAAGTATCGAAATTAATAAAATAATTATTTGAAGTACGTGGGAATAATTATCTAAAGAATGGAATTTTGAATGCCAAATTCACAGTATGACTGGGCGCTCAAAGTAATACGATAACAGGTATTCCGATCGACATAGACTAATTTTCTGTGGATTGTTCTTAAGCCTTAATTCGACAAGAAGATTGCAATGATGAATAAAAAAGACGATCAGAGGCAACAACTTCTTCAATCTGATTACACAGGCAAAGCCAGAACAGCTGCCGGAGAAACGCAGCCGAATAGATTCCCTCTTCACCACAGTCCTTGTATCATCATCAAACCACACTCATTCAACCTCTGAGATAGCATGCATTCCCTCAATGCAACTACAACAATAACAGAAGGTGGAATGATGATTTTAGGTCCCTCAGAAAGAACTCCAGAATTCTTGGTTATGCCCATAAATGGAGTACGACCAGTGTTGTTAAAATCGCGATTTTATCGTAAAAGCGCGATTTTTTCATTTAGCCGATTCAAATCGCGATTTTTTACATAAAAATCGCCACTTTTTTTTTATAACGATTTTTATCGAAAAAATCGCGATTTTTAGTGAAAAAATCGTGGAGGGCGCGGGCAGCGGGGTTTTATATGGGAAAATCGATTTTTTTTTAATTCATTCAGCAGTCCGCGCGGAGGAGGAGGAGAAGAAGTGAGGGAGAGGGTTGCCGTCGGTTGTGGGAGCGAATCGAAGCGATTTTAGGAGGAATCCAAGCCAAGATCGCCAATTTGTCCATAAACCAGGTATGTAGATTAATTTTTTTTTGTTTTGGTTCTATAAAAACTTTGTTTTTCATTGTTTTTAAAGAATTTTTGGAAATTTTTCATTGATTTGGGATGGGTTATTTGTTATGACTATGAGAACCAATTTTTTATTTTTATTTTCTCATTTTCTTTAAACATTGTTTATTTTTTTTTATTTTTCATTGTTTTTTGGCATTTGGTTGGGTAACTTGGGTTTAGAAATTGGGATTTTGGAAATAATTAGCTTGTAATTTTGCAAATGCTAAATTGTAATTTGTATTTACTATTATCATTTATGTAATCCTAAATTCCTATTTCCTAATCCTTATTTTTCCATAGGTTTGCAAATTCAAAATTCAAAAACAAACATGCCAAGGAAATTGGATCCTTTCTGGGAATATGGTGACCCTAAAACTCCGAATGATAGACAAAACTTGTATTGCAAGTTGTGTGGAAAGGAAATATTCGGGGGGGTGTACAGGTTGAAGTTCCACCTTGCACAAATCCCTGGACGTGATGTGGGGCCCTGTCTAAAGACAAATGCTGAAATTATCCAAAAAGCCATGAGAGCATTGGGAGAATTAGAGCACACTAGAGACGCCAAAGAAGAACTCAAAAGGCAACTAAAAAGGTCAGCTGAAGGAAGTGGGCCAAGTGGCACAGGTTCTACTGCAGCGTCAGTCAATCCGGTAGCTGCATCATCATATTTTGTTCCTCGAACCACACCTGGTTCACAACCAACTATTGGTTCAATGCTAAAAAGAACTGAAAAAGAAAAAGCTGACAAGTTGATGACAAAATTTCTCCTCTGGAGTGATATTCCTTTCAGCATTATAAGGAATAATCCATTTTTCCAACCTACTGTTGATGCTATTGCCAGTGTTGGCCCGGGGTACAAACTCCCTTCTCTTCATGATTTCAGAGGCCGGCTTCTTCAAGATGAAAAGCGTGACTGCACCCAAAGATTGGAGGATTTTAGGGCATCATGGGCACAAACAGGATGCACTGTTATGTCAGATGGTTGGACTGACCAAAAGGGGAGAACCCTTATAAACTTCTTGGTTAGTTGTCCCTTGGGGACTATGTTTATCAAATCTGTTGATGCAACTCATCAAATCAAAGATGCAAAAACTTTATGTGATTTGCTGGATGTGTTTATTTTGGAGGTGGGTGCAGAAAATGTTGTCCAAGTCATAACGGACAATGCTGCAAATTATGTTGCTGCTGGTAGAATGCTTATGGACAGGCATCCTGCTTTATTTTGGACACCTTGTGCTGCCCATTGTATTGATTTGATGTTAGAGGACATTGGGAAAATTCCCTTTGTCAAAGAGGTTGTTGACTCATCAAAAAGCATCACAAAATTTATTTACAATCACACATCTGTGCTTAGCTTGATGAGAAAATGCACCAACAACAAAGAGTTGGTGCGCCCCGCCATTACACGGTTTGCGACGAGTTTCATATCTCTTCAATCCCTCTTGAATTCTATGTGGGATTTGAAGAGAATGTTTCTTTCAGAGGAGTGGCGTGCTTCGTCAATGAGCCGCAAACCAAAAGGAGAGGCCGTCTGCAGACTAGTTTCATACCAGGAAGACTTCTGGGCGGGAGTGCAGGAGGTGTGCGCTGTTACAGAACCTTTGGTAAAGGTTCTTCGGTTGGTTGATGTTGAGAAGCCCGCAATGGGCTATTTGTATGAAGCCATGGATAGGGCCAAAGAAGCCATTCGGTCCTACTATGATGACAAGGGAGATGATGGGTTCCAGAGACAACTCCTTCTATGGAACGTCATTGATGAGCGATGGAACAACACACTCCATCGTCCCATTCATGCTGCTGGCCTTTTCCTGAACCCTGCATTTTCTTATGCATGTGGGTTTAATTTTGATGTTGAGGTCGTGGAAGGATTATTAACCTGTGTCCAGAAGATGGTGAGAACTCCAGAAGAACGTATGGAGGTCTCTAGACAAATTGAGCAATATAAGTTGTCAGCTGGCACATTTGGCTTTGAGATGGCTGTCATTGATAGGACGGTTAAAATGCCAGGTATTTTTTAGTTTGTAGTATGTACTTTGTAACTTTGTTTCAAATTTCATTGTTTCTTCAAATTCCATTTTTTTCTTATGTTTATTTAAAATTTTCTTTGTAATTTTGTTGTAGACGCATGGTGGAAGATGTATGGTGGCAGAGTACCCCTTTTGCAAAATCTTGCCGTGCGCATCCTCAGCCAAACATGCAGCTCCTCGGGATGTGAGCGCAATTGGAGTGTATTTGAAAAAATACACAACAAGAAGCGCAATAGGTTAACACTTAAACATTTAAAATATTGCAAATTTCCAAATAAATTTTTGAATTCATTAAAGTTTTAAACAATATTTTTTTTATAATATTAATTATTAATTTATTATTTCATGAACTTTGTACAGGTTGGAGTCCCATAGACTTAATGACATGGTCTATGTCTACTACAATCTTCGATTGTGGGTGAAACAACTAGAGAAGACACCTGATACGGAAGCCATCTCATTGGATGGGATTGACACCACTGCTGAATGGAGGGTTGAGACCGAGAGGCCTCTCATGGATCCCACTGAGGATTGGTTAGTGCAGGATGAGGGGGAGGAGGAGGAGGAGCAGGAGCAGGAGCAGGAGCAGGAGGAGGAGGAGTTGGAGGAGCAGGAGGAGGAGGTGACACCGCCTACCCGGGCTACCCGGGCTACCACTACCACCAGTAGAGGACGTGGTCTCCGTCCACCTCAGCCTCCTGTAGCTGCTACTACTAGTTCTTCAGCTTCTAGAGCACGTCAGACTCCACTGCCATTTCCACCACCACAGGCACCAGCTTCTACATCTAGAGGGAAAGAGAAAGTTGTGCCATTTTCTCGCAAGAGGGGCAGAGGAAATCAATAGGATTAGACTTTCATTTTATTGTATATGACATTATGACATGATGAGATACATTATCATATTTTTTGTTGATATTTTGAGGCTGAGTTGGACTTGGGACTCAGGACTTACTATTCAGGACATGATTCAATGTTATGTGTGATTTTAGCGCTAGAAATGATATTAAACATCTTATATATTAGTTTTTTTATCATATTTATGTGTCAATGTATTTATTTTATGTTGTAGATGGTTTAGATATTAAAAAAATTGAAAAAAATTGAAAAAAAATGAATATTTTTGTGCCAAACGATTTTTTCCCGCTTTTTTCCGATTTTTTCCCGATTTTAACGATTTTTTCCGCTTTTTTCCCGGCGCCGATTAAATCCTGATCGCGATGTGTGCAACACTGAGTACGACCTCTTGATAGTTGGTTTCACAACCCAAACACATGACACGGTCAAACACATTTAACGCAAATGTAGTCAAAATATTCTGTATGGAGGGACGAATTCAGTGAAATGTTGAGAAGCACATGTGACGCAAAGACTTGATGAGGATTATAGTTCAGTTGCAGCGAAGAAATGCTCTTACAACATCAACATTGGCATCGACATCCAAGTAGCAAGATGTGCCCTGGAGAATTCGAAATGTTTTGCTTCCCCTGATGTGATTCCCCAAGCTTCACTCTCAGTAAGAGGAGAACAGAGTTATATGACCGACGTTCAATATTCGTGTCCCACATCATTCAACGCGGGTGGAAGAGTCGTAATAGTCACCATGGGTAAGATGTATTATGGCATTCAATGTAATATAATGATAACAATGTATGAATGGAGTCTGGTGATACCACGGTGTGAGGAGGGTCAATATATGACTGAGATTATGAACCAGTGGAGTGGTGGTGCGATGTGATAGCGCAACAGTCATGGAGCCTCGGAGCCACGAACACACAAATCCACAACAGCACGTGAGTAGGTGAACGAGCCAGTTCGTTGAGTAAGCATTGAGTTTCCTTGACGATTCCAAACTCGTTCTTTATTTTCCTCCTCTAGTGGAATGAATGGAAGAACGAACCGACTGTATTGCTTGGAAACCACAGCTAATACTCATACAGCTTGTCCAAAACAACATAGGGCTTCTTAGAGCTTCAATACATGTGCACGGTCTTCATATACTCAGTTCACCACATATACATGGTTCGAATCGTGAGCACTGCGATCAATCAAAGAACAAAAACACCAGCACAATACTCGTTGCTTCAACGCTCAAAACACTGTACCATAGTTTAATTCTCGCCCAGCAAACTTGTAACAGAGGCTTTGTATATGTTATAAAACAGAGGAGGTGGTTTGGACCGGTGGTATGCGGAGGAGTATGTGTGGCGGAAGTTGCTCCTGCTCCTGTTGTCAATGCTAAGGCAAAGGCACCCAAGGACAAGAAGCCCCGAGCTGCCAAGGGCTCGAATCAGGCTCCTTCTCACCCTATGTATTCACTGATTATCATAAAATCAATTTCAACTTTGAAGGAGAGGACGGGTTCCAACCAGTTCAAGATTTCTAAATTTATTGGTATAAAATATAAAGTTGTTCTCCCTGCCAATTATGAGAAATTACTGTTGGTTCAGCTCTGCAAGTTATCTAAAAGCGACAAGATTACCAAGGTTAAGGGTTCATACAAGCTCTCAGATGAGTTGAAGGCATCCTCTAAAGCTGCAGCCAAGCCTAAGAAAACATATTTGTCGGTCAACAAACAAATCCGCAACTGCCCAAGGAAGCAGAAGAATGTTATGTCTATAACTGATAGGTTCAACAGAGAAATTAATGGCAGGCAGGTTCAACAGAGAAATTAATGGCAGGCCATTAACTGAACGAAGCAAATAGATCCTTCGAATTCGACCTCTGACAAAGCATTCACAGATCTAGAAATGTCAGCGCATCATTCATGGAGGAGAACGTTCCTGTCATCAAAAGATCATAAAGAGGAGGCGTACAACGTCACTGTTATGACAACAAACAGTGGACAACGTAACTATTACGACAACGAACAGTGGACAGCGTAACTGTTATGTTGTGCCTAATGCAACAACATATTTTCATGCAGTATTATGGAAGATGTTATATATATTAGAATATTTCTATAAATAGGGAGATGGAAGACAAATTCTGGAAAATCTGAAAATGCCCAGGCCTAAACTTGGCTCACAGTAATTATGCAGGGCAGGAATACGCTTGCTGCTCTGATACCATGTTAAACACACACATGGCAGAAAGAGTATGAAAGATAAAACATGAGAGTGCAATTTTTATTAACAAGAGATATACATTTATAGTACATTATGTGACCGTTGGGTTCCACATCCCAAGGTTTCTTAGACTCCTTTTGTCTATTCGGCTTCCACACTAACCCATTGAGGATTAGGTGTCCAACAGTAAGCCTAGCTGAGACTTAGACCAGCAGGCAAGTTAAATTTTAGGTAGTTGTGATTAAGGGGAGGTGTTAGACCATTAATCACAACTGCTCAAATGCCGCGACCACTGTTCAGACGTCAGCAAGTTTAATGTGTCTGTGCATGAATTAGTTGAACATCATTATTACAGCGGCTGGATTGATCTAGAATTCAACAGAAGCTTTAAATACAGTTTCTAGAGATCGTTGACAAAATGGGAAAGCTTCCTGAAGAAGCCATTGCCCCATCAAACTCCAGAAACAAACAGATTCTACTTTGAAGAACATACTATTGAAATTTCACCGGGAGTAGAAAGGCCCTCACCATCGGAATAGTGAGGACTCCGCCCCTAAAAGGCGCAAGTAGGAAAGACCATAATATGCCAGCTTTTTTCTTTCTCTCTCCGAGAGGCCCCCCTCTGACCTTTGTTTCTATGGAATAACCTAATGGACCTCTTTCATTTTTCCGGTATGCAATAAAGCCATCTGCCCGGTATATGGGGCAGAGTATGCCCAGGGCTAGGGTGAAACTAATGTAGTCATCTTTCAGGGTTAGTCACTCAAGCAGGCATAAGGAGCTCTTCGAGTATTTATGAATACAGCTCTGTCTCTTCGAGCCAGAGAATGGGTCCTTGCTTTCCTAACGTCAAGCAAGCCCTGCCGGACTTTGCCCCGGAGGGAAAGCTACTTCACACCTTACCTTAGCGTAATGACATATATAATGAGATATCTCTTTGTATACGATATTCTTCTCCAGTTCCTCTCCTCTCGATGGCGGCCTTAACAGTCGAGCATGTTTACGCATCCTTTTGGTCGAGCACCTCTCCTCTCGATGGCGGCCCTCTCCCTTATGGTCGAGCGATAAATCGATGGCGGCCTTAACA
The DNA here is from genome assembly GCA_031772625.1 of Pinus tabuliformis. Lineage (NCBI taxonomy): Eukaryota > Viridiplantae > Streptophyta > Pinopsida > Pinales > Pinaceae > Pinus > Pinus tabuliformis. The sequence continues at coordinate 790,993,540 of CM062816.1, read as the reverse complement.
GTCGAGCATGCTTACGCATCCTACTAATTTGGCCATTTTAGCTTGGCGGAGGTTTTTCAAGATTCCCCTCCTCTCCCTCTCCTTATCAGTCGAGCACCTAAAGGTCCTTTTGGTCGAGCACCTAAAGGTCCTATTATAGCCACTATTTACCCACCCACCCCAACCCCCGGAGGTTTGCAATATTGAGTAACGAAGCTCGTTCTAGCCTTGCTCGTTCTTAGCCGATCCTTACGAGCGCTTCCTTTGCTCTGTCTCTTCGGAAAGAAATCCGGCCTCATCCAGCTGGTTGGCCGAAGGCAAAGGTTGGCCGAATATTTGAGCCTGCCTTGCTTTCCAATGAGATTAGGATCCAAAGGCTCAAGGGTAAAGGATGGGTGTGTTAGGCCACGAACAGCTTGGCGGAGGTTTTGAAAAGATTCCCCTCCTATTCTTGCCATTTTAGGAGGCGGAGGTTTGAGTGCTCTTCCCTCACCATCGGAATGAGTGAGTCGATGAGTTATCAAGTTTCAATTTACTTATTGGTTGGCCCCTATCAAATAAGTAACTAAAAAAGTCACTAACGTACCTCTCCTTATTAGTCGAGCCTTGTCGGACCTCTCCCGTTGGTCGAGTCACTAACGTACCTCTCCTTATCAGTCGATCACCTAAAGGTCCTCTCCTCTCCTCTCCCTTTTGGTCGAGCACCTAAAGGTCCTCTCCTTAACAGTCGAGCCTGCTTTCGCATCCTTGTCAGTCGAGCCCCATAAAGGGTCCTTAACAGTCGAGCCTGCTTACGCATCCTCTCCTCTCCCTTTTGGTCGAGCACCTAAAGGTCCTCTCCTTAACAGTTGAGCCTGCTTACGCATCCTTATCAGTCGAGCACCTAAAGGTCCTCTCCTCTCCCTTTTGGTCGAGCACCTAAAGGTCCTTAACAGTCGAGCCTGCTTACGCATCCTTATGGTCGAGCAACTAAAGTTTCAATTTACTTCTTGGGTGGGTGGGCTTATGGTCGAGCCCCTCTGGTCTTGTTAGTCACTTAACGTACCTCTTGTTATAGGCAATAACTACCATAGGCCCATATATAACTAACTACAACCATGCCCCTCCTATTTCTTCTCTGGCAGCTTCATAAAATAGAGATGTGCACCTCGGCGAGATGGCGTAATGACATATAAAACAATCTACTTTGACTCATTTGACTCATTCCCTCCTCTCCTCTCCTCTCCTCTCCTTATCAGTCGAGCCCCCTAGAGGGTCCTTATCAGTCGAGCCCCCTAAAGGGTCCTTATCAGTCGAGTCACTAACGTACCTTGATGCTTATTGGGTGGTGGGCATCGGAATGAGTGAGTGACTTCGTCCCTCTTCAATTTACTTATTGGGTGGGGGGGCTTTTGGTCGAGCACCTAAAGGTCCTTATAGTCGAGCGTTCGTTCCTCTCCTGTTAGTCGAGTCACTAACGTACCTCTCCTGTTAGTCGAGTCACTAACATACCTCTCCCTTACGGTCGAGTCACTAACATACCTCTCCCTTACGGTCGAGTCACTAACGTACATCTCCTGTTAGTCGAGTCACTTAACGTTACCTCACCCTACCGGGCCTTAGCCTGCCCTCCTACTAAAGTGTGCCCTCCTACTAATATATATATATATATATATCCACCTGCCAAGAGAGTTCTTATATAGAGGGTTGACAAGCCATCACTTGATGGGAAAGAGAGTTATTATCTGTGAGCCGAAATAGAGTTAATAGAGTTTACAAGCACTGGAAAGAGAGTTGACAAGCCATCACTAACTAGGAGATCTAGATCGCCAATCAACCTAAGGGCGAGGGGCGAGGATAGGAGCCACTCGACCAACTGGCCGCCATCGTTTGCCTAAGTAAAACCCGTATTTTAGAAGTATTAGGAATTCGCGGACCAACAAGGCTTTTGAGCTATATCTCTGGGTGCCTGCCTTTATTGGTTGGAATCTTCTTGATACACCACCTGGCCTGCTGGAGATCGCCCGCTACCCAAACAGTCAGGGAGGTGATTTAGGCTTGGATAGATCTTGATTGATTTTTCACATCTTTCGATATGGGTGGTCCAACGGACTACATTCTTTGAGATGGGCGGGCCAATAGACTAGGTTTTCGAGATGGGTTCAACTGACCAAGTATTCGAGTGGGGTTCCAACGGACAGACTACAGCCCACATATACTGAAGAGAGAGAGAAGGCCTATCCACACTTAGCGCTACGGAACATTGCAATGGTTCCTACCTGGGCTGGACTGAATGGTTCGGAAAAATCCATGTTACTCACTGCACGGTACAGTTCAATGTAAGGAATGAAGATGCGTTACATACGTTAATTCACAAGAGGTTAATACGACATTCAGACATAGAAGACTCACATAGCTGACAGAAGCACCTCACATAGCGGACAGACATAGCCACCTCACATAGCAGCCATCACATAGAGCATCTCACTTAGCCAATCATTTACAGCCGGTCATAGCCCAGTAGTAGTGTCCGATAAATCGTAGTAGGAGATAGCCCATCATTGCCAATAATTGCCAAAAAGGCATTGCCATAGGGTTCGATAGCCTTTCATATCAGTCACGCCATACATATCCACGGAACATAGCAGCACATATACATCCAGACAAGAGAGAGGTAAGCATCACTGGCCGATAGGATAAGGACCACACATCACAGGAGGTACCCAAGAGAAGGAGTTAGTTCACCCATCGAGTCAATGAACAGATTGATTATGTTCCCACGTTCCCAACAGACAAGAGAGAGGGAGGGAAGGTAGTTTCATTCATGCTGGTCCGGTAGTGGCATTCACGCTAGTCGGGTGGGTAGTTACATTAAGGGAGGTGATTTAGTGCCCAGCGTTAGGAGGCGGTAGCACCTATTCCCCTAACTCCTTCCTACACCCATTTGAAGTTCCCCACCACAAGGCACGGACCCCTATGCAAGCAGCGATAATAGCACAAGCAGACATCGAAAAAAGACCCAGGGACGGAAAAAAGTATGACAGGAACAAGGGAATGCAGACAGGAGAAGGCAGGACCGGGCCCAGAAAGCGAGTGGACAGAACCCAAGAAGCAATTGGACGGAAGGGAAAGGAATAAGGTGGGCACGATATCCAGCTGGTTGGTCGAAGGCAAAGGTTGGCCGAATATTTGAGCCTGCCTTGCTTTCCAATGAGATTAGGATCCAAAGGCTCAAGGGTAAAGGATGGGTGTGTTAGGCCACGAACAGCTTGGCGGAGGTTTTGAAAAGATTCCCCTCCTATTCTTGCCATTTTAGGAGGTGGAGGTTTGAGTGCTCTTCCCTCACCATCGGAATGAGTGAGTCGATGAGTTATCAAGTTTCAATTTACTTATTGGTTGGCCCCTATCAAATAAGTAACTAAAAAAGTCACTAACATACCTCTCCTTATCAGTCGAGCCCTGTCGGACCTCTCCCGTTGGTCGAGTCACTAACGTACCTCTCCTTATCAGTCAAGCACCTAAAGGTCCTCTCCTTAACAGTCGAGCCTGCTTTCGCATCCTTATCAGTCGAGCCCCATAAAGGGTCCTTAACAGTCGAGCCTGCTTACGCATCCTCTCCTCTCCCTTTTGGTCGAGCACCTAAACGTCCTCTCCTTAACAGTTGAGCCTGCTTACGCATCCTTATCAGTCGAGCACCTAAAGGTCCTCTCCTCTCCCTTTTGGTCGAGCACCTAAAGGTCCTTAACAGTCGAGCCTGCTTACGCATCCTTATGGTCGAGCAACTAAAGTTTCAATTTACTTCTTGGGTGGGTGGGCTTATGGTCGAGCCACTCTGGTCCTGTTAGTCACTTAACGTACCTCTTGATATAGGCAATAACTACCATAGGCTCATATATAACTAACTGCAACCATGCCCCTCCTATTTCTTCTCTGGCAGCTTCATAAAATAGAGATGTGCACCTCGGCGAGATGGCGTAATGACATATATAAAACACTCTACTTTGACTCATTTGACTCATTCCCTCCTCTCCTCTCCTCTCCTCTCCTTATCAGTCGAGCCCCCTAAAGGGTCCTTATCAGTCGAGTCACTAACGTACCTTGATGCTTATTGGGTGGTGGGCATCGGAATGAGTGAGTGACTTCGTCCCTCTTCAATTTACTTATTGGGTGGGGGGGCTTTTGGTCGAGCACCTAAAGGTCCTTATAGTCGAGCGTTCGTTCCTCTCCTGTTAGTCGAGTCTCTAACGTACCTCTCACTAACGTACATCTCCTGTTAGTCGAGTCACTTAACGTTACCTCACCCTACCGGGCCTTAGCCTGCCCTCCTACTAAAGTGTGCCCTCCTACTATATATATATATATATATATATATATATATATATCCACCTGCCAAGAGAGTTCTTATATAGAGAGTTGACAAGCCATCACTTGATGGGAAAGAGAGTTATTATCTGTGGGCCGAAATAGAGTTAATAGAGTTTACAAGCACTGGAAAGAGAGTTGACAAGCCATCACTAACTAGGAGATCTAGATCGCCAATCAACCTAAGGGCGTCGGGCGAGGATAGGAGCCGCTCGACCAACGGGCCGCCATCGTTTGCCTAAGTAAAACCCGTATTTTAGAAGTATTAGGAATTCGCGGACCAACAAGGCTTTTGAGCTATATCTCTGGGTGCCTGCCTTTATTGGTTGGAATCTTCTTGATACACCACCTGGCCTGCTGGAGATCGCCCACTACCCAAACAGTCAGGGAGGTGATTTAGGCTTGGATAGATCTTGATTGATTTTTCACATCTTTCGATATGGGTGGTCCAACGGACTACATTCTTTGAGATGGGCGGGCCAACAGACTAGGTTTTCGAGATGGGTTCAACTGACCAAGTATTCGAGTGGGGTTCCAACGAACAGACTACAGCCCACATATACTGAAGAGAGAGAGAAGGCCTATCCACACTTAGCGCTACGAAACATTGCAATGGTTCCTACCTGGGCTGGACTGAACGGTTCGGAAAAATCCATGTTACTCACTGCACGGTACAGTTCAATGTAAGGAATGAAGATGCGTTACATACGTTAATTCACAAGAGGTTAATACGACATTCAGACATAGAAGACTCACATAGCTGACAGAAGCACCTCACATAGCGGACAGACATAGCCACCTCACATAGCAGCCATCACATAGAGCATCTCACTTAGCCAATCATTTACAGCCGGTCATAGCCCAGTAGTAGTGTCCGATAAATCGTAGTAGGAGATAGCCCATCATTGCCAATAATTGCCTGAAAGGCATTGCCATAGGGTTCAATAGCCTTTCATATCAGTCACGCCATACATATCCACGGAACATAGCAGCACATATACATCCAGACAAGAGAGAGGTAAGCATCACTGGCCGATAGGATAAGGACCACACATCACAGGAGGTACCCAAGAGAAGGAGTTAGTTCACCCATCGAGTCAATGAACAGATTGATTATGTTCCCACGTTCCCAACAGACAAGAGAGAGGGAGGGAAGGTAGTTTCATTCATGCTGGTCCGGTAGAGGCATTCACGCTAGTCGGGTGGGTAGTTACATTAAGGGAGGTGATTTAGTGCCCAGCGTTAGGAGGCGGTAGCACCTATTCCCCTAACTCCTTCCTACACCCATTTGAAGTTCCCCACCATAAGGCACGGACCCCTATGCAAGCAGCGATAATAGCACAAGCAGACACCGAAAAAAGCAGGCACCCAGGGACGGAAAAAAGTATGACAGGAACAAGGGAATGCAGACAGGAGAAGGCAGGACCGGGCCCAGAAAGCGAGTGGACAGAACCCAAGAAGCAATTGGACGGAAGGGAAAGGAATAAGGTGGGCACGATATTTAGGAAGAAGGAGGGAAGCAAACAAGAGACCAGGGAGAGAGGAGGTAGATATAGAGCGGACAAGGGATGGACGCCAGACTATAGGAAGCAGCAGAGAGAGGTAGATAGGATAGATAGAGAGGGGAATAGAGCGGGGATGTAGATAGAGTGAACGGGGATGGGAATAGAGATGATGGATAAGAGATAGAGGGAGCGAGAAGAAAGAGGAAGGAAATGGAATAAATAACACAAAGGGGGGGACGAGGAACAGAAACCATAAGGAGATTGACGTAGGATAGGGGATAAGGGAAAGGGATCGAAGGAACACAGCTCAACCCATAATGAAATAATGAATGAGGAAGGATACAAGGCAAGTCACGTATATAGAATGTCGGATTGAAGACTTTGTAGCGCTCTAGCATTGTTTACTTACGAGCATATCGATTGAAACATTTTACCGTCAGACGAAAGAGATTAAGTTAACCCACCAAGTCGGCACGAATAGATAAAAGCATCTGATGGCTTATGCTGTTGGCCGGATGGAGCCCAGAGGGAGGTGATACTTAGCACCCATTCCCCAAACTACATCGGTTATTTATTGCTGGTTGGCTGCTAGCTTACATCCCAAAATACGCATACCCAGTTTAGCCATCACACAATAGATGAGAGATTGAGTTCACCTTCACATGAGCCACATTGACGAGCCAACACAGTAATGATTGACACTTTGAGTACCTACCCGCTGATCGATCGAACTGCTTGCCGAAGTTCTTCTTACTTTCGCGATCTTGCTCTACCTGGAGATGCAAAACTTGCCCACAGTTGCTTGCTTTATCATCGGCCCCATAGTTCCCACCAGACCAGAGGGAAGTCCCCTTACCGCAGATAAGTTATTACCGCAAAGAAGTCCTTACCAACAGATGGCAGAAGAGAAAGAACCCTTCACCCCATACCCGAGAGAAAGAAGAAAAGTCTGAACCGACAGAACAGAGAGAGGAGAAATCCCCTTTCAATACACCTTACCCGAGTGAGGAGAAGTACCCCTTCACAACATGTCCGAGAGAGGTTATTTATCCCATACCCCGGGAAGCAACTATGTGCAGTTAGTAATGGCTATGTGCAATTAACGACTGATATGTTCAAACCCGGTACGGTACAGGGCCGACACTCTGAGGCACACTGCCTGCTAATCGATACAACTTTATGCTTGCCGAAGGTCCGTGAGGTCTTGCGCTTCCGAGGGCAAGGCCCGGCAGGGTGAGGGTGAGGGTGAGGGTGATGGACGAACTCTCGACACAGGCCGCCATCGCTCCACTGTTAAGGCTGCCATCGAAATATGTGAAAACCTCCGGGGATTGGGGTGGGTGGGTAAATAGTGGCTATAATAGGACCTTTAGGTGCTCGACCAAAAGCCCCCGCACCCAATAAGTAAATTGAAGGGAAAGATGTGAAAACCTCCGCCAAAGCATGTATTCTCTATGTCATTCTGCATGAATGAATTATATATGTCATTACGCATCAAAACCTCCACCCCCTCCTAATTGGGTGAAAATGACAAATCTCGTAGGGAACGTAGTCGAAAGAATGAATGCATAATGACATATGCCCATATATGCATGATCTGCTAAAGCGTAATTACATATATAATGAATGACTGCATCGATATATGTGTCATACCAGATTCGATGTGATTCATTAGTCATTCTTGAGAGATTGAATGATGCTCGTTATATATGTCATTACGTTCTCTCGAAGAATTGATCAAAGATGCTTATTGGGTGGCCCCTCTCGTCACTAAGGACCTTTAGGTGCTCGACCATAAGCCCCCCCACCCAATAAGTAAATTGAAGAGGGAGAGGATGCGTAAGCAGACTCGACCAAAAGGGAGAGGACCCTTTAGGGGGCTCACTATTCATATGGTGAGGAGAGAGGGTGAGTAAGCGAACTCTCGACTAAAAGGCCGCCATCGCTCCGGGAGAGGAGCATTTTGGAGAGTTGTGACATGCATAGAGGTGCTATGCCATGCTAATGAGTGAGCATCTTGAGTCGCTTGAAGTGAGTGAGCTTGATCGAGGAGTGCATGCAAGAGGTGCTATGCCTTGAGTCGCTTGAAGCTCAAGTGGGCTTGATCGAGTAAGTCGAGTGAGCTTGCTTGAAGTGAGCGAGCTTTAGTTTCATCCTGCTTGAAGCAAGCTTGAGTGGGCATCTTAGCGAGTTAGCTTGCTGAGTGGGCGTAAATCTTACTAAGCTGTTGGAACAAGAGTGTTGATCGGGAATTGGACTAAGATTGGGTTCAAGGCTAAGCTATTGGATGGGAACTAAGATTGGGAATTGGAATCTCTATTCGCCACCTACTTTCTGTTATTCAAAAGGGCCAATGCCTATATAGAATGCAATAGGTAGTACGGACCATTGCAATATCGATCGTAAGTCTTAGCTAGTACTACCAAAGAATGAGTAGTAGCCGGCCTATTGAGTGAAGTGACCGGAAGCCAAAGGATGGGATAGAGGGGCCACCAATGCCGCAGGGGGCGATTGGCCGGACACCAATGAACCCTAAAAAAAGGGCCAAAAGGGGGATTAAGGAACACAACTTTGCTTCAATGACTCAACCATATGGTTTAGCAACTTGACAGGGGCTCGACTTATCAGTTGGTCGATGGGGAGAGAGCTCGACCAGATAGAGAGGGCCTTTACCGGCGTTAGAATGAATTGACTGCTTGGCCGGAGTGAACGGTTTCAATTCTTATATAAGGGGCTCCGCCAATTCTTACTTTCTTCTAATCACGGGTAGAGAGCTGAAATGCCCGGAAGAATTAGTCGCTCTACCGCCCCTCCCCATGACCCTATCGATCGAGTGAATCAGCTGCACTCGAATCTCTTTGAATCAGAAGGGCCTGCAGGTAGGGCAATCGAAGGAGGAAAGAAATGTTCCTCCCCTATCCACTCCACGCACCTTTCCTACTATATATCAATCTCAAAGCTGGTTATGGCGTCTGGCTTCGGGACATTGCTATCTTACTGCAGGTTCGGCTCGGTTCCGCTACTGGCTATCCGCTACTTGTGAATCGGGAACCAGAACATGGACTACGAATTCCCTTTATCTTCAATATCAAAGTGGTTTCCCCTTCTATATATGTCAAATGTGCTATGAATCGGCTCCGCTACAAGCCTTATCTAAATCGGGGAGCAAGAACCGCCCTATTCTTATTTAAGGGTAAGCTACTTCAAAATGCTCGATGAACTACGAATTGCCCTTCTCCACCTCCCAGAAGGGAGTGCTTGCTCCTCCTAACTAAAAGAAATATTTCTCTGCTTCGATGGACGAGAATAATAGGTATGGCAACTTGTTGTCTCAACTGAAGGTGTGGAACCCACTTTTGACCCTTTCTTACTCCTACTCACTTCCTGTCCCTCCGGCAGCCCTGCCCTTTTGTTCTCCTCCAAACCATTCGGGTTGAACAGGAGCTATGATAGAAGTCTTCCTCAGTAGACAGAGGTGGGGCTTATAGATAGATCGAAGGCTAAGCCCCTTAAATCATAATAATAGGGCCATTATAGAGGTGATTTTAGGGCTAAGCTCCGCCACCAAGTTTCGGGCTAAAGGAGACTTATAAACGTAATAACAACCGGGATTCACTACTATTCCTCTGTTTCAACCTAACTATTTTTTATATGTTCCCACCCGCATACCCTTAAAAGTAGTAAATTGAATGCCGCCTTCGATATTTTGGGTACCGAGTCAACGGGTGGTCGCGGAATTTGTCAAGGCCTTGGATAAGGGAGGGTCCGCCTTCTTTTCGGTAGCAGTTAGTTCAAGTGGCATCTCATATTGGTGCCGTCGAGTTTGAAGGTGGACATCCACGACGGTCATGAATACAGTCTGAAATGAAGGATCTTCGGATGAATTAGATGATGAAGGTTTCTTTCTTAGGTGGGGGTGCAGGTTGTTGGGCCGCGACAAACCCTTGCGATGGGAAAGAATTTTGCAACACTTGAGGATTGGACCTGGGTTTATAAACAATGGGAGCTTGGCCTCTCAAGGCTTGGGCTGCTTTAAGTTTATTCGCTTCAATGGCTTGGCGCACCTTCGGTAAAAGTGGACAATGATGAGTATAATATCCATATTCACCACAAATGGAACAAGGTTGGTTTGTTCTCAGTTTCCCTTGCTTGGGAGTGTTAGTTGGTCCTGAGTTCTGATTAGGATTGCCCCCAGCATTTGCCGATGCATTTTGTTGGTTGCCCCCAACCCCTTTATCCTGATTATTGGCTTTTTTCTTCCCCTCATTCTTCTTTTTTTTTGCTGCATATTCTGAGGATTGGGTGCATTCTACTGGGCATATACTTGCCCTTGTTGGGGAGGATTTTGCTGCACCAGATTCTGTTGTGGCTAAGGTGCTTGCATCGGTGGTGCGGAGGGTGCTTGAGTAGGCCCAGGAAAAGGATAATATGGGTTTGCAATGGCGCTACCACAGGCAGTCTCACCATGAACATGATGGTGAGTGGTCGAACTGGCACTTGCGTGCGAGGCAACGCGCGAAGGATCGTGAGTTTGAACAGGCATGGAAGGCTGCCCATAAGAAGGATGGCCAACATTATAACCTCCCCCACCATAGGGATTCCCAATGGAGATGCTGTTTCTTTATATACGCTATTGTCATGGAGCCACTCACTATTTACCCACCCCAATCCCCGTAATCGAGATAATCCAAAACTAAGAGTGTATTCTGCTAAAACCTCCGCCTCCATCAAATGGCCAAATAGGAGCTAAAAGTTCAAAAACCTCCGCCAAGAGAAAATGGCCTATCTCGTAGGGAGAATGTCCAAAACCTCCACCTCCATCGAATGGCCAAATAGGAGCTAAAAGTTCAAAAACCTCCGCCAAGAGAAAATGGCCTATCTCGTAGGGAGAATGTCCAAAAACCTCTGCCTCCATCAAATGGCCAAATAGGAGCTAAAAGTTCAAAAACCTCCGCCAAGGTGAAAATGACATAGAGAAGATCTGGAATCTCTCTCATTCAGAAACCGAAATGACATATATAATAGTAGCCTTGGAATCTCTCTCCTTCAGAAACCAAAATGACATAGAAAAGAGATCTCTCTCATTCAGAAACCGAAATGACATATATAAGATCTGCTTTCAATCTCTCTCCTTCAGAAACCGAAATGACATATATAAGATCTCTCGTTGCAGACAACGCATATATTCTATTAGATTGGTTCGATGGCTTGGCTCAGCTTGGCAGGTGAGATTGCTTGGCAGGTGAGATTGCTTGGCAGGTGAGAGGGCTTGTAGGTAGGAGCGTAATGACACATATCGATGCATTCATTCATTATATACGTAATTACGCAATCTAATTTGAGGCCCGGTAGGACCTCTCAGCACCAACTAAGCCAATTCACTAGGTATCATCTAAGACCAATAGGGACGGAGTCACTCACTATTCATATGGTGAGGGATCTCTGTAAGTGAGAATCGGTATAGGGAAACTACTCGTTCTATTCTTTTCCGGGCCGGGGCCTATATAATGCTGCCTTCTCTTTACTTTCTTTATAGGGCGGAAAGAAAGAAGTGGGGTGAGCTTCCTGAGCATTCTCAATTTACTTTCTTTATAGAAAGAAACAGAAATAAAAGAACTTACTTACCCATCATCGCTATAGAGGGCTGGCCTGGCTTTCTTTTTATGACTCCTTTGTTCTTGAACGCTTGCTTATCTGATGGCTGGCTTTCTTCCTCTCGTAACCGGCACCTCCATGCCTCCCTCATTCATAGCTTGACCTCATGCCCTTATGAGTGGGCCAACAAATGAACGGACGGATACATAACGAAACGAAGAAAAATGTGCGAGGGAAGCCTCTGTTTGAGCATGGGAGGACTCTTCCTGTGTAGATGCAATGGGCAAACCTACATCAATAGGGCAAATGGCTGGAACCCCAAGCACACCTGAAACGGGTTGTGTCCAATGGATCTGTGGAGGGCTCAGTTGTAGCTATGTTGAACATACAGAAGGCTCTCATCCCATGTGCATGGATGCTTGGAGTTGTACATGTGCAAGATATGCCCGATCATCCTGTTCACTACCTCTGTTTGCCCATCGGTTTAGGGGTGGAAGGCAGTCAATTTGGTCAGCTTGGTGTCCATCAAAGACCACAGGCTGGCTCTCCCTATCTGAAATAATGGTCCGTGGCAAAATGAACCCAAACACGCTTGAAGAAGAGCTTAGCAATGGCTTCTGTTGTGATACTCTCTTCTTGCAAGGTACTAGAATGGCCATCTTACAGAATTGGTGAACAACCACAAAGAATCATTACCATGCTTGGTTGAGGGAAGACCTGACATATAATCCATGGAGATGGACTCCCAAGGCTTGTCTAGGGTAGGTAGAGGAGTGTACAATCCCTTCTTCTTGATGGCAGGTTTAGCAACTGCACAGGCGGTGCATGACTTGATGTACCTGCTAACGTCCTATCGGAGTTTTGGCTAATAGAAAGACTTTTTTTGCAGCACTGCTACTGTCTTCTCCACACACCAAAGTGCCCTGCCACCTGACTGTAATGCGCCTCCCAAATCAGCTTCACACGCTCGCTTGAAGGGACACAGAGATGGCCCAGATGGCACAAAAGTGCATGCATCCTGGAGGTGAAATTATACCTGCACCCAGGGCCTGATATGTAGCAGTGAAGTCAGGATCATTGTCATACAATTGGGGCCACCCTGAGGAGCCACAAGAGTGAAAACTTTGTAGTCAACGCCACAACTGGAGGCTGGCTGAGGCAGTCTGCAACTCGATTCGTTCTGTCCTTCTTATACTTGTCACACTTATACCGCTTATACTGGCTCTATATCCAGACAGCTCTATCCCACTTCCCCTTCTCTCTCTATACAGCTATACCACTGCTCTCTAAACCTATATAGAGCTACTAACATCACTACCATCCATCCCATCATCCAGCCCAGCATACCCATCATCACTACCATCAGACCTATCATCCCATCCCCCATCTTCCCATCTTCCCATCTTCAGAAAAGCTCGAAGAGCATGAGTCTATTTTTGGCTTATCACCTTGGCGGAGGTTTTTGAACTTTTAGCTCCTATTTTTCCATTTTCAGGATGAGCAAGCAGGCTCGAGCACTATTTACCCACCCACCCCAATCCCCTGAGGTGGAGGGTTTTCAAGGTTTCCCTCACCATACTTCAGGCTAGGTGGATTTCATATAATTGTAATGCGGGGTTTGTGACCCGGATGGATGGCAGGTGTATGGCTTGCAATCTAACGTGAATCCGCTGCACTCCCCTCGTAGTGAAAAAGGAATAGGGTTTATGGGGTTAGCTGGGGCAGCCAGTGTAAAGGAATAAATAGAAAAAGATCTACCTGGGGCGTTTCCTTTGTGCTGTGTTCCTATAAAGACTGAGTGTATGGCATTTGGGTAATAAGGTGGATGGATTTCCTGGCTGGTGGATTGTATGGAATCGAACTTTAATGCAATCAACTCATTCTTCCGGGTTGGGGGTTATAATCCCCACTACTGTATCTGTGTAACCATTCCTCTATCCCTCACTGGTAGTATCAATCATATCATCCTTCCCTGGTAGTATATGTTTATCACTCCCATTCGTTCGTTAGTATATGTCCTATCTATCAGTGGTCATCCTTCGTGCCTTCCCTCTGATGGTAGTATATGTCCTCTCATTGCATTCCAATCCATTCCATTGATTGCATTCTAGCCCCTGCTTGTAGGTATAAGTCATTCCATCGGTTGAAAGGATTGCCTCGGAAGGTGGGAAGCATAGATTGCGATGGCTGGCTGGATGGATTGCTTTATTGGCTGGATGGCTTGGCTTGCTATTGACTACTCGCCGGGTGGGGCAGGACATGGATTGCTTTGAGGATGCGTAAGCATGCTCGACTAACAGGAGAGGGCTTGACGGCTTTCCTGCTTGGTTATACAGAGACTAGCTTCTTTTCAGTGCCGAGAGAATGGATTGGCCTAGCGCTAGCGTCATGCTTCGAAGAAAAAGATCCATAGGCAAGGTTCCTGGTTCGTTAAGCCACTTAGGTGTGGGTGTGGGAATAGGTTGGGAATATTGGAATCAATTTCCGCCTTCCAATACGACTTGCTTGGTCAGGCTCTGCTTTCCAATCAAACTATCCAGCCAGCTATCTTCGCTAACGCTCGGAGTAATACTCGATAGGTCCCTTCGTTGTCGCTCGTAGCCTACAGCCAATAAAAAGAGATAGGCGTTGCATAGGTTCCTTTAGTCAACCAACTAACAAAGACAAGAGAGATTAGTCAGAAGGTTAGGCTCCTATCACTCACGCTCTTAGGCAAGCTATTCTCGCTAACGCTCGGTACGACTCGATAGGTCTCCTCGTTGGCGTTCGAAAAGACATACTTTTCGCTGGCGCTCGAGAATCACTTCAATATAGGGGCAGTCGAACTTACATACAGGGGCAGTGAACATAAAGGAGGGGCAGTGAACATCACCAAGGAGGCACTGTCGAATTCTCAGAGGGGCGTGTATGGAGTGCTATTAAGTTATCCTTGCCATTAGTGAAATTATCGTTAGCAATCGAAATCACTATTCTTTTCAGCCAGGGTTTTCGCTATCATTAGTCCTTTCAATCAATCAACATTAAGCGTTTCCGAAGTGCCTACCATTTATCCAATCAAAATATCCATCCATCCTGGTTGGGTTCATAAAGCGCCTAACTTGATTAATCAATTTATATCCTTCCTTATCTGTTGCCTTTATCTGTCCAATCAATTAATTGGTAGGAAGCCCAAGTATAGGATCTCTATAACTCCAAATTCACACTTGGACTCTTTTGCAAAGACTACCTGCTGCAAGATCTGTATCCAAGTGTCTAAAGTGGTCTTCCCGGGTTTGATTATAAATAAAGATGTCATCAATCAATAAAAAAACAAATCTCCTAAACTGGGCACTAAATACCTGGTTCATGGCTGATTGGAAAGGGGTTAGCGCATTTGTTAGCTTGAATGGCATGACCATGAACTCATAGTGTCCACAATGACACCTAAAAGCTTTCTTGTGCACATTCTCCTCACGCACACGGATCTGGGCCGGACCTTAAGTCGATTTTTTCCAAGTAGACGGCTCCATGCAATTCATCGATAAGCTCATCGATCGCCTGTTCTTGATTGTTTTATTGTTAAAAGGTAATCTATGCACATCCTCATCGTACCATCGTTCTTCTTTACGAGCACTACTTATGAAGCAAATGGACTAGAACTAGGCCTGATGTGACCCATCTCCAGAAGTGAGTGAAGATTACATATATCCACTTAGACCTTGATAGCCTTTTCTATTTCCTCTTTCTATATCCGTGGATGGCGGTAGGGGGTGATCACAATGGGCTTAGAGCCCGGCTCCAACTCTATGATGTGTTGGAATATCCTCTACAGCCCTGCGGGCATATTACCGAACACAACACTATGCCGGTCCAAGATAGGCTGAATGTCAACATGATAAGTGTGGTGCTCATCTGAAGGTACATACGGCATGCCTTTGATCATAAAGCAACTGGCTGCCCATAAAGCGTGGGCCAGAGGGGAACTGACATGACTCTCAACCTCACGGCTGTCCGTTAACCTTATGTTAGGGAGCATAGGAAATATTTAGCCTGCCTCAATAATGGTACCACCCAAGCAGTAGGCCTGAGGGGACTAACATGACTCTCAACCTCACGGCTGTCCATAAGGCTTGGTATGAAAAGAACATCAAACCCTTTTTCGATTCCATACCCTAAAGGCATCACAAAAATCTGTTCAGCGATTAAATGAAAACAAGTTTCAAGTTCCAAGTTCTGTGTTCAGTGTCTGAGTCTCTGCTCCCTAATACTAGATCCCTAAGAGCTTATCATAGTTTTAACCAGATTCAACCAATTAATTTGTAAACTGCACATCCCAAATTGTGTATGGAGATTTGTTTTATTGATTGTCTCCATCTGAATACTTCTGGATATGTTAATCAACCAGTCTTATTGCCGATACTCTGTGAATGAGAATCTATGTTTCTGTGTCCAGATTGATCAGAACAGAACGAATATTATAAATAAACCGTTACCGGTTTGAAAAATGGGAAGCAGAATCCACATTAGCCTGGGATAGAACATGATTAAACAAAGAAGACCAAGTGGCTGAGCTGCTACACCTGAGCAGCTTCAGGCTGTCAAAAATTACTCAGGACTTGCGCCTCGCTCTCTCCGCTTATCAGCGTTATCACGATTCACAAGCCCAAATTAGCATGGCAGCAACCAATAAGTTACTCTGCCTGACCATTTGTATATAGAACCCCCGTATGTTATGAAGGAATAGAACTTAATTCTATGGTGCGATTCATGAATCATGGCATAAGAACAGTGAATGCAGTAAGCAGATCTCAGTATCTCACCTGGGCACCTCCATGCTCAATCAAAAAGTTGCGCTTATCGGAAACCAAGAGTGACTCCAGGGTTTGAGCTTCTCGTTTGGCTTCATCCTCTGCTTCAAGCTCTGCTTCAAGCTCATCCAGCGTTTTGTTGGTAAATGGATAAGCTCTGATTCCATATTCTTGTATAAGGCCCACAGCATTCGTTTGTAATGTTTTCCCATCTGGACCCAAAATAATCAAGGTTGGGAGACTCTGAACGCGGAAGTAGTGGCACAAATTCTTTTCAACGTTGTCTCCAAATGGCAAAGCCAGCCATGGCATGTTTGCATAATATTCTTCAAAGTCTTTCGCCTCGATGTCATTCGAGAGAAACACAATCTCAAAAGCCTCCCCTTTGTTCAAAAGCTCATTATAAATCTCCACAAGCTGTGGAGTGAAATTTCTACAGGGACCAGACCAGTAGGCTGAGAAATACAAACACACAGTTTTCCCCACAAGCTCTGCTACTGGAACCTACAGGAAAACACCAAATTGACAATAAGGCCATCATGAAATAAAATCTGTGCATCTATTTTTCCTAAACCCTTACAGGAGCCAATGAAACTCAATTGCCCAATTCAATACATGTATTCAATAGACTTAATGAATACATAATTTATTTCTAGATTTTCAAGTTCAATAGCCCAATTCAATACATGCTTTCATGAATCATACCTACATTCTCATAAAGAACCCAAATCCAGACTTGCTGGCAGAGAAAAACACAAGCCAAAAAGGGAAAACACGCACCTTTCTTCCTCCATGGGCAAGGACAAAATCCCGTTCATCAGACAGCAGAAGAGACTCTACAGTCTCTGCAGCCCATAAGGCTTCCTCTTTCGCCCTCAGCTCATCAAATCTCTCTGCGGTGAATGGATATCCCTCAACCCCATATTTTTCAATGATCTCCACACCTTCAGTCGTTATAACTCTGCCCTCTCTGTCCAGAAAAACAAGGCACGGAATGCCATCGACCTGGAAGGCCTGATTAAGCTTCTTCCTTGTATTACAATCTGGGAATGGCAGGGCAAGCCATGGCATGGTGTGGTGGTATTCCTCGAATGACTTCTCATCAAAATCCGCAGAAACTAAGAGAATCTCAAAGTCCCCCTTCTCCGATAACTTTTTATAGATTTCAGACAAAACGGGGGTGAAAGCCTTGCATGGAGGACACCAATGGGCAGAAAAGTACAGACCCACTAGTTTCCCTTTCAGTGCTTCAACTTTCACCTGTAGATTACATTGGATTCAATACAAAAATGCAATTTTGCAGCAAAATAAATGATAACAGAGACTATAAGTATAACAATCGTACCTTGTCTCCATTATTTCTGAACAAGAAATCACGTTCCCCGTTGTGAAGCAAAGAAATCAAACTGTCATGGGTTGTTTCCTTTTGCACAGCCATAGTAAGCTAACACAATCTCTCTTTCGGTTGCGAGCCAACTTTCTTCCACTGCCCTCTCTGAGGGCTAAGAAAGAGAGTTTTTTTTAATAGGAATCATGAATTCCGTTCGGTGACTTGATATTGAAATATTCTTCGAGTAATAGAATAAATTTATAATACAATCTGAGCTTGCTTTACTTTTAAGGATTTCAATCACATCGAAACCGTATAAAAGTTATATATATATATATATATATAATATAATTTTAATTTTAATTTTGAAATATTAATTGTTCTTAGATATATTAATTTTATTAAAAATAAATCATATATTATTATTATTATTAAATATTTTTTATTAATTTATTAAATAAAATTTATTTTATTTTAAATATGATTATAATAAATAATAATATGATTATAAATTAAATTGATTTTTTTTCCAAGTTATTAAGATTTTTTTTTCATTTTTATATATTTAGTATTTTGTAAATTAAAAAAATTAGATTTATAAAGCTGTTATGATTTTATGTTTTTTAGCATGAATTTTAAATAATAAAAAAAATTTGATGTTTATCATTATAATTCATTCTTCATCACTTACACAACTTTACATAACACATCTATGTTTGTTTGTTTGTTATTTTTTTTAATTTTTTTGACAAGAATAAATATATTTTGCATTAAATATGTGCTTGGTCACATAATATAGGTTTACATTATGAGCATCATCCTACAAGTCCATAGGGCTAAAGAGTGCTAATTACTTAGGCTTACTAGACTACATACTATGTCACATTTCAAAACATTCTTGAAGCTATATGTACAACAACAAAAAACCTAGCAAAAAGAAAAATGTGCAAGGCAACATACTTCAAATACATTTGTATTCATCTGCATTGGCTAGCTTGTTAATGTCCAGGCACTGCTCTTGTTGAGTCCAGGTTGCATCGTAAATCTTGCTAAGCTGAGTTTTCAATAGACTAATTTGGTGCCAGAGATCCACTCATTTTCCTCGAGCAATTGTACTATGGATAGGCTGTGGTCCTTTAATTTCAAATTTAGTTCAAGTAAATCTACTTGTAGCACATCAATTTTCTACTTCAATTGAGTGATTGCGTCGAGACAACCACTATTCATTCTCCCAACACCATTGATACTTACTAACATTCCCGTGGGACCTCCCCACATTCTATCTCTAGCTCGTCTCCTAACTTACAACGCCTGCAATCTTACCTCAGATTCGTTATTTGCTCATCCAATTTAGATTCAAACCTATGGAGAGGGGAAAGAATGGAATCCATCCGTCCTAATAGAGTTCTGCTTCTTTGAGCCATAGTGGAGGATGTTGAAAATGCAACAAGAAAATCCTGATTTAATTTTCCCTTGAATTAAATTAGGAGAAAAATTGTAATTCCACATCACAAGACAACTTGTATGAGTTAACTAAGTTAATTTCACTTAGTTGACTCAGTTAATTCGAGTTGAGGGTTTAACTTGAGTCATGTAGAGTGGCTCCACTTTATAGGAGCCCTAGTTGAGTTTATTTTCAGTTGTAATCAATTAATTCAGTTTAACCGAGTTAAAATCAGTTAAACTAGTTCCAACTGCTGGAGGAACTGGTAGGAGGTCTAGCAGTAGGGTGCAACTTCATGTGTTCAACCAGTGAACAGATAAATCAACCATAGTTAACTCATGCATGCATGAAATTCAAGTTACCTAGTTGATATTGGAGTTCAAGAGAAAAAAAAAACATTAGCAAAAACTAGAGAAAAAAATTATCTCACAAACCATAAAAAAAAAAAAAAAAAAAAACAAAAAAAAAAACAAAATTAAAATATATATATATTAAGTAAGTAAAAATAGAGAAATTAAAAAAAATATATTAGAAAAAACTGGGGAAAAAAAAAAACAAATTAAAAACAAACTAGTTGAATAATAATAATAATAATAATGAAAAAAATTTAAAAATTAATAAAATTAATATTAAAAAAAAAACAAAAAAAATTCAAATTATATAAAAAAAAAAAAAAACAAAACAAAAAACAAAAAACAAAAAAATGTGTATTTCTTTATTAAGGAATTTAGACTTCTGTGATCCATAACATTGTTTAGTAATCTTCGGCAAAATCACATAAGATTGATTATGTGTATTCTTATTTAAAAAAAAAAAAAAAATTAATAAACATAGATATTTTATTTTTAAAAAAATTAAATTTAATTTTTTTTTAAAACAATCTATTTTATTATTAAAAACAATTTTTATTTTTACTTTTATTTAAAAATAAAATTATTCAACATATATTTTATATTAAAAAAAAAAAAAAAAAAACTTATATTTTATATTAAAAAAAAAAATTACATTTACATTTTCTTTTAAACTATGTTTTTTTATTAAAAAAAAAATGAAAATTACATTTACATTTTTTTTTAACAATGTCTTTTTTTATTTAAAAAAAAATGAAAATTAAATATTTTTTTTCAACAATTTTTTTTATAACATTTTTTTTGGTTATAATAAAAAAAAATAAAAATTTAAACCAACATTTTTTTTTAATTTAAAATTTTACAAATTATTAAAACGAATTAAAATTTTTAAAAATTATTAAAAAAAATTAAAATTCCTATTTAAAAAAAAAAAAATTGGCTGTGGCCCTCCCCGGCGCACGTGGCGGCGCTGCCGTGGGCGGAGGGGCCTGCGCGTAGACCCTTCGCTCCCCGGCCGCGCGCAGGCCCTCCGCCCCCCGGTTGCCAGTGGCGGCGCTGCCGTGGGCAGAGGGCAGGCCCTCCGCCCACGGCAGCGCCGCCACGGGCGCCGGGGAGGGCCACAACCATTTTTTTTTTTTTTAAATAGGAATTTTAATTTTTTTTAATAATTTTTTAAAATTTTAATTCGTTTTAATAATTTGTAAAATTTTAAATTAAAAAATATATATATTGATTTTAAAAAAAATCTTTTTTTTTTATTATAACAAAAAAAATGTTATAAAAAAAAATTGTTGAAAAAAAAAAATTAATTTTCATTTTTTTTTAAATAAAAAAGAAACATTGTTAAAAAAAAAATGTAAATGTAATTTTCATTTTTTTTTAATTAAAAAAACATAGTTTAAAAGAAAAATGTAAATGTAATTTTTTTTTTAAATATAAAATATAAGTTTAATTTTTTATTTTTTTTTTCTAAATATAAAATATATGTTGAATAATTTTATTTTTAAATAAAAGTAAAAATAAAAATTGTTTTTAATAATAAAATAGATTGTTTTAAAAAAAAATTAATTTTAATTTTTCTTAAATAAAATATCTATGTTTATTAAAAAATAATTACAATTTTTTTTAAATAAGAAATATTCATTTTTTTTGTTTTTTGTTTTATAATCTGAATTTATTTTGTTTTTTTTTTTAATATTAATTTAATTAGTTTTTAAATTTTTTTCATTAATTTCTATTTTTTTTTTAACTAGTTTGTTTTTAATTTGTTTTTTTCTTACCCAGTTTTTTCTAATGTTTTTTTTTTTTAATTTCTCTATTTTTACTTACTTACTATATATATATTTTAATTTTGTCTTTTTTGTTTTCCAAATTCTTTTATGGTCTGTGAGATCATTTTTTAACATTTTTTGTTTTTGTTTTTTTTTTTTTTTTGTCTTTTATATATATTTTTATATTTGTTTTTTAAGTAATCAACATTTTAATCTTAATTTTAGTTGCTTTTAATTTTTTTTTAATTTTTTAATTTTTTTTAAATCTAGTTTGTTTTTAATTTTTAATTTTTTTGTTTTTTTGTTTTTAATTTTTCTATTTTCACCTACTTAATTTTTTGTCTCTTTTAAATGTTTCTTTTCTTTTCCATATATATATTTTTTTGCCAATTTTTTTTAGTTTACAAGATAACTCCTTTTTCCCCCTTTTTTAAAAATAATTTTTTGACTATTTAATTGTTTATAATTTTTTTTTTAGTTTTTTAATTCTTATCATTAATTTCGTTCTTTTTACATTTTATGATTGATTTTTTTTTTTCGTCTTTTATTTTTGTTTTATATTTTTGTTTTAATCTATGTTTTGTTTTTTTGTTTTTGTTTTTTTTACTTTTTTGTGTTTTTTCATTGTTTTTATTTTTTATTTTTTATTTTTAATTTTATGTTTTCATTATTTTTTTAAATTTAGTGTTTTTCGGGGTCATGATAAAATATTTTATGCCATTATTTCGAAATGTTGAAATTTTACTTTCAAAAAAAAAATGTTCTTCCAGAATCAACCCTTTTCGTTTTGAGGGTGTTTTTTGGATAATTTTTGAGCAAAAAAATTGGTTTTCACCGCCATTTTTAAAACATGTTGAAAATTTACCCAAGAAAAGAAAAGGTGTTATTCCAGCATCAACACTTTTCACTTTTAGCACTGTTTTTTATGTTTTTTCGGGGTTTTTTTGCTAGAGTTCCCATTTTGAGTTTATAGTTCCCGTTTCAAAGTTTACATTGTTAAGTGGTGCATGCAGTTAGAGAATGGCCAATAGGGATTGCACAATTCAAGATGGGGATTTCCCTAATTAATAGGGGGTTGATTCCTTGAGAAATAACACAAGGAAATAGGGACTTTGGCAAGTAGAAAATTGGTTAAGTATTGGCCAAGGTTTGTATAGGAAGCAATGAGACAGATAGAGATAGTGCAGAGGTTGCTCAGGCTTGAGAAAAGCATTGTAATCTTCTCATATTTTTCAGACTAATGCAATATATAGATAGCAGGGGTTTTTGGCTGTGACTTTCCCTAGGAAATCATTGTGTAATGTGTTGATTGAATTCTTTCTCTTGTATGCTTCGTGATTTCACAATCGTTAATTGCTTCCATAGTTGGTAGAGTAGATTCAAGTCTATTATTTTAGTAAATTACAATTAATAGTTTGAATCTACAAGGAATTTCTACATAGGAATATGGGATAGTGCCAGCCCATAAAATCCGTATATCTTTGACAAAATTTAACATATAAAACCAATCAAATAGATTTTATATATGATAAGTCAAACAATGAAAATTCCTTGTTGCCTAGCACTGTCGTGAAGATTGTTGTGAATTCCTTGGATGCCAATAATTCCACACTAAAGCTACTGAGCTTAAGCCATCTACCACCTTACTAGAATTTCATGTTGTGTCAATTTTTATCAGGAGGACATTCCAAATGTTGAACTCGTACCCAATTAGGAGAAATATCCAACCGTCAAGCTAGAAGGATAAACTAGTATTCCCATTCTAACCTAGTTATATAGTTACCCAATTCGCTTACAATCCTTAGATCTGAACACAACAAAAAATTAGCCATCAGTATGGAAATTAATAGATCTCCACCTACCTATAATTGATCCAGGTGGATATTGGTGGCCACCCGCCTATTCCACCTAGACCCCCTAGTCAGTTTAATATGTTTCCTTATTCATTTTAACATTTATTATTTTTAGCAGTTTTTCAGGTCCTAAACTTCCAACGCAGTTTTGACCCCCTAAACGACGTTTTTTTGGGGTTTGCGGCAAGCTAATAGCCATAGGCATGGGCCTATAGTGAAACCTGTAGTACTCAGAAAGACCTTTCCAAGAAGGTATCATACGCGCCAAATGGAGATAATATGACCAAGTTACGACCCCAGGAAGTTGGCTTCCCAACTAACCCCAACGGGGCCCACAAAATCTTGGTGTTACATATCGTGGGGTTAGGGTTTTGGTTGTTTAGGGTTTTCTCATGGTTTCCAATAATAAATAGGCCATTGAGCCTCATTGTAACACAATTTAGAGGCATGTTTATAAGCATAGTTCAATATTCTTCTATTAATGAAATGAAGTGTTTTTCTGCAGCATCTCTATGTTTATGATTATATCTGTAAGTTGTTGCATCCATGTTTAAGTTCAAATCAGTGGTATCAGAATGGCCTTCTTTCTCTGTTTTTCTTTACATGTCCCCAACGAGGTCAGGGTACTATAATGAGTTAGGGCTTGATCTGGTTAAACCATTGCAAGATCAGCCTCGCAAAACTTGACAGCCTCCCATGGCGAAAGAAAAGAAAGAAGAGGGGGCAGGGGATCCTTTCAAAATGTTGCTCGAGGAAGCCCTTAAGCGACAAAGGGATGCGATGATGGATAAATTTTCCCGGATCCTTTGACGACTACCCATAGGCAATGCATCTTCATCCAGTAGCCACTTTAGAGGCACCACTCCTTTTAAGGTCCAAGTTAACTTCGATATTCCCATATTCGAAGGCCTGATAGATGCAGACGTCATAGATAAATGGTTAAATCTATTGGAAGGATATTTTTCAGTTCATGACTTTTCCAATCAAGAAAATATTACTTTTGCACTTCTTAAAGTCGCCCCACACATCAAGGATTGGTGGGAAACCTACTATGAACAAAAGGACGAGAGTGAACCCTCGTAGTTTTCAACTGCACCCACTTGGAATTCTTTCCGAGATGCCATCAAGGAACAATATTACCCTGTTGGGAGCTATGAAGACATACATAAAAGTGGACTACGCTACAACAGGGAAGGGACCAAGATATGCCAGAGTTCACAAATACTTTCCATACCCTTTGCACAAAGATGGGTATCAAGGGTATTGAGCGACACTTGGTGCTCAAGTACCATGGTTTTCTACACAAGTACATCCAGGACGAGATGGAGTTCCTAGATATTTCCTCGCTCGGAACGACGTATCGGTAGGCTATCAAGATTGAGCAGAAGTTTAAACCGAAGAAACGAGACTTTGGATCTGCGAATCCAAAGCAAAGAAAAGGCACCCCCAAAACACAGAACAAAGAATCAAGCCAAGGCAGAGCTGCCCAAGACAACCCGCCGAAGCCGCAAGCAAAGAACAACACCCTAAAGATGAAGAAGGACACGAGAAAATGGTGTGAGTTCCATAAGAGCTCCACTCATAATACAATTGAGTGTCGGGTCAAGCAGTCATTGGTGGCCGAGCTGAAGGCTTATAAATCAGACGCAAGTTCCAACTTTAAATGATAATTCGACAAGGGAATTGACAAAGGGAAGCAGATCATTGATGCAGAGCCCAGTTCCATCGTGGCCACCACCAAGATCCAGAAGATTGAGCCAGAAGATCCAGAGGAGGGGGAATGTCTCTTCCACTCACATATGTGGGTGAAGGGTTCTTCACTGTAGTTCATTGTTGACAGCAGGAGCCAAAATAACCTCATTTCAACAGAGGTCGTGAAGTAGCTGGGCCTAAATACTATAGCACATCCACAATCGTACACCATCGGGTGGCTTCACCAAGGACGAGACCTTCATGTCAACGAACAGTGCCACCTTCCCTACAACATCAAGCCCTTCACAGATGAGGTATTGTGTGACGTTGCTCCTCTTGAAGTTTGTGATGTATTGTTAGGAAAACCATACTTGTGGAAGCGACATGTTGTATATGAGTCTAGACATCGCTTTGTGATTATTACTTCGGCTAATAAGTTGTACAGGATACTGGAGGTAGCACTGCCTACCGCCATCTCTTTGATCACTGCAAAGCAATACAGTAAGATCATTTCCCATACTAGGAAATTTGTTTTCCTTATGATTTGTCCCCAGGGCAAGAAGAAAGTTGTGGCCACGGCTTCCAGACAGGGCTCCTCTGCACAACAACAGCAGATGGACAAGGTCGTGGAGGAGTACAGGGATATTTTCGCCTCACCCACCTTCGAATATGGGAATTCGCCTCGCCCAATAGATCGGTCTTTCGATGATCTGCTCTAGAGAACGATGAGATCAAGAGGCGGATTCAGGAACTATTGCAGAAAGGGCACATCAGGCCAAGCTCATCACCTTGTGGGAGCCCGATTGTATTGGTACAGAAGAAGGATGGGACCTGGAGGCTCTGTATTGACTATCGGGCACTGAACAAGATCATTGTCTGGAATAGGTACCCAATCCGTGATTGATGACCTTCTGAACCAGCTCAAGGGGGCTAAATATTTTAGCAAGATTAACTTGAAGTCAGGTTATCACTAGGTGCCTAGCGAACCCTACGATGTGTGGAAGACTGCCTTAAAATCCAATGAAGGCCTTTTCAAATGGTTGGTCATGCCATTCGGATTGACGATGCCTCTATAACCTTCATGAGACTGAAGGATGGCATCTTGCGACCCTTCACAAATGTATTTGTGATGGTGTATTTAGATGACATATTGATCTTCAACTAGAGTTGGGAAGAGCACCTCCACGATTATCGACAAGTTCTTCAAACCCTGCGCCAACACAAGTTGTGTGATAACTTGGAGAAATGCACCTTTGTCCTGACCTAGGTTCAATATCTGCGGTACATCATTGATGAGCAGGGTGTACATATGGACCCATCCAAGATACAAGTCATTCGAGATTGGCCAGCCCCAACCACTCTAACGGAGCTTCACAACTTTTTGAGTCTTGCCAATTTCTACCGTAGGTTCTGTTGTGGCCACAACCACCACCCTATTAAAACTTGCCTTGGTAGCAATTTTGAATGGGGCCCCCTATAAGTTGATCTTGCACTCCTCCAAATGATTTGTCCAATCCCAAGGATTTTAGCTCTTTGCCAAGCCAAATCTTTAATTTCTAAATGGTCAAGGCCCCCTTTGATAAATCTCTATGGCATATTTCATTCTTGACCCAGCTTAGCCCTTCATTCATTCCCTTCATCGGACTTTTCAATCTTCATATGCATTTTTGGTATTTCTATGCCCGCACGCATAATCACCCCACCCTCACTACGGGCATTTGTGCACTTAATACACAAAAACCTTCATAGCATCATTGTCACATTATAAGATCTTTACAAAGAAAACCCTTTGCATAACACATGCCACAAGGGTTCCGGACCCGCTGGCATTATAAACCACAATATACATATTTTCGGGTCCAAAAACCTCGTCCCATATCACAATCAGCCTAAGTCCAAGACATATGCATACATGGCGTTCCGCTTCCCTCCTGACCCGATAGCCTTATCAGCCGCAATACATATATTTTTGGGTCAGGTTCCCAATTGCCCATCGCATATCGACGGAGCACGGGATGTTTAGTTAGCGAGGAGGCAAAAGCCGGACCTGTTGATGATTATTAAACCAGGTATATTTATTTTCATATCCGCCCCAACGACCATACATAGGTTTTTGCTTATATCCATGTGTTTGCGATGAAACATTAAAGTTGGGGTTTTCCAAAGGGAATGATAACATTACGGACCCAAAGGGATTTATGAACGTTAACGTATATGTGTTTTCGGTTCCGCCTCCCAACCGCATATCGCCTATCGGCAGAGCCCCACGCACAACAATATAGCGGACTTGCTGACCTATTAAATATGAAATACATATATTTTCGGGCCCGGAGCATTTTGCATATCGCAATCGGCGGGGTCCCAAGGCTTGAACATAAGGTGCGTAGCTATGTGGAGGACCCACCGATCCTCTTAAGCATATCATATAAGATATCGGGTCTGGAGCTAATCGCTATCGGGAGGCACAGGGCTTATATATATGGCGCGCTACCATCTGCTGGACCCGATGGTTTTATCAACCACGATATATATATATATATATATATATATATATATATATATATATATATATATCAGGTCCAGAGCATTTCGCATATCGCAATCGACCCGGTCCAAAGTTTTTTATAAGGCACGCCATTGTTTACTGGACCCGCCGATAGTTATAGGCTCTAGTGTATAATTTTGAAGTCCGGCTATATGACTGACTGCGGGGTTTTTATGTGTATTCATGTGTATTCAATAAAATTCCGTGGTCGTGATTTTTAATGGAAAATTCCATATAGCGGACCCGATAGGGTACAGGTTCTGTCCTGAAGTGTTTCAAGTCCGGATTTTGATTCGACTGTGTGTTTTGCGATACATTTCAGTGTAAACTAAGCTTTCGCCTGCAGCACTGAATCAATGTATGGATTAAAGACCAGGGGGCCGATTCTTTCATGATTGTTCTTTTGATGTTATAAATCCTTCATGAAGGCAAAGATTTGCTGTTTTAGGCATTTTATCATTCATTCGTAATCATAAGGCTAATATGAATTATCTCTGCAGGTGAACTCGAGCGGACCCGGTAGCAGATAGAGGTGCTATATGTCTAGATGACACCTCTACAACCCCGGTTGGGTACTGCAAAGCCGAAGCATGCAAAAAGGAAGATGGACCATCGTTATGCATAATGAAGGCTCGCTCCGTGGCAAGGAAAGCACAGTGCCGATCCCTCAAGATGTCACTCCCAGAAATGCCTCAAAGTGTGTTGGGAGTGAGATGACGGACACAACATTTCAAGTTTCCCTCAAGAAGTGGCAGGGAATAATAACCATTCCACACAAGTGCAGTGAAGTGATACACAACCATGCTCGGTGATCCAGGTGGATCTTGGTGGCCACCTGCCAAGTCCACCTGGATCCCCACCATTGTTTCTCTCAGCATTTTCAATTTCCTTAATTGTAGCACAACTTACTATTTTTAGCAGTTTTTCAGGTCCTGAACTTCTGGAGCCGTTTTGAGGCCCTAAACGACATTTTTTGGGAAATCTGGGGGCATCATGGTTCCATCGATCAATGTTGTCCTTCGCAAAGTGGTAGTGCTCGGATAGATCTTTCTAACGAGCTATTGTACACGTCAAACAGAGATCGTATGCCAAAGTTACGACCCGGGAAGTTGATGTACAAATTTACCCAAACGGAGCCCACAGTTTGGCGTTTCATCTTCTAGGGTTAGGTTTTGGAATGTCAAGGGTTTTGCATTGTTTCTCAACAATAAATAGGCCTTTGAGCCTCCTTGTAAGAGAGTTCAGAGGCATGTAACCACCACATCTCTTCTCAGAGATAAGCTACCATCGCCCTAGCTGGTTTATTTCCATTACTATTTGTAAGCATATTTCAGTATTTTACATTAATGAAATGAAGTATTATTTCCGTTGCATATCTGTGTTTATGGTTATCTCTGTAATTTGTTGCGTTCCTATTTAAGTTCGGATCAGTGGTATCAGAGCGGTCTGCTTTTTCTCTATTTTTCTTTGCTTGTACCCAACGAGGTCGGGATATAAGGAGTTAAAGCTTGAACTGGTCGAACCTTTGCAAGACCAGCCTCGCAAATCCCAACGGCCTCCCATGGCGGATGAGAAGAAAGACAAGGGGGCAGGAGATCCTACCAAAATATTGCTTGAAGAAGCCCTCGAGCGACAACGGAACGCGATGATGGACAACTTTGCCCAGATCCTTCAGCGGCTACCCAGAAACGACGCATTGGCTTCCAGCAGCTACTTTGGATATTCCACGCCCTTTAAGGTACAAGTTAATTTTGAAATCCCCATATTCGAGGGTCAGATAGATGCAGATGCCGTAGATAAATGGTTAAATCTGCTAGAGGGTTATTTTTCTGTTCATGAATTTTCGAGTCGGGAAAAGATTGTTTTCGCTCTTCTCAAAGTAGCCCCCCACGTCAAGGACTGGTGGGAAACCTACTGCAAGAAGAAGGATGAAAATACCGGCTCACTATTTTCAGCCGCACCCACCGGGAATTCATTCCGAGATGCCATCAAGGAGCAGTACTACCCTGTCGGAAGATATGAGGTTGAATACATAAAGTGGACCACGCTGCGGCAAGGAAGGGACCAAGACGTGTCAGAGTTCACCAATATTTTCCATACCCTTCGCACAAAGTTGGGTATCGAGGATTCGGAGCAGCATTTGATACTCAAATACCGCGGCTACCTGCACAAGTACATCCAGGAAGAAATAGAATTCCTGAACATCTCCTCACTCGGCACAGCATATCGATATGTCGTCAAGGTCGAGCAGAAGTTTAAACAAAAGAAGCGAGACTTTAGGTCTGCGAATCCAAAGCAAGGGAAAGGTGCCCCTAAACCACAGAACAAAGGACAAAGCCAAAGCGGTGCAGCCCAAGACAACCCACCAAAGCTACAAGCAAAGAACAGCGCCGCGAAGCCGAAAAAGGACACAGGAAAATGGTGTGAGTTCCATAAGAGCTCCACTCACAACACAAGTGAGTGTCGGGCCAAGCAGTCACTGGTGGCTGAGCTAAAGGTTTCAAAATCAGATGCATGTTCCGACTCTAAGTCAGAACCCGACAAGGGGAATGACAAAGGGAAGTAGATCATTGACGCGGATCCCAACGCCACTGTTGCTACCGCCAAGATCCAGAAAAATGAACCCGAAGATCCAGAGGAGGAGGAGCGTCTCTTCCACTCCCAGATGTGGGTAAAGGGTTCCCCACTACAGTTCATTGTCGATAGGGGGAGCCAAAAGAACCTAATCTCGACAGAGGTCGTGAAGCGGTTGGGCTTACCGACCACAGCACATCCATAACCGTACACCATTGGGTGGCTTCACTAAGGACGGGATCTTCGCGTGAGCGAGCAGTGTCGCCTTCCATACAACATCAAGCCCTTCATGGATGAGGTATTGTGTGACATTGCTCCCCTTGAAGTTTGTGATGTATTATTAGGACAACCATACTTGTGGAAGCGACATGCTGTGTATGAATCAAGGCCCCGTGTTGTTATTATTACATTGGGAAATAAGTTGTACAGGATACCAGAGGTAGCACCGCCTACCGCCATCTCTTGATTATTGCAAAACAATGCAGTAAGCTCATTTCAAAAACCAGGAAATTTGTTTTCCTGATGATATGCCCTCAAGGAAAGAAGAAGACGGTGGCCATAGCCTCCAGACAGGGCCCCTCCGCACGACAACTACAGATGGACAAGGTCGTGGAGGAGTATGAGGACATCTTCACCTCCCCCGCAGGGGTTCCTCTGCACTATCAAGTCAAGCACTCCATCGATCTGACCCCAGGTGCACTGCTACCCAATGGACCAATTTATCGACGCTCCGTTTTGGAGAACGATGAAATCAAGAGGCAGATTCAGGAGCTCCTGCAGAAAGGTCACATCCGTTCGAGTTCATCGCCTTGTGGGAGCCCAATCGTGTTGGTACAAAAGAAGGATGGGATGTGGAGACTCTGTATTGACTATCGGGCGCTGAACAAGATCACTGTCCGTAATAGGTACCCAATCCCGCGGATTGATGACCTCCTGGACCAACTAAAGGGGGCGAAATATTTCAACAAGATTGATCTGAAGTCAGGATATCACCAGGTACCAATCGAACCCTCTCATGTGTGGAAAACTGCCTTCAAAGCCAAGGAGGGCCTTTTCGAATGGTTGGTTATGCCTTTCGGATTAACGAATGCTCCTGCAACCTTCATGAGGCTGATGGATGACATCTTGCGGCCATTCATCAACTCCTTTGTAGTGGTATACTTGGATAAAATTCTGATCTTCAGCCAGAGTTGGGAAGAGCACCTCCACCACATCCGACAAGTTCTCCAAACACTGTGGCAACACAAAGCTATGTGCCAATTTGGAGATATACACTTTTGGCATGACCCAGGTTCAGTATCTGGGATACATTATTGATGAACATGGGGTGCATGTGGATCTAGCCAAGATCCAAGTCATTCGGGATTGGCCACCTCCAACCACTCTGACAAAGCTCCGCAGCTTTCTCAGTCTTACCAACTTCTACCGTAGGTTCGTGTTGGGGTTTTCTCATATCACTTGGCCCTTGAGTCAAGTCACCAAGGGAGGAGCGAAAGCAAAATTCTTTTGGTCTGAATCTCAACAGAAGGCATTCATAGAGTTGAAGGATCACCTCTGCACAGCACCAGTGCTCGCGTTACCAAATTTACAACAACCATTTAAGGTCGAGACAGATGCCTCCGACTATGCTATTGGGGAATTCCTTACTCAACATGGGCATCCAGTGGCATATCACAGTGAAACACTTTCAAACACAGTCCGGAAGTAATCCAATTATGATAAAGAGATGTATTCCATTGTGCAGGCCTGCCGACAATGGAAGCATTACATTTTGGGGAAGGAAACGGTCATCCACACAGACCACCAACCCCTGCAGTTCATACAGACCCAAGGGAAATTGCAGAATGATCACCATTAGAAGTGGTCTACATACCTGCAACAATTCCACTTGAATATCAAGTATAAGAAGGGTAGCACCAATAATGTTGCAGATTGCCTCAGTCGACCACAGATCATGGCGTTAACCACCGTGCTCAACTCTTGTGGGCACGAGACTTCTGATTGGCCACTTCTCTATAAAAGCGACCCAGAATTCGGCCACACATACCAAACCCTCTTGGAGGGTCGGCATGTTCCAGATTTTCACCTCCAAGATGCCCTGTTATGCCACCTGGGTCACCTTTCTGTTCCTTCAAGCGAGCGTGCCAAGATGATTTGGGAAGCACACTACAGTCGGGCTGCTAGGCATTTCGGGGTCGAGAAAACAGTGGCAGTACTGCAAAAGTATTTCTATTGACCGAATCTTCGACAGGATGTTGGGAAGTACATCAGATCATGTACTGCTTGTGCCATTGCCAAACCGACCATCAAGAAGCAAGGCCTCTATGCCTCACTGCCTACCCCTACTCGACCTTGGGAATCCATCTCCATGGATTACATGTCAGGCCTTCCTTCCACTAAGCATGGAAATGACTGTGTTTTTGTGGTCGTCGACAGGTTCTCGAAGATGGCCATTATGGCGGCCTGCAAGAAGAATATCACAGCAGAAGCCACTGCTAAACTCTTCTTTGAACAAGTGTGGGTGCACTTTGGGATCCCACAGTCTATCATCTTAGATCGGGACAGTCGGTTCCTCAGCACATTTTGGTCCAGTCTCTGGTCAATGCTGGACACCAAACTCACTAAGTCCACAGCCTTCCATCCTCAAACTGATGGCCAGACAGAGGTTGTCAATAGGATGATTGTGCACATTCTGCGCATGTACAACTCAAAGCATCCACGCACATGGGACGAGAGCCTCCCCTATGTTCAGCACAGCTACAACCGAGCTCTTCACAGCTTGACTGGCCACAGCCCTTTTCAGGTGGGCTTGGGATTCCAGCCACTATGCCCCATTGATGTGGCCATGCCACTTGCAGCTACTCACATAGATTCGGCTCATGTCCAGTCTGAAACAGACAAGGCAACTAGCTTCATTGAGCACATCCAACATATTCGCTAGCAGGTCCATGACATTCTGGAGAAATCAAATGCCAAGTACAAGCAGCGACATGATCAACATCGGGTGCCACACAAGTTTCAGGTGGGCGACAAAGTCTGGTTGCATTTGCATAAGGAACACCTTACTGGAGCCTATCGGAAACTGAGACCACTCCGATATGGTCCTTACACCATTACTAACGTTGTGGGAGACAATGCATTTGAGCTCAACATTCCCCCATTCCTTGGCCTGCACCCAGTGTTCAATGTGGATCGCCTTCAGCCATACTTTCCACTATTGCTAGACACATCTGACATTGTAGAACAACTCACACCCGCAGAATTAAATCCCAATTGCATGGAACAAGCTGCAACTGATAGGATCATGGACACACAGATCAAGAACACTCGCCAACAGAATATCCAATTGTATCGAGTTGTCAAAGCAGGCCAATTCCTTCACCAGGTCAAGTGGCTCACCAGGGACCAAGTTCAGCAAAAGTTTCCTCATCTCATGGAGGAACTCAACGCAATGGGGACCATTGCTTCCTAAGGGGGGAGGAATGATCCAGGTGGATCTTGGTGGCCACCTGCCAAGTCCACCTGGACCCCCACCATTGTTTCTCTCAGCATTTTCAGTTTCCTTAATTGTAGCACAACTTACTATTTTTAGCAGTTTTTCCGGTCCTGAACTTCCGGAGCCGTTTTGAGGCCCTAAACGACGTTTTTTGGGAAATCTCGGGGCAACATGGGTTCATGGACCGATGGACCCATGTTGCCCTTCCCAAAGTTGTAGTGCTCGGATAGATCTTTCTAACGAGCTATTGTACGCGTCAAACGGAGATCATATGCCAAAGTTACGACCCCAGGAAGTTGATGTATCAATTTACGCAAACGGGGCCCACAGTTTGGCGTTTCATCTTTTAGGGTTAGGTTTTGAAATGTTAAGGGTTTTTCATTGTTTCTCAACAATAAATAGGCCTTCGAGCCTCATTGTAAGAGAGTTCAGAGGCATGTAGCTACCACATCTCTTCTCAGAGATAAGCTACCATCGCCCTAGCTGGTTTATTTCCATTACTGTTTGTAAGCATATTTCAGTATTTTACATTAATGAAATGAAGTATTATTTCCACTGCATATCTATGTTTATGGTTATCTCTGTAATTTGTTGCGTTCTTGTTTAAGTTCGGATCACTCGGTTCCTTCAACACCTATCCATTCCCCGAGAAGCAAAACGCTCGAGCAAAGTGATTTCGATGTGGCGACAACCTCACCACTCCTATCCCTGTGTACTCGATTTGCATTCCAAAAAATAGTGGGGGAGATGAAGAGGCAGGGGAGACAGAGAGCAAGGGGAAAGGCATAAATATTCCCTCTGAAGAAAGGAGGAGCGCTTTTGATTATGGAGAATAACAGTGTTGCTTTATTGTGAATGAGGAGGATTGTTTTTTAGGGAAGAAGGAGCCTTTAGTTTCAGACTCATTGTAGTGTTTTGGATCAAAGTGTTGTTACTAGCATGACTGTAAATATGATTTATATTTATGCATATTGATGACTTACAGTTCACTATTAGTCTTGTTAAATTGAATGTGATTTAGTTTCATGGTTAACTTGTGAATGGTCTCTGATTTGAAACTAAATTAAACATCAGTTGCAGTTTTAATTCCATAGAAGAATGTGGATTCCTATATGAGTGATTGGATTGCAATTTAGCTTTAATACAGTCTTGTCCAGCTGTGAATTCAATGATTGATTCATTTGGACTTGAATCTATGCATGATGTTTAACCTTCTTTATCACGCTCCTGCTGAACATATATATGATGTTTAAACCTCTGTATCATGCTCTTGCAGGATAGATTAGAGTAGTTAGAAGTAGTATAGATAGGATTTAATACATAGAGGTTAGTTGTTTCATTTTGTTGATTTAATTGAAGTCTTCCTCCCGGAAGCAATCTTTCGACATATTCAAGCAGTTTACGGGGTCCCTTAAAACCTATCAGAGCTAGCCAACCCAAACGAAAGCAAGTCTAATTGGGGCTTGCGATTGGGTTAGTTCCCTTTGTTGGCATCGTGCACATTTGCCATGTCAACAAATTGGCGCTAGAAGGAGGGCCTGAACCGCCCTCTCCAGCTTTTCAAGATTTCATCTATAAGTGCCATGCATGGATTCAAAAGGATTAATGTATGGATCGTAAAGGTCGGAGAGATCCTACCACACATTTGAAAGAGCCTCATTTTGAAGAAACAGAGACCCCTCTAAGTCCTGTTTCCGGGTCACCCAAGGAAGAGAGACTGTGGGAGTATCCTATCACTCAGGAACAACCAATCAGAGCGCTTACTTGGGCTTACGCTCGTTCCCTCTCTCAGCTTCCCATCTTTCACTCTTTACCTCCGACAACTAAGAGAAATCCAAGGATCTTTACCTTGAGCAAAGATACATTAGCAGCCACTTCTCTCGAAGACATTCTGCTAGAATCCTTGTAAAGGATCGACACCCCTTGGGTAGAAATTCTTGAGGATTCCCCCTTAAAGGTAACTCCTTGCTTGATTTTGAGAATCCTAACAGAGAAGCCTCCAACCAAAACTTCCTTGTCCATAGTATGGCCAACGTTCCCCCTCTAGGTGGGAATCAACATCCACCTCCTCCTACAGGTGGGAATCAACCCCCACCTCCTCCAGGAGCACTCCCTCCTTGGCTTGTGCAGGAAGCTGTAGTGATACCCGGGCAGCAACATCCCTTACCCAAAAATACAAAAAAAGTGTTAACCAATTTCGACCCTAAGCGGGGAGATACCGCTGATAACCATATTCGCTCTTTCTTCCTAGTCTTGCGTAGGTTGGGGGTTGCCGATGAAGATGTGGTGTGCTGCCCATTCTCTTTTACTTTGACTGATACAACCTCCACGTGGTATTTCAGCTTGAGAGTAGGGTCAATCACCTCTTGGGATGCTTTTCAGCAGGCCTTTTTAGACAAGTTTGGTGATGACAAAACACCTGCGGCCTTAGTTTTAGAACTATCTCATCTAAAAATGGAAACCAAGGAGAAGGTTAAGGATTTTAACATCCGATTCAACACCTTGTTCAACAGGATCCCAGCCACCGCTAGACCCACTGAAGAGGTGCTAATGGAATTCTATATCTCTGCTCTCCCTGTCCCTACAGCGATGTGGGTTAAAAGGAGTAATGTGCAAACCTTACAAGGTGCTATCGATGAAGCGGTGAAAGTTGAAAATGAAATGATTAGCCTCACAGCATGCCACCCTACAACTGGAGAAAAGAAAGCCTCTCAGACATCCAAGAAGAATAATGGAAATGATAACAAAGGGGCTGAAACTAAAGAAAAGGACACCATGGATGTGGAAGGGCTGCATCGAATCATTAAGAAACTTACGAACACAGTCATTGATATGAAAAGGAATCATGGAGAGAGTACTAGTGGTAATGGAGGAGACTATAACAACAGAAAGCCCTTCAAGCCTTTTTGTCATAAGAAAATAGAAGGTGGTCATGGTCAACTGGCATTGCCTACTCCACCTAATGAAGGGGCTTTAAACACAAAAGAGTTGGCTCTTATTGGATCTCTCCTTAACAAAGGAGAACCTATACTGGAACTCGAACTAGAACAAGGAGACAAGGAGGAATACCAAGTAGAAGAACCCTCAAAAGAGGAAACCCAAATTAATGTGTTGTGGGATTTCCATAGTGATGAGAATGACGACGGAGGAGATAAAATTGTAGAAATCAATGCTAATCAAATCCACACGCGAAGTAAAGGGCTATTCCCAGATACGACAAAGCCCTCGGACTCAACAAAGTGAGATTTTCGCCCCGTGAAAGCATCTGCTCCCAGAGTTCCTGTCGAGAATAGTAGACCTGGTGGTAAATCCAAGAATGCCCCTGTTGCAAGTCACCCAGAGAAAGAAAAATGCATCTCCCACTGCAACAAAGGCTACTCGAGATGGTAAACTCCCATCTAAGAATGGAAAAATAGGTATGTTTACTCTACCATATCCTATTTATAACATTGATTACAATATTGTGGATGATCTCAAGAAGTCTAGGGCTAATATCACATATTTTGACTTTTTGAAATTAACGCAGCAAAGAGATCTGCTGCTGAAAGCTATGAATGAGCGGAACTACAAAACCCCCACCACCTCAAGCACCCAAACCAAGAAGCCAATGTCCAAACCCGTTAGTATGACTAACGCAGCCCAAATACAATCATCTATGGAGGCCACGTTGTCTAAAACGAATTGAAATCCCCAAGATGTCAGTGCAGCCATGATAGGGAGGAAATCAAAATCTATGACTCCACCCTTCCTTATCACATTCGAAATCTTCAACATGAATGTGCATAATTGCTTGGTAGACTTTGGCGCCTCATCCACTGTTATGCCTCACGCTATTGCTAAGAGACTTCAGGAAATACCCGATAAAACTAAAACTCGAATTATGCAGTTGGACAAAATGAATGTGAGAGTTATTGGGGAGCTGAAAGATGTGTTGATTCGGATGGTTGCCAAGCCTCAATACACTCAAGTCATTGATATAGTGGTAGTGGATATACCTGAGGCTTATGGGATGTTGCTTAGTAGGGACTGGTCATCAAATCTAAATGGATATTTCTCAACTGATTGGTCCCATATTTTGTTGCCTTAGAGGGGAAAAAGTGATATGCTGAGAATGGACCAGGAAAGATACATGAAGTATGTGCTAACGGAACCAAACAACCCCAATGAACTTGTAATGTTCTATAACTCTATCCTTGGGAATCACAGTTCCGATGTTTATGCCACAGAAACCTGTTTCGGAGAGTGCTATGTAGAAACAGTCAATGAGGCTTTGACAAACACACAGTTGGAAGAAATACTTAAAAACCCCTATAATCCAACTGATGAATTACCTTGTATTATAGTAGATGATAAGACTAATTTCATAGGAAGTAGTTCTTTTAGTGTAACATTAGAATTTATTTTCAAGACACTTCACTTTGATGACTCTAACTGTCTTAAAAGTGCAGGCGCTGGGAGCAATTTCATTAGCCCACTAGGGAACCAATGCTGATGGCTAGCGGGTTGGAATGTGTGCGCACCAGTAACACAGCAGAACATGAAGGCTTGCTGAAAGGCTGGAGAAGAGCCCTTGAAAGAAATATAAAAAATCTCAGAGTTTTTGATGACCCACAGATAATGGTGAACCAGGTAAAGAAAAAGATACACTACAGTCCGCCACACCTGGTGAGGTACCAACATGAGGTATGGAGTTTAATTGGAAATTTTGATTCTTTCAATGTCACATACATACCTCGAAAGTATAACCACGATGCCGATCTGATGGCTGCTATGGCTGTGAAACTTTTGCCTAATATTAGATTAAACAAGAATAAATTTCATGTTGAATTGATTTTCAGATCATCCATAACTGATAACATCTCAAATTGGCAGGTGTTCGAAGGTGATAATCAAATCCGTGGGTTCCTGAATTGCGAGAGAACACTCAGAAACGTAGCCATTAACAAAAAGGAGCATAACAAACTTATAAATGGAAGTGAAGATGAGGTGATATCTTTCATCAAGAAATTTATTTACTTTTCATCTCTCATGAGTGAGCCAACAGGTAAGCACACAAAATTACAACACTCATGGCTGAGCCCATTCCAAGTTGTGGAAAAAATTGGTCATGGAATTTACAGATTGAAAACCTTACAGGGAGAAACTAAAAAAATCCCTATTAATGGCCAGCATCTCAAGAGATACTTCCAATAGCCCCACATGGTGGTTACCCCTTGAGTAGGTTAGAGTTCATTTCATTTCACTGTTAGTGTAGTTGTATTCCTGTCCTTTCTTTTGTTTTCTACAAAGTCCATTTTCCTGTTGTTTTTAATCACATTCCTTTTCAGCCAGCTGATGGTTGTCCTCTAGTCTCGTTCTACCTTTCAGATTTGCCCTCATTCACTAATATCGGCCTTTCCCTACCTCATAAGCTTGCTGATGATTCTATTGTTCATGAACCCATCATTCCCCTGCAAACCAAACCGAAACCCCTCATTGACATTTGTTGGGGAACTGTGTGAGATCTATTGATAACTTGAACATCTGGAGCATGTAGGGGCACTTTTATAAAACAAAAAATGTGTAACTATAGCTGGACTAGCATGGAGGAACGCTGCATTTAAATAAATCCCACTCAGACCTAGCCTATACTTGCTTGTAAGGTTTACAATCATTCTCCATTGGTCCCATCCACCACATTAAATGGTCCAATACCTGTTACTCACAAGTAAACCTCCTTTCATGGGCTAAGCTCACTGTCTCATACCCTGTGGCAAATCTAATTGTGCTCTAGTCCTTGTGCCTGAAACTGAAAGGATTTATCTAAAAAGAAATGAAATGTCAAGTCCTTGTGCCAATTTGGAAGGACACGTTATTTGGGAAGCTGGTTAGAGTAAGTATTGTTGATGGTCTCAGAGTACTGGTTGACACAACAAGCCCAACCTTGCTTAAGGAGTTTAAAAATATGGCATGACCCATGACTGCGCCTCATTCAATCAATAAATATAGCGCTGAAATTCTCATATAAAATGCAAGAAAACATGTCTACATCAAGCTTGATGAGCAATAAAGAGCCGAGGTACACACCTAAATAGATATGGACAGACCAATGACGGCCCCAAAGGGATTTGTGAAAGTGGGAAACAGGTAGAGGAAGGTCAATAAACCCAATAATACTGCCATTGGAGAATGCCTGTCGAAATCATATCAGCAAGTAGAAGCTATTTGTCTCTATCCCCTCTGAAGCAATAATGTTTAAGTGGAACCCATGCTTGTCCATCTGTACAGTATGCATTTCAAGTTTATCTTAAACACCCTGTTGTTCTATCTGATCCAAGGTTTATTTGGAAACAGAGATAATTGGTTCACCCAGTGGTTCGCCATTTGTTGTGGCCACAACCACCACCCTATTAAAACTTGCCTTGGTAGCAATTTTGAATGGGCCCCCCTATAAGTTGATCTTGCACTCCTCCGAATGATCTATCCAATCCCAAAAATTTTAGCTCTTTGCCAAGCCAAATCTTTAATTTCTAAATGGTCAAGGCCCCCTTTGATAAATCTTTGTGGCATATTTCATTCTTGACCCAGCTTAGCCCTTCATTCATTCCCTTCATTGAACTTTTCAATCTTCATATGCATTTGTGGTATTTTTATGCCTGCACGCATAATCACCCCACCCTCACTACAGGCGTTTGTGCACTTAATACACAAAACCCTTCATCACATCATTGTCACGTTATAAGCTCTTTACAAAGAAAACCCTTTGCATAACACATGCCACAAGGGTTCCGGACTCAATGGCATTATAAACCACAATATACATATTTTCAGGTCCAAAAACCCCATCGCATATTGCAATCGGTCCAAGTCCAAGACATATGCATACATGGCGTTCCACTTCCCTCTCGACGCAACAACCTTATCAGTCGGAAGACATATATTTTCGGGTCTGGTTCCCAATCGTCCATCACATATCGACAGAGCATGGGATATACAGTTAACGGGGAGGCGAAAGCCAGACCCACCAATGATTATTAAACCAGGCATATTTATTTTCAAATTTGCCCCAATGGCCATACGCAGGTTTTCTCTTATATCCATGTGTTTGCGATGAAACATTAAAGTTGGGGTTTTCCAAAGGGAATGGTAACATTACGGACTCGAAGGGATTTATGAACGTTAACGTATATGTGTTTTTAGGTCTGCCTCCCAATCGCATATCGCATATCGGCGGAGCCCCGGGCCTCATACATATTACGCACAGCAATATAGTGGCCCCGCCGACCTATTAAATACAACATACATATATTTTTGAGTCCGGAGCATTTCGCATATCGCAATTGGCGGGGTCCCAAGGCTTGAACATAAGGTGCAAAACGATGTGGCGGACCCACCGATCCTATTAAACATATCATATAATATATCAGGTCTGGAGCTAATCGCTTATCGCTATCGGGAGGCACAGGGCTTATATATATGGCACGCTAATGTCTATCTCTCTCTCTCTCTCCCCCCCCCTCTCTCTCTCTCTCTCTCTCTCGCTCTTCCTCGCCTCGCTCCCTCTCTCTCCCTCTCCCTCTCTCTCTCCCTCCCTCTCTCCCTCCCTCTCCCTCTCTCCCTCTCTCTCTCCCCCTCCCTCTCCCTGCCTCCCTCCCTCTCTCTCTCTATCTCTCCCCCTCTCACTCTCACTCTCGCTCGCTCTCTCTCTCTCCCCCTCCCTCTCTCTTTTTCTCTCTCTCTCTCTTGCTCTCTCTCTCTCTCTCTCCCTCTCCCTCTCCCTCTCTCTCTCTCTCTCTCTTGCTCTCTCTCTCTCTCCCTCTCCCTCTCCCTCCCTCTCTCTCTCTCCAGAGCATTTCGCATATCGCAATTGGCCCAGTCCAAAATTTTGTATAAGGCGTGCCATTGTTTACCGGACCCACCGATAGTTATAGGCTTTAGTGTATAATTTTCAAGTCCGACTATCTCTCTCTCTCTCTCTTGCTCTTCCTCGCTCTCTCGCTCTCCTCTCTCTCTCTCCCTCTCTTCTCCCTCTCCTCTCCCTCTCCCTCTCCCTCTCTCTCTCTCTCTCCAGAGCATTTCGCATATCGCAATTGGCCCAGTCCAAAATTTTGTATAAGGCGTGCCATTGTTTACCGGACCCACCGATAGTTATAGGCTTTAGTGTATAATTTTGAAGTCCGACTGTACTGCCGGCTGCGGGGTTTTTACGTGTATTCATGTGTATTCAAGGCACGCAAACTCCCATCATGTCCCAGATCACATTCCGTAGATCTAAAGGGGTACTCATCAATATAATACAGCTCCTCTCGTAGATGGATGCGGTGCGGTTTTACGAAGCATCTGAGCACAGTTCACTCGCGTTGATCAATAGTATTGCTGCCACTCCCGGCCGGTTATATCACTTCTCGCATTGTTCCCCACGCTCCATACCCCCCTTCCCCCCCTCTTATATGAAGTGAAGGGCCAGGAGCGCATGGTGGGGTAGGAGCATCCCGTCGGCTGGGCAATCTTGGGCCTGACCAAAGAGTCTTATGTCCTTCGAGTCGCACGACATTTTGAACAAAATAAATTTTTGCGCAATTCATGCGTTTCCGTTTCTGTGACCAGCAATTGTTTATGTATCTCCATTTCAGACTGTTCTCTAGACTTTTTATCAATATGAGGTGATCGTAGCACTGTATATAAGACTCGTTCTTCAGGCAATCCAATCTTGCGTGTGCAACGCCCTAAATTGTTTCCCAATAATGGCTTTCCAGGAGATTTCATCACTATGCGTATCTTGGCGGTCGTTCCTTTTGGTGGTGGTTCTTTCTGGTTCTGAATTGTGCCATTACGTGGTGATGCGCTGGCATGCATAATGGTGAGCGCATCGTTCCCGCCATCATTTTCGTTATGGTAATGATGAATGATGAATGCGAATGGGGAAGTTTCAATTGCTTGCATTGATCGAAACATTTTCGACAGGTCCTAGCAAGCATTAGCATGAGCTTGTTGACGCCAGCTCTAGGAGAATGCAACTAATACCAATCAATCTCTCGATACCTCTCCCGGTGGTCGAGCCCTCTCCTTATTAGTCGAGCGTTCGTACCTCTCCCTGTCGGTCGAGTCACTAACGTACCTCTCCCTGTCGGTCGAGTCACTAACGTACCTCTCCCTGTCGGTCGAGTCACTAACGTACCTCTCCCATAAGTCGAGTCACTTAACGTACCTCACCCTGCCGGGGGCATCCTCTATTTCCCCAATTCCATAGGATTTTTACTTCTTATTTGTTTGGGAAGGTTGCACCTCTCTCTTGGGGGGAATGAATAAAGAAAGGGAAGATAAGGTTCAATTTACTTATTGGGTGGGGGGGCTTATGATCGAGCCTGCTTGCGCATCCTGAAAGGTCTTGAGCTCTGCTCAGGTTTTGACAGGAAGAATGAAGCGATAACTCGATCTATCTCTCTTTTCTTTATTCTCTATCTCTAGCTAGGAAATCACTCTCATTATATATGTCATTACGGCAGCAAATGAATTGGATTCAAGTCCATTAGGCTCTTTCTCTCTTTTCTTTCGGTAACTAGGTAGCCTTGAGCAATATATAAACCCCCCCAAAGAAATCAATATCATTATATATGTCATTATGCCATCTC
This sequence comes from Pinus tabuliformis, assembly GCA_031772625.1. Taxonomy (NCBI): domain Eukaryota; kingdom Viridiplantae; phylum Streptophyta; class Pinopsida; order Pinales; family Pinaceae; genus Pinus; species Pinus tabuliformis. Next base: position 790,950,666 of record CM062816.1, on the reverse strand, counting down.
ACTGAGGTGCACATCCATTTCCTCTCCTCTTAGTCGAGTCATTGTACCTCTAACGAGCAACTCTCTTCCTCTCCTCTCCCTTATGGTCGAGCACCTAAAGGTCCTTATCAGTCGAGCCCCCTAAAGGGTCCTTATCAGTCGAGCCCCTCACCATATGAATAGTGAGTGACTCCGTCCCTATCGGTCCTTGCTTCGGGCGTACAAGACTCGATAGCAAGCTCATAAGCCAGCCTATGTTGCGGTAGTTTTCCAGAGGCATGCATGGAGAGCTTCATGGAATCTCGTCTGAAAGGCCATTTGCGTGCTTTTTACGGTGACTTTACACACCCAAGTACCCTGCGTAGGCTGAATATAACCCTAATAATTTGGCCATATATAGGTCTTAACAAAATACACCGGTTCCATATATGCAGCAATCCGGTGAGTTAGGACGTTAGTTAGTGAGTCATATCTTCTTATGTTACATTTCGACTGCCTTATGTTCTTTCTCAACTGCCTTCCGGTGATTTGACTGCCCCAGTTCAATAGGAGGACATACAAGCTTCCCTCTTGCCCCTTTATATGTTTGCCCGCTACAGAAAATTTCCCCTGGTGATTACCCCACTTAAGCTGGACATATGCTTCTATACCCTTGAGGTGTATGACCCTTCCTTCACGGGTGCACCGTAAGTAATTTCTCGTTAATGTCATGCGGTGCAGGTAGGAACCCTGTTTAGCCTCGGTAAGCTTGAAATCGGGTAGGTGGTATCATGCTGCTCTGCCCTTGTCAACGCAAGCAAATAAACATCAAAATTGAACTGGGCATGCATCGTGTAACCTCCTCAATCCAATCGATGTCTGAACGCCATCGTGTTCCGTAGAGGATCATGCGACAGACAGACACTTAGTGCTTGTATCCACTAGTGCCTGTATGGGATGGGAGGTCGATGCTTGATAGCGATTGATTGATGAGATTGATGGAAAACATTGCATCACTCAAAGCTACTTGCTCGTACCTAATTGCTAATCATGTGATTGAACCTCTACCTACGTCCTCATCATGTGTCGTGTAATCATCAGCTACGTGTCAGCTACGTGTCGTCATCCTGTATCGTGTAATCATCATCCATCGTGTCTGCACTAATTGTGTCTGTACTAATTGTGTAACCTCATAGGTAACCACCTCCATCGGTAAGAAAACCTAATGGGAAAAACCTACCTGATTGTGAAAACCTCATTGTGTAACCATTGTATCGTATCGTAAAGTGAAAGGGGCTTATTGAAAGGGTATGAATGAAAGGGGGATTGGGTAATGGTAGAATGCATATTGAACGGAATGCATTAATGGGATTGGGAAATGGGGAATGGTGGGGAATGCGGGAGAATGCGGGGGCTATCAGACTGGGGCTCACCAAGGGAATCGGCACCACATCCTGATGGGTATGATCAACTGTTCACACACAAAGAACCACTACCTCCTGGGGGGATTGAGAAACTGTTCACGCACATAGAATCGCTTCTTGTTCACGTTGAACTGGTAAACACGTAGGATCACCACCACCACAACCACCACCTACAGGGCACGGGGTATTGAGAACTGGTCACGTCCAACAAATGGTAACGGGGGATCATCTCCAACAGGTGGGCACGTACAAATTGAAATACACGTACTAGAGCTTCATTCATGCCCCGGCGGAATAGACTTCATTCCTGCATCGACAAGAGCTTAATACACTCCACTGAGTATAGGTTTGATGAGTGCTTCCCCATGGAGTAGAGCTTCATTCCGGCATCGACAAGAGCTTAATGCACGTTACTAGAGCTTCCACGTGACTAGAACTTCCATGTGACTAGAGCTTCTGGCAAGGACCTTCTATCAGCAATGGCTATTGACAGTGCTTATGGGCTATGACTGGCGTATGGTCCTCAAACAGGTGCATCGTAAGTAATGCATCGTCATGGCATCCAGTGGAGGTAGTAACTCCTGTTCCGTAGGGGTAATCCCAGTCCCTATGGGTAAGTTCTCCTCTCGTTAGACGTGGGCTGTCAATCGTCCGTCCGTTGACCACCCCTCTGTCGGATGAGTGCTGTAGTCCGTGGGAACCCCTCTCATGTGGGCCCTCAATCAAGAACTCTCTGGCATAACCCACTTCCCTGACTGTCCTCTACCTGACTAGCACAATGTTTGTTTATGGCGCATGATCCTCCTCAACAGGTGAATCGTATATAACGAGCAGTGTAACCCACTCTTGTCGTGAAGAAGGTATCGCTCACCTAGTTGCATATATTCGTTTGTGGCACCTCATTGGGGCACCTCATTGGGGCACCTCATTGTAGCACATATTCATTCACTGCACGAAACCATTCACTGAAGCCAATCACAGAAGCCGTGTTCACTCACTGCACGAATCCATTCACTGCATGCCCCTAGCCCTACCCCACGAGCTAGTCAGCTCACTGTAGCAACACGTCTATCCATTCTATCGTATGGCGCATGGGTATCCCCCCTCCCTCTCGGCGGGTATGTAGTAACGATGGGGAACTAACTTCTCTCTGGGGTATGGATTGAACGTCTATATCCTTCACGTAGACTGAACTGAACGTCTGTATTGACTGGATTGAACTGAATTGAATGGATTGAATGGATGAAACAGAACGTGTATGCTTGAACTCCTATCTATCCATTGGTTCACATCTCTCTTGTCAGTTGGAACTTTGTCATGCATAGGTGTATCAGTAGTTAGGGTAATCGGTGCACCACCTCACACTTCATCTTCATCTCTCTATCCGTGCACTTCACTCACTCTCTGGTATGAACTGAATGGGGTAATGATTGAACTCCTATGTCCTGTATGGCAATTCGAGGTAGAGTTAGTATCGTATCGGTATAGAGGTTAGAGTTAGAGTGTAGATCGTTCGAGTATAGAGATAGAGGTAGTTCGTGTAGTTCGTAGAGTTCGATGTGAGGTGCACCAAACACAAAACTTCTCCATGCATCATGACAAGCAACACAATCTGATGAAGTTTAGTTGGATGGATGTGTCCCAAAGGTTGTGTCCAATTCCATTAGAAGAAATGAAACAGACTTCTTATCGCTTTCAAAACCACATTAGTGCACTATCGTTTTGTTCTAATTAGTGTGCAACACAACTTGTAGTTCAACCAGCTCTGTTAGTGGCAGCAATAAGAAGAAATTAGCTTTGGCACTTGATTCAATAGTTATCCATGGAGTGAAAGCCCCGTAGTGTTGTTTCCTAGAAATATGCTATCTTCATGTTGTTGTTTACTTAACACCAAAAAGAGAAAGAAGTAGGAAGTGTGAGGTTATATTCTTCTCTTCAATCTAGTATTGATATCATAGTAAGATAGTGATGTATAACTAATAAGCAGTAAAATGTAAAAAGAATTACACATTTCTTACGGCTTACTCTTTACATGGAGCTAGAACCATTGATTCCAGCTTGTAATGCAGTTTATAGAGTACCTCTTTCATGACCATTAAGATCATCTAGATTTCATCTATTAGAACAAATCCCATTACTCTTATAAAGGTTACACATGTTCATTATAATGGAGATCATAGTGGTTGCCTTCCTTATTTGGTTAGTGTAAGTTAAGCTGTTACAAGCATGAGTATTAGTAATATACCTATATGATTGAGATACCACTGATTCTCGTTGTAATGGTAAAGCTCCAAGTAGAGAAAGCTCATATGTTTATTAGGTTAGTACTTATGATACAAGTGAATTAGTAGAACACGTTATAGCTTAGCTTGAATAGTGATACTAGCTTCTTGTTACCAATCTATTGAATTTTATCACATTAGCTTTCAACATCATAGGTTACTGGTGGTACTATGTTTCCATAATCTACTACTATGGTATTGTGTGATGCTTATCTATTATGCTAATACTTACTTATGAATATGGTACAAGTTCTATGCCTGTTCCTATATATATGGTCTTTTTATGTTACCTTATCTCATATGTTACCATATTCAATCAATCACATACATAACCAATATAGGAGAAACTAGGCATATATGGATAGTACTTCTAATTCCGTGGATATACTTATACTGACTACTATTCCCATGGACATACTTAGACTGACTACTATTGAGAAACCATTGACCACTAGTTGGAAGTGATAGCCCGATGAGACTGTTGAATAAGGGATAGCTACTGGCCATACTAGTCTAACAATGGTGATTAGTCTTTACAAGAGATATGGTAACCAAGCACATAAAACGAATATGTATAGTAACCTCCTTTCAACTACGTAATTGTAATAAGTTTCCCATGTTTCCATTACCTTAGGCCTTGCTTATACGTTCTAACCTCTTTGTTTATCCAGAAGAAAATCTTACATTTTGACAAACCTGAACAACATGGTAGTAAGTTCTTAGATCATATAGCTAGTACATAATGAAGTTTAGTCTGTATCACACCCTGCTGTATACAACACATGCTAGTCTGTCTTAAGGTACGTATTCTCCATAATATACATAACCCTATCAATGCTATGAACTAGTATTAACTTACAGCTTTGTGTTATAAGTACCCATAGCTTGTACTATCATACCAAGTGTAATCACCTAATAAATAAGAGCTCACTAGTAATGAATGAGCAGATACCAATCAGTGCAATATGAATACTGAATACCCATATATAACGTGTTCCATATCTATAATAGTGTTGATAATCAATGGTGTTCAATCTATGATATAGAGCTTACTAACAGCTATAGTAATGTAAACAAGTAGGTTCCATATCTACTAACTCGATCCAACTAGTGTGATTCTATAATCAATAAGGAGGGGCTAATCTACAAGCTCACTTGTCACAATGCTTCTATCGATCCAATCAATGGAGTTACTAGTAGTTAATAGGGTCAACATGCATAACTAATACTGATGAGAATGTTAAGCTCTATTACTGCTTACTAATCTGTATAAGTTAAGCTTATTGAATTGTATATCCATAACATAACCTAAGCTTATATTCACCTTTCATCACATAGTAGTATCTATCACAGTAATCAATGGTAAAGAATAGGCAAACTACGTATGGAATATGACTCTATCTTAGTCATAAGTCAAAGTCTCGTAATGATTAGGGAAACATCTATAGTGAGTGATAACAAGGTCATTACCATTGTATTGAAAGCTTAAGAAACAGTGGTTCTAACCTATTCATAGTTACACATGTTGACTCCTTATGATTATCGTATTAGCTCAATGATTACACTGACACATTATTTAGGCTTCTTGGATTGAGTGCATAGAGTACACTTACATAATACAGCAGAGATGTCACTAGTATGAACATGAAGCAAGTATCATAGTTATTAGGGTCTATGTTTTCCATAGCTTACTCAGAGTAAACACACTCAAGCATCTTGTTTCACTGATATAACAATACTAGTATAATTAGGGTTGTAGTTATAATTCACCTTTTTTAGATAACTAGTGTCATTACAGTCTAAGCTTAACCTTACCTGATCATTACTCATCTTATTATGGAGATTACTTACCCTTATTCATATGGTATTCTCCATATTCATCGGTTAACTACCACACTCAATTAGGGAAATTAGGCATATATGGTACTACTAATCCCATGGATCTACTTAGACGGACTACTATTATACAACCATGACCGAGTAGAAGGGTTAGATAGACCGGTGAGCATATGTTATGGGAACAAGGGATAGCGACACACTTACTACGATAGGTGGTTGGTTATACATATATTACAACAGATTCCATGGAGATCATACAGAGATCAGTGGCTTGTAATGTACACCCAAACTATACATGGCAATCAAAGAGCTTAGTTTCTCCTAATAAGGTGATCCAAAGTGAATAGTGAAACCCATTGCTTGTGATAGATATCATAGCCGGCAGCATCCAAGCTATAAATGGAGGCAGAGACCGCAGAAGCAAAAGCAGCCAAGATGAGAAAGGCAGAGGCACTAATAGCACCCGTAGAGGCAACGGATAAAGCAAGGGCTGTAGCACCCACGCCTTTACTGAGCTCAGGTGAAGTTCTTGACTTTTCACCAGTTCCCAGGTCTCAAATTGAACCATCACCATTAGTAAACCCCGCCACCAGTACCTTTCGAATACAATAAGACATGGTAAAGGCAAGTTTTAGCAAAATAGAAAGCAACGGGTGCACTTCACTTTGTCATCCAGTCAGGTGATCGGTTGACCATAATAAATGACCTAATCATTGTCTGTCATCATAAGATTGATATATCGTTCGCTTCGATCCCCTATCATTTTAGGTGCTTCATAGCAAGAGCGTGGTGCCTATAGGGAGGAGTTCTCTCCATCGGGAGCCCCAACAAAGCGAGCATCCAGGGGAGTTACCAATTCGGTTGATTATTCAGAGTGAGCTGACCCATAACCGGTTTCTCTATTTCATAAGTAGTTCAAGATTGATATCTAGCTTCTGCAACTTATTAGTACCTAAAGACTACTACTGAATTCTCAAAAATGAAATGATACAGATATGGATCCCGCGCCAGTAGAATCAAGGGCTAGGGGGGGAAATAGCACCCGCGGCATCCTTTCCGGTCCCAATTAGGGATCGAGGCCCAGAGTAAGCTTCCCACCACCGCCGTCTCGCCTAGGGTCCCTTCCAGTTCTAGCTTTCTTACTTGCATTCCTTCCTGTACCAGCTCCTTACATCCCTTCATCTCGCCCGGTATCCCTGTTTCGGAAGCCATCACCTCGTCCGGATCCAGCTGCTATGAGTCCAGCTGCTATGAGGAGGTCTGCAGCAGGTTAGGTTTCCAAAGATAGGGCTAAAGCTCTAAGGCTTGTATATAGAGGTGTGGCAGAGTGTGCAGCTTTGTTTGCTCCAATGTCTCTGTCTTCAGTTTGAGATGGGGAACTTCTTTTATCCGTCCTCCATGCACCCGCTCCTTATTCTCGGCTTCAGTCAGTTTTCCTCTCGGCTGAAGCCTTCCTCTCAGCTTCGGATTGTGCATCTTCAGATACAATTGAAAGTTGACAATGAAAACTTAGATATGCGAGTTCAAGTGTGAGACGCAGATATGCAATATCGTATAGTAATAGATTGTAGTAGATATGGCTGCAATGAGGTCAGCTTCATGGCAATACTCGTTCATGGCGAGTGCAAGTTCAACGTAGATTAGAATTGTTATAGAGATAGAATTGGGAAATCTAGGGACAAGTGAAACCTCTCCTTTTGGCCTTCGTCTTTTGCCCTCGTACCTCGGGCGAAGGGTTCGTCGTACCTCCCCTCACCCCCTCCGGGTCGTAGATACGGCGACATTATAGAAATGATTTTGATTTGTTCTGCACTACGTCAAGAGACACAGGCAAGAAAGATAGGTTGTAGTAGGTCCTGCTAGGGCGAGGTCTGCAGGTTAGGTTTCATAGGTCTTATCCTATGGGGAAAAGGTTCCGGAGACAACCTCTGCTTCTACGTGGTGCTTTTGTGTCCTACCCAAGTAGAGTAAGCGGAGTCTCTGAGCCTAGCTCTTGCTGGCAGTAGTGAATTAGATCTGGAGAGCAACGTAGAAATGTGATATCATATGTTAATACGTATCTATCTGAGTATCAAACTTAGCGGACTTCTTTGATTTAGCTCCGGCTAAGCACAGCTCCGTAGAGCTAGAGCTAGGAGGTATTCTCCGGCCCCATAGCAGCAATGCAAAACTTAGATATGTTATTGAAACTTGTTTCTCAGAAAAGAGCTAGTGGAATTAGATAGAGATTCTAGGAGCACCCTAGTAGCAACGTATGGTGGCTATGCAACTCCAAGTGTCAACGTAGATATGCCGAGATATTATATGTGAAAATGTGGATATGAAGATCCAAGTGTTCAACGTACTATTAGAGCACCACCTACCTACCTTGGTATCCTACCAGCTACCAGCAACATCAAACCTGTATGACGTAGTGGAAAAGAATCCTAGTCACATCATCGGCAGCTAACAAGACAAGTTCAACGTCTATACGCTCGTTTAGACCTGCCCCATAGCAAACTAGCTTTGTTAGATATGGCAACATCGTCAAGTCAATTGTATAGTAACAGGTGGAGATATGCAATATCATACCCAAGTAGAGTAAGCGGAGTCTCTGAGCCCAGCTCTGGCATCCACCTGTCTGTGGCCGTAGTGGATCTCCACCAGCATCAACTAATTAGTAGAACTAAGACTAAGATTGCACTACTCTGGGCAAGTGAAACCAACGTCTCCATGGTGTCATCATATATGAACACGTCTATATGCTGATCTCATATAGAACACTAGTAGAGATCTAGAAAAAGGGCAGTGTTTCCATTTCCTCTTTTCGGCTCCGGGCTGCACTACTTCTGGAGATCCAAGTACAACTAAAAAAAGCTAGCCCCCTTTTCCCCCGGTGGTGCTTGCTAAGCTAAGCACACTTTCTAGGGACATATCTATTTCTCGTCTGTGGGGATGAATCCAATTCTATTTATTTAAGAGCACCAACTTCTCCATGGCAACATTGTATGTGAAAATGTCAATATGTGAATCCAAGTGTCACCGTATTTATGGCGGTATCATAGGCTTTCACTTGGATTGAACTCTGAGGCTATGGCCTTGGTAACATTATTCAACCCATGGAGAGCGGAAGGAGACCAGCCACCTTTGGCATGGGCTTTGTCTAGGAGAAATTAGAGTGATAGAAAGAGAATCAGATTATTGAAATCTAGGGACCTTTCAAACGTATCTATGGCGATATAATAAGTGAAAACCAGGTGATTGAAAGGTGCACACGTAGAGATTACGATATTCTATTGGAACATTGATTAGCTTCATGGCTATGAACCACGTGGATATGTGAGATCATATAGTAGTGGAATTAGACCCAGATTTCTTATTCTTTGTTTTGTTCGGATGGGCACACACACTAAAACCTATAGCTTATTCGCTGGAGCTCAGGAAGATAGGTTCAGGTAGAGTAGAGATGGCAACATCATATGTGAAAGATATATATTGTTCTCTGTTCATGGCAAGTAACAAGTCAAAGGCTCTATGCCGATATCATAGTCTCTATGCGATCATCATATGTGAAAACTTATCTATGCAAGCTCGTATAGTCAGAGGTTGTAGTAGATCCGACTGCTATGGCAAGGTCTTCTGCAGGCCAGGTTTATAAGCTAGCTAGGTCTTCTCCGAGTCCAAGTTCAACTTACTTCTCTATGGGCCATGTGATACTGTATATGAACCATGTAGATATGCGAGTACAAGTGCAAAACTTAGATATGCGCTTGAAACTGGGTGCAAGGGCATACCAGCAAGAGAGAAACGATCAGAGAAAAAGGGCCAACTAACTCAAGAGGTTTCATTGATAGCCTTCATAAAATCAGACGAAATCAAGTGGTGTTGTGCATGGGCTGGCTGCTTTGGCCAGGACTTATCCATCCATGGCAACATCATATATGAACATTGGTGCTTCTTCATGGCTATGAAGATTCAAAGTAACCGAGCGGATTCTCTTAGCCCAGCAGCTCTGGCATAAGCACCTGGGGCCTTATTATGTAGTGGATCTCCACCAGAGCATCGACTAATTAGAACTAAGATTGCACCATATTCTCTTTTTCAATGACACATGCATGTTAACCCATGGAGAGCTGCTCTGGAGACCCGGTGGTGGTTACAGCAGAGTAGAGCTAGTAATACAGCTATAGGAACTCTATTAATAGCGGCAATTGCATTGAACCTAGAGATCTATTGTTCTATTTGTTTTTCATGGCAAGTCAAAGGCTCTATGGCCATATCATATATGAAGATTGGTCAACTGCTTTATGGCTATGAAGATACAAGGCCAATATCATATGGAATTGGCACCAGGCTTTAGGATCGACAGCATCGCAATTTGGTAGTAGCAGAGATAATAAACGAGATGAAAGGGTACGGTTTATTCCATAGAATCTCTAGTTTAGATATCCGATGGCCCTAGTTCCCATAGGGACCCATCAAAATAGGACGGTTGGCAGCAACGTTATTGTATTTTGCAGCTCGGCTGAAGAATATACAGGCCGAGACCGGTAGTTTGACTCTTTGGGATCTTGAGCTGAAGTCTTTTCTTCACGTTTTTTAGCGGCCAAGTTCCTCTCCTTATCAGTCGAGCCCCTGCCGGACCTTGCCCTCGGAAGCGCAAGACCTCCGGACCTTCTTTTCTTTGTGTTCCAACTGTGAATGATGACTCTTGGATTGACTAGCGGCCAAGTTCCTTGCCCTCTCTCTATTGCAAGGGTCTTCAATTGCAATATCTCTATTGGGCCTTTGTCTTTCTATCTATCTTTCTTCCGCGATCAATTGAACTGTTTTTTTAGGTAGCCATTCAACACCATTAGCATTTATAGTGTCTTAGTTGATGGTCAAATTAGCTTATAGCTGTGGTGTTATTAATGGGACCTCTTTTCCCTCTATGCTCTAGTTGAATAGCAGTTGTTTTATGGTAAAATGGGCTCTCTAGCTCAAGCTGTCTGACCCAAACTCACATAGGGCTTCACCATAGTAGCATAGTCAAAGAAATTGCAAAACCTTTTTCCCCTCCCCAGTCAATTGCTAACGCTAATGGTTGCTACCCCACCTGTTTATTCCTTCCCTTCCTTCCTCTCCCTTACGGTCGAGCCCTCTCCTTAACAGTCGAGCGTTCGTACCTCACCCTGCCGGGGGCATCCTCATTATTTCGTATTCGTAACAGTGTTCCGTCCCGTTCATTGTTAAGTTGAAGTATTCCCATAGTTCCGTCCCGTTCATTGTTAAGTCAGCCATTTGCTAAAGCTCTTTATTTTGGAACACTATGCTCTAATTAGCGCTCTGCTCTAGCTATAGGTTTATAAGCGGATCCACCATTGTTTATTTGCCCCCGTAGGGTATCATGCTATGAATTCTCAAGGTTCAAAGTGTCTGTCCAGTTTGGGTGAATCGTAAAGAGCAGCAGTCGAAACTCCAGGGAGTTGAGTCAAGAACATAAGGGAGTTGAAAGGAATGCAGTAATGTGTAAAGTGAAACTGGTATAATGCGTATTGACCTGAATGCTCATCTCGTTTCCTATCGGGCTGTTCGAAGTGAAACCAAGTTTAGGGAAACGAAGGCGAGCGACCCCCCCCACCCGCTAATATCAAGGGGGTTTGCGTAGCCAGTAGTTTTCCCACCTGTGCTTAACTAGTATTATCTTACTTTGCTGTAGAACACATTGAGCCATATACGCACACACACACAAATGATATATATATATACGTAGATATATAAATATGACAAAATACCGTAGAAAAAGACAATAGCTACGGCGCCTGGGCGCGTTACTCTTTTGAGGTGAATGGCATAAGAAATCATAAATCATCGGGGATACTCAAATGCATCTTTATTACTAACAATCATATAGAAACGTCACGAAATGTTCAATAAGAAAAACTTCACTTAAAGTGCCCGAATGAGGATTCTGCCTCGGCCCCCTAAAAGAGGAGATTTCAATAGGCATGGCGAATGAGCGGCATCCATCCATTCAATGCCCCTCCCCGTGTGGGCCCTCCTGTTCCGGTGTGTAATGAGGAACTTTAGTTGCTCGACTGATAAGGATGTGCAAGCAGGCTCAACTGTTAAGGATGCGTAAGCAGGCTCGACCATAAGGATGCGTAAGCATGCTCGACTGTTAAGGCCGCCATCGAGAGGACCTTTAGGTGCTCGACCAAAAGGACCTTTAGGTGCTCGACCATAAGGGACGGAGTCACTCACTATTCATATGGTGAGGGATTTCTGGCTCAACCATAAGGTCCGGTAGGGGCTCGACTGGCCGCCATCGATTTATCGCTCGACCATAAGGTCCAGCAAGGGCTTGACTGGCTGCCATCGATTTATCGCTCAACCATAAGGGACGGAGTCACTCACTATTCATATGGTGAGGGTGCGTTAGCACACTCGATTGCCTTTAGTTACTTATTTGAGAGGGGGGCCGCCATTGATTTATCGCTCGACCATAAGGGATAGAGTCACTCACTATTCATATGGTGAGGGATTTCTCGGTCGACCAAAAGAGACGGAGTCACTCACTATTCATATGGTGAGGGTGCATTAGCAAACTCGACTGTCCAGGCCGCCATCGATTTATCGCTCGACCAAAAGGGACAGAGTCACTCACTATTCATATGATGAGGGATTTCTCGCTCGACCAAAAGGGACGGAGTCACTCACTATTCATATGGTGAGGGATTTCTCGCTCGACCAAAAGGGCTGCCATCGCCGCCATCGAGAGGAAAGGATGCGTAAGCAGGTTTTTTAGTTACTTATTTGAGAGACCAATAAGTAAATTGAACCTTTAGGGTGCGTAAGCGACTAATAAGGATGCGTAAGCAGACTCGACCAAAAGGATGCGTAAGCATGCTCGACTGTTAAGGACCTTTAGGTGCTCGACCATAAGGTCCGGAGGCGCTCGACCATAGGGAGAGGATGTGTAAGCATGCTCGATTGTTAAGGAGAGGACCTTTAGGTGCTCGACTGATAAGGATGCGCAATCAAGCTCAACTGTTAAGGACCTTTAGGTGCTCAACCAAAAGGGAGAGGAGAGGACCTTTAGGTGCTCGACCAAAAGGGAGAGGAGAGGACCTTTAGGTGCTCGACCATAAGGACCTTTAGGTGATCGACTGATAAGGAGAGGATGCAGAAGCAGGCTCGACTGTTAAGGAGAGGACCTTTAGGTGCTCGACTGATAAGGCCACCATCGAGAGGAGAGGGAGAGGATGCGCAAGAAGGCTTGACCATAAGGATGCGTAAGCATGCTCGACTGTTAAGGCCGCCATCGAGAGGACCTTTAGGTTCTCGACCAAAAGGGAGAGGAGAGGATGCGGAAGCAGGCTTTTTAGTTACTTATTTGAAAGCCCAATAAGATAATTGAACCTTTAGGTGCTCGACCATAAGGTCCGGAGGCGCTCGACCATAGGGAGAGGATGCGTAAGCATGCTCGATTGTTAAGGATGCGCAAGCAGGCTCGACTGTTAAGGATGCGAAAGCAGACTCGACTGTTAAGGAGAGGACCTTTAGGTGCTCGACCAAAAGCCCCCCCACCCAATAAGTAAATTGAAGAGGACCTTTAGGTGCTCGACCATAGGGAGAGGATGCGTAAGCATGCTTGACTGTTAAGGATGCGCAAGCAGGCTCGACTGTTAAGGATGCGCAAGCAGGCTCGACTGTTAAGGATGTGTAAGCAGGCTCGACTGTTAAGGAGAGGACCTTTAGGTGCTCGACCAAAAGCCCCCCCACCCAGTAAGTAAATTGAAGAGGACCTTTAGGTGCTCGACCAAAAGGGAGAGGAGAGGATGCGGAAGCAGGCCCTTGCTCGATGCGGACAAGCGACTTCGTACCTTTTTTTTACTTATTTGAGAGACCAATAAGTAAATTGAACCTTTAGGTGCTCGACTGATAAGGCTGCCATCAAGAGGAGAGGATGCGGAAGCAGGCCCTTGCCCGATGCGGACAAGTGACTTCGTACCTTTTTTTTTACTTATTTGAGAGGCCAATAAGTAAATTGAACCTTTAGGTGCTCGACCATAAGGTCTGGTAGGGGCTCGACTAATAAGGCCGCCATCGATTTCTCGCTCGACCATAAGGTCCGGAGGGGCTCGACCATAGGGAGAGGATGCGTAAGCAGGCTCGACTGTTAAGGATGCGCAAGCAGGCTCGACTGTTAAGGAGCTTTAGGTGCTCGACCAAAAGCCCCCCCACCCAATAAGTAAATTGAAGAGGACCTTTAGGTGCTCGACCAAAAGTTCCGGAGGCGCTCGACCATAGGGAGAGGATGCGTAAGCATGCTCGACTGTTAAGGATGTACAAGCAGGCTCGACTGTTAAGGATGCGCAAGCAGGCTCGACTTTTAAGGACCTTTAGGTGCTCGACCAAAAGCCCCCCCACCCAATAAGTAAATTGAAGAGGACCTTTAGGTGCTCGACCAAAAGGGAGAGGAGAGGATGCAGAAGCAGGCCCTTGCCTGATGCGGACAAGCAACTTCGTACCTTTTTTTTACTTATTTGAGAGGGGCCATCCAATAAGTAAATTGAACCTTTAGGTGCTCGACTGATAAGGCCGCCATCGAGAGGAGAGGATGTGGAAGCAGGCCCTTGCCCGATGCGGACAAGCGACTTCGTACCTTTTTTTTACTTATTTGAGAGGCCAATAAGTAAATTGAAACTTTAGGTGCTCGACCATAAGGGACGGAGTCACTCACTATTCATATGGTGAGGGATTTATTGCTCGACCATAGGGAGAGGATGCGTAAGCAGGCTCGACTGTTAAGGATGTGCAAGCAGGCTCGACTGTTAAGGATGCGCAAGCAGGCTCGACTGTTAAGGACCTTTAGGTGCTCGACCAAAAGCCCCCCCACCCAATAAGTAAATTGAAGAGGACCTTTAGGTGCTCGACCAAAATCCCCCCCACCCAATAAGTAAATTGAAGAGGACCTTTAGGTGCTCGACCAAAAGGTCCGGAGGTGCTCAACCATAGGGAGAGGATGCGTAAGCATGCTCGACTGTTAAGGATGCGCAAGCAGGCTCGACTGTTAAGGATGCACAAGCAGGCTCAACTGTTAAGGACCTTTAGGTGCTCAACCAAAAGCCCCCCCACCCAATAAGTAAATTGAAGAGGACCTTTAGGTGCTCGACCAAAATCCCCCCCACCCAATAAGTAAATTGAAGAGGACCTTTAGGTGCTCGACCAAAAGGGAGAGGAGAGGATGCAGAAGCAGGCCCTTGCCCGATGCGGACAAGCGACTTTGTACCTTTTTTTTACTTATTTGAGAGGGGCCATCCAATAAGTAAATTGAACCTTTAGGTGCTCGACTGATAAGGCCGCCATCGAGAGGAGAGGATGCGGAAGCAGGCCCTTGCCCGATGCGGACAAGCGACTTCGTACCTTCTTTTTTTACTTATTTGAGAGGCCAATAAGTAAATTGAACCTTTAGGTGCTTGACCATAAGGGACAGAGTCACTCACTATTCATATGGTGAGGGATTTATCGCTCGACCATAAGGGCCGCCATCGCCATCGAGAGGGCCACCATCGAGAGGATGCGTAAGCATGCTTGACTGTTAAGGCCGCCATCGAGAGGACCCTTTAGGGGGCTCGACCAAAAGGGAGAGGTCTAACAGGGCTCAACTGATAAGGATGCGCAAGCAGGCTCGACTGTTAAGGAGAGGACCTTTAGGGTGCGTAAGCACGCTCGACTAATAAGGATGCGCAAGCAGGCTCGACTGTTAAGGACCTTTAGGTGCTCGACCAAAAGGGAGGGGAGAGGACCCTTAGGTGCTCGACCATAAAGTCCGGAAGCGCTCGACCATAGGGAGAGGATGCGTAAGCATGCTCGACTGTTAAGGATGCGCAAGCAGGCTCGAATGTTAAGGATGCGCAAGCAGGCTTGACTGTTAAGGACCTTTAGGTGCTCGACCAAAAGCCACCCCACCCAATAAGTAAATTGAAGAGGACCTTTAGGTGCTCGACCAAAAGCCCCCCCACCCAATAAGTAAATTGAAGAGGACCTTTAGGTGCTCGACCAAAAGGTCCGGAGGCGCTCGACCATAGACCCACAGTTGCATCTGATCGGGTGGAAGAATCCGTTCCAAGTTAAGAGACATAGCCTGGTGATCCAGTTCCAGGTTAAGATTAAGTGCCCAATACGTACGTATCCACGGCCCTCCTTCACTAGGTTCCAAATCCTGGGGATCCCATTGATCCAGAGCTAGTCGATTACCCAGTCCCCGGTGAGGTTGATCCGCCATCGAAGGTATTAGAGACAAAGAGAACAGCAGTGATTTCCAAGGCTTTCTCCTCGCACATAGACAGACACAGATATTTCGGCCCTTGGTTTTGTTCCTTCCTATAACCCGTTGGAGAGCCCTCATAGTTACAGTTCCAATTCCAGATCGGGTGCCGTCATGGGATGATATGGCTCCGCTTACATTCTAGGATATATTGTTATTTGTACAAAACCAACATCCACAACAATTACCTTCTTGTGCTCTTGATCCTCAAATTGCAAACTGTCTGCGACTGGAGTCTTCCTATATTTGATCATTTCCAGTGGACAAGCTTCATGGATACATTTTGAATCGATCACAGCATGAACACCTTCCATTTCTCCTTCCGAACAGATTAGTGATTGGTGGTTCTAAATTCCTCCTTGTGAAGGCATATTTTCTGGGTACATATCTTTGATTCGATCTGTAATCTCTAACTCACCATAACTTGGTATTACATTCCTGGAATGCGGGCATAGGGGAACAACTACAGAATGGTTTTGTCGGCCTTCCTCCAAGTGCGTGTATGAAAAAATATCTGGCTCAGAGTATGAAAATGTCAAAAAACCAATATCTAGTAGGATGCTGGACTTTAGTGTTAATAAAATATGCTGTTTTATCCCCTGTTTTTGGGCAAGGGGCCTGATGGGAGAGTATACTCTCTTTGTGATCTTTTGGTTGTGTACAATCCTTGTCAGGAGGTGCATACATTGTGTCTTTTAGAATCTTGAATCAGATTTTTTTCCATTTCAAACTTGATTTTATCAGTGAATATATGCACAGAATCATTCTTCAAAATCTTTCCCTATTGTTGTTCTTTGAAAGCCGCACAACAAATTGTGTAAGACTGGACAATGAACATGATTTCTTTCTGTAGCAGGGAATATTGATTTGTCATGCATAGGAGTGATTGGCAGGGGCACATCATCATAATTTTGGCTAGCCAGATTCTGTCTCTTCTCTCTTATTCAAAACTAATTGAGACGGGCATTCATCTACCATTTCTTGTTGCACAATCCCCATCTCATGGACCTTATTTAGTTTAAGGAAATGTTCATGACCAACATCCTCAATTTGACAGTCAATCTCAACTATTTCTAATTGAAGTGACTTGCCCCCAATAGGTAATCTTTTTTTGGTATCAAGGCAAGGAGGAAACCTTACCGCGCTTGATGGACGATGGATGGAGGGACTATTCAGTGCGGAAATATAGAAACTATATCTCTATCAGCGCTCTCTATTTATAGAAAGCTGGCCAATCCCCCTTATGAAATAATCTACATGAGGGTAGGTATATTCTACTGCCCCTCCCCACCCCAGCCAACATCTATTTCACTCGCCTACCATGAATCTCCTACCAGAGCTTCCTAAGGAAGGTAAAACGTCTATGTAAGGTTCCGCGGACTACCTTTTCCCCGAACCATTCATGCATGAGTAGAACGAGGTAGGGTGCCCCTCTAAGGGCAGAACCTAAAGAGTAAAAGGAGGTCCGTGGACTACCTGTCTGTTAGCGTAATACCGATTCTTCCTCTCCTTATCAGTCGAGCCCCCTGTCGGGTCCTTGCACTAGGAAGCGCAAGCCCCTCCGGGACCTTCGTTTCATCCCTGCCTTGTTCAGCTAGCTCAGTCTAAGTCTAAGTCTCAGTAGCTAGATTCTGTTCCTACGGTTGGATAAGCTTCACCTTCATCTTTCTCTTTTTCTTTATCGGTAACAGCATCAACCTGCACTATAGCTTGGTAGGGCTGAGAACCCCTAATAGCAGCACGAGCTCCGGTTTCAAGATAATAAGCCCAGTCACTTTCTTTTCTTTCTTAGAAGGTTGAAACCTCACTTAGTAGGGTTAAGCATGCGTAAGTAGAACTAATTTTGTTGCACAGGTAACTCAGATGCAGCCACTAAATAAGTACAGGAGCTATTCTCTCAAGGTGTAGGCTTAATTAATTCATTATGTAGTACAAGTCTTTTTGTAGCGGCCACCGGATGTACAAGAGCTTTTTAGAGCTGGCACCAATACTTGCGAGAGGTGGGACGAAGACTCGGTTGTAAAAAGGCTCTGAAAGGTCTGAATCACCAAATGAAAAGAAAGTGCGATAAGTAGTTGTGGTTAAGAGAGATAGCTTAGCGTTCAAAGGGTGGAAAAAAGCTTCTAAAAAGGGCATCATCTGCCTATGGAGGTCGGTATGTTTACCAGCGCACGAACTAGCATGAGGTGCGGGTCCAAGTGATTATATATAGATATACATCTATATAAGATATAATAACCACTAGCTTGGAATGTGTTACCATCATGAAAGGTATATAATCGGGATGCCTACCGAACACCAGCGAGAGGGGTAAAGAGCTAATGTGGGATACAACTACAGTTATTAGGAGCCTTTCCTTCATGAAGAAAACAAATTTCCGAATAGAAAGTGCTTGGTCTGGCCCCCCAAAATAGATACGCTCCATGTTCCCCGTATGAGAAAGAACCAGTATGAAAAAGGGGTGACGAGAGGTATTGAACTACTGTGGATACAATGACAATATCAAAAATTTCAGGTGGGTAAGTGAGATCGGAATCATCAACCGGACTTCAACTATATGGGTAGGTATGGAATCATCGACTGACAAGTATGACTAAGGTGATCACTAAATCGATTTGGCGCTAAGACCCGTATCAATATAATAGCGAGCCAAGTTCTTCTAAAAGAAGGAAAATAAATGCGACAGTGGAAAAATAGAGTGTCATTAAGACATCAACTGGTGTTGAAGAAACTAGGGCTGGCTTGGCAAGCCGTGAGCTTCGAGCCCACCCGGGTATCACCGTTATTGGGAACGAGATGCCAACCAGCCCCTTCGAAGAATACCGAAGCAGATTTGAGTCCTAGCTTTCATCCGCCTGCCTCCAGCCATTGTTATACCGCCTACTCATTCAAGTTATTGCCCAGGCATTTCACATTCAGGTCCATAGCGGGCCTTCCGCTCCAGCACTATATACGTATATAGATGTCGAGTAGTTTCGGGATTGATTAAGGCCATTGGACTGATCAATGATTTTCTCTGGCCCACTTAGTCCACACGCTTTGGAACGATTCACTTGGATGCTCCAGCATGAATGAAGTGAAGGGAGGGACGGGTGAAAGGGATACCATGTTCAATCGCGTATCCAAGCAGGTTAGCCCTTTTCCTTTCTGGATGTTGGAATTTCGGAATGGGACTTGGCGAACCGAAACACCTAATCCAATTAGCTGGAAGAAGGGGATCGACCCATGCGAGTAGCAGCGAGCGGAGGAGTTTTCACGTGTACGAGATAGTAGGAAATGTCGGGTCCCACGACCCCTAAGAGCTTATAGTAGGGAATGTCGATGGGCAATTGTCCTCTCCCGGTGGTCGAGCCATGCTTCGCATCTTCAATTATTCTATAAGCTGTGCTTCTCAACTTTCAAATGGCAACAAGGAGATTCGAGTTGAGTTCCCTTCTCTTAGAATAGTTTTATTCACGTCGCTTTCAAAGTAAGGGTAAGGGCCCCTTTTAGAACGAGAATCTCGTATCTCCGGAAGTTGTATCAACCCGAATCTATAGAAGTGGGCACATCACATTACACAAAAAGGGGGAAGTGGCCTTTTCGATCATGCAAGCCTGACCTTAAATAATAAGAATAGGGGGCGAACACCCCTTAAATCAAAATAGTAGGCAGCTTCATATTCCTATCCTGTTCGGTGCATTCCATTCCAACCCGGCCAGGGTTGATTCAATTTCTCTTGATCCAGCCTTCGGAGAACCATTTGTTGATCCAGTCGATGAAGCAAAGGCAGGAGCACAGCCAGGATTAGAAGCAAAGATCCCATTACCATAGCCAGATCGAGAGCCATATGTCATACGAAAGCCATGTATGTTCAGCATAGCGCCAAACAGGCTAAGCGACCCAAGGTATTAAGTGTAAGCGGGTTCTTAGGACCACTATAGGCAGAAGAAAAGCCCATAGCAATAGAAAGCAGGACAACCAATCGCCAACCTCCATCCAAGCATAGCCTATAAGAGCAGCCCCAAGGTAAGACTAGTCAGAACTAGCTGCTGCTACCAACACGAATGTGATAAGACCAGTTTCCCATCCATCAGAAGCATAGGAGGTAGAGCTAGTTTACTTTGTTTACCCGGAATCAGTGAATGCGCCAGTTTATGGTGCCAGTGAAGCAGCACCCGTTTCAGTTCGAAAGCTAGTAGTTTCAGATCCTTCCGTTCGAGAGTAAGAGGCGGCTAGAGCATATAGGCACAGGTGGTCGGGGCAAAGGCGGATACAGATGCAGCAAAGTCAGTATACAAGGTAGAAACAGAACCATTTGACCCCGAAGTTTGGGTTTTATATCCCATTTTAGGTGCGAATACAAATCCACACCCTCCAGTAGCAAAGAGACGGGTAGCATAGGCATATTTAGATTGATACCCGGTATAAGTACCAGTTATTTAGCAAGGCACTCGTCGATAGCCATTCACCTGCTCGTCCAAATCTTTGCTTTGTGCCGCACATGACCCAGTAGCCATTTCTGAGTCCATCTATGCAAGGCCAAGTAGCAGTAGAGTGACCCACCTATTGGAGACAGAACAAGCGCGGCGCAGCTGACAACAAAACGAGAAAACAGATGGGTGAAAGTCAACAGTAAAGGTAAGCGGTTGGGACAGACAATTGAAAGGTATAGCAGGTTCTAAAGTAGGCAGCAGAGACGAAGGCAGAGCCATAGCTTGCATCTCTTCCATATCGAGATTGAGAACCTCTAGCAGCATATCTTCCAGATCAATAGGCATAGCCCGCAACCCCCTATGAAATAAATGAAAAAGGGTGGGGCAGCCCTGAGCGATATTGAAGTAATAGATAGTTTGGCCTTGTGTTATAGATTGATATCCAGCGACAGAGGCAGAGATGAAAGCAGGCAGGAGCAATTGAACCAGCACCCGCTTATGGATCAATTCAAGAGCCAGTTGATCAAGTTGAAGCACTCGTTTCCTCGCAATGGTAGAGACATAAGCTGAAGCATAGAAGGCAACAAAGACAGAGTGAGAGGCAAAGGTCGCAGTTTCATCGGTTGGAGATCGAGCATAAGAGGCGAAGGCTTCTTCGGTAGCAAATCCAATTATAGAGTCCCCAGCAACAGGGCAACAGGGAAGGAGGAAGCATTTGAGCTAGATCGAGACCCAGATCCCATTGAAGCACCTGTTGAAGCACTCATCGATGACCCAGTTACACCGGCCCGGAACCTATTGAAGTTGACCTAGAAGCAACACTTGTTGATTGAGTTTAGTTAGTTGTGGAACCTATTGAAGTTTATCTACAAGCAGTTGAAAAGCTAAAGCAGTTCTAGTCCCAGTCCTACCAGTTTCTAATCCAGATCCAGATCCACGTAGAGAGCACGACAATACTTCGATGAACATCATAGAATATAGGAACAACAATGCTCCTAGTAGGAACACTAGCTAATGGCGGAACAACACTTGTAGAAACAACTAGAGATGCTTATAGCAACACATGCTTATATTAGAACACCACAGCTATTTTTTATCAAGTGAGATTATGACGTTTAAGATAATATTTTGAGGAAATTGTACTAAATCTATGGAACACAATCTACATACAGCCCAATCCAAACTCTTCACTGAACAAGCTCCACTCGGCAATCTGATTCTGCAATCTAATCCAGTCCCATCAAATATAGGTCGTATCCAACCTTAGCAATTTCAATATCCGTATCTGATCTAACGGAAAGAACCCTTCCTTAGCAAGTGACTTATCAATAGCTCGAATACATACCAATGCGTATCTATCTATATTTCTTTATTGGGTCCAATTATTTCAACTTGACTCATCGAAACTAGATAGATGGGGAGCCCTGTAAAGCAAGGAGGCCCGTATTGCGCTATTCATGAACAGATGGGAGGGGTTGGTTCATTGATGAGATATCAATGAGGAAATCTCATATGCAGTTCCTAGCTTAGGTGTTACGACATAAGTTATTGTTCCCATAAGCTCAGTTCCGATATCTGCTAATGTAGCTATAAGCTTTGTTCCGACAAATGCTGTTGTTCCAAGAAGCTTGGTGGATTAGCCTCGAATAGTTCTGGCATTTGGTAGTGTTCCAAGTAGTCATATTAAACTATCACTTCGGAGTGTTCCCACTTGTGGGGGTGAGGCTGCGTGTGTCAAAGTCTATGTCGGATAAACTCAATAGCCGTATCAAGCAACCGGTGCAATGATCATGATTGCTTCGCTTACCGGAGCTACTAGTGCTTACTTAGGTTCGAAAAACACATATGGATATGGGCACCTTCCACCTAGTCGGACATGGATCCGTCCCTGCCTTATTCTATAACCCCAGTCCCTTCAGCTCCTCAACAGCAAGTAAGGACAGGTACGGGCGGCTAATTTATTGATCTTGGAGGGTTAACATCTTAATCAATAGGTGATAAGAGCAATTACAGAGTGTTCCTAGGAGTGGTGTTCCAACATCTTCAACCATAATGAGTTGAGTCATCCAAACTGATTTTGGCTCCTCTACATGGTCCAGTTCCGACATGCGCTATTGTTCCCATAAGATTTGTTCCGACATAAGCTCTTTATCTAATAAGTCATGTTCCAACATAAGCAATGGTTCCAAGAAAGCGGTGTTCCAGCATTAGTACGTGTTCCTAGAATAGGTGTTCTGAGATTAGCTAGTGTTCCTAGTCGTTGTATTATTGTGGAGCTTGGATGGCATATTACTTAGCGTGGGCGGGGTATTCTTTGTGTGGATGGATGATTCATACGTGAAAATACACAGCAGGCAAAAGGAATAGGTATAAATGGACATGCTATTCAGTCGGAGGTTACACGCTTAGCTGGGCCGCTCAGATACAACTGCTCACACCGGAGCCACAGAGAGAGGCTATTCCGCCCTCACAAGATTGATAGGAATTTAGGCCCCAGTACTAACCCAGTCAATAAACTAAAAGATGCATAGACACGCACTGTAACTACCCAACCCGGTAAACTAAGCTAACTGGCTAACCCAATCTACTAACTTATAACGGTAAAACACCCAATCAACTAATGCACAGACATACGCACAGGTCCAACCCTGACCTAACTAAAAAGCTACCCTAAAAGGAAAGGAAGGGACACATGCAAATATATAAGGTCCAAACACTCTGAACCTAACTAAGCTACTTTGCAAGGGAAAGGAAGAGACACATGTGCGTATGTAAGCTTAGAACTAAGCCTGATCTAGCGAATTGACTGACGTATATGTTAGCACTGGGGCAACCAACCAATGCTACTAAGCTAGCTAACCACATGCACATCTATAAAGTACTGGTACGACCGCTGCTAACCACTGCTACTAGACTGGTGCACTAACCTAGCTAACAACTAACACAGCCGACCAACCCTACGACATGCACGTATGTTAGCACTGGTACAACCACCGCTAACCCCACCTATAATTAGGCTGGTTCACTAACACAGCTAACTCACATGCCCATCTGGAATATTATGTATATTACTACTCACCCCGTCTCGCTCAGCTTAAGTCCCCGAGCGACAGCGAAAGGCCCTATCCGTGCTATTCTATCGGGCCGCCATCGCTCTTATAAGTACCTCTTAGATGGGGATTTGATTTCTACCCTACTATTGGTTGTCGGTACTTTCATACAAATTGGCTTGAAACTACCGAAGGGTGCGTAAGCATGGCTCGACTAAAAGGAGAGGTCAAAACCTATTTGTTCAAGTCCATTCTGCGAAAAGCAAGTTTGGTCAGGAAGAATCAAATCCTAAAGGTTGGGTGGCTCAAGAAGTTGTTCCGTTGGGTCGATCCTAAAGACCTTCTGAAATACGATTGAAACTATCAAAAACCATGGGTTGTTGGGGGTCTAGGCATAATTCCCCATCCGGGTCTCAAAATTGACTTTTTTTTTAAGGCAAATATCTAATTGACAGGGCCCTACTTTGAAGCAAGATGTTAAAGCCATGCTGATTGTTCTGGTCCGTGAATTCATTTGAAAAAGCTTCTGAGATGCATGTTTTCCTATCTAGAACCTGTGTTTGTATGGGATTTGAGTCATATCCATCCACCGGGGTCTCGACCTAGCATTTCTATTTAGTCAACTTTATGAATTCTGGCACTTAAATAGGGCCTGTGAAATCTCGTGCCTAATTCTGGGTTCCGTATGAAAGCATCCAGGTCGGGTGGTTCCAGTCAATAAATCTACCCAGCTCCATTCCGCCATTCCATCTATAATCGGGGGAGCGGGAAGCACTCTACTAAGAGTATTCGGCCAACGAATTGACCATCCATAGCACAAGGCCCGCAGGACACACGATTAGGGTCTTGACACACAACTAGAAGTCCTTTTCACAATAGAGGCCTGGACACAACGTTATGTATGCCAGTTCATCCCACCCATTACGCTTTCAATAACAACACCCACCAATACACATTCGGCCTTCAGGAAGGACACAATACTCATTCAGCTTTCTGGAACCCATACTCATTACACAACTTCAGGAACCAATACCCAGAGTTCACACGGGGTGGTGAGGCAATACACCAGATTCAAAACACACATTGTTGAGGAAGGTTGGCCCAGACACTGATTGATTGAGATTGATTGATTGAGCGATTGATCAATTGTATTGATGGAACACATAGTTTGAGGTCAGGCAGGACTACGGACGATACAGTACGGGAAGGTACAAGGGAACGGGAAGACACCGAGTGAGTTAGTCACTACCACGCACAAGTGTCCTTTTCTCTTTATAATGTATAGCGCTTTTTGAGTTTTCTATTAGACGCGGCTTTACCAAAGGCTAATACATAAGAAGAACTCCTCTCCTTATCAGTCGAGCCCCCTGTCGGGTCCTTGCCCCCGGAGGGACAAGCGGCTTCGCACCTTTGGTTTGCGAACGAAAATAAAGGTCCGGAGGGCTTGCGCTTCTGAGGGAAAGGTGGGCCCGTCAAGCCGGTAGAGCCATGCCGGTAGAGATTGGTTGGATTGATAGTAGTGGAATGAGCCAGTAGAGAGAAACCCATCCCATATGGGCCTGTAAGGAGAGAAGCCCAGTAGCTGGGCCAGTCAAGAAAGCATATATTATATATGTCATTATGCATTCATTCTTTCGACTACGTTATAGTTTGTCATTTTCACCTTGGAGGAGCTTTTTGAACTTTTAGCTCCTATTTTGCCACTATTTACCCACCCACCCCAATCCCTGGAGGTTTTCACATATTTCTGGCTAGTCAAGCGATGGCGGCCTCTTAGTCGAGCGTTCATTACCTCACCCTGCCGGGGGCATCCTACTAATTTGGCTCCACGAGGATGCTTAAGCAGGCTCGACTGATAAGGATGCGTAAGCAGGCTCGACCAACGCCTTTTAGTTACTTATTTGAGAGCCCAATAAGTCAATTGAACCTCTAGGGTGCGTAAGCACGCTCGACTAATAAGGATGCGCAAGCAGGCTCGACCATAAGGATGTGTAACCAAGCTCGACTGTTAAGGATGCGCAAGCAGGCTCAACCATAAGGATGCGTAAGCAAGCTTGACTGTTAAGGATGCGCAAGCGAGCTCGACTGTTAAGGATGCGCAAGAAGGCTCGACCATAAGCCCCCCCACCCAATAAGTAAATTGAACCTTTAGGGTGCGTAAGCACGCTCAACTAATAAGGATGCGCAAGCAGGCTCGACTGTTAAGGAGAGGACCTTTAGGTGCTCGACCATAAGGATGCGTAAGCATGTTCGACTGTTAAGGAGAGGACCTTTAGGTGCTCGACTGATAAGGATGCGTAAGCACGCTCGACTATTAAGGAGAGGACCTTTAGGTGCTCGACCATAAGGGAGAGGAGAGGGAGAGGATGCGTAAGCAGGCTCAACCATAAGGGAGAGGAGAGGTGCTCGACCAAAAGGGAGAGGTCCAACGGGGCTCGACTGATAAGGATGCGCAAGCAGGCTCGACTGTTAAGGAGAGGACCTTTAGGTGCTCGACCATAAGGACCGGAGGGGCTCGACCATAAGGGAGAGGATGGGTAAGCATGCTCGACTGTTAAGGATGCGCAAGCAGGCTCGACTGTTAAGGAGAGGACCTTTAGGTGCTCAACCAAAAGCCCCCCCACCCAATAAGTAAATTGAAGAGGACCTTTAGGTGCTCGACTGATAAGGCCGCCATCGAGAGGAGAGGATGTGGAAGCAAGCCCTTGCCCGATGCGAACAAGCGACTTCGTACCTTTTTTTTACTTATTTGAGAGGCTAATAAGTAAATTGAACCTTTAGGTTCTCGACTGATAAGGATGCGTAAGCATGCTCGACTGTTAAGGAGAGGACCTTTAGGTGCTCGACCATAAGGGAGAGGAGACGGAGAGGATGCGCAAGCAGGCTCGACTGTTAAGGAGAGGACCTTTAGGGTGCGTAAGCACGCTTGACTAATAAGGATGTGCAAGCAGGCACGACTGTTAAGGAGAGGACCTTTAGGTGCTCGACCATAAGGACCGGAGGGGCTCAACCATAAGGGAGAGGATGTGTAAGCAGGCTCGACTGTTAAGGATGCGCAAACAGGCTCGACTGTTAAGAAGAGGACCTTTAGGTGCTCGACCAAAAGGATGCGTAAGCATGCTCGACTGTTAAGGATGCGCAAGCAGGCTCGACCGTTAAGGAGAGGACCTTTAGGTGCTCAACCAAAAGGGAGAGGAGAGGATGCGGAAGCAGGCCCTTGCCCGATGCGGACAAGCGTCTTAGTACCTTTTTCTTACTTATTTGAGACGCTAATAAGTAAATTGAACCCTTAGGTGCTCGACTGATAAGGCCGCCATCGAGAGGAGAGGATGCGGAAGTAGGCCCTTGCCCAATGCGGACAAGCGACTTCGTACCTTTTTTTTACTTATTTGAGAGGCTAATAAGTAAATTGAACCTTTAGGTGCTCGACTGATAAGGATGCGTAAGCATTTAAGGAGAGGACCTTTATGTGCTTGACCATAAGGACCTTTAGGTGCTCGACTGATAAGGATGCGTAAGCATGCTTGACTGTTAAGGAGAGGACCTTTAGGTGCTCGACCATAAGGGAGAGGAGAGGATGCGTAAGCATGCTCGAATGTTAAGGAGAGGACCTTTAGGTGCTCGACTGATAAGGCCGCCATCGAGAGGAGAGAGAGAGGATGCGTAAGCAGGCTCGACCATAAGGGAGAGGACCCTTTAGGGGGCTCGACCAAAAGGGAGAGGAGAGGTGCTCGACCATAGGGAGAGGATGCGTAAGCAGGCTCGACTGTTAAGGACCCTTTAGGGGGCTCGACTGATAAGGATGCGTAAGCAGGCTCGACTGTTAAGGATGCACAAGTAGGCTCGACTGTTAAGGAGAGGACCTTTAGGTGCTTGACCAAAAACCCCCCACCCAATAAGTAAATTGAAGAGGACCTTTAGGTGCTCGACCATAAGGGAGAGGAGAGGAGAGGATGCGGAAGCAAGCTCGACCAACGCCCCCCCATCCAATAAGTAAATTGAACCTTTAGGTGCTTGACCATAAGGTCCGGCAGGGGCTCGACTGATAAGGCCGCCATCGATTTCTCGCTCGACCATAAGGTTCGGAGGCGCTCGACCATAGGGATAGGATGCGTAAGCAGGCTCGACTGTTAAGGATGCGCAAGCAGGCTCGACTGTTAAGGAGAGGACCTTTAGGTGCTCGACCAAAAGGATGCGTAAGCATGCTCGACTGTTAAGGATGCGCAAGCAGGCTCGACTGTTAAGGACCTTTAGGTGCTCGACCATAAGGGATAGGATCTGCAAGCAGGCTCGACTGTTAAGGATGCGCAAGCAGGCTCGACTGTTAAGGAGAGGACCTTTAGGTGCTCGACCAAAAGCCCCCACACCCAATAAGTAAATTGAAGAGTACCTTTAGGTGCTCAACCAAAAGCCCCCCCACCCAATAAGTAAATTGAAGAGGACCTTTAGGTGCTCGACCAAAAGGGAGAGGAGTGGATGCGGAAGCAGGCCCTTGCCCAATGCGGACAAGCTACTTCGTACCTTTTTTTTACTTATTTGAGAGGGGCCATCCAATAAGTAAATTGAACCTTTAGGTGCTCGACTGATAAGGCCGCCATCGAGAGGAGAGGATGCGGAAGCAGGCCCTTGCCCGATGCGGAAAAGCGACTTCGTACCTTTTTTTTACTTATTTGAGAGGCCAATAAGTAAATTGAACCTTTAGGTGCTCGACCATAAGGTCCAACAGGGGCTCGACTGATAAGGCCGCCATCGTTTTCTCGCTCGACCATAAGGGACGGAGTCACTCACTATTCATATGGTGAGGGTGCGTTAGCACACTCGACTGCCTTTAGTTACTTATTTGAGAGGGGGGCCGCCATTGATTTATCGCTCGACCATAAGGGACAGAGTCACTCACTATTGATATGGTGAGGGTGCGTTAGCACACTCGACTGCCTTTAGTTACTTATTTGAGAGGGGGGCCGCCATCGATTTCTTGCTCGAGCAAAAGGGACGGAGTCACTCACTATTCATATGGTGAGGGTGCGTTAGCACACTCGACTGCCTTTAGTTACTTATTTGAGAGGGGGGCCGCCATCGATTTCTCGCTCGACCAAAAGGGACAGAGTCACTCACTATTCATATGGTGAGGGATTTCTCGCTCGACCAAAAGGGCCGCCATCGCCGCCATTGAGAGGAGAGGAGAGGATGTGGAAGCAGGCTTTTTAATGAAGGAAATAAATGTGCTCAAAAGAAAATTGGCAAACTCATTTGTAATGAAGGATTTGGGTGCTGCAAAACAAATCCTTGGTATGAGAATAACTAGAGACAGGAAGAATCGCAAATTAACAATGTCTCAGAGTGAATACATACAAAAGGTGTTGAAAAGGTTTAACACGCAGAATGCAAAACGAGTTAGTATACCTTTGGCTAGCCATTTGAAACTAAGTAAGTAAACGTGTCCCAAGACTCAGGAAGAAATGGATTATATGTCTAAAGTTCCATATGCATCAGCGGTTGGAAGCTTAATGTATGCAATGTTCTGCACCAAGACCGATATTTCACATGCAGTGGGAGTTGTAGGAAGGTACATGAAAAATCTAGGAAAAGAACATTAGATGGCAGTGAAGTGGATTATCAGGTATTTGAAAGGCACCACAAATCAAGCATTATGCTTTGCTAGTTCAAACATTTCTCTATCGAGATATGTTGATGCAGATATGGCGGGTGATAGAGATATCAGGAGGAGCACCACAGGGTATTTGTTTACTGTAGGTGGAACAAATGTCAGTTGGGTCTCAAAACTACAAAGTGTTGTTGCACTCTCAACAACGGAAGCAGAGTATGTTGCTGCGATAGAGGCTAGGAAATAAATGATTTGGTTACAAAGGTTTCTAGATGAATTGGGTAAGAAGCAGGAGTTGGTTATACAGTGACAGCCAGAGTGCCATACATCTTGCAAATAACTCTGCATTTCATTCCAAGACTAAACATATACAACTCAAGTGCCATTTCATATGGTCAACATTGGAAGATGGACAGTTGAAGCTGGAAAAGATACACACTAGGTAGAATCCTGCAGATATGTTAACAAAAGTTGCAACTAGGGAGAAACTGAGAGTCTGCTCAGTTTCAATTGGTCTTCAAGTATGATGAAGAAGATGAGAAACAACCAGGTCCAAAGTGGAGTCACTGTCCAACACATGAAGTAGCGGTGGAGTTGTTATAATCAGCCTTCAAGTGGGATATTGTTGGGTGTGGAACCTGATTATCTTCTTTATTTAGAAGTATCGCCACATTTAATGTTGTTGATTGCCTCAACCGACCATCGGTCATGGCACTGATCATTGCGCTCGACTCCTATGGGCATGAGACATCAGGGTGGCTACATCTTTACAAGAGAGATACATAATTCAACAACATATACCAGACACTCCTGGAAGAGAAGCAAGTTCCAAATTTTCACCTTCACGATGCACTATTATTCCACCTGGGACACATCTGTATTCCTTCAAGTGAGTGTGCCAAGATGATTTGGGAGGCACACTTCAATCGGGTCACTGGACATTTCGGAGTAGAGAAAATAGTGGCAGCATTGTAGAAGTATATTTATTGGCCCAAACTTCGTCAATATGTTGGGAAGTACATTAGATCCTGCACCACTTGCGCCTGCATCAAACCAAGCATCAAGAAGCAAGACATGTATACTCCTTTACCTAATCCTAGCCGGCCTTGGGAATCTATCTCCATGGATTACATGTCGGGCCTTCCTTCTACTAAGAATGACAACGATTGCATTTTCGTGGTCGTCGACAGATTCTCTAAGATGGCCATCATGGCGGCCTACAAGAAGAATATCACAACAGTGGCCACTGCTAAGATCTTCTTTGAGCGAGTATGGGTACACTTTGGGATCCCACAGTCCATTTTCTCAGATCCGGATAGAAAATTCTTGAGTGAATTTTGGTCAAGTCTCTGGTTGATGCTCGATACAAAACTTACTAAGTCCATGACTTTCCATCCCCAAACTGATGGCCAAACAGAGGTTGTTAACATGATGATCGTACACATTCTATGCATGTACAACTCGAAGCATCCACGCATGTGGGATGAAATTCTCCCTTATGTCCAACACAACTACAAAAAATCTCTCCATAGCTCAACAGGCCACAACCCCTTTCAAGTAGGGTTTGAATTTCAACCATTATGCCCCATTGATGTGGCCATACCATTTGCAGCCACTCAGGTAGATTCAGCTCACGTTCAATCTGAAGTTGAAAGGGCTAACAACTTCATTGAGCACATTCAACACATCTGCGAGCAAGTCCATGATATATTGGATAAAGCGAATGCTAAGTACAAGCAACACCATGATCAACATCGAGTGTCACACAAGTTCTAGGTGGACGACAAAGTTTGGCTACATTTTCAAAAGGAGCGCCTTGCTGGACACCACCGCAAGCTTCGCCTGCTCTGATATGGGCCATACACCATCCCCAAGGCTGTTGGTGAAAATTCCTTCGAGCTCAGCTTCCCACCATTCCTTGGTCTGCACCTAATGTTCAATGTAGATCATCTCAGCCATACTTTCCACCATTGTTGGACACATCTGACATTGAATAACAACTCACACCAACAGAGCTCAACCTGGACTACATGGAACATGCCACAATTGATTATATCATGGACACAAATATCAAGAACACTCTCCAACAAATGATACAACTATATCGAGTTGTCAAAGCAGGCCAACTCCTTCACCAGGGAAAGTGGTTCACCAAGGACCAGGTTTAACAGAAATTTCATCACCTCATGGAGGCTTTACACACAATGGGGACCGTTGCTTCCTAAGGGGGGAGGAATGATCCAAGTGGATAGTGGTGGCCACCCACCTATTCCACCTAGACCCCCCAGTCAATTTCATATGTTTCCTTGTTCATTTTAGCATTTACTTTTTTTAGCAGTTTTTCGGGTCCTGAACTTCCGGAGCAGTTTTGACCCCCTAAACGATGTTTTTTTGGGGTCTACGGAAGCCCCAAAGCCTTAGTTAAGGGCTTGTGGAAAAAATTGTAGTACTCAGAAATACCATTCTAACAAGGTATCGTACGCGCCAAACAGAGATAATATGACCAAGTTACAACCCCAGGAAGTTGGCTGCCCAACTAACCCCAATGGGGCCCACAAACTCTTGGTGTTACATCTCCCAGGGTTAGGGTTTTGGTTGTTTATGGTTTTCTCATTTTTCCAATAATAAATATGCCTGTAAGCCTCATTGTAACACAGTGTAGAGGCATGTAGCGGCCAAATCTCTTCTCAGAGATAAGCTACCATCACCCAAGCTATCTTATTTCCATTCTGTTTGTAAGCATAGTTTAGTATTCTTCTATTAATGAAATGAAGTTTTTTTTTTTTGTTGCAGCTTTGTGTTTATGATTATATATGTAGGTTGTTGCATTCCTATTTAAGTTTGGATCAATACTTGACACAAAGACCACGATATATGCGAAATTTGCAACTAATTCTCTTTGAAATGAGACTTATAAAGGGTAAACCTCATTCTCTGTGGGAGATCTAATTCATTATTTTATGTCTCACCACTTTAACCCACATGCGGGAGACGTTGCAACTGCAAAACGTTTCGTAATTTCCCTCTTATATTATGCAATCATACTTCTGAGTAGGTGATCTACTTTGTACTCACATTGTGGTCGTCAGGTGAATGTCTAACTTTAGGAGGAGATTTATCTCACGTCAACTGCATATGGGATGCCATGACATAGGTCATGCTCTCTTCCGCCTATTAATTTTTTTTCTCTTTATTAACTTAAGGTTATTGAAAATTTTCCTTAGGGGTGAAATTTTAATATTAGCATTGGCCATATGGTTCTTTATTTCCATGTTAATCATTTTGGTGCCATGGTAGGTTACAACATCCTTATTGACCATCGGTTTCAAGTTTCCCAGCATAGTGATGACATGCACAAATAACACTCTTATCAACTTCATTTTTTGATTTCTTGGAACATGAAATAAATATTTAGAAAACAATTCATCCAATAGCATTGTGATTCTCTTCAGAATGTTTTTCCAAGAGATTGTATTTTGGCCAAGTTCTAGTATGAAGATGTTGAATAATGATAAGTGAGTCCCTAAGGATGACATAGTAGTCAATCGAATAACTTTAGCTAAAATTAGACCTTGTAACAGGCTATGCCTTTTGGCCTAATTTTTGGTCATATATCCCAACCCTCATGCATAAATTATAACCAATTTTCCTTCGAGATTATACAAAACTCCTCTCCCTCCTTCCACCCCTGGATTTTTCTTTGAGGCACCATCAAAGTGAAGTATATAGCTTGCCTTTTCCTTCTTTCAATTTGCTAGGCATTGATCTGTTAATCTGAGTAGCCAATCGCGATAAGGTCGATTGCAAGTTGATGCAATGCCTATTTTCATAGGACCCTTGATCTTGATTGGTCATTCATGTTCCCCTATGTCCAAATTTTGATCTACTTTGCCTGAGTTTAAGTTTCCATATTCAACACACATGCATAATGCTTTCATAAAAGTTGATTGAGGGATAGGGTGATGATTTTTAAAAGTGGCATAGTTCCTTGCCAGCCATATTTTCCAACATAAGAACTTAGGGAGGGATTCCAAATACCATTTAAAACTAAATTTACATGAATGATCCACTATAAAATTTAGGTCATGAGGAAAGGAGCACATGGAGATCAAAAGGCTAGAAAAATCTATTGTACAATAAGGAGAAAGCCTCCATCCATACCAACTTGGTGAATGGGTAGAATAGAAAGAGTTGGACAAGCATTTGTTTTTGTTGCTTGCATAGGGGCATCTTGAAGGCCCTTTTATTCCTATTTTCCAGAGGTTCTCAATGGTTAGAGGTTCTTGTGGGAAAGCATTTGACTAAAATCATTGATCATTGGATTTACATTATTGTGCCATACACATTTATAGAGAGAGGATTTTTGGGGAAAGCGACCAAAGTATAAAAATTCCTCATAGCCTCCTTTAAAAAAGTAGGAATAATTTTTCCAACCCAACCAAACTTTCACTTATTGGCTCTAGGGAACGCAACCAACCAAGCATTCTTGCATAGTTTCCATACATGCAATTAGATGATTGAGGATCCCATTGAAGTACCATCCAAACCAATTCCAACTTGCATCCCACAAGGAGATGTTTTCGAATAGGGATATACCTTGTGCATGAAGGGCTTCCTTAATAGGTAGTATATCCCAAGATTCCTCTAGAGGTGGTTTTCCCATGATTTAGGCCAAGCATATACTGATATGAGCACCACTCCTTGGGATCCAACAAAGGTTTTTATGAATTATTGAAGCCACTAAAGGGATGAGTTTCCATACTGTCAATACAGTTCAGATGGCTTGTAATTTTTTGAGGCTCTGATCACTTCTAGGTTGCATATATTTGGATTGCAACACCCTTGACCACCAGTTTGCAGGTTGTGTAATTAAGCACCAGGCCAACTTTTCTCCCATCACCTAATTCGCGAGGACGGTATCATGAATTCCTAGACCCCCATGAATTTTAGGAGTATGAACCGTGGCCCAATTTATCAAGTGGAACTTTTTTTCACTTCTTTTTCCCCCTTCCCAGAGGAACTTTTAAATTTCTTTAGCTAGTTGATGTAGAACAACCGAGAGCACCAGGAGAGCAGAGAATTGGTAGAGGGGAAAGGTAGATAAAATTGATTTTATTGGTGCAATACAACCAGCCAAATTGATCCATAGTTCTCCCTAAGCCTCAAATTTCCCTTTGAATTTGGAATGAAATAATGCCCAAGCCTATGACATGTGTGATTTAAAGCAAATATGGATTCCAAAAAATTTAAATCCTTTCCAATTTTTCATGGATTGAAAGTCAAATATTTCTCTAGTTTGATGTTTTGTAACCACTGATATTTTCCAGGAGTAGACTCGAGATTTTTTTGTATTCATCTGTCCACCAGAGGCTAGGAGAAAGTGGTCCAGAACATGCTTGAATCTTTTGGGAACAATTATAGATGCACCTCCTAGGAGGAACGTGTCACCTACAAATTGTGAGTGACTGAGACTTCTTATTCCTCTTACATATCTTATTCTAAGAAGGTTCTCCTTCCTTTGCACGTGATTCAACTTGAAGCTAAGAGTATCAACCATAATTATATATACGAATGGAGATAGGGGGAAACCTTGCTGAAGTCCTTTGGTTTCTTTGGAAAAACTAGCTAGTCTTCCATTCACAAGTGAAGTGATCCAAGGAGAACTGATGCAAAGCCTAATACACTGTAAACATTTCCCATTAAAGCCTAGTTTCTACATGGATTTAAATAAAAAATTACGCCTCACTCAATCGAAGGAACTTTCCATTTCCAATTTAATAACCATGCCTTTGTTGTGTAGTTTTTGACTGGAAACAATTGCTTCTTGGACCAAGACTATATTATCTAAAATTTGTCTCTGAGGGACAAAACCTCCTTTATTTTTAGAGATGACTTATGGAAGAATTATCTTGAGACGATTGAAAATAATTTTGGATATCACCTGCTAAGAAACATTAAAGTGAGAGATTGGGCATAAACGAGAGAAAGAAAAACGTTAGGATCTTTTAGAATTAAAACCAGAAACTATGAGTTGATTCCTCCACCAATGTATTTATGTTTTAATGGTAACTTACTATTCTGCAAAGGCCCAATTTGATAACATTCTAGTCGAATTAGAAGAAGTGTGCCAGGAAGCCATTGAGGTTCAAGGCTTTTTCCAGACCAAAGGAGAACATGACCTGTTTGATTTTGACCTCTAAGGGGAATTGTGTGAGAATTTGGTTCAAATCTACTAAGTTTAACTTAGGAACATGTTGCAACATGAATTTCTCATCTTCTTCTAGTGGCATGTTAGCTTGACTATATAGAGTTTAAGTGTTGACAACCTCATATTTAATTTGTTAGCCCTCTATATTTCTCCCTTGTACCATTATTCTTGAATATAGTTTTTCCATTCTCTACTACTGGCTCGCTCATGGAAGAACTTAGTATTTTGATCCCAAACTATGAGCCAAATAATTCTTAATTTCAATATCCACACTTCTTCTTCTTATTTCAGTAGAGTATGGATTGCAACAAAGTATTCCTTTTCCCGATAGAGGATCTCAGATGTAGCCTGACCTAATTCCATTTTATTTTATATTTCCTCCAACTATTTCTTATATTTTTGGAGGTTTGTTTGTCTTTATGGTTGTATTTATTTAGCCCACAATTTTATTTTATCCTTTTGTCTCTTAATTTTTTGCTCCTAAATGCTAATTGGGCTACCTGTGACCCATTCCTTCCATGTTTTTTCTACTAAATTAGTAAACCCTGGTTGTGCAATCCATACAGGGTAGAATCTAAAGGGGACTGGTCTATAATTGATATAACTCAACAATTCCAACGTTATTGGTCTGTGGTCATATCCACACCAAGGAAGAATGTGAGACTAGAATTTGATGTGCTAAGTTAATAAAGAGTCTGAAATCATAAACCTGTCCATATGAGCAACAACTTGAGCAGGCCTTGATCTTCTATTGTTCCATGTGTATTTTTTGGGGAAGGCTTGATATCCATTAGCCTAAGTTTCTAAATGAGGTATTCCATATTTTCTTGGAATGGATCTCTTATTGGAGATCCCCCTTTTCTCTCCCACTTATAAAGAGTGGTATTAAAGTCACCTCCCATAATGTTGTTTGAATGATATATGGTCTTTTCCAAGGATAACAAGGAAGTCCAACAATCTTGTTTCTCCCAAAATTGAACTAGAATATAAATGTTGATTATGGAGCATATCTAATTAGTGGGAAGGTGCAAGAGTTGAACTACTAACTAGTGGATAGTAGAATATTGATTCAATAGCCTGAGTTGTTGAGAATTCCACATCGTGCATAGACCATTGGAATCTCCCCTTGAATTAACTATAGTTATCAGACTTCCATTCCATATCTCATGGTACCTTTGGAGGACTTCTTGGTCCCCCATTTTTGTCTCTTGGATCAAGGCTATTAGGGATTTTCTCTTTTTATTAGGGATTTTACCTCTGCCATTACTTGTTTTTACCCTAGACCCTTGTAATTTTCATAATTTACCATGAATTTGAGGGGCCCCATGAGATGGGGCAGAACTCTTTACTTTTCTAGTGCTTCTAACTTATATTGTTTTTGGCTCTAGGGTGCATTGGTAACCCATCTATTTCTCTTTTTCTATCTTATATTTGTGTACTTCCTTATTCTTTTCCCTATCCACATTTCACTTATGCCTCTCTTTCTCTTTTCCCTTCTCATCTTCCAATTTCTCTTCTCCTAAACTAGCAAGCATAAATCATGCTTTAGCATTCCATGGGTAGAGTATTTTGTCCTCTTTCTTTGAGAGATGGTTCTGGTTCAGATCTTGATCCTCATCCGAGGGCGATTATAACACCCCACCCCACAATTACTCGCTCTTACAAGCTCATTAGGGTAAATATGAGTTGAGAGTTACTATGCATGACCCAACATCTAAGATCTATTTATGGAAGTGGGGCCTACTGCAAACTTATGCAAACATCTAGGGATTCATGATCACACATATGCCAAACAATTTTCAATGGTGACCATTTCGCTGATATGGAACCACTTTCAACCTGAATTTACAACCCAACCGCACACATGCAGGCTAGTGCATGTGGCAAGAAATATCCAGCGGCACAAACAACCCATCCTCCATATGATTAGAACTGAAATTTCTCAGTTCTGTGGGTGCATCCAAGGACTCTGTTTCGGAATTTTAGGGCTTTCCTGCAAGCTAACTCTCCAGAAATTTCTCACCAATGTTTGTGTGTCTATATGCTCTGTTCTCTCCATAACTCGTCAACGATGTTTGTGTGTCTATATTCTTTGTTTTAGGTTCTATTCTTGTTCAAAACTTGTCCAACCCATGTGAATCATTTATACAAACATTTTGTAAACACAATACCTGTAGGTCATGAATGCATATCTCTTCACTGTTTCATTAGTTTCATCAAAGGTTCATCAAGAAGGTTTATTTCCCTCTCATAATAGTTGTAAAAACAAATATTAACTCATGCATTCATATAAAATAACTAAGAGCTTGTAAACTCATGGAATAGAACCATTAAAAGAGCACATAATATAATGAGAAATATACCATGCATGTAACCAACATTAAACTAGAACGAAACCATGACAAACTAGTCATAAAATCACAAATTAAACCAAAATTTGTGCTCATAGATAATTACCAAATAACGACACATAATAACATATGCATAACGCCAACCAAGTTAGGGACTTCCACATACCACCTGACCATAGATTGAACTAAACCAAATATTTCTTTCAACCAATCACCCCCATGCCGTATTCCAAGCAAGAATGTGGGATCTCATGGGATAAACCAAAACATAACCAAACAAGGAATCCAGAGGTTAAACCACCTCCACCCTCAAGCCATAGTGATCTCACCTAAAACAATCCAGAGATTAGCAAAACAAATATAAGCTTGGATGCCTCAGAATTTCTTCACCATACGCAGAGGAATTTTCCTATCTCCACCAACCTGTCAAGGGCTTCCCAGAGAAAACAATCTCCGCCCCCAACATTGGGATTTTCTTGAGACCACCTCAACTAGGATATAAAATCTACCGGCAATCCAAAGCTCAACCAAATAGGAAATGCACTACATCATGGTTATCCAAGAAATGGCATAGGTAAGGTTGTTCATGACTATCACTCTGTGAAAATCACCATGCCAATGACAAAAAAATAATTGTAAACCAATGCATGCACCATGCATTCAAATCCCAATAAGATAATCAGACATGCAACTTGTTACCTGCAAAATCCTCCTGTTGGCTGCTCTTTCCTTACTTGGTTTCTGCCCTTGCTTATTGTTGTCCAATATTCTTCTTGCACTCCCTTGATTTTCCTTGCTTGTTTACTTGTCTCTTCCTTATGTCCTAGCTCTCTCTCTCTCTTTTTCTCCTTGTCCAAGTGAATTCTAGAATGTCCAAGAGTGTGTTAGAATGTTCTCTCTGATTTTTTATTTTATTTTTCTTTTCATTTTTCTTCAATTTCATTTGCATGCATATTCTTGTCTCTTCATCTTCATTTTCTCTTATTTTCCTTTATTTCTTGAATTAATTTCCATTTATTGACCTTTTCCTTTTGCCAATGCCAATGCCAATTTCCATAGCTAATAACTAACCACAAGTAATGTCCAATCTAATGTTTTTCCTCTCATTCAACTTGGAATACGTGTCCCATGACCATGATTTGATATTTTCCTTTATAATGTCCTTTATAACATGGAAATATAACCTGGGGTTGTTATAAACTTCTACCCGTTGGGGAACATCGTCCTTGGTGTTCTATGACACTTATAACAAGAAAAATTGTTGAACCTACCAAACATACTTCTTATGGAGCTTTGTAAACCCAGCTCGATGTAGTATTTACAATGACAAACTATTGAAAACATGACAAACATATCTCTTATTGGAGCTTTATAACACAACTCAATGCAGTATTTACAATCACACACACACACATATAAACTAAGAACATTTTCTTTAACCAACAAATAAAGAAGGATATATTGCTCACATATTATCAGCTATCATTAGGGGAATTTTAAGATCTAAAATGGGCCTCCTAAGAAAAATGTACAACCAAAATAAACTTTATAAGAACCAATAGGATTCAAGATGATGATGTCAACCATGGGGGATGATTCACCATTTTTGGAGTAAAAAAGTAAAAAGATTAAAAAATAATAAAATAATAAAACTACTTTTTCAACTCGTATTTTCAACTTATCTCCCTAAGGTTTTACTCAAATTTTGAGCGAGAGTACTCATTGGATGCAAAATTTAATTCCTCATCCAAGGAGTACCCATGTTGCATACTTTCGATGGACCCTGCTACACGAAAAATGAGAAATACATGAAAAAACGTGATTGCAATCACGTTTTTCATGTATTTCTCATTTTTCATATAGTAGGGTCCCTCGAAAGTATGTAACATGGGTACTCCTTGGATGAGGAATTGAATTTTGCATCCAATGAATGTTTCCGTTCAAACTTTGAGTAAACCCATAGGGAGATAAGTTGAAAAAATAGTTTTTTCTTTTTTTTCCCTCTAAAATTTGGTGATGTAATCTAATCTTATTTTAGTATTTCCACTATTGTTTTATAATTTCCTTAGGAGGCCCATTTTAGACCTCAAAATTCCCCTAATTCTGCCATGTAGCTTTATTGGGACCAAAGTGCTTCCATTGCAATTTAACTTTCTCTATTGCTCAGTTCCAGAGCATGAGCTTCTTCCGCTACAATATGCAATGAGGTTTGGCTGGAACTTTCCTTCTGCTTCCACTTGAAATACAGATTAGTGAATTACATGATCAACATTCTATACATATTTTTTAAGCAATGAAACATGGAAAACATCATGAAATTTCATTGATTGAGGCAAAGCAAGCCTATATTCCACTGGTCCAATCCTCTCAAGGATCTCAAAAGGCTCGTAATATCGAGGTGCCAAATTAGCACATGAACCAATCTTCAAAGAGATCTCCTTAGGCTTGATGCGCAAGTACACATGCTCTCCAACCTGAAACTCCTTGAATGCTCTATGTCATCCGCATAACTCTTCTTCCTGTCACATGCTTCCTTCAAATTCATTTTGATAACTTGTATCTCCTGCTCCATCTCTCTCAACATATCCGAGCCAGTCAACGACCTGCTTACTAGATCACTCCAACTATAGGATTATTGCAACTCCTCCCATAGAGAGCCTCAAATGGACTCATATTCAAGGATTCATAATGCCCATTATTATAAGAAAACTTCACTAGTGTAAGATACTCCTCCCCCTTCGGAGAGTGCATAACGATATTGTTTGAAATCGGAGTCAAGGTCGAGCTCGCGAGGAGACCTACTCTGCATCCGCTGCGCTTGAGTCTAGCCTCGGCCCTATGGCCGCC
The DNA here is from genome assembly GCA_031772625.1 of Pinus tabuliformis. Lineage (NCBI taxonomy): Eukaryota > Viridiplantae > Streptophyta > Pinopsida > Pinales > Pinaceae > Pinus > Pinus tabuliformis. The sequence goes on along the minus strand of CM062816.1, from coordinate 790,910,393 downwards.
TCGGTGGCTCTCTGCGCGGATCCGTCTCTGTGCGGTGTTCCTTTCTGGCGATCCCTCCCCGATTTATACCCCATCCTGCGCGGCATCCCTCCTTTCTCTTGGTTGGATCAAGGACTATGAGAGCTGAAGTCTGGGCAAGCTCACCCCGTCCGAGCTAAGCCGTTGGTGATATGGATCCGTCAACGCCTCACTGTTCTGCTGCAGAGGTGTTCATAAAACTGCTGGAATCTCTCCCAAAGAAGAGAGCATCCGAAGCCATGAAGTTTGTCAAGCGCCTAGATGATATTCCTGAGATTGAGCTCCCTCCTGAGGGGCTGATTCAGGTTGCCCTCTCATTGGCAGAGAGAGATTTGGTCGGGCAATTCACTGGACTTTGGCCCTCCCCCAAAACCATAGAGAGTTGGGTAGCAAGGAATTGGGCACCGCTGATCAACAACAGAGTCACCTCATACTTTCTAGGGAAGGGCTTCTTCCTCTTTGAATTCGCTAAAAAGGAGGATAAGGAACTGATATTCCGTAATGGACCCTATTTCATGGGCCCTCAAGGGCTGTATCTCAACAAGTGGACGCCTGACTTCGATCCAGCAATCAACGTTCCCACAGCCGTCCCAGTGTGGTTAGATTGCCCAACCTGCCAATGCACTGCTGGAACTGGGAGTCCCTCAAACACATTGGGAACACTTTGGGCAAGTTTATAAATCGAGCCAATAGCAAAGACCAATTTGATTGCACTCGAATCTGCGTCGAAGTGGATCTTGAGGTGGGCTTGCCTGAGGCAATAAAGATAAAGGTTGGAAACTGGGTGCACCTCCAAAAGTTGGATTATGAGCAGCTTCCGTTTAAGTGCAGAAACTGCCATGTCTATGGCCACTTTGCCCGTGGCTGCCCAAAGAATAGTGAAGGGGAGAAAAACAAGGAGGAAGGATAGACACAGGTTAAAAGGACCAAAAATGTTCATAAAAACCCTAGATCCGGAAATAAAAACGACAAGGCCTCCCAGCCAGGCCCTACGACTCAAGCTTCCCCCATGGAAGATCAAGGTAAAAAATTTACGCTGTTAAGCTCAGCATCAGAAGACCCTAAAGAAACAGAGAGTCAGAAGGAAGCATCGCCCCACATGGAGGTCCCCTCGGGATCAAAGCAAGCTGAACCTAACTCATAAAAGCAGAATGACATACCCACAGAAGAGGCCGAGGAAGAGCAAGGATCGGAGGATTCAGAAGAAGAAGGTGAAATAGGGGATTCACACACCTCGCCTAGAAGATCATTGAGAGGCCGCAAATCAGCTCGCGAGAAAAGAGAATAGGAGACTTATAAAGACAAACTACAAGGAAGTCAACCAACCCTCGAGAAACTCTTGGAAAAAACTCCAAAGATGACTAGAAACCAGTACCAGAGCTCTAAAGGAGCTCCCCACTCAAAAATCAAGTGATGAAGATCGTCTCCTGGAACTGTAGGGGTATAGGGAGCAGAACAAAAGAAGAAGCTGTCAAAAGCCTGATAAGAACTGAATATCATGATATACTCCTCATCCAGGAGACCAAAATGGAGGATAAGTCCTTCCTCCATACAGTCAGAAACCTATGGAAAAGAAGTGAAGGGCAAGCTGTTTCAGCCCGCGGTACGTCAAGAGGACTGGGCACCCTTTGGAATGCAAATAAAGTTTCAAAAATCAAAGATGTCGCCAACACCCATTGGCTGTTCACCAAGCTGCAACACATGGATTCAAATGAGACCTTCTGCCTCTTCAATGTGTATGTTCCAACCAGCGCAGGTGAGAGAAAGAGCTGTTGGGATTCCATTAGAAATATGGCAGGTTCGGAAGATTTAAAGAATGTCATCATCATAGGGGACCTTAATCTAACTCTCTCTTTGGCTGAAAAGCGTGGAGGAAGCATTGTAAGGGATCCGGCGTGAGAATGGGTTGAGGATCTGCTTCAGGATTGGGACCTGATTGACATAAAACCCTCGTCGGGCAAATACACCTGGTCCAACAAAAGACTCGGACCGAGGCACATCGCTGCAAGGTTAGATCGTTTTTTTGTTCAAAGTTCTTTTCTTCTCCTTGGATTAGATTCTAGAATGCATATTCTTCCATGCAGTGTATCTGACCACAAACCCATCAAGCTCGATCTACTGGAACACATGAATCAAGGCCCCATTCCATTTAAATTCAGCCCCCTCTGGGTTAAAGAACAGACCTTCATGCAGCTAGTAAAAGATACTTGGAAGCAACCAGTCAACGGTTCTGCCTTCTTTGTATGGGAGGAAAAGCTTAGGAGAGAGAAAGCTGCTTTGAAATCCTGGGTCAAATCCCTCCCTAACCCAGCAGTGAAAAGGAAAAATATCCAAGAATGCCTTGAGATTCATCATATGAAGTCAGAAAATGAAGAAATCACAAAAGAAACCCTAGATAAGGAAGCCGAGCTACAAGGAAAATTTCTCAAGGAAAGTCTGGCTGAGGAAGAGTACTGGAGGATCAAATCCCGTAGGCTTTGGCTCAAGGCTGGAGACAAAAACTCCTCCTTCTTCCACAAGCAAGCCCAAGCCCGAAAAAGTTTCAACTCCATCTCAGAAATCAAGGAAGAGAATATAAGCCACAAAGACATGCAAAATATAAAAAAGGATGCATACCTCCATTTCAAAAAGCTGTATAATGAAGAAGAGGGACAGGGGTTTGCATTAAATCCTGTGGATGAGGTTCCCACTCTGGTCACTACCAGAAAGAAGCAGTATTTGAAGCAGAAGTCACCAGCAATGAAATAAAAATCGCTCTCTTTGCAATGGAGCCAGATAAGGCCCCAGGGCCGGATGGCTTCACAGATAGATTCTTGCAGAGCTGTTGGCAGATAGTGGAAAAAGACTTATGCAGAATGGTGAGGAAATCTCAAGCATGTCAGAAAATTGGGGGAAGCACCAACTTAGCTTTCCTGGCCCTTATTCCTAAGGAAAAAGGTGCCAACTCCTTCTCCAGATTTCGCCCTATTTCCCCTCTGCAGTATAGGCTATAAGTTGATAACAAAAGTAATTGCAAACAAATTAAAAACCATCCTTCCTGACATCATCCCCGAGAATCAGGGAGGCTTCATCCAGGGAAGGCAGATTGTTGACAATTTTATTCTGGTCCAAGAGGCGATTCATTCAAGTCTGATTCAGAAAGAGAAAGGAATGGTCATTAAACTAGACCTTGAAAGTGCCTTTGATAGGGTAAGACATAGATTCTTGTTCGAGGTCCTCCACAAATTTGGCTTTGGTCTCAAATTCATCAATTGGATCAAAGCTTGTATCAGCGAGCCCTGGATTGCCCCTTTGGTAAATGGGAGGGCTACTGACTTTTTTAAAGCCACTAGAGGGCTGAGACAAGGGTGCCCCCTTTCCCCCTTGCTCTTTGTCCTCCAAGCTTCTGTCCTAAGCTTCCTTCTAATCAAAAAGCATAATGACCAAGAAATAATGGGACTGAGCATTGCAAGAGGTGTAAAAAACATAAACCATGCCCTATTTGCGGATGATTCTCTTCTGCTGGGTGCTGCCTCCTTGTCCACGGCTAATCATTTCAAAGAAGTGTTGGATGCTTATTGTGAAGGCTCAGGAAGCAGAATTAACAAAGGCAAATGTCACATTTACTGTTGGAACTCTTCTCCCAGATTTCTCGAAGCTATCTCCAACTGCTTTGGATTCGCAGCCTCCTCTTCATGGACCTCTTTCAAATATTTGGGGCTCCCTGTTTTCCAAAGAAAGGCCCTCAGCAAAGATTGGATGCCGTTGTTGGAAAAATTTAAGCTTAAAATTCACACCTGGGGCTTCAATTGGCTCAATCTGGCTGGAAAGACAGTGCTGGTCAAAGCTGTCTTGAACAGCCTTCCTACTTACCAAGCTGCAGTCATGATGGCTCCTATAGGTATTATGAGAAAAATGGAGGATTATATCAGGAATTTCTTCTGGAAAGGGGGAAAAGGTAATGAGAAAAAAATTCCCCTTATTAACTGGGACACAGTCTCCCTGCCCAGAATGGAAGGAGGTCTCAATTTCAAGAATTTCAGCAAGCAAAACATTGCCTTGGGCGCAAAGCTTCTATGGAGGATAATAGCTCCAAAGCCGGGTTGGGCTCAGGTTGCGATGTGAAGGAAATATTTTGGTGCACAGAGAACCCGTTGCCTTGAAAAACCCAAACCAAAAGTTGGAACGTTGGTTCACAAACTGTGCATCAAAGCGGCCCCCTTGATCAATCTTCACGCGCACTGGATTCCTGGAAATGGTAAGCGCATCAACATTTGGGATGATCGAATCATGGACAGTGAACCCCTCTCTGAAGACCGCTCTCTGCTTATGTTGAGAGAATGGATGGACAGAGCGGGTCTAAAAACGTTATGGGATATCTCTCAATGGGAAAATAGCAAATGGAAGAACTGGATTGATATCGCGGTACCTCATAACCTCTCCAAAGATCTCATCTTCCTCCGATCCCTATTAGCAGGCAAAGCGCCTTTAAATTCCAGGAAACCCGACATTAGGGGATGGGGGCCATCATCTGGTCGCTACACAGTGGCACAAGGTTATAAACTCCTCTCCCTTCGACCTCACGTTCCCCCTGATCCGAAGCCTTGGCAAGGGATATGGTCGCGGCCCTCAATTCCTAAAATTGACGTATTCAGTTGGATCTTATGCCATCAAAATATTTTGACAGATGACAGGCTGCGTAGAAGAGGATACAGTGGGCCATCCCGCTGCTCGTTATGTGAGACTGATGAGGAAAATTCCCCCCACGTTATGCTCCGCTGCAAATTCTCCTCTGATCTTTGGACCGAGGCCTTAAAACCATGGAATGTTGACTTTGCCTTGCCAAATCGCTGTGCAGATCTGTTTGCAAATTGGAAGTCAAGGTATCCAGGCGGCTCCCCCCAGAACGTCCACATTAAAGATGCCTGGCTCGTCCTCCCTAAACTCATCTGCTGGCATATATGGCTGGAAAGAAACCAGCGAATTTTTAGAGACAAAAAAAGAGACCTCAAGATCATATGGGAAAAAATCAAATGCCATCTAAGAGACTGTTTGGGCGATCAGCTTGACAGAGCAGATTTAAGTGGCCAAGAAGCTGTATGGGGTGATTACCTTCAGCTCAACTTCACTGATATTGTCAGACCCCATCCTCTCCAAAAAAAATGGAAAATTCGACTTGAGGCTGTAGAATTTTCTGAGTTTTGCAGCAAGAAGGCAAGATACACTCTCCTTTTTGACGGGGCAGCAAAAGGTAATCCTGACAGATTCGGTACAGGTGGAGTAATAAAAAATGCAGAGAACAGAGCTGAAATAAGATTTGCCTGGGGAGTGGGCTTTAATACAAGCATCCAAGCCGAAGCTCTGGCTCTCTTTCAGGGTCTCAAACAGCTCATATCCCTAGGTATCAAAGATGCAACTGTTGTTGGGGACTCCCAATCCATCATAAAAATCATTGTAGACAGCTCCCTTCCTACTGATCTAAGGCTCTCAAGATTGATGAACAGAATTAGAACTCTTATAAACTCCTTTCAAAATCTGGAATTTCTTCATGTAAAGAGAGACAACAATAAAGAAGTCGATGCTGAAGCCAACAAAGCGGCTCCCCTCCCACCCAGAGTCTTGCTAAGAAATGAAGACGAAGGCTGGGATCCCATCCCTTGACTATTAGCTTAAAATGTTTTACTTTCTTTTATTGGAGCAGTTTGTTTGCTTATGTAAATCAGGAAAGATAGAGAAGACCAATCGAATGATAGTCCAAAGAATTCGCAGACTCACTAAGGGGGAAACCATCTGGTTCCTATCCGAAGAGAAAACTGAGTTCTGCCTAATTATTGTAACCTGCAATGAGGCATTTTTTGCCGAGAATTAATACATCAACTAACCGTTTCTATCAAAAAAAAAAAGATACTCCTCCCCCTTCCTTTGATTATGCATGACATATATCCTCAACATATCCTCAATGATCTTGTTGATTCTCTCTGTATACCCATGTGTTTGCGGATGATAAGTTGTACTGAAAGCTATATTTGTCCCCAAGCCTACAAATAATTTCTTCCAAAACTTGGAAGTGAAATTGGCATCTCTATCTAATATAATCCTCTTGGGAAATCCATGCAACCTCACTATCCCCCTAATGAATATTTGAGCCACTCCACTAGTTGAATTAGTAGACTTCACTACAATGAAGTGAGATACCTTGCTCAACTTATCAACCAACACCATGATGGAGTCATGCTGCCTTGATGTCCTAGGAAAACCTATAATGAAATCCATGGAAATGACCTCCCATTTCCATTCGGGATTTGGAATAGGTTTCAACAAACCAATTGGATGCTTTATTTCAAATTTCAACTGTTGACAATCCAAGCACTTAACAACAAAATCAACCACCTCTTTCTTCAAATTAGGCCAATAGTATAACTTCTTGATAGTTGTCAAAGTCTTCTGGTATCCTGGGTGCCTTGAATATGGCTTGACATGAAACTCTCTCAAAATGAGCTTCTTCAATTCATCACTATCAGACACATAGATTCTACTCGTGAATATAACCAAGCCATATGTTGTGAGGTGATACTCCTCATCCTTATCACCTTTCCGCTGCAATCTCTACTTCATTTTTTGGTACCTCTCATCCTATTGCCCAACATGTAAGATGTTCTCCTTCAAATATGTCCCATAAGAGCTCACAACTGAAATATGATTCACTTGTACTCTCCTATTGAGTGCATCCACAACCCAATTCTCCTTTCCTTTGATATACTTGATTTCAAAGTTAAACTCATTGAGAGTAGCCAACTATCTAGCTTTATTTGCATTCAAATTAGGTTGGTCAAACAAGTACCTCGGACCAATGTGATCACTCATCAAGATGAAATCCTGCCAAGGAGATAATGTATCCACATATTCAATGCATGAATGATAGTTTCCAACTCAAGATCACGAGTCACATAATTCTGCTCATGTTCATTCAGCTTTTGTGATTCATAACATGTTGGGTGTGGAACCTGATTATCTTTTTTATTTATAAGTATCACCACATTGGACCCCAGTTCATAATGTGGTGGAAATGTTGCTCATAAAATGTATGCTGAAGGGGGGGGTCCAGGGAGAACGGCTACGATATTTGGGAGCCCCCCCGAAGCTAAAAATAGATGTAAAATTTCCTTGTAAAATGTTGTAATTTTGTAGTCAATCTAGGTCGTTCATTAGGTGGAGATCTGACGGTAGAAGTTATGTTTAATTTAGGGGTTTTTTTCCCTAGAAGGAAAACCCTCGCTATATATGAGGGAATTGTATTGCGTCTATGTAGATTGTATTCTGAGCGAGAAAGAGGAAGGAGATTGTGTGAGAGTGAAGAGGGAATTACAACGGGTCTGTTGTAGGTTGTACGTCTCTTTAGTTTGCTGGATAGTATAAAAGGAAGTACTGGCTGTTTCTCCGTGGACGTAGCCCAAATTGGGTGAACCACATATATCTGTGTCTCTCTTGTTTTATGTGTTTATGTTTCTGCAATATATTTTGTGTTTCATTGCTTTTTAATATATAATTCTCTAACAATTGGTATCAGAACCGAAAGTCTATTTGGTTGATAAACTTGCAGGAGAGAAGGTTCCTAGTTCGAGTGGGAGCAATGGTGGAAGATGGTAGGTTTAGGGTTGAAAAATTTAACGACCAAAACTACCAGCTGTGGAAGATGCAGATGGAATATTATCTGTATCAAAAATATCTATACCTACCATTGAGCGGAAAAGCAAAGAAGCCTACGAGTATGACAGACACAGAATGGGATGTTCTCGACAGAAAGGCACTTGGAACAATACGGCTGTGCCTAGCGGCATCGGTAGCCTTTAATATTTCAAAGGAAATGACAACGGAGGGTTTAATGTCGACATTGGCCAAACCATATGAAAAACCCTCAACCTCAAATAAGGTATTTCTTGTGAAGCATTTATTTAATATGAAGATGTCAGAAGGTGGATCTGTTGTTGATCATTTAAATGAATTTAATACAGTTACTAGTCAGTTAAGTTCTGTAGGGGTAACTTTTGATGATGAAGTTAGGGCTCTGTTATTTATGTGCTCATTGCCAAAAAGTTAGAATGGTTTAGTTATGGCCATTAGTAACTCTATCTTTGGATCTAGTACTTTAAAGTTTGATGATGTTGTCGATGCAAACCTTAGTGAAGAAATCTGGTGAGACATCAGGTAATGCTTTGACTGTAGAGACTAGAGGAAGAAAAATGGAAAGAGGAAAGAGCCCAGGATATCACAGTAAGTCAAAGAAAGGTAGATCCTAGTCCAGATCTGGGATAGCGTGCTGGAAATGCGGGAAGAAAGGACACCTAAAGAAAGACTTCAAATCTCAGAAGGGAAAAAGGAGACGTGTAGCAAGAAAACAATCATGAAGCCAATGTGACAGGTGATGTGTTGCAAGATGCTTTGATTATTTCATTAGAAAATATTATTGATACCTGGGTGGTAGATTCAGGGGCCTCATTCCATGCCACACCTATTAGGAAACATTTTCCTGATTATGTTCAAGGAGATTTTGGACAGGTTCGATTGGGTGATGATAAACCTTGTAAAATCATTGGAATGGGTACAGTTTTCATAAAACAACAAAATGGAAATCAATGGCTATTGATGGAGGTAAGGCATGTTTCAGATATGAAGAAAAATCTAATTTTAGTAGGGCAGTTGGGAGGTGAAGGTTGTGTAACTAATTTTACAGATAAAACCTGGAAGGTCACTAAAGGAGCCCTGGTAATTGCAAAAGGAGAAAAAATTGGTACATTGTATTTATGCAATGGTATTTCTAATTCTGTTAATTCTTTAACCTCTACAGGAGGAGATACGACATTTTGGCATCATAGGCTCGGGAACATGAGTGAGAAGGGGATGCATATTCTTCACTTAAGAAATTTGTTGCCAGGTTTGAAGCATGTTGATTTAAAATTCTGTGAGAATTGTGTTTATGGAAAACAGAAGAGAGTCAGATTCCTCAGAGTTGGGAAAGAAAAGAAGAGCGAAAAATTAGAGCTTGTGCATATAGATGTATGGGGACCTTCTCAGCTATCATCTCTTGGTGGCTCTCGTTATTATGTTACTTTTATTGATGATGCAACTAGGAAAACCTAGATTTATTATATTTGAAATAAATATGATGTATTTGCTACTTTCAAGAAATGGAAAGCTTTGGTTGAAAATGAGACAGGAAAAAGGTTGAAGTGTCTCAGATCAGACAATGGAGGTGAATATTGCAGCAAAGAGTTTGATAGGTATTTTTCAGAGAATGGAATTTGCAGAGAGAAGATAATTCTAGGAACACCACAAAAAAATGGTGTGTCATAAAGGATGAACAAGACAATCATGGAGCGTGCAAGGTGCATGAGATTGCATGCAGGATTACCTTTACAATTTTGGGCAGATGATGTAGATAGTGTTGTTTATCTAATAAACAGAGGGAATTTAGGTACCTTTGATGGTGGTATTCCAGAGGAGGCATGGACAAGTAAAGAGGTAAACAACTCATTTTTAAAGACTTTTGGTTGTGAAGCCTTTGTCCACATTAATAAAGAAAATAAAACAAAGCTTGAGGAAAAATCAAAGAAATGTACCTTTATTGGATATGGTGTTAATGATTTTGGTTATTGTTTTTATGACTAGAAAAACAAAAAATCATTAGGAGAAGAGGTGTCATATTCAATGAAAAGGTTTTGTATAAGGATCAGATGCAGGAAAAGAAACAGGAAAAAGAAAACAAAGAATACACGGTGCTTGATGAGATCATAGAAAAAGTGAAGGTGCCTAAAAACATTAATGATCAATAGCCAGAACAACAACAACAACCACAACAGTAACAAGCACCTCAAATGCCTGAAAGTGTTGTTAGAAGATCTGCCACGATAAGTAGACCCCCTAAACGATACTCTCCTTCATTATATTATGTATTGTTGACTAGTTTTGGTGAACGAGAATGTTATGAAGAAGCGGTGTAGGTAGAAACCAGGAAGAAGTGGGAGCAAGCCATGAAAGAAGAGATGGACTCCTTAGCACATAACCAGACATGGGATTTAGTCAGGTTTCCTGCATGTAAAACAACATTGCAGAATAAATGAGTCTACAGGTTGAAGGAAGAAGATGGAGGTAGAAAAAGGTATAAAGCTAGACTTGTGGTGAATGGGTTGGCACAAAAAAAGGGTATAGACTTTGATGATATAATTTCTCCTATTGTTAAAATGACTTCAATCAGAACTATTAGAAGTCTAATAGCAAATGGAGATTTGCATCTTGAGCAGTTAGATGTAAAGACAACCTTTCTCCATGGGGATTTGGAGGAAGAGATATATATGCAACAACCATAAGGATATGAGGTAAAAGGGAAGGAGAAACTCGTGTGCAGGTTGAAGAAGAGATTGAATGGATTAAAATAGGTTCCAAGGCAGTGGTATCTAAAATTTTACAGCTTTATGTCTTAACAAGGTTATACTAGATGTCACTATGATCATTGTGTTTATCTCAAAAGGAAAAATGATGGAAACTATATTATATTGTTAATTGTATGTAGATGACATGTTTGTTGTAGGTTCTAACATGCAGGAAATAAATGTGCTCAAAAGAAAATTGGCAAACTCATTTGTAATGAAGGATTTGGGTGCTGCAAAACAAATCCTTGGTATGAGAATAACTAGAGACAGGAAGAATCACAAATTAACAATGTCTCAGAGTGAATACATACAAAAGGTGTTGAAAAGGTTTAACACGCAGAATGCAAAACGAGTTAGTATACCTTTGGCTAGCCATTTGAAACTAAGTAAGTAAACGTGTCCCAAGACTCAGGAAGAAATGGATTATATGTCTAAAGTTCCATATGCATCAGCGGTTGGAAGCTTAATGTATGCAATGTTCTGCACTAGGACTGATATTTCACATGCAGTGGGAGTTGTAGGAAGGTACATGAAAAATCTAGGAAAAGAACATTAGATGGCAGTGAAGTGGATTATCAGGTATTTGAGAGGCACCACAAATCAAGCATTATGATTTGCTAGTTCAAACATTTATCTATCGAGATATGTTGATGCAGATATGGCGGGTGATAGAGATATCAGGAGGAGCACCACAGGATATTTGTTTACTGTAGGTGGAACAACTGTCAGTTGGGTCTCAAAACTACAAAGTGTTGTTGCACTCTCAACAACGGAAGCATAGTATGTTGCTGCGACAGAGGCTAGTAAAGAAATGATTTGGTTACAAAGGTTTCTAGATAAATTGGGTAAGAAGCAGGAGTTGGGCAGGTTATACAGTGACAGCCAAAGTGCCATACATCTTGCAAATAACTCTGCATTTCATTCCAAGACTAAACATATACAACTCAAGTGCAATTTCATATGGTCAACATTGGAAGATGGACAGTTGAAGCTGGAAAAGATACACACTAGGCAGAATCCTGCAGATATGTTAACAAAAGTTGCAACTAGGGAGAAACTGAGAGTCTGCTCAGTTTCAATTGGTCTTCAAGTATGATGAAGAAGATGAGAAACAACCAGGTCCAAAGTGGAGTCACTGTCCAACAAATGAAGTAGCGGTGGAGTTGTTATAATCAGCCTTCAAGTGGGAGATTGTTGGGTCTGGAACCTGATTATCTTCTTTATTTAGAAGTATCGCCACATTGGAACCTAGTTCGAAATGTGGTGGGAACGCTGCCCACAAAATGTACGCTGCAAGGGGGGTCCAAGGGGGGCGGCTGCGATCTTTGGGAGTCCCCCGAAGCTAAAAATAGATGTAAAATTGCCTTGTAAAAATGTTGTAATTTCGTACTCAATCTGGGTCGTTCATTAGGCGGAGATCTGGCAGTAGAAGTTATGTTTAATTTAGGGTTTTTTGCCCTAGAAGGAAACCCCTCACTATATATGAGGGAATTGTATTGCGTCTATGTAGATCTGTATTCTGAGTGAGAAAGAGAGAGGAGATTGTGTGAGAACGAAGAGGGAATTACAACGGATCTGCTGTAGGTTGTATCTCTTTAATTTGTTGGATAATAAAAGGAAGGACTGTTGTTTCTCCATGGATGTAGCCCAAATTTGGTGAACCACGTATATATGTGTCTCTCTTGTTTTATGTCGTTTCTGTATTTATGTTTCTGCAATATATTTTATTTGTTTCATTGCTTTGTAATATATAATTCTCTAACCTAACAAACCACGTACCCTTCCTGCATCAGGACTCCACCAAGTCCTTCCTTACATGCATCTGTACATACCACAAACTCCTTATCAAGATCTGTAATCTTCAAAACCAAAGCATTGGTAAGAAATTTCATCAATTGATCAAATCTATTTGTACACTCATCAGTCCATTCAAAAAAATTTACCCTCGTTTACAAGGATGTAATAGGATAACAAATCTTAGAGAAGTTCCCAATGAACCTCCTATAATAAACGACTACTACCATGAATGATGTAACCTCATCCATATGATTTATATTTGGACACTCCATGATAGCCTTAATATTTTCCAGATCCACTGCTATCCCTTCCTTGGAAACAACATCTCCTAAGTAATGAATCTAAGACTAAAAGAAGCTACATTTTCTGAGCTTGGAATACAACTTATGCTCTTTCAACAATTTCAATATTTCTTCTAGGTGCTCTGCATGTTGTTCCTCATTCTTTGAATAGACCAATATGTCATCAATAAATACTATCACAAACTTATCTAGATTAGGGCGCAACACACTTTTCATCAAACACATGAAGGTGGTTGAAGCATTGGTAATAAAGGGGCCCTCATGGGAGTTAAGGGGGGAGTATCGTGCCCATGGGGGGATGAAACAACAGTGCCTAATGTAGTAGTAATGAAGGCATTTTATCAATATCATAGATGGGATTCGAAGTAACAGCATAGACGCTTTGCCTCAAAGATTCATTTTTTGAAGAGGCCGAGAGTGTATGATTACTTCGCCATGGGGAAGACCTGGGAGACGAGAGGGAAGCGAATCGACCAAGTGCCGAACGAGGGGAACAACCGCATGAAAACGGTTGGGAAAGCAAGTCTGACAAGTTCATTAGTTGAGGAGACGAGGAAGCAGGCTTCCAATAGCAACCCGATTCTTGCACCCTGTGTTGTTGCAACAGCAATCCAATTAAATACAAGTCCCGCCATTGCTTCTGTAGTTGATACAACGTTCCGCGTATTGTTCTTAGAAGGAAACTTAGAGCGAACAGGGCATTGATATTTTTCCATCCTTGCTCTGAAACAAAGAACACAATCTTAACTTCACCCACAGATTCTTTGTCCTCCATATCCTCTTTAGTCTCTTCTTTGATAGTGAACAACAACCTTGGCCCTCCCAGCATCCCTTGCATATAGAGGCTAGCGTTGCTACTAATAACGTTGGGACTAACTAGAAATAGAGTTGAAATCTCTGGGTCTGATGCCTCCCGTATCGAGTGAGAACACAATGAACCCACCAGTCCTTCACCAATGAAGTTGAAGCCTCCCTCCATGGATTTAGGGACGACATTAGTGATCCTCTTATTTCGAGGACTCTGGCACTTCCAGTAAAATAAGGGAGTAGTCTAACGAGGCAGAGGTAGGACGCCGAGGAGCTCTAGCGCAGTGGGAGGTCGAAGGGCTCTGGTGTAGTGGGAGGTCGATGAGTTCTAGCACAGCTCGATTTTGCCTCTGGTTTGAATTCTTTGTCTGGTTTGGAAGTCAAGCCGACTACCCCACATTCATTTTTGCATTAACTCTCCACGACAAGAATCTGGCGGAAATCGGGAAACTCTGTCAGACCAGATCATATCACGACTTTAATGTGAAAAGGTGGTGGAGGGTGACGGATCTCGCGGAGGGCGGAGGAATTGTCAACGGCTAGAGCCGGATGTTTTTCCAGGCAGCAACGGAAACCGGGCAATTCCTTTGCCTTGTTAGACTACTCCCTAAACTTTACTTCTGAAGTCAATTAGTATTTTTAATTCGTTCACTTCATCGCTTTTGGAAAAATGAATTTCGAATATAAAAGATTAGACAAGATTTGATGGGTGATGTAAACTTCACGCAACAAGGGTTACAGGTTAAATTAAATGCCAAAATTGCTATATGGGGCATGGGTCAAAGATCATAAGCGTTTATTGAAAGCCAGAGGAGGAGGTCATGTGTTTATTGTAAGATAGAGGAGGAGGTATGTACCATGTCAGAGAGAATCAAATATCACAACACAGACTGTTTGAGAGTGAAGGTTCCTTCACTAGTTAGCTATGTGCGACTAGCAATATATGGGAATTTGGTGCGCATGGAAATGTCAGAATTTGAGGCATGGGATGGCGTGAGAATGAACTGGAACAGAAGCAAATAAATGAATATTACCCACAACTACTATGTACACAACTTTGAAGCAATTGAAAGTGGCGGTCTTAACATACAACTGGACATGGTGGAATGGAATTTGTGGATGTTGCTTAAATCTCAGGTCGCGGAAAGGGAGCAACTTATTCTACGTACATTTTTTTTTTGCTTCCTGAGGCTTAACGTTGACCACACACTTTTTTTGTTGCTATTTCGAGAATGTAGATAGCGCAGACAAAGGGACAGTTCTGCACAAATTCCCAAAATCACTGCACCTCAAAACTAGTGATTTAAATTCAGTAGGGCAGGAAAGACCATGGATTGCAGGGCTAGCAAGGGTAACATAAATGTCAGCGCAGGCGTTTCTTAAGGGCACAGATAGGATTCATGACATAAAAATGGATTTAGATACTTAATTTGTTAGATGGCTAATAACGAGTGAGAGAAACCATCATATAGAAAGAGAGACGAGGAAATAAGTACCAAACAAAGATATAAATGGCCACAAAACACAAGCTGCTCACACTTGGGTAGGATATGTCTACAACTCTCATACCATGTTAAACAAGTACATGGCGAATGCATAATATGAAGGATAAACATTCAATTAATATATTATTGACATGATATACATTTATAGTACATTGATGTGACCCTTGAATTCATATTCCAAGTGGTCTCTTATACTGTGGTGGTTGTTCACATTCCACACCAACCCATATAGAATTAGGTGTCCAACAATTATAATATCAATATCTTCACATTTTAAATATACATTTCAAATTTTATGAATGAAAAAAAAATACATTTATCACATAATACAACTCAAAAAATAATTAAAACTTAGTTTAAAATTTTATTTTAAAATATTAAAACTCACAAAAATAAAAAGAAAAATAATTATACATAGACAAAAATAAAAAGAAAAATAATTATCCGGAAACAAAGTAAAATAAATAAAATATAATAATAAATAAATAATTTAAAATTTAAAGATACGAAAGAGAAACATATTTTCTGTTAAAATAATATAACAAATTAAAAGTAATTTTTCATTTATCAATATCATAAAAGTATTAATTAATCAAATAATATAATAATTAAAATAATAAAAATATCATTTAAAAAATTTTAATAATAAAAAAATTAGAAAAATATCTAAAACTAAAATATTTAATTTTTTTGATAGAAAAAATGTTAAAATACTAAATTTAAAAAAAAAAATAATAAAATATTTTTCCTAATAATATTAAATAAAAACATATATTATAAATAAACAATATAATACAAATATAAAAAAAAATAATAAAATATTTTTCCTAATGATATTAAAAAAACATATATTATAAATAAACAATATAATACAAATATAAAACATTTAACGTTTCGCAGACTTCACATATATATATATATATATATATATATATATATATATATAAAACCAAGTTGCAGGAAACGCAAGGTAGGAGGCTGTTTCCATATGGAAACTGAAACGAAACCCTGAAACACGTGCGGTACGGCCGTGAAACACGTTTCCAGCCGTACTGGCATGTTTCTTGATGCGGAAACGTGACCAGTACTGCCGGAAACGCGTTTCACGGTCGTACGACGCACGTTTCCACTTGTAACTTGTGTTTTTTTATTTGTTTTCTAATTTATTATTAGGTTTTCCTAATGACTTCTAGTTGCTTCTAGATGCCTGTCTAAAGTTATAAAAATGAACTTTTGCCCTAGTGTTGATATGCAGTTCATCAAGAAGTTTAAGGCATATGCAGTTCATGGTAAAAGTAAAAGTGATATTCTCCTTTATTTTTCATTTTCATCCTTCTACTTAAATTTTTAACATTACCATGAAATGACTCAAGATGTTTGAGAGTGGTTTCGCCCTCATTTGATTTCATATGGAGAAAGTAGAATTTTAGATCTCACTCAAAATCCAGCAGACTTATCATTGTGTTTATCTCAAAAGGAAAAATGATGGAAACTATATTATATTGTTAATTGTATGTAGATGGCATGCTTGCTGTAGGTTCTAACATGCAGGAAATAAATGTGCTCAAAAGAAAATTGGCAAACTCATTTGTAATGAAGGATTTGGGTGCTGCAAAACAAATCCTTGGTATGAGAATAACTAGAGACAGGAAGAATCGCAAATTAACAATGTCTCAGAGTGAATACATACAAAAGGTGTTGAAAAAGTTTAACATGCAGAATGCAAAACGAGTTAGTATACCTTTGGCTAGCCATTTGAAACTAAGTAAGTAAACGTGTCCCAAGACTCAGGAAGAAATGGATTATATGTCTAAAGTTCCATATGCATCAACGGTTGGAAGCTTAATGTATGCAATGTTCTGCACCAGGACTAATATTTCACATGCAGTGGGAGTTGTAGGAAGGTACATGAAAAATCTAGGAAAAGAACATTAGATGGCAGTAAAGTGGATTATTAGGTATTTGAGAGGCACCACTAATCAAGCATTATGCTTTGCTAGTTCAAACATTTCTCTATCGAGATATGTTGATGCAGATATGGCGGGTGATAGAGATATCAGGAGGAGCACCACAGGGTATTTGTTTACTGTAGGTGGAACAACTGTCAGTTGGGTCTCAAAACTACAAAGTGTTGTTGCACTCTCAACAACGGAAGCAGAGTATGTTGCTGCGATAGAGGCTAGTAAAGAAATGATTTGGTTACAAAGGTTTCTAGGTGAATTGGGTAAGAAGCAGGAGTTGGGCAGGTTATACAGTGTAGAAATTTTGAATAATTTAACACTTATTCAATGGAGATTATCCTGATCATGTACTATTGCGGAAAACATACACAATACATAAGCTCCTTTACGTTGATCATCAATATAGCAGCATCAATAACAATAAAACATCAAGAGCATTCACACATTAACACAGTATGTATCCCGGGGAAAGCATCTCGCTAAAAACCCCAACTATCTGTATATTAATGATTGAGTCATGTAACATTACACAGCATAATAATTCTCACAGGTATCTCCACCTCTGCTACACACAATACAGCTCAGATCTGATCTCCAAATCTCTTCCACTGCTTGCCTGCCTCCACTACTCAATACCTGCTCAAGAACTGATGAGAATGGCTCACCAAACTCGTTTTTCACCTGCAAATAGTCACTCACACTTTGTTGGACGTGAGCACAAGCTATAATGTGGGCAAATACGTGAGCAAATTCATTGGCATACTCAATCCCTTGATTGTGCAAGATCTGGTGCACAACTATAGTCACAACTGATAGCAATATGATTCTCTACCACCTGTCCCTGTTGAACTGAACATGCACTGACATGCAACTGAGTTAACTGATGTATTCATTAGTTGTATTATGAGTTAATAACTTGTGAATTAATTAATAACTAATTCACTCAACTCATCTCTAGTCTATTTTCCAGTTAGACTAAATACAACCAGTTTAACAAAGCTAAACTGAACACAACTCCATCAACTCCACAATCAACTCCACCAAACTCAACTGATTGAGTTCTAACTGAAGTCATGCATGCAACAACTCAACTGACTCATAAGAAAAGCGTATTTCCTTCTGACAACTGCATGTGCCACCTCTGTAGCTCAAACTGAAGTGCTCCAAGAGAATAAGATCAAGTTTATAGTCCAAATATTATTATGAGATAATAATATTTGACTTTTCTATTTTTGACAGCCAGTCTAAAAATAGACTTTGATCACTCACACTGTGATCACTCACACTTTCATCAAAAATAGAAGTCCATCTATTTTTCCCAACTTGATCAATCATCCATAAACAGAAACCTGCAATCCGATGGGTGCTCATCCTACCGGCTGACATCGTGCACTCATGTGAGCACTTTTGTGATCTTATTGAAGCACGTTCTATCATTTTGATTCAGACCATCTTGACCAAAAACTGTTACAAGAATGGATGGCTCCGCATGAATCCGTTATTGATTTTTGGCAGCGCTTCTGTGACTTGCAATTTCAAGCTCCGAGGAGCCAGACGAAGTTCGATTATCTCTAGGACCGGTTCGAGTAATGTCTTAAGAAATATGCCCATCCTAAGAGGAAGCTTTATGTCAAGCCTCGCTCAACCTTATTCATTGATGGAACTGCACAATCCCATGTGAGAGTAGGCACTGTCTCAACGGACTGTCTGTTTCCCTCTCATTCAACAGTTCCACCATCGCCCAGTGATGTTGAGGAACATGTTCGCACATATGTTCACCCTTCACACCCTCCCAACATCACTCCACCTGATGCATTATTTTCTTCAACCTTCGTCTTCACACTCAGGTGTTCCTCCGGATGATGTTGTCTTGTGTTCGTCCATTTCGGACTCTTCACTTGTTGTGAACGAGGAACAACCCACTGACGGAGTTGGTGTTGCACAACCAACATTTGCTTTCATTCATGAAGAGTATGAGTGGGAGCTTGAACATCAACGCTCAGCGAAGGATGACTCCCATCCGTCCGAGTCCCCTCCATTCTTTCCTAGCTTCTTTGGGGAACCTACCATCCATGATTTTGCATGTGTGTCTTCATCCACAGATGCACCCATTTTCGATCTCTCGTAGGACTCACCGGATGTTAGTCCATCATTCGACAATGGAGAGGATAAGTTATTCATTGAAGATCCACTTGATCCTTCATCTTTTTTTTTTTCTGGAAACACAGAGGATGAGTCCGTTCACTTTTCATCTACCTCTCTGTTTGATTCATCTGATCATGAGGATGCCGAAGAATTCATTGATTTTTCTTATCATGGCGGTCATGATCCATTTGCTTCCAATTTCGATCACGATCACAAATCTATCACAGTTGATTTTTTGAAGCCACCAGTGTATGATGATCTACCTGATGATGAAGTTGAGACACCCAAGACTGTCGAGGCACTTCAACCCGAGATGATGGTTATGTCAGGCCCTCGCTCTCTTTGGGTTAGTCTCACTTCCGATCATGAAACTGTTCAATCACCCAAGGCTCCTCATCACTCGTCTGTATGAATTGAAGATCCATCTCACTCACAGATCACACTTCCTCCACTTGAACTACACGATCCCATTGATCATGCTTTGCAGGAGTCTTACATTGTAAGCACGCGTTCGCGATGCAAGTTGTCTTTGTTTCTTTCGTTTGCTTGCCTGTCACAGTCAAGAGTGTGTTTATGCTTCAAAGTTGCACGTACTGTCACACAACACCATGAAAAGTCCACGGACTGTCCATCATGGACATGCACTCGCTTATGTCCCGTGGGCACTTTGAAACACGAAGTGTGGCTGTCTTCACTATTATATCTTTCTTGTATGTTGGTCTGCACAACTGGGTTACTTGCAGACCAAGCCTTCACCCACATGGGTCTACCAATGCACCGGTGGCTGCATTGGAAGTATCACTTCACGTGGCCAGGCCCATGCACTGTTAGTGTAGGAGTAGGAGTAGTGGTTTCTTTCAGTTGTTTGCTTGGATGCTTGTTTTCTTATGTAGTTTGTTTGCTTGTTTGTTTACTTGCTTCGCTTTCATTTTTGCTTGTGCTCTTGCTTTGCTTTGTTGATTGTTAGTTCGTTCATTTGTTTCATTCGTAGGTTAGTCTTACATGAAACCATGTATGAATCTTGAAGCAAACTGGGTAAAGTACAAGAGGGCTTGTACAACTATCACTACTTGGTTATATGTCATCTTGCCTCTATATGATGAGCTTGTTACTCTTAGTCCATGATACGTCGAAGGAAAATACGTATTGTTCGAAGTGAACCTTGGTGAAAACACAATGCTTGCATGCTAACTAGTGTCACCTTCTCTAATCGATTGTTTTTGGGTTAACCCTTGTCAACTAAGTCAAGTAGAGTAAGGTGAGGGGGAAAACCTTAACAAGCACGTCAGAGATACAATAAACTACTTCTCTTCTAGAACAACCTCTTCTCCTCTCAATAAGTTGGGATCCCTCTTCCGCCTCTGAAATGAATAAGTGCTATGCACAATGAAAATTAAAATGAAAAAAATAAAAAATGAAAAATGAATAAGGCGAAAGAAGAGAAAGGATTCCTGCGCAGGGAGGTGATGCAAGTAACTTCGCTGAGGTACTGACCAGGCTCGTTGGTAGCGGAGCCATGCTTCTGTTCCTATGTGACTCCACCAAGGTATTGTCCAGGCCTACTGGCAGTGGAGAAACACCAGAGATGAAACTAATACTCTAATGACTATACTTCTTGTGCACCTATGTACCCCTCAACCCCAATCGAAACAATTGTGTTGCCTTGGCTTGGAATGTGTGTCAATCGACAAAGAGTGTGGCAGATGCTACATCTTACAATCAAACTAGTGTGAAGCCAAGATGATCTGAGAGCTGAACAATAATTCCAGAGGTTTTAGACTTGCTTTTCACGAACAAGGTCCATTCATAGAGCTGGAGTTCTACCAGTGTGTTGCCAAGTGTTGTAGCAGCTACATCCACCCTCCAAAATTTTTCCTTAGCCTATTTTGGAGCCTCCCTACCAACCCTACATAGCACTTTGTCAAGTACTCAAGCTTCAAGTGTTTTCCTCGCACAAAGGCAACCTTTCGATCACAGTTGATCCATTCCCCCAGAAGCTGCTCACCCAGACTTTGTAAGAGCTCATAAGCTCAAGAATAACTATACTCTCATAAACTCAGGGCAAATGAAAAGAATGATTAATTCATGCAAACAATTCTTACTGATGGTTGTAAAGGAAAAGAAACCTGACAAAACCAATGTATTTGAGGGTTGTAATGCTGAATAACAAGCTGATATAGAAAAGGTTGTTTCAGAGTATGATGTCTTGTTTCAAGAACCTAAAGGTTTGCCACCCAAAAAGGGAATAGTACATGATATTATTTTGCAGCAAGATGTTCCATTGCCTAACATTGGGATGTACAGGTTGTCTGCTTTAGAGAATGATGAAATCAAGAAGCAGGTGCAGGAGTTGCTCGAGAAGGGCTTCATCAAGCCTAGCACATCACCATGTGGGTCACCAATCGTTTTGGTGAGAAAGAAAGATGGCTCGTGGAGAATGTGCATTGATTACCGAGCACTGAATAAGATAACAATCAAGAATCGTTATCCCCTTCCTCACATAGATGATCTCTTAGATCAATTAAAAGAAGCTATTTATTTCACCAAGCTGGATTTGCACAGTGGATACCATCAGGTCAGAGTTGCAGAGCAAGATGCATGGAAGACTGCTTTCAAAACAAAGCAGGGATTGTATGAATGGCTAGTTAGGCCTTTTGGCTTAACTAATGCTCCTGCTACTTTCATGAGATTAATGAATGATGTACTCAGACCTTTTCTTGATGATTTTGTTATTGTGTATCTAGATGACATTCTGATTTTTAGTAAAACATGGGAATAACATTTAAAGCATGTTAAGAAGACATTAGATTTTTTGAAAAGAGAAAAACTTTATGTTAATTTGGCAAAACATCTCTAAACTACTTGGGTCACATAGTAGCGGGAGGTGAATTGAAAATAGATCCCTCTAAAGTGGCAGTCATTGTAAACTGGCGTAAACCCAGGTCTGCTACAGAAGTGAGAAGCTTCTTAGGAGCAGCACAATATTGGAGGAAGTTCATCTCTAACTTCTCCACGATTGCAGCTCCCTAACATGATTTAGCAGGATTGAATAAGGTGTTTCAGTGGGGAGGAAAACATCAGAAATCCTTCGACACCTTGAAAGATAAAATAAGTACAACACCTGTACTAGCACTGCCAGATTTGCAAAGACCGTTTGAGATCCAAACTAATGCCAGTGACTATGCCATGGGAGCAGTGTTGACACAGCACGACAAACCCATATGCTATCATTCTTAGACTTTTAATCCTGCAGTAGTTAACTATCATACATATGATAAAGAATTGTATGCATTAGTTCAGAGTGTGAAAAAGTGGAAACATTACTTAATGGGTAAAGAGACAGTAATACATACTAATCACTAGCCACTCCAATATCTACACTCCCAAACCAAGTTGCAACAATCAAGACATTACAGGTGGATGGGTTTTCTACAACACTTTCACTTAGTCATCAGATATAAAAAGGGCATACATGACAAGTTTGCCGACATGTTATCTAGACCCATTATAAATGCATCTACCATACTTAAGCATAATTTTGTACTACATGAAAGCTACATAGAACAATATGCTCAGGATATGGATTTTAAAGAAGTATATGCAACTTTGAGTCAAGGCAAAAGAGTAGAAGAATTGGACTATCATATAAAGGACCGACTCTTATACCATTGTGGGAAACTCTGCATTCCACAAACTGAGAGGATAGAGATAATTAGGGAAGCACATGCTTCTCTAATATCAGGTCACTTTGGGGTAGGCAAAATAGTTGCACAGCTGCAAAGATTCTGCTATTGACCGAAAATGAATGAGACAGTTTCTAGATATGTAAGAGGGTGTGCCAAGTGTGCTAAAAGCAAGACCAACAATAGAAAACGAGGCTTGTACACTCCATTGCCAGTACCTTCTCACCCTTGGGAAAGCGTTTCCATGGATTTTGTAGGAGGACTGCCTAAATCTAGGAAAGATCATGATTATCTATATGTTGTTGTGGATAGGTTCAACAAAATGTGCATTTTGATACCTTGTAGTAAACAAGCCACAGCTGAACACACTGCAAAATTTTTCTTTGAACATGTATGGGTTCATTTTGGATTACCCACTTCCATTGTGTCTGTTCGAGACACCCCATTTGTGGGGAAGTTTTTGTCTAGTCTGTGGGAACTGATGGACACCAAGTTAAAGAAAAGCACAGCTTTTCATCCACAAATAGATGGCCAGACAAATGTAGTAAACAGGACTGTGATCCAGTTACTGATAGGATATTGCAGTAAACATCCTAAGCTTTGGGATGAACACTTGTGTTATGTGCAGCATGCTTACAACAGAGCCAAACATTCTTCTACACAGAGATCTCCTTTTGAGACCTGCTTTGGTTTCACACCAAGGTATCCTTTGGATTTTGTCTTTGGTAAAGATACCATGGTTGATGGGCACAGTGATGTGGATAAGGCAACCAAGTTCATTGAACAAATCCAGGAGATCCATCAGGCAGTACAGAAACAACTAGAAAGGAGCCGGGCCAAGTATAAGGCTAGGCAAGATAAGCATCGGATGGAGCATAGTTTTCAAGTTGGAGACCAAGTCTAGCTGTATATCAGCAAGGATAGGATGCAAGGTGAAGGTAAAAAACTAAAGGCTATCAGGTATGGACCTTTTAGGATACTTGAGAAGATTGGTGAAAATGTGTTTCGCCTTGATCTACCAGGTTACATGCACATCTACTCAATCGTAAATGTAGATTGTTTGAAATTGTTTGAACCTTCAATGATTGAGGACCCTGAAGAGCAAAGTCAATTGCCTTCTATTGATGACCTGCTACCTGAATACCTCAATGAGTTGCAGGAGGACATAGTGTTGGACAGGAAGGTGAGGAAAACGCGCAGGGGAGAAGTTGAATACCTCAGGATTGGGCTCAAAGGTTCAAAGCCGAGCAGCGCAAAGTGGATTGATATTGGACAAGTGAAGAAACAATATCCTCACTTAGTCGATGCTTGAAAACCAACATTTGGTGATCAAAAAGCCTTTTTTAAGTAGGGAGGCCGTGATCCGAATTGGATCCATAGAAAAACTGTCAAGAACCATGACTGAATCAGGTCGAACAAATCTCTAATGAAATCCAAAACAGTGTCAAAAACACCCTGAAACAGTGGCCATGGCAGCCGACGTGGAACGATGAGGACCTCGGTCAAAGCACGCTGACCGAAGCCCATGGAGACCGCGCAGGAGGCCAAAGTAGCCCTTGGGAGCCCCGGAATGGAAAAAGGGTGAGGTTTTTGATGCACGATTAGCACTTAGTGCTAATCGTGCATCGCTAAGAGAACAGGGCCAAAATGGGAAAGCCAGAGCACCCGGTCGCATGTGGGAACCTGAGGACCGCGGGTAGGAAAAGGTAAAAGCGCTAAAGTACAAAGGTGAGACCTGTGCTCTGGAAACTGGCGGTTTTGATTGGGGCGCCCTTGAACGGTAAGAGGTTTTGGACAGGAGCGGAGTGATTCCATAAACCGATCGATGCATGGCAGGCAGAGGTGAGAGATTATTGCCGTTGATCGTGCGCTATCGGTCGAGCAAGTCAACTATGCGAAACGTGCGTATGGCGTCGGATCTGGAGGGCCCAGATCAGACGGATGAGATTGCGCCCGATGGAAAGAAGCGGAATCAAGAGGGAATTAAGCCACGTTCTAAAGGGATTTGGAATCCATTTAACCGCCATGATGGAGGAAGAACGCATCCATGACGTTGTTAGTGCTTGAAATTTCACCTCAGGCTGAGAAAGGTAAACCTCAAGGCAACATCAAACCACTTAGCCTCGTAGCTAGCCCTACGGGGCAGGAGAGGGCTCTCTCCGGTCTATCTCGATAAAGATCTTCAATGGGCGAGATAACCAATAGGGTAACACTGATTTTAGGCTAGTAAACTGATCAAAAGGGTTGATTTGGGATTTTTAGGGTTTTTGGTGGCAAATTGAGGAGTGACAATTTTGGGCACGGGGATAGGACACAGTTTCTGCAGGGGGTTCTTTGGGGCGAGGTAGGAGACAATATTGATGCCTTTGATTGAGGTGGATGATTAAGAATGACAGATGAGGAGCTAAGGAGAGCAAACAATAACTTTGAATTCTCCTTAAACAGTAGAAAACATTGAAATTAAACAAACTTAAAAGCAGAGCATGACAGTCATGAGTTCTACTTTAACACTTCATTTGTTTAATGTGCAGAAGGAAAAGAAAGGAAATGATTCACATAACACACTTAAAAGTACATAGAGAAACACACCATCAATACATGAAACCACAAGAATCCCAAAAAGGACTGCAAAACCCTGGTCTTCCTTAGCCAAAAATTACAGAGATACAATGAATAATATAATGATAGCTTCTCCCTCAAGAGTCCAACCATGAAAATGAGCAAGAAAGTACATAATATAGATAATCTAACCTCTTTCCCTACCTCCATGGGTCGAGCTCACTATCCTAGGAGCTGTTTCAACCACTTCTAAACTAAGCACTGAAAACTAGGCAGTCAAAACAACTTGCCTCTATAAGCTAGGAAACCAATTCATTCATTTAATTTTCACCTATTTCATGAATGAATCTTCTAGAAGAGGTACATAAGTGTAAAAGTGTCATAAAAGTACATTAATTACATCAAAGAGGATAATAATCCACCCCAAAAAGTCAAACAGGGTCAAACTGCGTTTTTCTGAGCTGTACACTGAAATTTGGAGAAATTTGCCTGACGGGTCGCGCGCCTTTTTGACCACTTTTGGGGCACTTCCAGGTGTCCAAATTGAGCAATAGTAGGCTTGTTGGAAAGTTCCATGAGTCTACTTTCCAACCCAACTGGAATTTCTGAATTTGGTGGTCATTTGCCCCTCCAAAATTGCAATCTCCCAAGACTGCTTTCTGTGTCTCAAAAATGTGGCAGAAAGTCATTTTTTGCTTGTTTTTTGACTTTCTGGAGGCTCAAAACTTCATAAAATCTCTTGGCCATGGATGAGCATATGTAACTTCTCATGAAAAATCTTGAAATGCTGAGTTTTTGCAAAATGGAGTTGCCAGGATGAAGGGTCGCGCGGGGGGTGAGACCCGTTAATGGAGAAAACCTGTAAATTGCCTGAAAAAACCAAAATTTACCAAAAATGCACAAAATTTCTTGGTATTTATGTTGTGGCTAGGCTATTTAGTGCCTTGGTCCTTCAGTGAGGCCTCGGCCAAGATATGGAGGGGATCGGGCCTCTTTCTCCTTTTTTGTGCCTTGGCCAACCGCCTTTGGAACATCTTCATCTTTGCCTTGCACACGTGCATTCTCGCCCAATAATGGTTCTTCATGTTTCTCAACAATTTTTTATCTTGGTTGGCCTTAGCCAACAACCTCTCCAAGTGAGCATTGAGCTGGATAAGCATGGACTCTCGCTCAGCGGGCAATGGATCACCGGGTCTTCTTCGATTCAAGTTGCGGTCACTACGGATCCTCCACAACTCATCAAGAGCTTGCTCATCCTCCAACTGTTTGTTGCGCTACTCTAGATATGAGATTGTCCATTGTGCCCCCTCTAATCTCCTCTGCAATGCATCATTTTCAGCTCTAAGGTGCTGAATGATCTCCTTCAACTCTAGGCTAGGAGAACTGACATCAAGATCAATAAGCTTGATAGCTGGAACACCTGATGGTCCCTCATCAATCTTGGGCTGCTTGCCCCTCTATGCTGCCTGTGCTGCTAAAGAAAGCGAGGCCCCTTCCACCTGCTGTGGAGATAAGACTCGCTGAGCTGATGAAGAAGGCGAGACCCCTTCCACCTGATGTGGAGAAAATACTCGCCGAGCTGCTGCAAATAAGGCCCTTTGGCCTCTCTGATAGGTGACCAAAGGTAAGGAGCTGACATGTCTAGTGACGGGGATGTCATGCTGCTGTGATGGTCCTCCCTCCTCGTGAATAACCTCAGGATGTGGCGGTGGTGGTGCTATGAAAAGCTCACGAGAGATGAACTCCTCCCATGAGATGCCCTGCTGAGCCAACTGATGTAATACCACAAGCTGAATCAAACCATAATCGTAAAGGCTCCTATACTGCTGTGCCGGGCTCTCCCTCTGCATCATGGACACCATCCTCTCAATGTTCAGATAGAAGAAAACAGGGATGTTCATCATCCGTACCCGTGTGAAGTGCATCAATAGGTGAATATGGTACGAATATACCTGTGAAAATCTGCCCTCACAGGTAAAATAGAGCATGATGAGCCTCATCATGGGAGCATACTAACTCCTGAGAAATCTGAAGGGAAACACTCCTGTCAAGTGTCTCGTGAGTGTTGGTCTAACGAAAGGCTCAAAATGAACACTGTCCAACACCTTGCGCTTATTCCATACCTCTCCGACATTAGGTATCCCTGTGGCCTGTGCAATCATCTCGGGTGTCAATGTAAAGTCCACCCCGGCAAGGTTGACATGTCCATCATGCAAGTGTAAAACAAATAGGTGAGCCAACTCTCTGTGGTGCTGAATTCGGGAGATCCTCTCGCAAAACTCATAGCAAGACATGTACTGGAAACATGAGACTTCCATAGGACAAGCTTGTAAATCTGTCAAAGAGGTGGGCTCCTCTCGCCTATGATGACCGCCCTTTCCACCCTTATGAGGCCTCCTCTGTACCTCAATCTCTAAAGCTGATGCCTGGTCATCACTCTGCTCATAGGTTTCGGTTTCGGACATTGTTTAAGGAGCAGAGTGGCCAAAATGTACTGCTGTTTCTACCTTGTAAAATGCTGATTTATATGTTGTTTCAAGGGGACAAGGAGCACGAGGGGAATGTTAGGGGAGGGACACCTTTAAAGGGAAAATGGGAATAAATATATAAATAGGGATTTAAGGGAAAAAACATTGCAAAAATCATTGCATATGCATCATTATATACATTGTTTACATGGGTATAATGAGAGGTAGGGTTAGGGCTTGATTCTTCATTTTTTAGGGAGAAGGGGTAGGGTTTAGGTTTTCTTTACAAATTTAAAAGGGAAATTTATATTGAAAGACAAGGAAAATGACATGGGAAATTGGAAAAATGATTTACAAGGGAAAAACCTTAAAACAACATAAAACCCTAGGCATATTTTACAATTTTAAACCACAACCATATAGAGCTTTTTCTCTTGCACAATGAGATCTTTAAAACATGTATTCATGATGTCTTTAACCATAGCAAGCAGCAATTTGTAAGTTGGAGGGCCTACCTTAGGCAATTTAGCAATTTTGTTGGCTCCTTGGATGAATTTGCAGGTGATTTGGTAAGGAGGGCGCTGACGGGTCGCGTGCCACTGACGGGTCGCGCCCGTTAGAAAATAACACTACTGGAAGGCGCTTGACGGGTCGCGCGCCTGGTCTGCTCACAATTTCGCTCCAAGCCTCGCCCAATCTCTCTTGCAAGTGAGTTAGATGCACAATTAGGGTAAATGGAGGGAGATTGGGCTTTTATAACTTTGATTTGAAATAATTTCATGCCCAAACCCACTTTATAATGTTTTTCTTTGACACTTTATAAAATTGACCATTTTGGTTTCCTTTGTCCTCCTGAAATTGACTCATTTAATGCTTTTGCTAGATACTTTTTGCAGGGATATCATCTGAGGGATCTTGGCAAGGGAGCCAGGGTTACATGCTGTCCTTGGAAGCTTTTTGAAATTTCATCACTTTTTACAAAAATTTGAAAAATGACCTTGGCTTTAAAAACAGGGTTTTTAAATCCAAGGTGAAAATTAACTGTACAAGATAGAAATTTGCGAAGAAACATTTTGAAAATCATCCCTTTGGCTTGCTGAGCACTTATTGACCTTCAGAGACATGACCTTGTAAACAAACTTGACCAAAACCCTAGACCTAGAATTTTGCTCTCAAGACAAGACAAGTAACTTTGAAAAAGTTTAATGACTGAAACAACTTGATCCAGCAGTGCCAAGAGGGGAATAAAGACACCAGCTCCTCCATCAGGGTTATGGCATGCCTAATGGAATGCAATAAGATGACACTGATGAGACACCTATTTATGCAAATGCAAAGAGCTTTGATCGCTGATGGAGGGCTACTAGACCGACTCTAACATTGGCTCCAATGGGGATGGTAGCTCCTTGGAGGTACCAAGAACCTTAGACCTGTAAGAGAGCAGACTAGTGCTTTATAATCATTGGGAAATGGAGTAAAAAACTCAAGCTGAAAGGCATGACTGAAAACTGATGACTTGACAACACAAATTGACTCTCACTCAACTAAAAACTGACTCAATACTTAGACAAAACCGAAAAACTGGAAAAGATGCTCAAAGGGGAGCTTATTCATCACAACCTACTCTAACAGTTTCATTCATCACCTGGTCAAGTGAAATGAAACAACCAATGCAACCAAGTAAGTATTCCGTCTGCTGTTTAAAATCTCCGCAAGTGCTCACTTATGAACAACAAGAGAGAACTACTGAACGGAAACTCCCATGATAACTTAGAAACAGATCCGTTGAATGATATGAATTCTCTATCCGCCTCCAAAAACACTGCATAAGTATCTTGAAATTCAAGCACACTGGAACTTAGCTCATCTAATGGATTACTTCTCGTTTCCTCATACCATGAATGCAACCTTTGATCTGAGCCTTGTGACGAGACCTCTGCTGAAAATGACAAAGAAACCGGCTGCCGGATCAAGTTCATATCAGCACATGTTTCAAGCTCACATATAGACAATGGAGAAAAACTTTGACTACAAACCTCATCCAAAACATCAGCTATTGGATCATGAAAAACTTGAAAAGACTGCTGCAATCCCATTTCTATTGGTTCCATTGTGATTACATGATTGCCTACATGCTGCTCATTCTTCACTGAAGATGGACTATGCAAATTTCCCTTCAAATACTGAAATGATTCAAAACAGAATGGTAGGGAACCTTCTTGTATCATTTGATCAAATATGTCAGCTTCCATGCCTTCATCTGCAACTTGACAACCAATGGCATTTGGGGGCTGCAAATCTGAATGTGAGAAGTCTGGAACAAGGTTTTTATTGCCTTCAAGATGGTCTAGATCAAGACTTGTTGACAACTGATTTCTAATTTCATGGAAGTTGTCTCTAATGAACTGACATGAATCAAAACAAAAAGGTAAAGATCCTTCACTTACTTCAAACTTTGCTGCACTTTCCTCATCACTGTCATAGCTGATATGTGATGGCTGAACATTGTTTTCAAACTGCTGAAAATGAACTTCTTCCTCCCACAAACTAGCTGTTGATTCGTCTACAAGATTAGCTTCTTTTTGGAGAACATAATCATCATCATACTGATCAAACCGAGGCAAATCATCGGTATAAAACATATCATCAAGCATGCAGGTCATATCAACAGTTTTTTCTTCGCCAAGGTGATCTACAAAACAATCATTATCAGATCTATGACAATTGGGATAAGAAACAAAATGTTTTGGATCAACAACTTTTTCTTCTTCAATGAGCTTGAACGTCATAATCATTCCTTGTGTTGATATTGTCCATCATCTTTTCCACTGCACTTACCAAAATGTCAAGCTTTACCTCTAGAGACGTTGATTCGGCCGGATCTATGTTTTTCATCTCTTCTTCCTTCAACCTTGCCCTTCGGATCAACAGATGAGCCTCTACATTAACTGCACTGTTTTGCATCTCGTGAAGTGTTGCAATATCCCTTTCTCTCAGCTGAAGCTCCATCTCCGGATCAAAACCCGAATAGTGCAAGAGAGCCGATCTAGGAGTAGGCCTTATATCAATTGGCATCGAATAATAAACTTGGTTAAATCTGGCTGAAAACTGTACTGTCTCCCTTGGTAGTCTTTTCAGCTGGTTATACTCTTCTATAATCAGGAAAAGGTTCTGCCCGATCATCCACCTGTCGAGAAAAAGAAAAACTGCTGGAAATCTGAAATGCTTGCATCAGGCAGGGTTTTGAACCAACTCTTCACTTTAGCTTGCAAAGAAAGAGCAAAAATCCTTATACTAACATCTTCTTCATCAACTTCAAAAAGATCTAGAAAATTCTCAAAATTCTGCACATGTTGCTCAGCGTTGACATTCTTACATTCACCATCAAACCTCGGCAAGTATAGATCATAATTTTTGGGGAAAGTATGAAGAACAGAAGGTAAAACAAGAGGTTTATACCGATCTGGAATTTTACAAGGTGTAGGGGTATGTACAACAAGTATAGAATCAGTCTTGGTCTCTTGAGGCTCATGAATTTGAATATGGTCATCACAAAATTCGGGAAAAGGATCCGGATCAAGCTCAAAGGCATGCAAATCTTTGGTATTTACAATCTTCAAAGGGAAGGAATCAACTGCAGGCCAAGGATCTCTTCTCAAATACAGTATACTTTGCAAAGCCTTCTTGACATTCTTGGGAAAAGAGAAGAAATAATTTATGACAAAGAACAAAATGTCTTGGATGAAATTCCAACTTGAATACCTGGTCTGTCCATGTTGTCCTTTCATGTTTTTGCTGGTCCGGATCATCCTCCAGTGGAGTCTTTGGATCTGATCTCGAAAATGATTTAGAGTCGCCAAGTGAATGATTTCAGCCTTTCAAGTGTCTGATCGTTGTCCACCATCAACAATCAGATCTGAACTTGATACATGTACTGGGGTAATTAACAAGTTAGATGTTACGTTTACAAGCTAGACCGGAGATTGACTGAAGCAACGTTTATCTACTTCCGCTAATGCAAAGCAAAAGCGTTTCGAAGGATACCTGGCATAACTTCAGGCTCCGTCTGTAGCTTATAAAACAAACACATCAACCAACAAACAAGTTTGTTCTCCCCAGTATGGTCGCCAATATGTTAGCGCTTGAAATTTCACCTCAGGCTGAGAAAGGTAAACCTCAAGGCAACATCAAACCACTTAGCCTCGTAGCTAGCCCTACGGGGCAGGAGAGGGCTCTCTCCAATCTATCTCGATAAATATCTTCAATGGGCGAGATAACCAATAGGGTAACACTGATTTTAGGCTAGTAAACTGATCAAAAGGGTTGATTTGGGATTTTTAGGGTTTTTGGTGGCAAATTGAGGAGTGACAATTTTGGGCGCGGGGATAGGACACAGTTTCTGCAGGGGGTTCTTTGGGGTGAGGTAGGAGACAGTATTGATGCCTTTGATTGAGGTGGATGATTAAGAATGACAGATGAGGAGCTAAGGAGAGCAAACAACAACTTTGAATTCTCCTTAAACAGTAGAAAACATTGAAATTAAACAAACTTAAAAGCAGAGCATGACAGTCATGAGTTCTACTTTAACACTTCATTTGTTTAATGTGCAGAAGAAAAATAAAGGAAATGATTCACATAACACACTTACAAGTACATAGAGAAACACACCATCAATACATGAAACCACAAGAATCCCAAAAAGGACTGCAAAACCCTGGTCTTCCTTAGCCAAAAATTGCAGAGATACAGTGAATAATACAATGATAGCTTCTCCCTCAAGAGTCCAACCATGAAAATGAGCAAGAAAGTACATAATATAGATCATCTAACCTCTTTCCCTGCCTCCATGGGTCGAGCTCACTATCCTAGGAGCTGTTTCAACCACTTCTAAACTAAGCACTGAAAACTAGGCAGTCAAAACAACTTGCCTCTATAAGCTAGGAAACCAATTCATTCATTTAATTTTCACCTATTTCATGAATGAATCTTCTAGAAGAGGTACATAAGTGTCAAAGTGTCATAAAAGTACATTAATTACATCAAAGAGGATAATAATCCACCCCAAAAAGTCAAACAGGGTCAAACTGCGTTTTTCTGAGCTGTACACTGAAATTTGGAGAAATTTGCCTGACGGGTCGCGCGCCTTTTGGATCACTTTTGGGGCACTTCCAGGTGTCCAAATTGAGCAAGAGTAGGCTTTTTTGAAATTTCTGTGAGTCTACTTTCCAACCCAACTGGAATTTCTGAATTTGGTGGTCATTTGCCACTCCAAAATTACAATCTCCCAAGACTGCTTTCTGTGTCTCAAAAATGTGGCAGAAAGTCATTTTTTGCTTGTTTTTTGACTTTCTGGAGGCTCAAAACTTCATAAAATCTCTTGGCCATGGATGAGAATATGTAACTTCTCATGAAAAATCTAGAAATGCTGAGTTTTTGCAAAATGGAGTTGCCAGGATGAAGGGTCACGCGGGGGGTGAGACCCGTTAATGGAGAAAACTTGTAAATTGCCTGAAAAAACCAAAGTTTACCAAAAATGCTCAAAATTTCTTGGGATTTGTGTTGTGGCTAGGCTATTTAGTGCCTTGGTCCTTAAGTGAGGCCTCGGCCAAGATATGGAGGGGATCGGGCCTCTTTCTCCTTTTTTGTGCCTTGGCCAACCGCCTTTGGAACATCTTCATCTTTGCCTTGCACACGTGCATTCTCGCCCAATAATGGTTCTTCATGTTTCTCAACAATTTTTTATCTTGGTTGGCCTTAGCCAACAACCTCTCCATGTGAGCATTGAGCTGGATAAGCATGGACTCTCGCTCAGCGGGCAATGGATCACTGGGTCTTCTTCAATTCAAGTTGCGGTCACTACGGATCCTCCACAACTCATCAAGAGCTTGCTCATCCTCCAACTGTTTTTTGTGCTGCTCTAGATATGAGATTGTCCATTGTGCCCCCTCTAATCTCCTCTACAATGCATCATTTTCAGCTCTAAGGTGCTGAATGATCTCCTTCGACTCTAGGCTAGGAGAACTGACATCAAGATCAATAAGCTTGATAGCTGGAACACCTGATGGTCCCTCATCAATCTTGGGCTGCTTGCCCCTCTGTGCTGCCTGTGCTGCTGAAGAAAGCGAGGCCCCTTCCACCTGCTATGGAGATAACACTCGCTGAGCTGATGAAGAAGGCGAGACCCCTTCCACCTGATGTGGAGAAAATACTCGCCGAGCTGCTGCAAATAAGGCCCTTTGGCCTCTCTGATAGGTGACCAAAGGTGAGGAGCTGACATGTCTAGTGACGGGGATGTCATGCTGCTGTGATGGTCCTCCCTCCTCGTGAATAACCTCAGGATGTGGCGGTGGTGGTGCTATGAAAAGCTCACGAGAGATGAACTCCTCCCATGAGATGCCCTGCTGAGCCAACTGATGTAATACCACAAGCTGAATCAAACCATAATGGTAAAGGCTCCTATACTGCTGTGTCGGGCTCTTCCTCTGCATCATGGACACCATCTTCTCAATGTTCAGATAGAAGAAAACAGGGATGTTCATCATCCGTACCCGTGTGAAGTGCATCAATAGGCGAATATGGTACGAATATACCTGTGAAAATCTGCCCTCACAGGTAAAATAGAGCATGATGAGCCTCATCATGGGAGCATACTCACTCCTGAGAAATCTGAAGGGAAACACTCCTGTCAAGTGTCTCATGAGTGCTGGTCTAACGAAAGGCTCAAAATGAACACTGTCCAACACCTTGCGCTTATTCCATACCTCTCCGACATTAGGTATCCCTGTGGCCTGTGCAATCATCTCGGGTGTCAATGTAAAGTCCACCTCGGCAAGGTTAACATGTCCATCATGCAAGTGTAAAACAAATAGGTGAGCCAACTCTCTGTGGTGCTGAATCCGGGAGATCCTCTCGCAAAACTCATAGCAAGACATGTACTGGAAACTTAAGACTTCCATAGGACAAGCTTGTAAATCTGTCAAAGAGGTGGGCTCCTCTCGCCTATGATGACCGCCCTTTCCACCCTTATGAGGCCTCCTCTGTACCTCAATCTCTGAAGCTGATGCATGGTCATCACTCTGCTCATAGGTTTCGGTTTCGGACATTGTTTAAGGAGCAGAGTGGCCAAAATGTACTGCTGTTTCTACCTTGTAAAATGCTGATTTATATGCTGTTTCAAGGGGACAAGGAGCACGAGGGGAATGTTAGGGGAGGGACACCTTTAAAGGGAAAATGGGAATAAATATATAAAACAAGGATTTAAGGGAAAAAACATTGCAAAAATCATTGCATATGCATCATTATATACATTGTTTACATGGGTATAATGAGAGGTAGGTTTAGGGCTTGATTCTTCATTTTTTAGGGAAAAGGGGTAGGGTTTAGGTTTTCTTTACAAATTTAAAAGGGAAATTTATATAGAAAGACAAGGAAAATGACATGGGAAATT
Organism: Pinus tabuliformis; assembly: GCA_031772625.1. NCBI lineage: Eukaryota > Viridiplantae > Streptophyta > Pinopsida > Pinales > Pinaceae > Pinus > Pinus tabuliformis. The sequence goes on along the minus strand of CM062816.1, from coordinate 790,875,295 downwards.
GGAAAAATGATTTACAAGGGAAAAACCTTAAAACAACATAAAACCCTAGGCATATTTTACAATTTTAAACCACAACCATATAGAGCTTTTTCTCTTGCACAATGAGATCTTTAAAACATGTATTCATGATGTCTTTAACCATAACAAGTAGCAATTTGTAAGTTGGAGGGCCTACCTTAGGCAATTTAGCAATTTTGTTGGCTCCTTGGATGAATTTGCAGGTGATTTGGTAAGGAGGGCGCTGACGGGTCGCGCGACACTGACGGGTCGCGCCTGTTAGAAAATAACACTGCTGGAAGGCGCTTGACGGGTCGCGCGCCTGGTCTGCTCACAATTTCGCTCCAAGCCTCGCCCAATCTCTCTTGCAAGTGAGTTAGATGCACAATGAGGGTAAATGGAGGGAGATTGGGCTTTTATAACTTTGATTTGAAATAATTTCATGCCCAAACCCACTTTATAATGTTTTTCTTTGACACTTTATAAAATTGACCATTTTGGTTTCCTTTGTCCTGAAATTGACTCATTTAATGCTTTTGCTAGATACTTTTTGCAGGGATATCATCTGAGGGATCTTGGAAAGGGAGCCAGGGTTACATGCTATCCTTGGAAGCTTTTTGAAATTTCATCACTTTTTACAAAAATTTGAAAAATGACCTTGGCTTTAAAAACAGGGTTTTTAAATCCAAGGTGAAAATTAACTGTACAAGATAGAAATTTGCGAAGAAACATTTTGAAAATCATCCCTCTGGCTTGCTGAGCACTTATTGACCTTCAGAGACATGACCTTGTAAACAAACTTGACCAAAACCCTAGACCTAGAATTTTGCTCTCAAGACAAGACAAGTAACTTTGAAAAAGTTTAATGACTGAAACAACTTGATCCAGCAGTGCCAAGAGGGGAATAAAGACACCAGCTCCTCCATCAGGGTTATGGCATGCCTAATGGAATGCAATAAGATGACACTGATGAGACACCTATTTATGCAAATGCAAAGAGCTTTGATCGCTGATGGAGGGCTACTAGACCGACTCTAACATTGGCTCCAATGGGGATGGTAGCTCCTTGGAGGTACCAAGAACCTTAGACCTCTGGGAGAGCAGACCAATGCTTTATAATCATTGGGCAATGGAGTCAAAAACTCAAGCTGAAAGGCATGACTGAAAACTGATGACTTGACAACACAAATTGACTCTCACTCAACTAAAAACTGACTCAATACTTAGACAAAACCGAAAAACTGGAAAAGATGCTCAAAGGGGAGCTTATTCATCACAACCTACTCTGACAGTTTCATTCATCACCTGATCAAGTGAAATGAAACAATCAATGCAACCAAGTAAGTATTCCGTCTGCTGTTTGAAATCTCCGCAAGTGCTCACTTATGAACAACAAGAGAGAACTACTGAACGGAAACTCCCATGATAACTTAGAAACAGATCCGTTGAATGATATGAATTCTCTATCCGCCTCCAAAAACACTGCATAAGGATCTTGAAATTCAAGCACACTGGAACTTAGCTCATCTAATGGATTACTTCTCGTTTCCTCATGCCATGAATGCAACCTTTGATCTGAGCCTTGTGACGAGACCTCTGCTGAAAATGACAAAGAAACCGACTGCCGGATCAAGTTCATATCAGCACATGTTTCAAGCTCACATATAGACAATGGAGAAAAAATTTGACTGCAAACCTCATCCAAAACATCAGCTATTGGATCATGAAAAACTTGAAAAGACTGCTGCAATCCCATTTCTATTGGTTCCATTGTGATTACATGATTGCCTACATGCTGCTCATTCTTCATTGAAGATGGACTATGAAAATTTCCCTTCAAATACTGAAATGATTCAAAACAGAATGGTAGGGAACCTTCTTGTATCATTTGATCAAATATGTCAGCTTCCATGCCTTCATCTGCAACTTGACAACCAATGGCATTTGGGGGCTGCAAATCTGAATGTGAGAAGTCTGGAACAAGGTTTTTATTGCCTTCAAGATGGTCTAGATCAAGACTTGTTGACAACTGATTTCTAATTTCATGGAAGTTGTCTCTAATGAACTGACATGAATCAAAACAAAAAGGTAAAGATCCTTCACTTACTTCAAACTTTGCTGCACTTTCCTCATCACTGTCATAGCTGATATGTGATGGCTGAACATTGTTTTCAAACTGCTGAAAATGAACTTCTTCCTCCCACAAACTAGCTGTTGATTCGTCTACAAGATTAGCTTCTTTTTGGAGAACATAATCATCATCATACTGATCAAACCGAGGCAAATCATCGGTATAAAACATATCATCAAGCATGCAGGTCATATCAATAGTTTTTTCTTCACCAAGGTGATCTACAGAACAATCATTATCAGATCTATGACAATTGGGATAAGAAACAAAATGTTTTGGATCAACAACTTGTTCTTCTTCAATCAGCGAGCCATGAGCTTGAACATCATAATCATTCCTTGTGTTGATCTTGTCCATCATCTTTTCCACTGCACTTACCAAAATGTCAAGCTTTACCTCTAGAGATGTTGATTCGGCCGGATCTATGTTTTTCATCTCTTCTTCCTTCAACCTTGCCCTTCGGATCAGCAGATGATCCTCTACATTTACTGCATTGTTTTGCATCTCGTGAAGTGTTGCAATATCCCTTTCTCTCAGCTGAAACTCCATCTCCGGATCAAAACCCGAATAGTGCAAGAGAGCCGATCTAGGAGTAGGCCTTATATCAATTGGCATCGAATAATAAACTTGGTTAAATCTGGCTGAAAACTGTACTGTCTCCCCTGGTAGTCTTTTCAGCTGGTTATACTCTTCTATAATCAGGAAAAGGTTCTGCCCGATCATCCACCTGTCGAGAAAAACTTTGACAAACTGCTGGAAATCTAAAATGCTTGCATCAGGCAGGGTTTTGAACCAACTCTTCACTTTAGCTTGCAAAGAAAGAGCAAAAATCCTTATACTAACATCTTCTTCATCAACTTCAAAAAGACCTAGAAAATTCTCAAAATTCTGCACATGTTGCTCAGCGTTGACATTCTTACATTCACCATCAAACCTCGACAAGTATAGATCATAATTTTTGGGGAAAGCATGAAGAACAGAAGGTAAAACAAGAGGTTTATACCGATCTGGAATTTTACAAGGTGTAGGGGTATGTACAACAAGTATAGAATTAGTCTTGGTCTCTTGAGGCTCATGAATTTGAATATGGTCATCACAAAGTTCGGAAAAAGGATCCGGATCAAGCTCAAAGGCATGCAAATCTTTGGTATTTACAATCTTCAAAGGGAAGGAATCAACTGCAGGCCAAGGATCTCCTCTCAAATACAGTATACTTTGCAAAGCCTTCTTGACATTCTTGGGAAAAGAGAAGAAATAATTTATGACAAAGAACAAAATGTCTTGGATGAAATTCCAACTTGAATATCTGGTCTGTCCATGTTGTCCTTTCATGTTTTTGCTGGTCCGGATCATCCTCCAGTGGAGTCTTTGGATCTGATCTCGAAAATGATTTAGAGTCGCCAAGTGAATGATTTCAGCCTTTCAAGTGTCTGATCGTTGTCCACCATCAACAATCAGATCTGAACTTGATACATGTACTGGGGTAATTAACAAGTTAGATGTTACGTTTACAAGCTAGACCGGAGATTGACTGAAGCAACGTTTATCTACTTCCGCTAATGCAAAGCAAAAGCGTTTCGAAGGATACCTGCCATAACTTCAGGCTCCGTTTGTAGCTTATAAAACAAACACATCAACCCACAAACAAGTTTGTTCTCCCCAGTATGGTCGCCAATATGTTAGCACTTGAAATTTCACCTCAGGCTGAGAAAGGTAAACCTCAAGGCAACATCAAACCACTTAGCCTCGTAGCTAGCCCTACGGGGCAGGAGAGGGCTCTCTCCGGTCTATCTCGATAAAGATCTTCAATGGGCGAGATAACCAATAGGGTAACACTGATTTTAGGCTAGTAAACTGATCAAAAGGGTTGATTTGGGATTTTTAGGTTTTTTGGTGGCAAATTGAGGAGTGACAATTTTGGGCGCGGGGATAGGACACAGTTTCTGCAGGGGGTTCTTTGGGGCGAGGTAGGAGACAATATTGATGCCTTTGATTGAGGTGGATGATTAAGAATGACAGATGAGGAGCTAAGGAGAGCAAACAATAACTTTGAATTCTCCTTAAACAATAGAAAACATTGAAATTAAACAAACTTAAAAGCAGAGCATGACAGTCATGAGTTCTACTTTAACACTTCATTTGTTTAATGTGCAGAAGAAAAAGAAAGGAAATGATTCACATAACACACTTACAAGTACATAGAGAAACACACCATCAATACATGAAACCACAAGAATCCCAAAAAGGACTGCAAAACCCTGGTCTTCCTTAGCCAAAAATTGCAGAGATACAATGAATAATACAATGATAGCTTCTCCCTCAAGAGTCCAACCATGAAAATGAGCAAGAAAGTACATAATATAGATAATCTAACCTCTTTCCCTGCCTCCAAGGGTCGAGCTCAGTATCCTAGGAGTTGTTTCAACCACTTCTAAACTAAGCACTGAAAACTAGGTAGTCAAAACAACTTGCCTCTATAAGCTAGGAAACCAATTCATTCATTTAATTTTCACCTATTTCATGAATGAATCTTCTAGAAGAGGTACATAAGTGTAAAAGTGTCATAAAAGTGCATTAATTACATAAAAGAGGATAATAATCCACCCCAAAAAGTCAAATAGGGTCAAACTGCGTTTTTCTGAGCTGTACACTGAAATTTGGAGAAATTTGCCTGACGGGTAGCGCGCCTCTGCCTGACGGGTCGCGTGGCTCTGCCTGACGGGTCGCGCACCTTTGGGACCACTTTTGGGGCACTTCCAGGTGTCCAAATTGAGCAAGAGTAGGCTTGTTGGAAAGGTCTGTGAGTCTACTTTCCAACCCAACTAGAATTTCTGAATTTGGTGGTCATTTGCCCCTCCAAAATTGCAATCTCCCAAGACTGCTTTCTATGTCTCAAAAATGTGGCAGAAAGTCATTTTTTGCTTGTTTTTTGACTTTCTGGAGGCCCAAAACTTCATAAAATCTCTTGGCCATGGATGCGCATATGTAACTTCTCATGAAAAATCTGGAAATGTTGAGTTTTTTCAAAATGGAGTTGCCAGGATGAAGGGTCGCGCGGGGGGTGAGACCCGTTAATGGAGAAAACCTGTAAATTGCCTGAAAAAACCAAGATTTACCAAAAATGCTCAAAATTTCTTGGCGGTTGGCCTCGGCCAAGATATGGAGGGGATCGGGCCTCTTTCTCTTTTTTGTGCCTTGGCCAACCGCCTTTGGAACACCTTCATCTTTGCCTTGCACACGTGCATTCTCGTCCAATAATGGTTCTTCATGTTTCTCAACAATTTTTTATCTTGGTTGGCCTTAGCTAACAACCTCTCCAAGTGAGAATTGAGTTGGATAAGCATGGACTCTCGCTCAGCGGGCAATGGATCACCGGGTCTTCTTCGATTCAAGTTGCGGTCACTACGGATCCTCCACAACTCATCAAGAGCTTGCTCATCCTCCAACTATTTGTTGCGCTGCTCTAGATATGAGATTGTCCATTGTGCCCCCTCTAATCTCCTCTGCAATGCATCATTTTCAACTCTAAGGTGCTGAATGATATCCTTCGACTCTAGGCTAGGAGAACTGACATCAAGATCAATAAGCTTGATAGCTGGAACACCTGATGGTCCCTCTTCAATCTTGGGATGCTTGCCCCTTTGTGCTACCTGTGATGCTGAAGAAAGCGAGGCCCCTTCCACCTGCTGTGGAGATAACACTCGCTGAGCTGATGAAGAAGGCGAGACCCCTTCCACCTGATGTGGGGAAAATACTCGCCGAGCTGCTGCAAATAAGGCCCTTTGGCCTCTTTGATAGGTGACCAAAGGTGAGCAACTGACATGTCTAGTGACGGGGATGTCATGCTGCTGTGATGGTCATCCCTCCTCGTGAATAACCTTAGGATGTGGCGGTGGTGGTGCTGTGAAAATCTCACGAGAGATGAACGCCTCCCATGAGATGCCCTGCTGAGCCAACTGATGTAATACCACAAGCTGAATCAAACCATAATGGTAAAGGCTCCTATACTGCTGTGCTGGGATCTTCCTCTGCATCATGGACACCATCCTCTCAATGTTCTGATAGAAGAAAACAGGGATGTTCATCATCCGTACCCGTGTGAAGTGCATCAGTAGGCGAATATGGTACGAATATACCTGTGAAAATCTGCCCTCACAGGTAAAATAGAGCATGATGAGCCTCATCATGGGAGCATACTCACTCCCGAGAAATTTGAAGGGAAACACTCCTGTCAAGTGTCTCATGAGTGCTGGTCTAAATAAAGGCTCAAAATGAACACTGTCCAACACCTTGCGCTTATTCCATACCTCTCCGACATTAGGTATCCCTGTGGCCTGTGCAATCATCTCGGGTGTCAATGTAAAGTCCACCCCGGCAAGGTTGACATGTCCATCATGCAAGTGTAAAACAAATAGGCGAGCCAACTCTCTGTGGTGCTGAATCCGAGAGATCCTCTCGCAAAACTCATAGCAAGACATGTACTAGAAACATGAGACTGCCATAGGACAAGCTTGTAAATCTGTCAAAGAGGTGGGCTCCTCTCGCCTATGATGACCGCCCTTTCCACCCTTATGAGGCCTCCTCTGTACCTCAATCTCTGAAGCTGATGCCTGGTCATCACTCTGCTCATAGGTTTCGGTTTCTGACATTGTTTAAGGAGCAGAGTGGCCAAAATGTACTGTTGTTTCTACCTTGTAAAATGCTGATTTATATGCTGTTTCAAGGGGACAAGGAGCACGAGGGGAATGTTAGGGGAGGGACACCTTTAAAGGGAAAATGGGAATAAATATATAAAACAGGGATTTAAGGCAAAAATCATTGCATATGCATCATTATATACATTGTTTACATGGGTATAATGAGAGGTAGGGTTAGGGCTTGATTCTTCATTTTTTAGGGAAAGGGGTAGGGTTTAGGTTTTCTTTACAAATTTAAAAGGGAAATTTATATAGAAAGACAAGGAAAATGACATGGGAAATGGGAAAAATGATTTACAAGGGAAAAACCTTAAAACAGCATAAAACCCTAGGCATATTTTACAATTTTAAACCACAGCCATATAGAGCTTTTTCTCTTGCACAATGAGATTTTTAAAACATGTATTCATGATGTCTTTAACCATAACAAGCAGCAATTTGTAAGTTGGAGGGCCTACCTTAGGCAATTTAGCAATTTTGTTGGCTCCTTGGATGAATTTGCAGGTGATTTGGTAAGGAGGGCGCTGACGGGTCGCGCGCCACTGACGGGTCGCGCCCGTTAGAAAATAACACTGCTGGAAGGCGCTTGACGGGTCGCGCGCCTGGTCTGCTCACAATTTCGCTCCAAGCCTCGCCCAATCTCTCTTGCAAGTGAGTTAGATGCACAATGAGGGTAAATGGAGGGAGATTGGGCTTTTATAACTTTGATTTGAAATAATTTCATGCCCAAACCCACTTTATAATGTTTTTCTTTGACACTTTATAAAATTGACCATTTTGGTTTCCTTTGTCCTGAAATTGACTCATTTAATGCTTTTTCTCGATACTTTTTGCAGGGATATCATCTGAGGGATCTTGGCAAGGGAGCCAGGGTTACATGCTGTCCTTGGAAGCTTTTTGAAATTTCATCACTTTTTACAAAAATTTGAAAAATGACCTTGGCTTTAAAAACATGGTTTTTAAATCCAAGGTGAAAATTAACTGTACAAGATAGAAATTTGCGAAGAAACATTTTGAAAATCATCCCTCTGGCTTGCTGAGCACTTATTGACCTTCAGAGACATGACCTTGTAAACAAACTTGACCAAAACTCTAGACCTAGAATTTTGCTCTCAAGACAAGACAAGTAACTTTGAAAAAGTTTAATGACTGAAACAACTTGATCCAGTAGTGCCAAGAGGGGAATAAAGACACCAGCTCCTCCATCAGGGTGATGGCATGCCTAACGGAATGCAATAAGATGAGACTGATGAGACACCTATTTATGCAAATGCAAAGAGCTTTGATCGCTGATGGAGGGCTACTAGACCGACTCTAACAGGCGTAACTGAAGAAACGAACCGACGAAGCATGCTGGCACCATTTAGAGGAGCACAAGTGGCCACTCCCTGAGCGCTCATGATGACGTCGAACGCAGGGAACTCCAAGCGCAGCTGCAAAAGGTGAATCGACATAGGCAGAAGAGGAACCGAATAGGCATAGGGATCGAATGGCTAAAGCCATGAACAGAGACAGTCGAACCAGTAAGAGTTGATTTGGAATCCGAATTGAGGAGAGTCCAAACAACCAAGAGAGATAGTGAATAGTGAACCCTGAGAGGAGGGCTGAACACAGAGAACAGTAAAGCCAAGCAGAAGAGACAGAGGGCCGAGCTGACCACAAGCAACGTCGAGCACCAGAGAGCTTGAAGATTTAAGCCTTCCCATAGAGGAATTTGTCCGGACTGAGCATCACATTTGGCTCTTTCCACTGTAGACCAAGGGTCACAGAGCTGGTAGGAAGAAGAAGAGTCTGTGTACTCCAAGTGGCTTGGGGGATCCAAGAACCACCTTGCGAAGCAAAATCTACTTCAGGAGAACTCATATTGAGTTCCTATATTGTAATTTCTCTGCTGAAAGACACAATAAAACAAGGCCACCACTAAAGCTAGACTGGAGACGTAGCCATGGAGAATAGGGTGAACTCCTTATTAAAACTATTTGTGTCTTTTTGTTTCTTACTGTATTTCTCTGTTGTCTTTCCATTTATTTTCTGTGTATTGGTAATCTGATCAATCCGTTGTTTTAATAACACAGAACACACACACACCAGCACATGAGTTCGTAATACCTTTAGTTTAATAAATCATTAACTGATGGCACTCATAGGGTGAATATCATATCATTTTGGTTTCGACTGACAAATTGCTTCCTATGAGTGTTGCCATGTCTCCAGGTATCGTAGGTGTTCATCTGCCTCTCAGTAGTACAGGTACAATGGTTTCCAGGAGAGCAAAGACGAAGACACCATTCAAAGCATGCTTGGGGATGTAGTCGATCAAGTGTCTATGAGCTTCCCTACTCATGAAGACATCAAGCTATTTGTAGACAAGAACATCAAGCAACAGCATCACAACGAGGAACACCATGAACAATAACTGAAGACAACATAACAAATGCAATGAATGCAAGAGGAGTGTTGTTGACAACATGGAGGTGGAACAATGTTGCAAGATCAAGCAGGTCCATTGATGATGAAAGCAACATTGGAAACTCTATCTATGGAGTGACAAAGCGAAATGAAGATCGCGCGAAGGAAAAAGATGTAACAAAGAAGGAGTTGTATGTGCTGAAGCAAAAACTCAGGAAGAACATGAAACTGTGCAGACAGGCGAATGAGTTGGAGTAGGATCAGGAATAACAGTGGGCGCAACATGCGCTCAAGGATGAAACTACACCTAGACAAGTTGAAGATCCATCCCAGCAGCTAACACGGAGCAGACATGGTGAGCAGTGTGGTTGATCGCATGAAAGGGATTCAACAACATGCATGTCGTTGTGTGCACACATGCAATCCAGCCATTCAACACACTCACCAAGGCGAAGACAAGAACCAAGTCCAATTGGAGCCGAACGGGTACTTCGGCAAGTTGATGTGTATGACCAGCAGCAGACACTTGAATATCAGCATGGACACTATGCATTATTGTGCTGTCAGTTCAACCACACCCAAGAAGACCATGCACATGTTAGCAAACAAGTTGAATGAAGGGGCCGAACCAATGCACCAGTTGCAACAAAGGCAAGAGTTCGCTTCAGCAAGATGTCACCATGACGTGCATGCACACCATCACAGATGACCAAGCTTGGCGTCAGCTAACCAGCTTCACCATCACAATCATTTCAAAGAGTTGGTCTCACCACATCGGACCGAGTGCCAGTGATGTCTTGCAAGGCTTGCTCAAGCCATGTTGTCTCACATGAGTACCTGTGCATTGTAATGTTGAGTCATGTCAAGTGTAAGTCAAGTGTCAACAGTTGGATGTAACAGTCATAGAGTAGGTGAAGAGTCATGAGGGTAGTTGAACTGTCACAAAGGGGAATGCCAAGGGTCATCCCATCCTTTGTTATAAATAGTCCCTCATAGCTCATTGTAGAGGATTTTGGTCAACCAATCTTCTACTAAGACTATCTTGAAGAAGGCTTGGACAGTATTGTAACGCGCCTTGGCTTCTCCACTGCACGGAGCTAGTACATCTCTTTGGAGGAGCAAGCGAATGTGGCTGTAATGTTCCACTGTTGGGGCTAGTAGGTTTACATGGATGTATTGTATGATTGTGACTTACACTTCTTTATATAATAAGAGCCAACACATTTTCTTGCATATGTTGCTATTGTAGTTGGACTGCTCCGGTTGCCTTAGTGATATATGTTGTTTAACTTACGTATTTGTGTATGAACTGATTCACATTCAATTATATGAATCTTGTTGTTAATGTGTTGTATATGTTGTTAATGCTGTCACCATCTGTGTCGACTGCTCTGCCGGACATTAGACAGACCTTTCACATGAACCTTGCTGTAACAACTGTCGCACTCGTCTCGGACTAATCCGTGAGTGTTGTACGTGTTATCTTACCTTGTATGGTGTGATGGCCTCATCCGAGTGGACTGCTCCACCAGAAGCTATGCATGTCCTTTGTGTTGTGTGTTCCTAGCTGAGTTGGGACTGATCCCTTTCAACCTGGAACTCACCTTCACCTCCTTCCGCCTTCGAAGTGTTAGAACCTCTCATACACCTTCCTTGACTCACTGCATCAGTCACACCCTTGCTACTGACAGAGTTATCTTACTTGCCTCCGTGCAACATCGCGGTCAAGGCATTACCTTACGACCTACTGCTGGGAATCCCACGCCAAACGGTTTGAGGTCTAATTGGGGCTTCTTACCGAGGAGATCCCCTTGACATGTTGGTGGGTCCAGCACCATCAACACACTGGTACTACACACTTTCCTTGGTTGCTTATACACCTGATTGTGCAATGTTCTTGGTGCACAGTGTGTTAGTCCTTCACTGCAACAAGATATATCTACTTTCCCAAGTTAGTCACATGGTTCCTACGAGCACAACATTCTCTTGGTTCACTACTTCACAACATTGACCTGTGAATGCCAATAAGATTAAAAAAACAAATATTTTTTTCCCCTACAAACATATCACCTTGGAAAGTGGGGAAATTGTCTCTATACAATTTTAGTGGGTTCCCATTGACAAGTTCATTGATGGGATCCTCATTCAGTTTCTCCAATTGTATTTTCATTGCATTTGTGACATACTGGATAATATACAATCCAAGCCAATGCATGTAAAATTTCCTAGGGTGTCTCAGAAATTCATTATCATACGACAACACAACATCATCAACCTGGGATTTGTTCTTCTTGATATGGAAATCATGCCATGCCTTTCCCCTAGCCCTCACCTCCTAATAGGTCAACGTTTTTCACCTTTTGAGTTCAATAAATATGGAGAACTAGAAATGAAAAGGTTCATTACTAAACTACATATCAAAGTATTTTTTTAAGAGGAAATCATTTTTCCAAACACACTTGCAAACAATATTTTCAAACATTCTATTTTGGTTTTTTTTCTCTACAGGAGCATGTAATGTGAAACTTTATAAGTTCAATACATAAAGTTGGTTTTTAGGAGATTGGTATATAATTGTAGTCTAAAACCTCTCTAAAATGACAATTTGAGATACTACGATTTTGAATAAATTAATGAAATAAATAACACTAATGTGATTTTACGATTATGTAATAGCCATGGGAGCTTGCAATAGAAAATCTAAACACCAAAGAAATAAACTTAGGAAAAAAGGGCAAGCAAACAAAAAGATAACTCCTAGGAGAACCACATTAAAGAAAAAGTCCACTATCTAATTAAACAGAACAACGTATAAGTGAGAGGAAGAAGCTTAATTTCATTGCAAACAGTAGCAGAGTAGTCTTTGTGCCATTAATATTTTCTCACGAAATATTGTCAAGTTGGAAGTGATAGGTTTGGAGTTGAAATTAAGATCACCAAGTGCAATTATATTCAAGATGGAAAGGTCCAGTTTTCCCCCACCTTGTGAAGAAGGATCATCCATTTCTCTTTCATTGTTCCTATCAAAAGAACCTTTGCTCCTTCTGTCTCCCTCCCTTTAAATTTTGTTTCCGATTCAATTATCCTTGTCAACTTCTCATAAATTGAAACTTTTTCTTAATTTGTCTTCCTCACTTTAAATTCGTGTTCCCATTCCCTTTCAATTCCCCTCACGAACCTTTCAGAAAATCCCTCTTGTTCGATACACCGTGAAACCCTATATAGTCGCTTTCCCTTTTCGTCTCTACATCATCCCCAATTCTGGTTCATAATTTGATCCCTCTTTGATAGCAAGCTCCTTTGATTGGACACTCAACCTTCCAGAATCTATCCCTTCTCCCCTTGGCTAGTTTGTTTCATAAAGCCCTCGATAATCCATTCCAATATATTTTCTTTATTTGTTAGTGAAAAGTCACTAGGTCAAATCCCAATGAGTTTAGGGTAGTTTTTTTGATAGAAAAGAAATTCTCTAACATGTCAAATAAAAGAATCCTTCGTAGGTGACAACATGCAAAAAATGAGTTTAATACTTTTAAGCGCTCATTTGCTTTAAAATCAAGTTTAGTATCTCTATTTTGAAACTAACATGGAATTTTTTTGGCTCAAGTCTTTCCTGAATATCTGGCGAGTCTCTCATGTCAATAAGATTTTTTATCTCTAGCTTGGCCTAGCCATTTATTGAATATATGAAGAGTGTCTTGATGATCTTGTCAATAATAGTGGAAAATTCCTATCATGGACCTCTCCAAAGACCATTATCAATCCATAACACGTTGAAATCTTCAATGGTCACATTCCCTTTCCTTTTCCGTGTTGCCCCAATTATCGTTCCATCATTATGGCCTTTTATATAGCAAGCTCCCTTGATCGGTCACCGATCTTCCAATTAACTCGATTCCTGCTCCTCTAGCCTAGGTTATTTCACAAAGTCATCTGCAATCCATCCCAATATTATTTTCTTTATTTGCTAGTGGTAGGTCATGAGGTCGAAACCCTATGAATTTAGGGTAGACTTTTGGTCATTAAATAAAGCCTCTGACATTCCAAACAAAGCCAACACCAATTTACATACTTTTTAGTGTTTGTAAGCTAAAACATCTAGTTTAATACTTTTTACTGTGAAAATCGACCCAAATTTTTTATGGCATGATCCTTTCTGGAATACCTGGAGAGTCTCTCAACTTTCAAGTCAAGAATGTTTTTCTCAAATCTGGTCCAACTGTTTATGGAATATTTGGAAATCTCTCAAGAATCTTGTCAATAATAGTGGTGAATTCCCCTTATGAACATCTCCATACACCATTCTCGTCCTATAGCATGGTGAAACCCCTGATGGTCATTTTCACTTCCCACTCCACATCATCCCCAATTCTTGTTCCATAATTATGGCCTTCTTCATAGTAATCTCCCTCCATGGTCACTCAACCTTCTAGACTCTATTCCTACTCCCAACCAAAGCCATTTCAGGGAGGCATTGTACTGCACTTCAATATGATTTTGTCTATTTTCCAATGGTAGTTCGCAAGGTCGAAACTCGCTGAGTCTAAGAGAGCCACTTAAAATCGTTCTTGAATGTATGGGGATCCTTTCATATGAATAATGGCTTGTTTGGACTCCATCTTGGATGTTTATTGAATGTTTGGAAAGTCTCGAAAATCTTCACAACAACAAGGGTGATTTTTGTTTCATAAATTAAAAGGAATAAATATGTCATTCATTTTTCTCTAGAAATGCTTTAGGTATTAGTTGAAAATGCCACCAAACTCTTGGAGGTGGTGAGTTAGAATCATCTCCTTGTGGGTGCCCTAGTTGGATGAAAACGAAGGACAAGTGTATTTTGCATATATACCCGACTCTTGAACTCTCAAATCAAATGAAAGAAACCTAATGAAATTTTTTGACACAGTTATATGGAGGATGTGAGATGTCTTTCATGATTAATTTTGCATATAAACCCAACTCTTGAACTCTTAAATCAAACAAAAGAAATCTAATGACAACCAGAAAGATTGATTTGTTGAGCTTGGATTACAATCTTTTACATTCGGGTAGACCATCGGATGTTTAGATGCAAAGGAAATTTATTTAAAAGTATATTTTTTTTAATCATTTAATATGCAAAATGTGTAGGAATATTTGTACAAATTATTTAAATTAGTGAGGATTTCGTAAATTTTTTATAGAGTTTCAGTGATTTTATTATATAAAATTTGGGTGAAACATTTTTAATGTTTTTGAGAGAGAGAGAGAGAGAGAGAGAGAGAGAGAGAATTTAATCTATGAATTAAATTTAGTCTGGAATTTTTTGCTTATATTAAAATCTAAGTTGTTTTGAACTTCAGCCTTCTCAAAATTGTTGAATAGATGATAATTAAGATGTTAGTTGTAATGATTTAAATTATTCCATCGAAGAGGATTATCATTTATCATATATTCAATGATAAATCTCAAACCATGACAATTATTATATATTATTATGCATGGCATATGTGCTTCTCCCCTCCCCATCACATGTCAAATGTGTTAACGGTATGGAAATCCATGAAAGTAGTGTTTAAGAAGGAGGAAATTAATGAATGAAGATGAAATCAATCTCTTAGACATTTTATAAATGGATACGATAATGAATGAAGAAAGAGAAGTTCGAAAACATGAACATTTTTCAGTGCATCTGCTTGTAATTCCCTTTAAGATTCGCTTTCCCAAGCTATAATAAGTTTGGTCATTATGAATGGGAGTGTGTTTTGGGCTTATTTTAAATCTAGTTGTTCCCTTGGATAGGTAATTAATAAACCTAAACAACATGAATAGTTTTTTAAAATATTGTGAAACAATTCTAGAATTGGTAACTTGATTGGTTAGGAGCATTCTCCAATTTACTAAGAACAATTTCAAAAGATAAATTTAACTTTTATTATACTCACCTAAAATATACATTCTTACTAAATTATAAATTAGTAATATATGTACTTTAAAGCTATAGATATGTGTGTAAACAGAATTGATCTATTTATAATAAAATAAGCACAAAGTGTGAAGTGTACTTGGCCTATGCAAGGCACAAAGTTTGAAGTGTAATTGGCCTCTGCAAGGCGTATTTGGGCGCCAAAGATTATCAATGTTTAACAAAGGAGTTACCCACCCTTAGATTATTACAGGCATTGAATTATGACAAAATTATCTTCATTACAAAAATTGGCAATCCAAGATCATGTCCCCACAAAGTGTGTTTTCGTTGAGCTGGGAACAAAATTATCTTCACAAAAACTGGCAATCCAAGATCATGTCCCCACAAAGTGCTTTTTTGTTGTGCTGGCAGTCAACAAAAGTGCTTTTGTTTTCCAGAGGTGGCAGTCAAGAAAAGCTTGACCGTTGAATCCAACGAATATTTGTTTCCGATCCGTGTCCCCATCTTTACCTTTTACGAATCTGCTCCTCCTCCTCCTCCCATGGCTACTGCGCTTCGCTGTATGAGTCTTGTCTTGGAGCTCCATGTCATGTATGTTTGTGAGTCTGGTCTGGTCTCTGCATGAGTTTTGTGTGGTCTGGTCTGGTCTGGTCTCTGTATGAGTTTTGGGTTGTCTGGTATGGTCTGGTTTGCGTGTTGTTGTGTTGCGCGGTACGGGGAGGTGAAGGTAGACATACATCACATCAATTTTCAAGGTAGACAGACATCACAGGCGCGAAAGATATATGAACGAGGAGATATCCACCCAGATCCTTCTCAATCCCAAGTATGCAAATTTCTGTACATCTAACCTTCACACAGATGTTAGATTGGCTTAGTAATTGGCATACACTGCAAGAATTAGAATTAATATGATTTTGTAATTATTTCATGCAATTAGCTCTGTTCTCGCATATATTGAATTACCAGGCTAAACGCATAAATATGAATGGGCACCTGCTTCAGTTTTTGAATCCACAGAAATTGCCTAAATATGAATTGGTACATGTCCTGCTTCAGTTTTTGAATCCACAGAAATTGCCTAAATATGAATTGGTACATGTCCTGCTTCAGTTTTTGAATGCACATAAATTTCTAGGCTAAACGTATTTATATCAATTCATATTTGCATGGGATGGGATTCAATCAATCACAGGTAGATTAGGTGAATTTCTATGCATCGAGTCTCTGTTTTTCTTCTTTTTCTAGTTATAGATTCAAATAGAGTCTCTGTTTTTCTTTTTTTCTAGTTATAGATTTAAATAGAGTCTCTGTTTTTCTTCTTTTTCTAGTTATAGATTCAAATAGAGTCTCTGTTTTTCTTCTTTGGGATCAATGTTGCAGTATGAGGATCGTTCGGCCGGCCCTTTTCAAGCTCTTAACTGGGCGGTGCAATGGCAAACAGAGACTACCCCTATCTTGTCTTGGCGGTGCAATGGCAAACAGAGACTACCCGTCTTGTCTTGGTATTGCCTCCTGCGACTGCTGCAAACTACTTCACATGCCCTGCCCCTGATTGGCACAGAATTAAATCCTCCCACATCCACATCGTCATCCCCATCCTCCTCTCTTCTGGTAAAATCGTGTATGGTCTCTTTGTTTCAACTTTCTCCGTCTTCTTTTGTTAATGTTCATCCCCATCCTCCTCTCTTCTTCTGGTAAAATCGTGTATAGTCTCTTTGTTTCAACTTTCTCCGTCTTCTTTTGTTACCATCCTCCTCTCTTCTGGTAAAATCCTGTATAGTCTCTTTGTTTCAACTTTCTCCGTCTTCTTTTGTTAATTCAATTTTGTTAAATTTTGTTTCTGCGTGTCTTCTTTGGTTAATTCAATTTTGTTAGATGCATATATAAGTAGCTCTATTATCAATTCAATTTTGTTGTTCAATGCATACAAGTAGTAACTCTGCTCTCTGTTTTATATGCAATTCTGTATGATAAGGCCGTCATTGTGCTTTTACTTGTACTGTTTGTGCTTTTACTTATGCAATTATGGACGATAAGGCTCTGTGTTTGTAGTGTTGTGGATGTAGCATTCCCTTACCTCGTTGGGCTTTGGAACAAGTCCTTATACACCGATAGGGAGAAACAAAGGGTATATATCTCATTAGGGTGCGACACCCTACCTCTGCTCAAGGGAGGGAAGAACGCCGATTCAGGTATACACAGATTATATGAGAAGTTTCAGAGATACTACGTTCAGAGATTATATGCACATCTAATTCTCTCTCCGATTAATTGAAACATAGGTTTCCATAGATTAAGTCTTCGATTGATCTGAATAGGTTCTGTTTGTTTCCTTCCTCCCTGAGAATCAATCTGAATAGGCTCTGTCTGTTTTTGTTTCCTTCCTCCCCGAGAATCAATCTGAATAGGCTCTGTCTGTTTTTGTTTCCTTCCTTCCTGAGAATCAATCTGAATATCTCTGTCTGTTTGTTTCCTTCCTTACTGAATTTATTTATCTGTTTCGGTAAGTAATTGGATTTCATTGTTGTGGGATTCATTTTCAGCTGCTGTGTGCCGGGCTCTCAGCAGGAATGGGACGCAGGGAACAAACAACTTATAGGCTTCAGGATACAAGGTGCTCACTATTACCATTTTTTTTGTTGCTTTTTCCATTATAGTTATCTTAAAAAAAATAGTCTCTCCTATAATGTTTGGCTCAGGGCTCCATTATTTGACCAAACCAATTCATCCTCTATGTTCTTAATTCTAACATGACTCATTTTCAGTTTTCTTGTATAGGCCTCCCATACATCTCCTTCAATACCATCCAAACCTAGGAAGTTTGCTTTCTTCCACTCTTGATGCCATATACATTAGAATTCTAGGGAGGTTGCCTAATCTAAGTTATAGTTGTTTTCAGGGACTTACTTCTCCACTTCCAACCTTAAGAATGATTAGTTCCTGCCCTTTACTCTTTCTCCATTACCAACTTCCCACAGTAGCCAATTCTGCACAAGAGGGAAGGCTTGGACAATGACCTTCCAACATATCAACAAATTATATTATGAGTATTCTTGGAAGGTCTTCTAATGAATTAGGTTCAATGTATTTTTATAGGATAACTTGGCTTCATAGACCCTTATTTGATAAAAGCCTCCATATGCCTCTAGCTACTAGAGCCGTCCCAAAATGATGGATATTCTAGTAAGCCCCAACTCCTTCACCTTCTTAAATCCCAACTTCTTCATCACCTTCCAACATTTGCATTTTCCCTTCTTACAATGAAGGCTACTAAATGAGCCAATTTCAGTGAATAAGTGCCTTTTTTTTTAATCTCATTATTAGAGTCTAGACTATTTAATTTTCAAATTTATTTTCATCTAAATAATTTTTTTCTTTTTGAAGTAAAAGTACATGCTCCAATACTAATGCTCAATATGTAGCAGGGTTTCTCTTTAGAAGTTAAGTTAAGAAAACGATTTCAATCATCAAATTATGTTAGTCACTTTCTTAAATGATAAATCAATTTATGCATTTTTGGTTCTGCTATATAGAAAGCATAGTCACTTTCTTAAATGATAAATCAATTTATGCATTTCTTTTTCCACTATATAGAAAGCATGAATTTTCACTGAGTTTTAAAATATATTATTTTTGCAGAGAATGACTCGAATATGTGCATGGCCACGACATGCGAAGCATTTACATGCCCATCATGTTCATGACAAAAGGCATGAAATGATTATGACATTAATGGATTAGAAAATAAATTAACGTTTACTTATTCATTCTGTAATTACTCTTGAAAATCTCATAATAATAAAAATTATTTTTTTGTTTGAAGGGGCTAAAAGCCCCTTCTCAATGCCCTTGAGAATGAACCATGGTCATTCTTAAGGGCTTGTGCATCCTCTCTCCCTTTCCACTTTTTAGTTTTTACTTTTCCTCTTTTTTTATGTTTAAAAGTAATTAGCATCATAGATTTTAAGTTAATAACTTTTAATGATACATCAATCTACATCATGGAACACACTTAAATTTTGAAATCCAAAATCAACTTCTTAATTGTTAGTATGCATGCTTTACACATTTTAAATTTTTAAATGCATTAAAATAGTTCTTGTTTGTGTAGTGATGTGTATTCATGTTATTTTAGTTTAATGTTTAATTTAATGTTTGATGATTGATGACAATTTGTACCTGTTTATGATTGTCTATGATAATGTTTGTTGTTTGAGTTATATTTAATGGTTGTATTTACAATGGATATGTATGGCATGTTGATATGTATTTTGAAATGTTTGTGTGTGTGTCCTTTAGCAATGACTATTCACAACATGTTTTTTGTGATGATTAAAATGTGATGTGCGTATTTGCAATATTTTATGTGTGCTAATCAAAATTTGATGGGTGATATTTGTATGTTTTTGTATTTACAATATTATTTGTGTATGGTGATCAAGATTCGATGTGCATTCATGATTGTAGCAATATTTTTGGTTTTAGTTTCATTTGTATGGTTTTTTATTTACAATGATTGTGTACGACGTTTGGATATGTACTTTGGAATGCGTGTGAAATTTCATTTGGCAATGCTTAGTATCTCCATGTGCTTGTATCCTATGCATTTACAATATTTTTAGGGTGTAATTGATATGTGATGTTTCTGTGTTTGTGTATTCTTGTATTTTGATGTGTGTTCATGATTGTAGCAAAGTTTGTGGTTTTTGTGTCATTTGTATGGTTGTCTATTTACAATGATTGTGTATGACATTTGGATATGTACTGTGGAAAGCGTGTGAAATTTCATTTGGCAATGCTTAGTATCTCCATGTGCTTGTATCTTATGCATTTACAATATTGTTAGGGTGTAATTGATATATGATGTTTCTATGTAAATTGTATATGCTTGTATTTTGATGTGTATTCATAATTGTAGCAATGATTGTGGTTTTAGTTTCATTTGTATGATTGTGTATGTAATTTGGATATGCACTTTGAAATGTGTGAAATTTCATTTGGAAATGCTTAGTATCTCCATGTGCTTGTGTCTTATGCTTTTGCAATATTTCTAGGGTCTAATTGATATGTGATAGTTCTATGTTTGTGTATTCTTGTATTTTGATGCATATTCATGATTGCAGTAATGTTTTTTGTTTTAGTTTCATTTGTATGGTTGTGTATTTACAATGATTGTGTATGACATTTGGATATGTACTTTGGAATGTGTATTAAATTTCATTTGGCATTCAAAACATTTAGGTGATTATAGTTTGGATTCTACTATTTGTATCACAGATTTGGCATTCCCATTGTCCTGGAAAAGTAAGGCTGATTCTACCTTGAAACACGCCAATTCAGGTGCCGTTGCTTTCAGGATCTGAGGGATATCTCAGCTCCCCGCAAGGCCCCACTCCAACTTGAATTTCCTGCGTGTATGACAAACTTGCATTCTCAGGAAGGAAACAAACAGAGACTATTCAGATTGATTCTCAGGAAGGAAGGAAACAAAAACAGACAGAGCCTATTCAGATTGATTCTCAGGAAGGAAGGAAACAAACAGAACCTATTCAGATCAATCGAAGACTTAATCTATGGAAATCTATGTTTCAATTAATCGGAGAGAGAATTAGATGGGCATATAATCTCTGAACGTAGTATCTCTGAAACTTCTCATATAATCTGTGTATACCTGAATCGGCGTTCTTCCCTTGAGCAGAGGTAGGGTGTCGCACCCTAATGAGATATATACCCTTTGTTTCTCCCTATCGGTGTATAAGGACTTCTTCCCAAGCCCAACGAGGTAAGGGAATGCTACATCCACAACAGTACAATCACAGAGCCTTGTCATCCATAATTGCATAAGCAAAAGCACAAACAGTATAAGTAAAAGCACAATGACGGCCTTATCATACAGAATTGCATATAAAACAGAGAGCAGAGCTACTACTTGTATGCATTTAACAACAAAATTGAATTGATAATAGAGCTACTTATATATGCATCTAACAAAATTGAATTAACCAAAGAAGACACGCAGAAACAAAATTTAACAAAATTGAATTAACAAAAGAAGACGGAGAAAGTTGAAACAAAGAGACTATACAGGATTTTACCAGAAGAGAGGAGGATGTGGGAGGATTTAATTCTGTGCCAATCAGGGGCAGGGCATGTGAAGTAGTTTGCAGCAGTCGCAGAGATGGGTAGTCTCTGTTTGCCATTGCACCGCCCAGTTAAGAGCTTGAAAAGGGCCGGCCGAACGATCCTCACACTGCAACATTGATCCCAAAGAAGAAAAACAGAGACTCTATTTGAATCTATAACTAGAAAAAGAAGAAAAACAGAGACTCTATTTAAATCTATAACTAGAAAAAGAAGAAAAACAGAGACTCTATTTGAATTTATAACTAGAAAAAGAAGAAAAACAGAGACTCGATGCATAGAAATTCACCTAATCTACCTGCGATTGATTGAATCCCATCCCATGCAAATATGAATTCATATAAATACGTTTAGCCTAGAAATTTATGTGCATTCAAAAACTGAAGCAGGGCATGTACCAATTCATAATTAGGCAATTTCTGTGGATGCCCATTCATATTTATGCGTTTAGCCTGGTAATTCAATATATGCGAGAACAGAGCTAATTGCATGAAATAATTACAAAATCATATTAATTCTAATTCTTGCAGTGTATGCCAATTACTAAGCCAATCTAACATCTGTGTGAAGGTTACATGTACAGAAATTTGCATACCTGGGATTGAGAAGGATCTGGGTGGATATCTCCTCGTTCATATACCTTTCGCGCCTGTGATGTCTGTCTACCTTGAAAATTGATGTGATGTATGTCTACCTTCACCTCCCCGTACCGCGCAACACAACAACACGCAAACCAGACCATACCAGACAACACAAAACTCATACAGAGACCAGACCAGACCACACCACACAAAACTCATACAGAGACCAGACCAGACTCACAAACATACATGACATGGAGCTCCAAGACAAGACTCATACAGCGAAGCGCAGTAGCCATGGGAGGAGGAGGAGGAGCAGATTCGTAAAAGGTAAAGATGGGGACACGGATCGGAAACAAATATTCGTTGGATTCAACGGTCAAGCTTTTCTTGACTGCCACCTCTGCAAAACAAAAGCACTTTTCTTGACTGCCAGCGCAACAAAAAAGCACTTTGTGGGGACATGATCTTGGATTGCCAGTTTTTGTGAAGATAATTTTGTTCCCAGCTCAACGAAAAAACACTTTGTGGGGACATGATCTTGGATTGCCAATTTTTGTGATGAAGATAATTTTGTCATAATTCAATGGTTGTAATAATCTAAGGGTGGGTAACCCTTTTGTTAAACATTGATAATCTTAGGCGCCCGAATACGTCTTGCAGAGGCCAATTACACTTCACACTTTGTGCCTTGCATAGGCCAATTACACTTCACACTTTGTGCTTATTTTATTATAAATAAATCAATTCTGTTTACACACATATCTATAGCTTTAAAGTACATATATTACTAATTTATAACTTAGTAAGAATGTATATTTTAGGTGAGTGTAATAAAAGTTAAATTTATCTTTTGAAATTGTTCTTAGTAAATTGGAGAATGCTCCTAACCAATCAAGTTACCAACTCTAGAATTGTTTCACAATATTTTAAAAAACTATTCATGTTGTTTAGGTTTATTAATTACCTATCCAAGGGAACAACTAGATTTAAAATGAGAAGCCCAAAACACACTCCCATTCATAATGACCAAACTTATTATAGCTTGGGAAAGGGAATCTTAAAGGGAATTACAAGCAAATACACTGAAAAATGTTCATGTTTTCGAACTTCTCTTTCTTCATTCATTATCGTGTCACTTCACTATCCATTTATAAAATGTCAAAGAGATTGATTTCATCTTCATTCATTAATTTCCTCCTTCTTAAACACTACTTTCATGGATTTCCATACCGTTAACACATTTGACATGTGATGGGGAGGGGAGAAGCACATATGCCATGCATAATAATATATAATAATTGTCATCGGTAACATAATGAGATTGAGATTTATCATTGAATATATGATAAATGATCATCCACTTCGATGGAATAATTTAAATCATTACAAATAACATCTTAATTATCAACTATTCAACAATTTTGAGAAGGATGAAGTTCAAAACAACTTAGATTTTAATATAAGCAAAACTTTCCAGACTAAATTTAATTCATAGATTAAATTCTCTCTCTCTCTCTCTCTCTCTTCTAAAAAACATTAAAAATGTTTCACCCAAATTTTATATAATAAAATCACTGAAACTCTATTAAAAGAAATTACGAAATCCTTACTCATTTAAATAATTTGTACAAATATTACTACACATTTTCCATATTAAATGATTTATATATATATATATATATATACTTTTAAATAAATTTCCTTTGCATCTAAACATCCCTTGGTCTACCCGAATGGAAAAGGTTGTAATCCAGGCTCAACAAATCAATCTTTCTGGTTGTCATTAGATTTCTTTCGTTTGATTTGAGAGTTCAAGAGTTGGGTTTATATGCAAAATTAATCATGAAAGACATCTCACATCCTCCATATCATTGTGTAAAAATTTTTCATCAGGTTTCTTTCATTTGATTTGAGAGTTGAAGAGTCGGGTATATATGCAAAATATACTTCTCCTTCGTTTTCATCCAACTAGAGCACCCACAAGGAGATGATTCTAACTCGCCACCTCCAAGAGTTCGGTGGCATTTTCAGCTAATACCTAAAGCATTTCTAGAGAAAAATGAATGACATATTTATTCCTTTTAATTTATGAAACAAAAATCACCCTTGTTGTTGTGAAGATTTTTGAGACTTTCCAAAAATTCAATAAACATCCAGGATGGACTCCAAACAAGGCATTATTCATATGACAGGGTCCCCATACATTCAAGAAAGATTTTAAGTGGCTCTCTTGGACTCACCAAGTTTCGACCTTGCGAACTACCATTGGATAATAAAGAAAATCATATTGAAGTGCATTACAAAGGCCTCCCTGAAATGGCTTTGGTTGGGAGTAGGAATAGAGTCTAGAAGGTTGAGTGACCATGGAGGGAGATTACTATGAAGAAGGCCATAATTATGGAACAAGAATTGGGGATGATGTGGAGTGGGAAGTGAAAATGACCATCAGGGGTTTCAACGTGCTATAGGACAAGAATGGTCTATGGAGATGTTCATAAGGGGAATTCACCACTATTATTGACAAGATTCTTGAGAGATTTCCAAATATTCCATAAACAGTTGGACCAGATTTGAGAAAAACATTCTTGACTTGAAAGTTGAGAGACTCGCGAGACATTCTAGAAATAATCATGCTAGAAAAATTTTGGGTTGGTTTCAAAGTAAAAAGTATTAAACTAGATGTTTTAGCTTAAAAACACTAAAAAGTATGTAAATTGGTGTTGGCTTTGTTTGGAATGTCAAAGGCTTTAGTTAATGACCAAAAATCTACCCTAAATTCATAGGGTTTCAACCTCATGACCTACCACTAACAAATGAAAAAAATCCTATTAGGATGGATTGCATATGACTTTGTGAAATAACCTAGGCTAGAGGAGTAGGGATATAGTTAATTGGAAGGTCGATGATTGATAAAGGGAGCTTGCTATCAAAAAGACGATAATGATGGAACAATAATTGGGGACAACAGGGAAAAGGAAAGGGAATGTGACCATCTAAGATTTCACTGTGTTATGGATTGATAACGATCTTTGGAGAGGTCCATGATAGGAATTTACCACTATTATTGACAAGATCATCAAGATACTTTTTAGATATTCAATAAATGGCTAGGTCAAGCTAGAGATAAAAAATCTTATTTATATGAGAGACTTGCCAAATATTCAAGAAATACCCGAGCCAAAAAAAAACCCATGTTAGTTTCAAAATAGAAATATTAAAAGTATATACTCATTTTTTGCATGTTGTCACCTACGAAGGATTCTTTTATTTGGCATGTTAGAGAATTTCTTTTTCGTAAAAAAACTACCCTAAACTCATTGGGATTCGACCTAGTGACTTTGCACTAGCAAATAAAGAAAATATATTGGAATGGATTGCAGAGGGCTTTATAAAACAAATTAGCCAAGGGGAGAAGGGATATATTCTAGAAGGTTGAGTGTCTAGTCAAGGGAGCTTGCTATCAAAGAGGGATCAAATTATGAACCAGAATTGGGGATGACGTAGAGACGAAAAGGGAAAGCGACTATATAGGGTTTCACGGTGCTATCAAACAAGAAGGAATTTTTGAAAGGTTTGTGAGGGGAATTGAAAGGGAATGGGAACACGAATTTAAAGTGAGGGAAATTAAGAAAAGTTTCAATTTATGAGAATTTGACAAGGATAATTGAATCTGAAAGAAAATTTAAAGGGAGGGAGAAAAAAGGAGCAAAGGTTCTTTTGATAGGAACAACGAAAGATAAATGGATGATCCTTCTTCACAAGGTGGGGGACAATTGGACCTTTCCATATTGAATATAATTGCACTTGGTGATCTTACTTTCAACTCCAAACCTATCACTTCCAACTTGAAAATATTTCTTGAGAAAATATTAATCGCACAAAGACTATTGTGCTACTGTTTGCAATGACATTCTTAAGGTAAGCTTCTTCCTCTCACTTATATGTTGTTTTGTTTAATTAGATAGTGGACTTTTTCTTTAATGTGGTTCTCCCAGGGGTTATCTTTTTGTTTGCTTGTCCTTTTTTCCTAAGTTTGTTTGTTTGGTGTTTAGATTTTCTATTGCAAGCTACCATGGCTATTACATAACCATAAAATCATATTAGTGTTATTTATTTCATTAATTTATTCAAAATCTTAGTATCTCAAATTGTCATTTTAGAGAGGTTTTAGACTACAATTATATACCAATTTACTAAAAAACCAACTTTATGTATTGAAATTATAAAGTTGCACATTACATGCTCCTGTAGAGAAAAACAAACCAAAATAGAATGTTTGAAAATATTGTATTTTGAAATATTGCTTGCAAGTGTGTTAGGAAAAATGATTTCCTCTTAAAAAAATACTTTGATATGTAGTTTAGTAATGAACCTTTTCATTTCTAGTTCTCCATATTTATTGAACTCAAAAGGTGAAAAATGTTGACCTATTAGGAGGTGAAGGCTAGGGAAAAGGCATGGCATGATTTCCATATCAAGAAAAACAAATCCCAGGTTGATGATCTTGTGTTGTTGTATGACAATGAATTTCTGAAACACCCTAGGAAATTTTAGATGCATTGGCTTAGATTGTATATTATCCAATATGTCACAAATGCAATGAAAGCACAATTGGAGAAACTGAATGAGGATCCCATCAATGAACTTTTAAATGGGTACCAACTAAAATTGTATAGAGACAATTTCCCCACTTTCCAAAGTTGATATGTTTGTAGGGGGAAAAATATTTGTTTTTGTAACCTTATTGGCATTCACAGGTCAAAGTTGTGAAGTAGAGAACTCAGAGAATGTTGTGCTCGTAGGAACAATGTGACTAACTTGGGAAAGTAGATATATCTTGTTGCAGTGAAGGACTAACACACTATGCACGAAGAACATTGCACAGTCAGGTGTATAAGCAGCCAAGGAAAGTCTGTAGTACCAGTGATAACATGAAAAGTGGACTACAACTAGTGGTCGATGATGGCAATAGAAACCAAGATATTGTCGAAAAAGGCACCAGAAAAAGCGTGTGCCACCCATGTGGATGGGATATTGTGGAAATATATGAAAAAGGACATTAAATTTATTAAACAAAAATATGTCCTAGATCAGTGGCAATGTTAGGAAGGTTGCTTGGCATGACTTCTACCATGGCTAGAATCACAAATGATGTTCCTGCCTAGTGAAGTTATTATAAGACATAACCAAGATTACTGAAAGTTATTGTTCTTGAAAATGTGCACAAGGCATGTAAGTCACTAATACTTCATCCAGTTCTTTTCTCATTGTCTCATATTTGTAAGAGTAAAGTCGAGGTATGAAGCACAAAACTAATCAAAATGTAGTTGCAGATGAATTTTGTATTTGTTAGATACATATGCCATGGCCTCATCATTAGTTCCCAATAAATCAAGGACAAAAGTTGCTAGTGGTGTGCGGCCTCCACAACTTGTTGCAAAATAAAAGACTCAGTTGTTGAAAGAGCCAAAGTATAAATTGTTAACACCTTCAATTCTGAAAGGTGTTATCAAATAAGGTGCCATGCTCAACATGATCGACAAGCTGAAATTTAATGAACACGATGTCACATACCCCAAAAGGTTTCCTCTATTTTCTCAGGAAAAGTACATGACTATCATAGTCCAACCAAGACTTCCACGGGTTTGTGAACCTCAACAATGGACTAAGGGGGTTGATAAATCATGAATTTTAAATTTGTTAGATATCCCCCATTTTGGTCTAGTGATGAAGTAAATATTTGTGTTAAATTACTCTTGGTTGTGTACAAAATAGAGATGTGGCTCTGTGAGCCTATAGAGATTGATTCATAACTCATATCTAGGATTTATGGGTTATCCATGGTAGGAGAGGATCTATAACCTCTCTTTGATAAAAAGAATGAAAATGATGTTGGTAAGGAGGTGATAGAAAAATACAGTGCAGTTTGTGGATGGAGGGGGATATTAATATCCTCTATAAGTGATGAGCAGGTGAATTTTTCCACGCTATTAATTTCTTGTAAGTTTCTTAGGAAGTGCCAAAAGGAGCATTGACCCGTAGGAGAAGTGGCTATTGCAACGAAATGTGTCACACGTGTCTAGATGAAATGGATCACCTTTCTACTAAATCAATTTATGCAAGATTGTTTGTAGGCGAAGGATAGGAATGTCGAGTTCCATTATGCATGGCTATTGATCCTGATTGCTATGTAAAAATGGCAGGTCTCTCGGGATGCCAACTTTCCTATTCCAAACAAGACAAAATTCATTGCGTTGTGGTTTGGATCACTCTAGTATACTTATGATAAAAAGAGCTAGGTGAATACAAATTTGAAATTTTATATATGGAAATAAGTCATTAATTATGATATTTTCAAGGTATCACACATTTCGGTATAGGTTGTTGAAGCATATAAGGAAATCACAATGCTCCATGCAACTCCTCACCACATGTATGTACATGCACGTGTAGACCCTGACAAGTGATGGTGGAAGTGTTGTTACAAGCTTGATGAGAATGTAGTGTCACAAATAATGAATGATTGGTTGGTGGATTAATGTATACCAACCCCTAATGAGCGTCTGTAGGTACATATAATTGACGATGGCACAAAGGGGGAATTCCAAGGCCCACAATAAACAAGGTCATCTGCCCCATAACCGAAGGAATGCCCAGAACCTTTGCCATGGGAACCTGAACAAGATTTTCCCAACACACCCCAATGGGAACCTATTGTAGCGGCTGCAACACCCTCCAAAATTTTGGCTTGCATCCAATTTCGAAGCCTTCCTTGGTTTTTTCCTTGATGTTTGCAAACCCTCGGGCTCATCCCATGAGCTCGTGTTGAGTCTTTTCTCTCTCCTCGCTTGACCATTCACTGGAAGATGTCTCCATCTCGGGGAAACTTTTCAATCTCTTGTCCACTCACACGTATGATGGTGAAGGCGAAGTAGCCTGGCCAGAGCACTTACATAACTTTCTTTCCATGATTTATGAGGAAAATGAGTTTACTGACGAATAGCCCAGGTTGTTGCTCACATAGACACCTCGCAAATCTCCATTTCGATGGGTGCTCATCCTACCGGCTGACATCGTGCACTCATGTGAGCACTTTTGTGATCTTATTGAAGACACGTTCTATCATTTTGATTCAAACCATCTTGACCAAAAACTGTTACAAGAATGGATGGCTCCGCATGAATCCATTATTGATTTTTGGCAGCGCTTCCGTGACTTGCAATTTCAAGCTACGAGGAGCCAGACGAAGTTCGCTTATCTCTGGGACCGGTTCGAGTAATGTCTTAAGAAATATGCCCATCCTAAGAGGAAGCTTTATGTCAAGCCTCGCTCAACCTTCTTCATTGATGGAACTGCACAATCCCATGTGAGAGTAGGCACTGTCTCAACGGACTGTCTGTTTCCCTCTCATTCAACAGTTCCACCATCGCCCAGTGATGTTGAGGAACATGTTCGCACATATGTTCACCCTTCACACCCTCCCAACATCACTCCACCTGATGCATTATTTTCTTCGACCTTCGTCTTCGCACTCAGGTGTTCCTCCGGATGATGTTGTCTTGTGTTCGTCCATTTCGGACTCTTCACTTGTTGTGAACGAGGAACAACCCACTGACGGAGTTGGTGTTGCACAACCAACATTTGCTTTCATTCATGAAGAGTATGAGTGGGAGCTTGAACATCAACGCTCAGCGAAGGATGACACCCATCCGTCCGAGCCCCCTCCATTCTTTCCTAGCTTCTTTGGTGAACCTACCATCCATGATTTTGCATGTGTGTCTTCATCCACAGATGCACCCATTTTCGATCACTCGTAGGACTCACCGGATGTTAGTCCATCATTCGACAATGGAGAGGATAAGTTATTCATTGAAGATCCACTTGATCCTTCATCTTTTTTTCTGGAAACACAGAGGATGAGTCCGTTCACTTTTCATCTACCTCTCTGTTTGATTCATCTGATCATGAGGATGCCGAAGAATTCATTGATTTTTCTTATCATGGCGGTCATGATCCATTTGCTTCCAATTTCGATCACGATCACGAATCTATCGCAATTGATTTTTTGAAGCCACCAGTGTATGATGATCTACCTGATGATGAAGTTGAGACACCCAAGACTGTCAAGGCACTTCAACCCGAGATGATGGTTATGTCAGGCCCTCGCTCTCTTTGGGTTAGTCTCACTTCCGATCATGAAACTGTTCAATCACCCAAGGCTCCTCATCACTCGCCTGTATGAATTGAAGATCCATCTCACTCACAGATCACACTTCCTCCACTTGAACTACACGATCCCATTGATCATGCTTTGCAGGAGTCTTACATTGCAAGCACGTGTTCGCGATGCAAGTTGTCTTTGTTTCTTTCGTTTGCTTGCCTGTCACAGTCAAGAGTGTGTTTATGCTTCAAAGTTGCACGTAGTGTCACACAAAACCATGAAAAGTCCACAGTCTGTCCATCACAGACATATACTCGCTTATGTCCCGTGGGCACTTTGAAACACGAAGTGTGGCTGTCTTCACTATTATATCTTTCTTGTATGTTTGTCTGCACAACTGGGTTACTTGCAGACCAAGCCTTCACCCACATGGGTCTACCAATGTGCCGGTGGCTGCATTGGAAGTATCACTTCACGTGGCCAGGCCCATGCACTGTTAGTGTAGGAGTAGGAGTAGTGGTTTCTTTCAGTTGTTTGCTTGGATGCTTGTTTTCTTATGTAGTTTGTTTGCTTGTTTGTTTACTTGCTTCGATTTCATTTTTGCTTTTGCTCTTTCTTTGCTTTGTTGATTGTTAGTTCGTTCGTTTGTTTCATTCGTAGGTTAGTCTTGCATGAAACCATGTATGAATCTTGAAGCAAGCTGGGTAAAGTACAAGAGGGCTTGTACAACTATCACTACTTGGTTATATGTCATCTTGCCTCTATATGATGAGCTTGTTACTCTTAGTCCATGATACGTCGAAGGAAAATACGTACTGTTCGAAGTGAACCTTGGTGAAAACACAATGCTTGCATGCTAACTAGTGTCACCTTCTCTAATCGATTGTTTTTGGGTTAACCCTTGTCAACTAAGTCAAGTAGAGTAAGGTGAGGGGGAAAACCTTAACAAGCACGTCAGAGATACAATAAACTACTTCTCTTCTAGAACAACCTCTTCTGCTCTCAATAAGTTGGGATCCCTCTTCCGCCTCTGAAATGAATAAGTGCTATGCACAATGAAAATGAAAATGAAAAAAATAAAAAATGAAAAATGAATAAGGCGAAAGAAGAGAAAGGCTTCTTGCGCAGGGAGGTGATGCAAGTAACTCCGCTGAGGTACTGACCAGGCTCGTTGGTAGCGGAGCCATGCTTGTGTTCCTATGTGACTCCACCAAGGTACTGTCGAGGCCTACTGGCAGTGGAGAAACACCAGAGATGAAACTAAGACTCTAACGACTATACTTCTTGTGCACCTATGTACCCCTCAACCCCAATCGAAACAATTGTGTTGCCTTGGCTTGGAACGTGTGTCAATCGACAAAGAGTGTGGCAGATGCTACATCTTACAATCAAACTAGTGTGAAGCCAAGATGATCTGAGAGCTGAACAATACTTCCAGAGGTTTTAGACTTGCTTTTCACGAACAAGGTCCATTCATAGAGCTGGAGTTCTACCAGTGTGTTGCCAAGTGTTGTAGCAGCTACATCCACCCTCCAAAATTTTTCCTTAGCCTATTTTGGAGCCTCCCTACCAACCCTACACAACACTTTGTCAAGTACTCAAGCTTCAAGTGTTTTCCTCGCACAAAGGCAGCCTTTCGATCATAGTTGATCCATTCCCCCAGAGGCTGCTCACCCAGACTTTGTAAGAGCTCATAAGCTCAAGAATAACTATACTCTCATAAACTCAGGGCAAATGAAAAGAATGATTAATTCATGCAAACAATTCTTACTGATGGTTGTAAAGGAAAAGAAACCTGACAAAACCAATGTATTTGAGGGTTGTAATGCTGAACAACAAGCTGATATAGAAAAGGTTGTTTCAGAGTATGATGTCTTGTTTCAAGAACCTAAAGGTCTGCCACCCAAAAATGGAATAGTACATGATATTATTTTGCAGCAAGATGTTCCATTGCCTAACATTGGGATGTACAGGTTGTCTGCTTTAGAGAATGTTGAAATCAAGAAGCAGGTGCAGGAGTTGCCCGAGAAGGGCTTCATCAAGCCTAGCACATCACCATGTGGGTCACCAATCGTTTTGGTGAGAAAGAAAGATGCCTCGTGGAGAATGTGCATTGATTACCGAGCACTGAATAAGATAACAATCAAGAATCATTATCCCCTTCCTCACATAGATGATCCTTTAGATCAATTAAAAGAAGCTATTTATTTCACCAAGCTAGATTTGCACAGTGGATACCATCAGGTCAGAGTTGCAGAGCAAGATGCATGGAAGACTGCTTTCAAAACAAAGCAGGGATTGTATGAATGGCTAGTTAGGCCTTTTGGCTTAACTAATGCTCCTGCTATTTTCATGAGATTAATGAATGATGTACTCAGACCTTTTCTTGATGATTTTGTTAATGTGTATCTAGATGACATTCTGATTTTTAGTAAAACATGGGAATAACATTTAAATCATGTTAAGAAGACATTAGATGTTTTGAAAAGAGAAAAACTTTATGTTAATTTGGCAAAACATCTCTAAACTACTTGGGTCACATAGTAGCGGGAGGTGAATTGAAAATAGATCCCTCTAAAGTGGCAGTCATTGTAAACTGGCCTAAACCCAGGTCTGCTACAGAAGTGAGAAGCTTCTTAGGAGCAGCACAATATTGGAGGAAGTTCATCTCTAACTTCTCCACGATTGCAGCTCCCTAACATGATTTAACATGATTGAATAAGGTGTTTCAGTGGGGAGGAAAACATCAGAAATCCTTCGACACCTTGAAAGATAAAATAATTACAACACCTGTACTAGCACTTCCAGATTTGCAAAGACCGTTTGAGATCCAAACTAATGCCAGTGACTATGCCATGGGAGCAGTGTTGACACAGCACGTCAAATCCATATGCTATCATTCTTAGACTTTTAATCCTGCAGTAGTTAACTATCCTACATATGATAAAGAATTGTATGCATTAGTTCAGAGTGTGAAAAAGTGGAAACATTACTTAATGGGTAAAGAGACAGTAATACATACTAATCACTAGCCACTCCAATATCTACACTCCCAAACCAAGTTGCAACAATCAAGACATTACAGGTGGATGGGTTTTCTACAACACTTTCACTTAGTCATCCGATATAAAAAGGGCATACATAACAAGGTTGTCGACATGTTATCTAGACCCATTATAAATGCATCTACCATACTTAAGCATAATTTTGTACTACATGAAAGCTACATAGAACAATATGCTCAGGATATGGATTTTAAAGAAGTATATGCAACTTTGAGTCAAGGCAAAAGAGTAGAAGAATTGGACTATCATATAAAGGACCGACTCTTATACCATTGTGGGAAACTCTGCATTCCACAAACTGAGAGGATAGAGATAATTAGGGAAGCACACACTTCTCTAATATCAGGTCACTTTGGGGTAGGCAAAACAGTTGCACAGCTGCAAAGATTCTGCTATTGGCCGAAAATGAATGAGACAGTTTCTAGATATGTAAGAGGGTGTGCCAAGTGTGCTAAAAGCAAGACCAACAATAGAAAACTAGGCTTGTACACTCCATTGCCAGTACCTTCTCACCCTTGGGAAAGCGTTTCCATGGATTTTGTAGGAGGACTGCCTAAATCTAGGAAAGATCATGATTATCTATACGTTGTTGTGGATAGGTTCAACAAAATGTGCATTTTGATACCTTGTAGTAAACAAGCCACAGCTGAACAGACTGCAAAATTGTTCTTTGAACATGTATGGGTTCATTTCGGATTACCCACTTCCATTGTATCTGTTCAAGACACCCCATTTGTGGGGAACTTTTTGTCTAGTCTGTGGGAACTGATGGACACCAAGTTAAACAAAAGCACAACTTTTCATCCACAAATAGATGGCCAGAAAGATGTAGTAAACAGGACTGTGATCCAGTTACTGATAGGATATTGCAGTAAACATCCTAAGCTTTGGGATGAACACTTGTGTTATGTGCAGCATGCTTACAACAGAGCCAAACACTCTTCTACACAGAGATCTCCTTTTGAGACCTGCTTTGGTTTCACACCAAGGTATCCTTTGGATTTTGTCTTTGGTAAAGATACCATGGTTGATGGGCACAATGATGTGGATAAGGCAACCAGGTTCATTGAACAAATCCAGGAGATCCATCAGGCAGTACAGGAACAGCTGGAAAGGAGCCAGGCCAAGTATAAGGCTAGGCAAGATAAGCATCGGATGGAGCATAGTTTTCAAGTTGGAGACCAAGTCTAGCTGTATATCAGCAAGGATAGGATGCAAGGTGAAGGTAAAAAACTAAAGCCTATCAGGTATGGACCTTTTAGGATACTTGAGAAGATTGGTGAAAATGTGTTTCGCCTTGATCTACCAGGTTACATGCACATCTACTCAATCGTAAATGCAGATTGTTTGAAATTGTTTGAACCTTCAATGGTTGAGGACCCTGAAGAGCAAAGTCAATTGCCTTCTATTGATGACCTGCTACCTGAATACCTCAATGAGTTGCAGGAGGACACAGTGTTGGACATGAAGGTGAGGACAACGCGCAGAGGAGAAGTTGAATACCTCAGGATTGGGCTCAAAGGTTCAAAGCCGAGCAGCGCAAAGTGGATTGATATTGGACAAGTGAAGAAACAATATCCTCACTTAGTCGATGCTTGAAAACCAACATTTGGTGATCCAAAAGCCTTTTTTAAGTAGGGAGGCCGTGATCCGAATTGGATCCATAGAAAGAATGTCAAGAACCATGACTGAATCAGGTCGAACAAATCTCTAATGAAATCCAAAACAGTGTCAAAAACACCCTGAAACAGTGGCCATGGCAGCCGACGTGGAACGATGAGGACCTCGGTCAAAGCACGCTGACCGAAGCCCATGGAGACCGCGCAGGAGGCCAAAGTAGACCTTGGGAGACCCGGAATGGAAAAAGGGTGAGGTTTTTGATGCACGATTAGCACTTAGCGCTAATCGTGCATCGCTAAGCGAACAGGGCCAAAATGGGAAAGCCAGAGCACCCGGTCGCGTGGGGGAACCGGAGGACCGCGGGCTGGAAAAGGTAAAAGCGCTAAAGTACAAAGGTGAGACCCGTACTCTAGAAACTGGCGGTTTTGATTGGGGCGCCCTTGAACGGTAAGAGGTTTTGGACAGGAGCGGAGTGATTCCATACACCGATCAACGCATGGCAGGCGGAGGTGAGAGAAAACTGCCGTTGATCGTGCGCTATCGGTCGAGCAAGTCAACTATGCGAAACGTGCGTATGGCGTCTGTTAGACTCCGTCTCATGTCAGAGATAGATTCTTCTTCAAAACCCTGTTTTGAAGAAGAAATCATTAATATGTAATTTGTCATGATGTTCTAGAGCTCTACAGTTCTTCAAATGGCACTGACTTCAAAATCCTATTCTTGCACTTCAAGACGGGCAAATAGTTAGTGATGTATTTTATCATTGAAGGCTTGTCTCTAATAATCACAAATCCTGTTGGCCGAAGGATCCGGTCCATTTCTAAAAGCAAGTCTTCTATGCTGCAGCCTTTCTCATAGATATCAGAGAAGAGAGTCCAGGCATTAAGGAGATCATAAGTACGAAGATAAGTTGAAAATGATCCACACCTGTAATCAGATTTCCAAGACGAGATGTCATTCTTGTGGCTATTTTTGCCGACTTCCGATCGATCACCCTGGTTTGCATAACAGAGTGCATGGCAATATGAGAAATGTTAAATTCATTTCAGAATCAGAGGAGATTGATATTGATGACAGAAGGTATGCATGGGGGGAAACATGATTGGCAGAAATGTGCAATATGCATTGCAAAGAACAAGGCAGGGGCCACATTCATTTGGTCCCATGCCCAGAAAACTGCACCAGCAAGCTCTATGATGGTTCCAGGCACGAGACTAGGAAATATGGTCCCGACCTGGATGTACCCAAGGATGAGATGAGTCATGAGACATATTGGAAATATATTAGATTCGTTGATCCCTGCACAGAGGAAGAGCAAAACGAGTTTGGCCTCTGCAATCACTATTGCAGATCAGAGGAGCATGAAAATCTTTCCTAGGGTCATATTGGAAAACGAACAAAGAAATTAAAAGTGAAGGATGAAAAACTCAAACTGCCTCCAGTCATTGCTTTTGATGCAGCTGAGATTCGTGAAAGAGACTAGTGCCATGTTGTGCTCCTTGTGCATACACATGGCGTCTTCAGAACTTTGTAATTGGTGAACATATTTTGAAGCCATGATTGGAGGATCCAACACCAGTGAAGTCTTGCAGTATCAGTGGATGCGGCAATTTTGCAGTGCTTGGAACAGAAGGAGGATGGTTTGAGCGGTTTAATCTTCAATCGGGGATTAGTCGAGGGACATATATTGATATAGGGGAAAAAACGACAATGTGCACACAATGGAGCAGTGGTTGGTCTGGCATGTGATGCTACAAATGCCCTTTTAATAAGTGGAGGCCATAACGAAGACATTAAGGTTTGGGATTTCAAGGGGCGTGAGCTAAAGTTCCGATGGGAAATTGAGGTCCCATTAATTAAGACCGTATATCACCCAGGAAATGGTATTCTAGCGACTGCAGCAGATGATATGATTCTTCGTTCACTCGATGTCACTGCCATGCGACTTGTGCGCATATTTATTGGGCACATGGACCGTGTCACTGATTTGTGGGAAGTGGTTGTTGTCATCTAGTATGGATGAGACCCATGAAAACTTAGAACATTCCTCATCAACATACAGTATGCGCGAGCCATAGCAGCAGCACGGAAGATTGATTATCATAGAGCCCACCATTTCAGTTATAAATAAGAGTGGCTACCACAACATAGCCGATAGACTAATGACAAAGTCCGATGACAGTGCTGTGCTAAGGGAGTTGAAAACAACAAACAAAATTCAAACTTGTTTACGAGGTGGAGGGAGATAATATCAGAATTCTAAATTCAAACTATCAAGGAGATCAAAGAAGTTGCTGACGCCGTAACATTAAGTAGAGGCGGTTTTCCAGAGTCCTGGTGGTTACCTTACAGGGAACATAGATAATGTCAAGCGGTTGCACCTGCAAAATATATCAGTCTTTGTCTCTTATCTCAGAAACGAATTTACGACTTTAGCCTTCGATTATCTCTCAGATCCAACATTGGAAATTAACTCCCTTGTCAACTTCGCCCAAGTAGATGGACTCATCACAGATTTTCCAGCAACAGCATACCCCAGAACATTGAATCCAGGCGACCGCTATTCAAACGGTGCCAGAACAACAGAATAGGATTCGACTCCTATTTCCCCAGATTTTAATTAATGTTTCAACTGGATTTGCGCTCCATGTGTCGGCCATCAGAGGAATTCAAGGGAAATGACGTTCTGTTTTAGGAAAAATGGTGATTCTCTTTATTCTGGCAATTATGGTTGAACAGCTCATTATTTTTATTGACCTGTAGGGAAAAGTTTTTGGAGAAATATTACGCTACTGTTGTTTTAGTTCTCATTCAAATGCAGCGTAAAGTCAAAAGCCAAATTGAAATACATATAACTATCCCAGCATAGAAAACGAATTGGTTGGTCTATTTTGGGTCTTCAGTTGCCGATCAGAAGATTCAGCTACAGGTTTTGCCTATTCATTGGTTATCAACAAACAAATTGTAACGCTGTTCCTTAAGCAGACTTTTTCCTATTTTTAAGATTTCAAGTGAAACCGCCCCCCATCTTTCATCGATTAGTTTTTTCTGAGTTATATTTAATATATTGTAAAAAGTAAGGAGAGAAAAGAGGAGGTTTTATCTGAGTGCTGAGTGCTGGAACAGAGCTTTCAATGTACAGTTTTCTGCAGGGATTTTTAATGAAAATTTCACAGCTCTAACTTCTGAGATTCATGTGGTATGTTAATTTAGCATAAGTTTTCCCTTTGTCTCATATGTAAACTGTTATGTTTCATTCACCTCATGATCATATCTAATTGAGCAAATGAAGTGTTTAGGTAGGAATTCATAGTATTGTATGCTCCTCCTATAAATTTGATCATATTCAATGTTTTCTTCTGTTTAAGGAGTATTCAAAGTATTATTTGCCCTCCTTAGCTCCTCACCAGTCTTGCCATCCCATTTAAAAATCTAGATTTGATGCTAAATTCCTTGCCTACCTTGCCTCAGTCGTCAACCTGTGTTGTTCATTATATTTCTCTGTTTGA
Organism: Pinus tabuliformis; assembly: GCA_031772625.1. Lineage (NCBI taxonomy): Eukaryota > Viridiplantae > Streptophyta > Pinopsida > Pinales > Pinaceae > Pinus > Pinus tabuliformis. The sequence continues at coordinate 790,837,070 of CM062816.1, read as the reverse complement.
AGCTGTGATTTTGCCCATGCAGCCCAGAAAAACCCCGTCATTAAAAACCCCAAAAACTTTAAATCAATCCTCCTCATCAGTTTACTAGCCTAATATCTTTGATCCTAATTGGTCAGCTCACCCCATTGAGAAAAAACCTTGAGTCTGACCGGAGAGAGCCTTCTCCTTCCTCGTGGGCTAGCTACGAGGTGTAATGGTTTGATGTTGCCTTGAAGGTTTACCTTCCTCAGCCTAGGGTGAAATCTCAAGCGCTAACATAGTGGCGACCATACTGGGGAGAACAAATTGATTGTTTGCTCATTGATGTGTTTAATTCATAAGCTTAGACAGAGCCTGAAGATACGCCAGGTAGCCTTCGAAAACGCTCTTGTTTTACATCAGCGTTAGTAGATAAACGCTGCTTCAGTCAATCTCTGTGAGCTTGTGGATATAACACTTCATTCGCATTTTATCCCAGTACATGCAATCAAGGTGTAGATCTGATGCTGATGGTGGACAGCAGTCAGATACATATGCAGGCTGAATCATTCACCTGGCGACTCCAACTCGATCCAGACATTCCAGTGCCTGTTGATATGTTCATGCAATGGTAGGGTATGTGGCAAGCCCTGCACTTTGTGAAGCTCTAAACGGAGTTAGAGAGTGGTTAGTAGATATTGAAATTAATGAAGAATTTTTCAGTATTTTCCTTCAATGTTTGAAATCTCCAAAGCTTCATCTTGAAGGCAAAACTAGATTTTGTGAGTTGGTTGTTGAAAGAGTTGAAAACGAGATTCAGTGTCTCGATGAGCAGATTCATTCATATGATTTCCAAGACCCTAAAAGGTTCTTGGAAATCCTTCCTCCACAACAAGCAATAACAGACTTGCCTGTAGATGTATACATTGACAATGTGCAGCTGGAAATTTGCATTGCAGAGTTGGGACAGCCAATAGAGTCCGGTTTCCGCGATCCAGTGGCAACATACATGGACACATTTTTCAGGTTGACTGACAGATCAGGCTGTCTTTCCCGTGACCAGGGTCACCACGTGCATGAAAGGCTGCCAGCATCTGCATCTGTGACTTCGTGGCAGCATTCTCAAGCGGCTTCATTTTCAGGTTTACTTGAATGGTTAATTTGGCATTTTAGTATTACCTGATCTATTGTTTGTACAGCAGATTAGAGTAGGTTGTGTAAATAAATAAGCAGCCATAAGGGCAGCATCTTGTTTTAGTTTGCTTGAAGATTGTTTGAGTTCAGTTTTAGTTTGAAAATAAGTCAAGAGTTGTGATGATGATGACTCCATTGCCCAATGGATGGAGGCACTGTCTGCTCTCCCAAAGTTCTGCGGTTCTTGGCACCTCCAGGAAGCTGCAGCTGCCATCCCAAATGGAGCCGATGTTAGACTCCGTCTCATGTCAGAGATAGATTCTTCTTCAAAACCCTGTTTTGAAGAAGAAATCATTAATATGTAATTTGTCATGATGTTCTAGAGCTCTACAGTTCTTCAAATGGCACTGACTTCAAAATCCTATTCCTGCACTTCAAGACGGGCAAATAGTTAGTGATGTATTTTATCATTGAAAGCTTGTCTCTAATAATCACAAATCCTGTTGGCCGAAGGATCCGGTCCATTTCTAAAAGCAAGTCTTCTACGCTGCAGCCTTTCTCATAGATATCAGAGAAGAGAGTCCAGGCATTAAGGAGATCATAAGTACGAAGATAAGTTGAAAATGATTCACACCTGTAATCAGATTGCCAAGACGAGATGTCATTCTTGTGGCTATTTTTGCCGACTTCCGATCGATCACCCTGGTTTGCATAACACAGTGCATGGCAATATGAGAAATGTTAAATTCATTTCAGAATCAGAGGAGATTGATATTGATGACAGAAGGTATGCATGGGGGGAAACAGGATTGGCAGAAATGTGCAATATGCATTGCAAAGAACAAGGCAGGGGCCACATTCATTTGGTCCCATGCCCAGAAAACTGCACCAGCAAGCTCTATGATGGTTCCAGGCACGAGACTAGGAAATATGGTCCCGACCTGGATGTACCCAAGGATGAGATGAGTCATGAGACATATTGGAAATATATTAGATTCGTTGATCCCTGCACAGAGGAAGAGCAAAACGAGTTTGGCCTCTGCAATCACTATTGCAGATTAGAGGAGCATGAAAATCTTTCCTAGGGTCATATTGGAAAACGAACAAAGAAATTAAAAGTGAAGGATGAAAAACTCAAACTGCCTCCAGTCATTGCTTTTGATGCAGCTGAGATTCGTGAAAGAGACTGGTGCCATGTTGTCACCTGCCATTTGGATGATCCTTGTGCATACACATGGCGTCTTCAAAACTTTGTAATTGGTGAACATATTTTGAAGCCATGATTGGAGGATCCAACACCAGTGAAGTCTTGCAGTATCAGTGCATGCGGCAATTTTGCAGTGCTTGGAACAGAAGGAGGATGGTTTGAGCGGTTTAATCTTCAATCGGGGATTAGTCGAGGGACATATACTGATATCGGGGAAAAAACGACAATGTGCACACAATGGAGCAGTGGTTGGTCTAGCATGTGATGCTACAAATGCCCTTTTAATAAGTGGAGGCCATAACGAAGACATTAAGGTTTGGGATTTCAAGGGGCGTGAGCTAAAGTTCCGATGGGAAATTGAGGTCCCATTAATTAAGACCGTATATCACCCAGGAAATGGTATTCTAGCGACTGCAGCAGATGATATGATTCTTCGTTCACTCGATGTCACTGCCATGCGACTTGTGCGCATATTTATTGGGCACATGGACCGTGTCACTGATTTGTGGGAAGTGGTTGTTGTCATCTAGTATGGATGAGACCCATGAAAACTTAGAACATTCCTCATCAACATACAGTATGCGCGAGCCATAGCAGCAGCACGGAAGATTGATTATCATAGAGCCCACCATTTCAGTTATAAATAAGAGTGGCTACCACAACATAGCCGATAGACTAATGACAAAGTACGATGACAGTGCTGTGCTAAGGGAGTTGAAAACAACAAACAAAATTCAAACTTGTTTACGAGGTGGAGGGAGATAATATCAGAATTCTGAATTCAAACTATCAAGGAGATCAAAGAAGTTGTTGACGCCGTAACATTAAGTAGAGGCGGTTTTCCAGAGTCCTGGTGGTTACCTTACAGGGAACATAGATAATGTCAAGCGGTTGCACCTGCAAAATATATCAGTCTTTGTCTCTTATCTCAGAAACGAATTTACGACTTTAGCCTTCGATTATCTCTCAGATCCAACATTGGAAATTAACTCCCTTGTCAACTTCGCCCAAGTAGATGGACTCATCACAGATTTTCCAGCAACAACATACCCCAGAACATTGAATCCAGGCGACCGCTATTCAAACGGTGCCAGAACAACAGAATAGGATTCGACTCCTATTTCCCCAGATTTTAATTAATGTTTCAACTGGATTTGCGCTCCATGTGTCGGCCATCAGAGGAATTCAAGGGAAACGACGTTCTGTTTTAGGAAAAATGGTGATTCTCTTTATTCTGGCAATTATGGTTGAACAACTCATTATTTTTATTGACATGTAGGGAAAAGTTTTTGGAGAAATATTACGCTACTGTTGTTTTAGTTCTCATTCAAATGCAGCGTAAAATCAAAAGCCAAATTGAAATACATATAACTATCCCAGCATAGAAAACGAATTGGTTGGTCTATTTTGGGTCTTCAGTTGCCGATCAGAAGATTCAGCTACAGGTTTTGCCTATTCATTGGTTATCAACAAACAAATTGTAACGCTGTTCCTTAAGCAAAATTTTTCCTATTTTTAAGATTTCAAGTGAAACCTCCCCCCATCTTTCATCGATTAGTTTTTTCTGAGTTATATTTAATATATTGTAAAAAGTAAGGAGAGAAAAGAGGAGGTTTTATCTGAGTGCTGAGTGCTGGAACAGAGCTTTCAATGTACAGTTTTCTGCAGGGATTTTTAATGAAAATTTCACAGCTCTAACTTCTGAGATTCATGTGGTATGTTATTTTAGCATAAGTTTTCCCTTTGTCTCATATGTAAACTGTTATGTTTCATTCACCTCATGATCATATCTAATTGAGCAAATGAAGTGTTTAGGTAGGAATTCATAGTATTGTATGCTCCTCCTATAAATTTGCTCATATTCAATGTTTTCTTCTGTTTAAGGAGTATTCAAAGTATTATTTGCCCTCCTTAGCTCCTCACCAGTCTTGCCATCCCATTTAAAAATCTAGATTTGATGCTAAATTCCTTGCCTACCTTGCCTCAGTCGTCAACCTGTGTTGTTCATTATATTTCTCTGTTTGAAGCTGTGATTTTGCCCATGCAGCCCAGAAAAACCCCAAAAACTTTAAATCAATCCTCCTCATCAGTTTACTAGCCTAATATCTTTGATCCTAATTGGTCAGCTCACCCCATTGAGAAAAAACCTTGAGTCTGACCGGAGAGAGCCTTCTCCTTCCTCGTAGGGCTAGCTACGAGGTGTAATGGTTTGATGTTGCCTTGAAGGTTTACCTTCCTCAGCCTAGGGTGAAATCTCAAGCGCTAACATAGTGGCGACCATACTGGGGAGAACAAATTGATTGTTTGCTCATTGATGTGTTTAATTCATAAGCTTAGACAGAGCCTGAAGATACGCCAGGTAGCCTTCGAAAACGCTCTTGTTTTACATCAGCGTTAGTAGATAAACGCTGCTTCAGTCAATCTCTGTGAGCTTGTGGATATAACACTTCATTCGCATTTTATCCCAGTACATGCAATCAAGGTGTAGATCTGATGCTGATGGTGGACAGCAGTCAGATACATATGCAGGCTGAATCATTCACCTGGCGACTCCAACTCGATCCAGACATTCCAGTGCCTGTTGATATGTTCATGCAATGGTAGGGTATGTGGCAAACCCTGCACTTTGTGAAGCTCTAAAGGAGTTAGAGAGTGGTTAGTAGATATTGAAATTAATGAAGAATTTTTCAGTATTTTCCTTCAATGTTTGAAATCTCCAAAGCTTCATCTTGAAGGCAAAACTAGATTTTGTGAGTTGGTTGTTGAAAGAGTTGAAAACGAGATTCAGTGTCTCGATGAGCAGATTCAGTCATATGATTTCCAAGACCCTAAAAGGTTCTTGGAAATCCTTCCTCCACAACAAGCAATAACAGACTTGCCTATAGATGTATACATTGACAATGTGCAGCTGGAAATTTGCATTGCAGAGTTGGGACAGCCAACAGAGTCCGGTTTCCGCGATCCAGTGGCAACATACATGGACACATTTTTCAGGTTGATTGACAGATCAGGCTGTCTTTCCCGTGACCAGGGTCACCACGTGCATGAAAGGCTGCCAGCATCTGCATCTGTGACTTCGTGGCAGCATTCTCAAGCGGCTTCATTTTCAGGTTTACTTGAATGGTTAATTTGGCATTTTAGTATTACCTGATCTATTGTTTGTACAGCAGATTAGAGTAGGTTTTGTAAATAAATAAGCAGCCATAAGGGCAGCATCTTGTTTTAGTTTGCTTGAAGATTGTTTGAGTTCAGTTTCAGTTTGAAAATAAGTCAAGAGTTGTGATGATGATGACTCCATTGCCCAATGGATGGAGGCACTGTCTGCTCTCCCAAAGTTCTGCGGTTCTTGGCACCTCCAGGAAGCTGCAGCTGCCATCCCAAATGGAGCCGATGTTAGACTCCGTCTCATGTCAGAGATAGATTCTTCTTCAAAACCCTGTTTTGAAGAAGAAATCATTAATATGTAATTTGTCATGATGTTCTAGAGCTCTACAGTTCTTCAAATGGCACTGACTTCAAAATCCTATTCCTGCACTTCAAGACGGGCAAATAGTTAGTGATGTATTTTATCATTGAAAGCTTGTCTCTAATAATCACAAATCCTGTTGGCCGAAGGATCCGGTCCATTTCTAAAAGCAAGTCTTCTACGCTGCAGCCTTTCTCATAGATATCAGAGAAGAGAGTCCAGGCATTAAGGAGATCATAAGTACGAAGATAAGTTGAAAATGATTCACACCTGTAATCAGATTGCCAAGACGAGATGTCATTCTTGTGGCTATTTTTGCCGACTTCCGATCGATCACCCTGGTTTGCATAACACAGTGCATGGCAATATGAGAAATGTTAAATTCATTTCAGAATCAGAGGAGATTGATATTGATGACAGAAGGTATGCATGGGGGGAAACAGGATTGGCAGAAATGTGCAATATGCATTGCAAAGAACAAGGCAGGGGCCACATTCATTTGGTCCCATGCCCAGAAAACTGCACCAGCAAGCTCTATGATGGTTCCAGGCACGAGACTAGGAAATATGGTCCCGACCTGGATGTACCCAAGGATGAGATGAGTCATGAGACATATTGGAAATATATTAGATTCGTTGATCCCTGCACAGAGGAAGAGCAAAACGAGTTTGGCCTCTGCAATCACTATTGCAGATCAGAGGAGCATGAAAATCTTTCCTAGGGTCATATTGGAAAACGAACAAAGAAATTAAAAGTGAAGGATGAAAAACTCAAACTGCCTCCAGTCATTGCTTTTGATGCAGCTGAGATTCGTGAAAGAGACTGGTGCCATGTTGTCACCTGCCATTTGGATGATCCTTGTGCATACACATGGCGTCTTCAGAACTTTGTAATTGGTGAACATATTTTGAAGCCATGATTGGAGGATCCAACACCAGTGAAGTCTTGCAGTATCAGTGCATGCGGAAATTTTGCAGTGCTTGGAACAGAAGGAGGATGGTTTGAGCGGTTTAATCTTCAATCGGGGATTAGTCGAGGGACATATATTGATATAGGGGAAAAAACGACAATGTGCACACAATGGAGCAGTGGTTGGTCTGGCATGTGATGCTACAAATGCCCTTTTAATAAGTGGAGGCCATAACGAAGACATTAAGGTTTGGGATTTCAAGGGGCGTGAGCTAAAGTTCCGATGGGAAATTGAGGTCCCATTAATTAAGACCGTATATCACCCAGGAAATGGTATTCTAGCGACTGCAGCAGATGATATGATTCTTCGTTCACTCGATGTCACTGCCATGCGACTTGTGCGCATATTTATTGGGCACATGGACCGTGTCACTGATTTGTGGGAAGTGGTTGTTGTCATCTAGTATGGATGAGACCCATGAAAACTTAGAACATTCCTCATCAACATACAGTATGCGCGAGCCATAGCAGCAGCACGGAAGATTGATTATCATAGAGCCCACCATTTCAGTTATAAATAAGAGTGGCTACCACAACATAGCCGATAGACTAATGACAAAGTCCGATGACAGTGCTGTGCTAAGGGAGTTGAAAACAACAAACAAAATTCAAACTTGTTTACGAGGTGGAGGGAGATAATATCAGAATTCTAAATTCAAACTATCAAGGAGATCAAAGAAGTTGCTGACGCCGTAACATTAAGTAGAGGCGGTTTTCCAGAGTCCTGGTGGTTACCTTACAGGGAACATAGATAATGTCAAGCGGTTGCACCTGCAAAATATATCAGTCTTTGTCTCTTATCTCAGAAACGAATTTACGACTTTAGCCTTCGATTATCTCTCAGATCCAACATTGGAAATTAACTCCCTTGTCAACTTCGCCCAAGTAGATGGACTCATCACAGATTTTCCAGCAACAGCATACCCCAGAACATTGAATCCAGGCGACCGCTATTCAAACGGTGCCAGAACAACAGAATAGGATTCGACTCCTATTTCCCCAGATTTTAATTAATGTTTCAACTGGATTTGCGCTCCATGTGTCGGCCATCAGAGGAATTCAAGGGAAACGACGTTCTGTTTTAGGAAAAATGGTGATTCTCTTTATTCTGGCAATTATGGTTGAACAACTCATTATTTTTATTGACCTGTAGGGAAAAGTTTTTGGAGAAATATTACGCTACTGTTGTTTTAGTTCTCATTCAAATGCAGCGTAAAGTCAAAAGCCAAATTGAAATACATATAACTATCCCAGCATAGAAAACGAATTGGTTGGTCTATTTTGGGTCTTCAGTTGCCGATCAAAAGATTCAGCTACAGGTTTTCCTATTCATTGGTTATCAACAAACAAATTGTAACGCTGTTCCTTAAGCAGACTTTTTCCTATTTTTAAGATTTCAAGTGAAACCGCCACCCATCTTTCATCGATTAGTTTTTTCTGAGTTATATTTAATATATTGTAAAAAGTAAGGAGAGAAAAGAGGAGGTTTTATCTGAGTGCTGAGTGCTGGAACAGAGCTTTCAATGTACAGTTTTCTGCAGGGATTTTTAATGAAAATTTCACAGCTCTAACTTCTGAGATTCATGTGGTATGTTAATTTAGCATAAGTTTTCCCTTTGTCTCATATGTAAACTGTTATGTTTCATTCACCTCATGATCATATCTAATTGAGCAAATGAAGTGTTTAGGTAGGAATTCATAGTATTGTATGCTCCTCCTATAAATTTGCTCATATTCAATGTTTTCTTCTGTTTAAGGAGGATTCAAAGTATTATTTGCCCTCCTTAGCTCCTCACCAGTCTTGCCATCCCATTTAAAAATCTAGATTTGATGCTAAATTCCTTGCCTACCTTGCCTCAGTCGTCAACCTGTGTTGTTCATTATATTTCTCTGTTTGAAGCTGTGATTTTGCCCATGCAGCCCAGAAAAACCCCGTCATTAAAACCCCAAAAACTTTAAATCAATCCTCCTCATCAGTTTACTAGCCTAATATCTTTGATCCTAATTGGTCAGCTCACCCCATTGAGAAAAAACCTTGAGTCTGACCGGAGAGAGCCTTCTCCTTCCTCGTAGGGCTAGCTACGAGGTGTAATGGTTTGATGTTGCCTTGAAGGTTTACCTTCCTCAGCCTAGGGTGAAATCTCAAGCGCTAACATAGTGGCGACCATACTGGGGAGAACAAATTGATTGTTTGCTCATTGATGTGTTTAATTCATAAGCTTAGACAGAGCCTGAAGATACGCCAGGTAGCCTTCGAAAATGCTCTTGTTTTACATCAGCGTTAGTAGATAAACACTGCTTCAGTCAATCTCTGTGAGCTTGTGGATATAACACTTCATTCGCATTTTATCCCAGTACATGCAATCAAGGTGTAGATCTGATGCTGATGATGGACAACAGTCAGATACATATGCAGGCTGAATCATTCACCTGGCGACTCCAACTCGATCCAGACATTCCAGTGCCTGTTGATATGTTAATGCAATGGTAGGGTATGTGGCAAACCCTGCACTTTGTGAAGCTCTAAACAGAGTTAGAGAGTGGTTAGTAGATATTGAAATTAATGAAGAATTTTTGCAGTATTTTCCTTCAATGTTTGAAATCTCCAAAGCTTCATCTTGAAGGAAAAACTAGATTTTGTGAGTTGGTTGTTGAAAGAGTTGAAAACGAGATTCAGTGTCTCGATGAGCAGATTCATTCATATGATTTCGAAGACCCTAAAGGTTCTTGGAAATCCTTCCTCCACAACAAGCAATAACAGACTTGCCTGTAGATTATACATTGACAATGTGCAGCTGGAAATTTGCATTGCAGAGTTGGGACAGCCAACAGAGTCCGGTTTCCGCGATCTAGTGGCAACATACATGGACACATTTTTCAGGTTGATTGACAGATCAGGCTGTCTTTCCCGTGACCAGGGTCACCACGTGCATGAAAGGCTGCCAGCATCTGCATCTGTGACTTCGTGGCAGCATTCTCAAGCGGCTTCATTTTCAGGTTTACTTGAATGGTTAATTTGGCATTTTAGTATTACCTGATCTATTGTTTGTACAGCAGATTAGAGTAGGTTGTGTAAATAAATAAGCAGCCATAAGGGCAGCATCTTGTTTTAGTTTGCTTGAAGATTGTTTGAGTTCAGTTTTAGTTTGAAAATAAGTCAAGAGTTGTGATGATGATGACTCCATTGCCCAATGGATGGAGGCACTGTCTGCTCTCCAAAGTTCTGCGGTTCTTGGCACCTCCAGGAAGCTGCAACTGCCATCCCAAATGGAGCCGATGTTAGACTCCGTCTCATGTCAGAGATAGATTCTTCTTCAAAACCCTGTTTTGAAGAAGAAATCATTAATATGTAATTTGTCATGATGTTCTAGAGCTCTACAGTTCTTCAAATGGCACTGACTTCAAAATCCTATTCCTGCACTTCAAGACGGGCAAATAGTTAGTGATGTATTTTATCATTGAAAGCTTGTCTCTAATAATCACAAATCCTGTTGGCCGAAGGATCCGGTCCATTTCTAAAAGCAAGTCTTCTACGCTGCAGCCTTTCTCATAGATATCAGAGAAGAGAGTCCAGGCATGAAGGAGATCATAAGTACGAGGATAAGTTGAAAATGATTCACACCTGTAATCAGATTCCAAGACGAGATGTCATTCTTGTGGCTATTTTTGCCGACTTCCGATCGATCACCCTGGTTTGCATAACACAGTGCATGGCAATATGAGAAATGTTAAATTCATTTCAGAATCAGAGGAGATTGATATTGATGACAGAAGGTATGCATGGGGGAAACAGGATTGGCAGAAATGTGCAATATGCATTGCAAAGAACAAGGCAGGGGCCACATTCATTTGGTCCCATGCCCAGAAAACTGCACCAGCAAGCTCTATGATGGTTCCAGGCACGAGACTAGGAAATATGGTCCCGACCTGGATGACCCAAGGATGAGATGAGTCATGAGACATATTGGAAATATATTAGATTCGTTGATCCCTGCACAGAGGAAGAGCAAAACGAGTTTGGCCTCTACAATCACTATTGCAGATCAGAGGAGCATGAAAATCTTTCCTAGGGTCATATTGGAAAACGAACAAAGAAATTAAAAGTGAAGGATGAAAAACTCAAACTGCCTCCAGTCATTGCTTTTGATGCAGCTGAGATTCGTGAAAGAGACTGGTGCCATGTTGTCACCTGCCATTTGGATGATCCTTGTGCATACACATGGCGTCTTCAGAACTTTGTAATTGGTGAACATATTTTGAAGCCATGATTGGAGGATCCAACACCAGTGAAGTCTTGCAGTATCAGTGCATGCGGAAATTTTGCAGTGCTTGGAACAGAAGGAGGATGGTTTGAGCGGTTTAATCTTCAATCGGGGATTAGTCGAGGGACATATATTGATATAGGGGAAAAAACGACAATGTGCACACAATGGAGCAGTGGTTGGTCTGGCATGTGATGCTACAAATGCCCTTTTAATAAGTGGAGGCCATAACGAAGACATTAAGGTTTGGGATTTCAAGGGGCGTGAGCTAAAGTTCCGATGGGAAATTGAGGTCCCATTAATTAAGACCATATATCACCCAGGAAATGGTATTCTAGCGACTGCAGCAGATGATATGATTCTTCGTTCACTCGATGTCACTGCCATGCGACTTGTGCGCATATTTATTGGGCACATGGATCGTGTCACTGATTTGTGGGAAGTGGTTGTTGTCATCTAGTATGGATGAGACCCATGAAAACTTAGAACATTCCTCATCAACATACAGTATGCGCGAGCCATAGCAGCAGCACGGAAGATTGATTATCATAGAGCCCACCATTTCAGTTATAAATAAGAGTGGCTACCACAACATAGCCGATAGACTAATGACAAAGTCCGATGATAGTGCTGTGCTAAGGGAGTTGAAAACAACAAACAAAATTCAAACTTATTTACGAGGTGGAGGGAGATAATATCAGAATTCTGAATTCAAACTATCAAGGAGATCAAAGAAGTTGCTGACGCCGTAACATTAAGTAGAGGCGGTTTTTCAGAGTCCTGGTGGTTACCTTACAGGGAACATAGATAATGTCAAGCGGTTGCCCCTGCAAAATATATCAGTCTTTGTCTCTTATCTCAGAAACGAATTTACGACTTTAGCCTTCGATTATCTCTCAGATCCAACATTGGAAATTAACTCCCTTGTCAACTTCGCCCAAGTAGATGGACTCATCACAAGATTTTCCAGCAACAGCATACCCCAGAACATTGAATCCAGGCGACCGCTATTCAAACGGTGCCAGAACAACAGAATAGGATTCGACTCCTATTTCCCCAGATTTTAATTAATGTTTCAACTGGATTTGCGCTCCATGTGTCGGCCATCAGAGGAATTCAAGGGAAACGACGTTCTGTTTTAGGAAAAATGGTGATTCTCTTTATTCTGGCAATTATGGTTGAACAACTCATTATTTTTATTGACCTGTAGGAAAAGTTTTTGGAGAAATATTACGCTACTGTTGTTTTAGTTCTCATTCAAATGCAGCGTAAAGTCAAAATCCAAATTGAAATACATATAACTATCCCAGCATAGAAAACGAATTGGTTGGTCTATTTTGGGTCTTCAGTTGCCGATCAGAAGATTCAGCTACAGGTTTTGCCTATTCATTGGTTATCAACAAACAAATTGTAACGCTGTTCCTTAAGCAGACTTTTTCCTATTTTTAAGATTTCAAGTGAAACCGCCCCCCATCTTTCATCGATTAGTTTTTTCTGAGTTATATTTAATATATTGTAAAAAGTAAGGAGAGAAAAGAGGAGGTTTTATCTGAGTGCTGAGTGCTGGAACAGAGCTTTCAATGTACAGTTTTCTGCAGGGATTTTTAATGAAAATTTCACAGCTCTAACTTCTAAGATTCATGTGGTATGTTAATTTAGCATGAGTTTTCCCTTTGTCTCATATGTAAACTGTTATGTTTCATTCACCTCATGATCATATCTAATTGAGCAAATGAAGTGTTTAGGTAGGAATTCATAGTATTGTATGCTCCTCCTATAAATTTGATCATATTCAATGTTTTCTTCTGTTTAAGGAGTATTCAAAGTATTATTTTCCCTCCTTAGCTCCTCACCAGTCTTGCCATCCCATTTAAAAATCTAGATTTGATGCTAAATTCCTTGCCTACCTTGCCTCAGTCGTCAACCTATGTTGTTCATTATATTTCTCTGTTTGAAGCTGTGATTTTGCCCATGCAGCCCAGAAAAACCCCGTCATTAAAAACCCCAAAAACTTTAAATCAATCCTCCTCATCAGTTTACTAGCCTAATATCTTTGATCCTAATTGGTCAGCTCACCCCATTGAGAAAAAACTTTGAGTCTGACCGGAGAGAGCCTTCTCCTTCCTCGTAGGGCTAGCTACGAGGTGTAATGGTTTGATGTTGCCTTGAAGGTTTACCTTCCTCAGCCTAGGGTGAAATCTCAAGCGCTAACAGCGTCGGATCTGGAGGGCCCAGATCGACGGATGAGATTGCGCCCGATGGAAAGAAGCGGAATCAAGAGGGAAGATAAGCCACGTTCTAAAGGGATTTGGAATCCGTTTAAAAACCGCCACGATGGAGGAAGAACGCATCCACGACATAACTGAAGAAACGAACCGACGAGCATGCTGGCACCATTTAGAGTAGCACAAGTTGCCACTCCCTGAGCGCTGATGATGACGTCGAACGCAGGGAACTCCAAGCGCAGCTGCAGAAGGTGAATCGACACAGGCGGAAGAGGAACCGAATAGGCATAGGATCGAATGGCTAAAGCCATGAACAAAGACAATCGAACCAATAAGTTGATTTGGAATCCGAATTGAGGAGAGTCCAAGCAACCAAGAGAGACAATGAATAGTGAACCCTGAGAGGAGGACTGAACATAGATAACAGTAAAGCAAGGCAGAAGAGACAGAGGCCGAGCTGACCACAAGCAGCGTCGAGCACCAAGAGCTTGAAGATTTAAGCCTTCCCATAGAGGAATTTTGTCCGGACTGAGCATCAAATTGGGCTCTTTCCACTGTAGACCTAGGGTCACAGAGCTGGTAGGAAGAAGAAGAGTTTGTGTACTCCGAGTGGCTTGGGGGATCCAAGAACCACCCTGCCAAGCAAAATCTACTTCAGGAGAACTCATATTGAGTTCCTATATTGTAATTCTCTGCTGAAAGACACAATAAAACAAGGCCACCACTAAAGCTAGACTGGAGACGTAGCCATGGAGAATAGGGTGAACTCCTTATTAAAACTATTTGTGTCTTTTTGTTGCTTACTGTATTTCTCTGTTGTCTTTCCATTTATTTTCTGTGTATTGGTAATCTGATCAATCCGTTGTTTTAATAACACAGAACACACACACACCAACACATGATTCCGTAATACCTTTAGTTTAATAAATCATTAACTGAAGGCACTCATAGGGTGAATATCATATCATTTTGGTTTCGACTGACAAATTGCTTACTATGAGTGTTGTCATGTCTCCAGGTATCGCAGGTGTTCATCTGCCTCTCAGTAGTACAGGTACAATGGTTTCCAGGAGAGCAAAGGCGAAGACACCATTCAAAGCACGCTTGGGGATGTAGTCGATCAAGTGTCTATGAGATTCCCTACTCATGAAGACATCAAGCTATTTGTAGACAAGAACATCAAGCAGTAGCATCACAACGAGCAACACCATGAACAACAACTGAAGACAACATAACAAATGCAATGAATGCAAGAGGAGTGTTGTTGACAACATGGAGGTGGAACAAGGTTGCAAGATCAAGCAGGTCCATTGATGATGAAAGAAACGTTGGAAACTCTATCTATGGAGTGACGAAGCGAGATGAAGATCGCGCGAAGGAAAAAGATGTAACAAAGAAGGAGTTGTATGTGCTAAAGCAACAACTCAGGAAGAACATGAAACTGTGCAGACATGCGAATGAGTTGGAGTAGGATCATGAATAGCAGTGGGCGCAACATGCGCTCAAGGATGAAACTGCACCTAGACAAGTTGAAGATCCATCCCAACAGCTAACACGGAGCAGACATGGTGAGCAGTGTGGTTGATCGCATGCAAGGGATTCAACAACATGCATGTCGTTGTGTGCACACATGCAATCCAGCCATTCACACACTCACACAAGGCGAAGACAAGAACCAAGTCCAATTGGAGCCGAACGGTACTTCGGCAAGTTGATGTGTATGACCAGCAGCAGACACTTGAAGATCAGGATGGACACTATGCATTAGTGTGCTGTCGGTTCAGCCACACCCAAGAAGACCATGCACATGTTAGAAAAAAGTGAATGAAGGGGCCGAACCAATGCACCAGTTGCAACAAAAGCAAGAGTTTGCTTCAGCAAGATGTCACCATGACGTGCATGCACACCATCACAGATGACCAAGCTTGGCGTCAGCTCACCAGCTTCACCATCACAATCATTTCAAAGAGTTGGTCTCACCACATCGGACCGAGTGCAAGTGATGTCTTGCAAGGCTTGCTCAAGCCATGTTGTCTCACATGAGTACCTGTGCATTGTAATGTTGAGTCATGTCAAGTGTAAGTCAAGTGTCAACAGTTGGATGTAACAAGTCATAGAGTAGGTGAAGAGTCATGAGGTAGTTGAACTGTCACAAAGGGGAATGCCAAGGGTCATCCCATCCTTTGTTTAAATAGTCCCTCATAGCTCATTGTAGAGGATTTGGTCAACCAATCTCTACTAAGACTATCTGAAGAAGGCTTGGACAGTATTGTAACGCACCTTGGCTTCTCCACTACACGGAGCTAGTACATCTCTTTGGAGGAGCAGACGAATGTGGCTGTAAT